>JAPVLO010000236.1:4200000-4780722 GCA_027257055.1 Cephalopachus bancanus
AAAATTTTAACATATTTTGTGGGGGGACACACAGTTCAATCCATGACAGGCTGTTTAGAGGACTGCTGTCTGGTTAATTCAGGCCAGCACCATAGAAGGCCCTGGGGAGCTTGGGAAAGTGCTAGTCAGGAATTCAGGGTCACAAATTGAAATGGCTGCCGAGGCCAGGAAGGTAACATCATAGGTTCTAGAATAAGAAAATGGTGCTTGTCCTTCAGCCTGAGGTCATTGGGACAGCAATGAACTGCAATGCTTGCGCTGGATAAGAGCAAACGCTACTCAGCTCCAGTCATTGTCACCTTGTAAGACTGAGCCACAGCAATGCCAATTCTAAAGGGAAGAATCCAGACTTCTATATGAAATCTTTCAATTTTGTTCAAAACTCAGGCAGCTATTTTTTCCCCAAACATGATGCAGGCCAAACTAAGCCTATACGCCGATAAGGTAGAGCCACAGGCAGCCAGTTTGCCACCACTGGTATAAAGCTTTAGGTTCAAATCCTAGTCTTGCCACTTGCTGTGTAATCTTGGTCAATTTACCTCTCATCTCCGTGCCACAATTTACTAATGGAAGATAAGTTGGTCTTGATTATCTGACACAGTACAGTGATAAACGGCAGTGAATGTATAGGATGCCAAGCTCACGTTAGAGATGCTTACATGTTAGAAACAAAATTTACACTCATTGGAAAAGGAGTAACTTCATCAGTTGTCCTGAGCATTATATAAATGGATCCATTTAAAGCTGCTATAAAGTACCCACCCTGTCTAACACTGAATAATTCTACCTCATGTTTAACCCAGTCCTTCAGGGCTCCTCTCTGGGTGAGACTGTTTTGCACAGTGGTTAAAAGCACAGATTGCATGCAGGGATGTGAGGGAGATATCATCTAGTGAATAAGAAAGACAACACAGAGGGGACAAACAGAAAACCTGCAATCTTGGCATTAATGCTACTAACAACAGCTAATCACGAATGCTCTTTGTGATCAACTAATCATGAATGCACATTCTACATGTGAGGGACTGTCCTAAGAGCTTTCCTGGATTATTCACAATTAGTCCTCATGCCAACTCTGAGAGGTAGACATTGTAGTTGCCCCTATTTCATTGATGAAGAAACAGCAGAGCTGAATTCCAGAGTGTTAGGTAAAATCTTTCAATTACTTTCAATTGTAGCAAGAAATCAAACATTTTTCAAAACATTGTGCAGTCTAAACTAAGTTCATCTGCAAACTGAACCCAACCCATGGGCAGCCACTTTGCAACCTCTAGTCATGGGCCTTGGGTTCCAGTCTAGGCTTCTCTATTTCCCGTGTTACCTTGAGTGAGTAACATATCCTCTATGAGCCAAGTTGAGATTTTCAGTAACTTGCCAAGGTCACAGATCTTGTATGTGGTAACACCTAGCATTTAGGTAGTCCAGGACCACTAAGGATATTGTTTGCAGTCTTCAATAAGTGTTTCTGATACTTCTCTAAGACCCTTCTACCAACGAGGCTACCCAGATCCAGATGGGACACAAGATGCCAATCCACCTGCATTGGCTACCATCTTTTACAAACTCCAGTGAAGGACAGCGAGGATGGAAGTGAATGCCTGGAGGATTGCATAAACTGCTATAATTGTGAAAAGCAAAGAAGAGGATGGAAGGTGCCTCCCCAACACTGGATCAGTTGGCCTAAGGTTACATCATGGAGCTTTTGTTTTCCTTAGCCACATGACAGTTTTGATTCATGCCTCAAAATATGAAAAATCTGGCTTTAATGCTGGATGTCATGTGTCTTAAAAACTCTTGATGTGAAAATGAAGCGGCCCAGTGGTTTTTTATATTTATTTTTAGCAGAAAATCTTTTATTAAAAAAATGAAAGCTTACACAGAATGTCAGCATATAAAATAGAATCAGCTAGCTGGGCTTGGTGGCTCAGCCTGTAATTGTGCACTTTGGGAGGCCGAGGTGAGTGGATTGCCTGAGCCCGCAGGTTCGAGACCCACCTGGGCAACTTGGCAAGACCTCATCTCTACAATAAATCAAAAATTAGCCGGGCGTGGTAGCGTGTGCCTGTAGTTCCAGCTACTTGGAAAGCTGAGGCGGAAGGATTGCCGGAGCCCAGCGGGTCGCAGCTGCAGTGGCCCTCTCGGCCACTGCACTCCAGTCTGGGCAACAGAATGAGACTCCAACTCAAAAAGATAAATAAATAGAATCAGCTGATGTTCATTATGTGCTGCTAAGACATAATAATAATGATAATGACAACAATCCTTGCTTTGTACCTGCTACTGTTTATTCGAAGACCTTACCTACGGTAACTCATCTAAGCCTTACAACACCCTAGGGGGAAACTGAGGCAGAGTGATGTTCACTAATTTGCCCAAGGTCACAGAGCTTAATGTAGGAGGCAGGCAGGCCACCCCCAGGGCCCACAAACTTCCCCATCCTACTGCTCTTCCCTCCACCCCGGTGTACTGTAGAGGCGTCCACATGAGGAACAGCTCATTGCCAACAAGAACTGGCAACAGAAGCTGTGGTTTGTGGCTTGTGATTCATAGTCATATTTGAAATCACTTTGACTTTACTATCCACTGGGACTTAACATATGTGAATTGTCCTTCTCAATTCACGGTTACAAAGGCCTGTCATTGTACCTCAGTCTTAGCTAATCTGTCATTGAAATGCTTCACAGGGTCTTTCAAAAAGATATTCATGTCTGCCTCAAGGCCTAAATTATAAGTGAGAATATTTCAAGTGTTACTCTACAAGTGTGGTGAAAATCTGTCTGGATTTTAGTGTAGTGAGGCGCAAACAGACCCAAGTTTTCTTGTCTTTATATAAACAAAAGCAGAACTGCATTGACTGAAGGGAGTTGGGGACCAATCTTGGCACCTCTGGGGCCCTGGAAACCCAATCAGAAAGCTAGGTAAAAACATGCTTGTCTGCTGTCTCCAGGAAAGGGAGTTATTTTTACCTGGGGCCAGGGAGAAATGACAGCATTTAGAAGTCAGGTGAGCTAAAGGGGGTATGGAGGTGGAGGAGACACAGTAATACTAAGGCTCTAACCCTCAGGCCATAGAGTTTTCCAGTACCTTTTGAGAATTTGGTAATGACTCACAGATTTGCAGAGGCACTGCTGGTACCCATTTTTCTGAGACCTAGCATAGGTATTTAATTTGCATGTTTAGACCGAGACCAATGGTGCAAATAATAGCAAATGAAACTTCTCCTGAGCTTTTTTTTTTACATTTTACTGATAAAATATAACTTTTAAATAATACATGAAACAAACATTAAGCTGCTAGAATGTTGAACTAGAACAGGTTTCTCAACCTTAGCACTACTGACATTTGAACTGAGTCATTCTTTGTTGTGGGGCTGTCCTGTGTATTGCAGAATGATTAGAAACATCCCACCTACTACATACAGCTAGCATGCTCCCCCACCCATTTTTGGACAATGAAAACTATCTCTAGACATTGCCAAGTGTCCCCTGGAGTGAGGGGGATAAAATAAATCTCAGTTGAGAACACTGAATTAGATGATTTCGGAGGAACTGTTTAGCTATAGTCCTACAAAACTTATATTTTAGATAACTTTTAAATTGAAAGTTTAGCTCAATAAATAGATTTTTATACTGTTCATCCTGTCTTTGTTTAGATGTCCTGGTTCATAGATTGAGGCCAAGATCATAGTGATTTGCTATCGTTCCACTTGCTCTTGGCTACTTGGCTTCAAGTCAGTTGCAGAAAAAAAATTAGCTTAATGATCCTGCACAGATTGACCTCTCTCACCACCTCCTGTTGTTTCCAATTCCCTACTCATATCATACCTCTTCTTCCCACAATTGTAAAGCTGGAAGAAAAATAAAAATAGACATCAAGTGTCTTGGCTAAGACAGTATACATCACCCAGACAGGTTTTCTCTTATCAAGAGACATCTTTATTTTTCACTTTATTTTTTTAATTGTTTTTTTCCCTCTAATAATTACTGCTTAATTGTTTAAGGCACACATCCTGTGTAAAAAAGGGGTTAAGAGTTGGCTCCATAATCAAACCACAGCCTGCGTTTGAATCCCAGCTCATTTACCTGTCTACTAGTTTGAGGACTGTGGGCAAGTTTCTGAAACTGTCAGCTTCAGTCTTATTATCTACAAAATGGGGGCAGTAATAGTACCAGTCCTATAGCATTGTGAGGATTTAATAAAATACTGTATATAATGTGTTTAGCAAAGTGCTATGCATATAGTAAGCATTCAATACATGCTATTATCTCCATCATCACCATTATAATGATTTTTAATTAGCACTTCATTTCCTTTCCTCCTATTTCAGTTGGAAGTATCTGGAGGTAATGACTTCAGGCAACCAAGGGATTGCTTTAGGTACTTTTGTAAAAATAAATATTTTACGGAAGCTATTACAACTTGCCTCATTATACTTTTCAATCACTCTGGAAACAGAGATCAAGGTGTCCATGGAATGTCTACAAAGAACTCAGTCAAAACCAGAAGCCAGAAAGTCCCAAAAGATCCCCCCAAATCCCCTAAATCACTCACTCTTCCTGTTTCTCTCCCCTTCGCACCTACATCAGGTCTCCACCACTGCATTCAGCTTTCCTTTTCCAAAGCAGCTACTGCCATCATTTGAAGTGACTTACACTTGAGGTCAGAATGGCAGGGGGAGAAAAGATCTTGTTTCCTTGGGGATGTTTATTTGCTCAACAGCTGAAAAGCAAAGAAAGATAAATCTTAGGTGCAGCCAATGTAGTTATTGCCCCTTGATCATCAACCAGCCCTGTGGAACATAACCAATAGCCCTGTGGAACATAACAGAGGTTCACTAGACTTGCTAGCCTTTTTCTTTTATCAGCAAAAATGTGCTTACCATAGAGTCCTATGTCTTCTGTGCAGACAACCAGCAATAAAAGGTCCAGCTAATAGCATTATGGAGGATGTCATTGGTATGCAATATAACATCATGCTGACATCCATGAGCCTCGGTCATTTACTAGCCATGAGAAAAGGATTATCACCTTACACATTTCAAGGTATTCTCCTTTCCATTAGTACAGATGGTCCCCATGCTAGCTAGCTCTTGAGGTACCAGAAGGATATATGATTAACCCCATTAGACCAAGAGTCAGAGATGTTGTCAGTTGCTCAGAATTACACAACAGTTCATAAAAGATCTAAATGTGACAATTCAAGCAAGTTAATTGACCTGTTGGAGCCTCAGTTTTCATAGCTGTATTTCTCCTGGATAGGGTGTCTAATGATTCAGTTTGTAAACAGTGTTTATAAAATATTCAGCCCAAAGCCTCTCACTTAAGTGCTCAATAAATATTTTTGGTGGGGTAGCAAGTATTTGGATGATGATAATGATGGTCTATGCAGAACTGTATATAGAAAGACTCTGCACAGAATTTAGGAAACCTGACAGGTCTAATTGTTAAGTTATCTTGAACTACTGTCTGCACTTCTACAGCATAGTTTCCTATAAGGTTCATATGTAGTTAATGTCATCTGCCTGTAATTGCTTGTAAAGATAGCAAAAGGCTCAAGTAGGTAGAAAAGACCCTTGAAAAGGATAAAGAAAACAGATTTAACTAATTAATGATTTCCTCGTTCTTTGCTTGCTGTTGTTGGCATTTCAGTTGATCCTAGCAATGGTAGTTGACAGGCTATGAGTCCTGTAAGCTCTTCTAGCCTATTTCTAGACAAAAAGAGACTGCTGGTCACGGAAGGCAACTCAAGGCCACTCTAGTTTATGTCTCACTCATGGAATGGGAGGGACCCCACAAAGACTGTTCCCATTCTCCCTTCAGACACCATAGGAAGGCTAGATATATTGACCAATGACATTATAATGACCAATGACATTAGCAAAATAAGAAGCATCAGCTGATATTGTGTAGCCATTCTGTTTGCTAACTTTACAGAAGCATTTCTTTGGAGCTATTTGTCTTTCCTTCCTTCTCTAACTCTTCAGGGTAAAAGAGTATTTAGATGCTGACAGCCGGTGATGTGCTTACTCTGTGCACAGTTCATAAAGCATGACTGCTTACAGAAGAGCTGTTTGTACAAGCCTGAGAGAGGGCTCAGTCCACTATTAGAGGCAGCAGAGATTGCTTGCAGAATAAATATGTAACTTCTTAAGGATCATTCCTGTATACCGAATAGGTCCCTGATGGAGACTGAAGCAAGGGGAGTGAGATCTGGCGAGGCCATTTTTATTCCATGAGCTTATAAAGTCCTATTCAGATGGGAGCCAAGTTAATCAGAGAGCTGTCAAGGGATGGTGTATCTTCTAAATCAGATTAACAACAGGTTGGGATTGGAGGTCAGGCAAAACTCCAAAGACTTTCACCACTGCTACTTCTTCAGAGCTCAACTGAAAACCATTACTAATACAAAAACTTTTGATATTTCAAGACCTCCTGTGCTTGCAATAGCTGAAGTTAAGAAACCCGAGGACGGGGGTACTAATGTACCATTGTCTTAATTCAGCATCTGTTTTGGGTTGAGGCCACAGGCCTTTGCTGGGCTGATTACAGAAGGGAGAACAAATGAATCTAGTACTGGAATTATTTAGTAGTAGTAGTAATAGTAAGAATAAAACAGATTTGATCGACAATCCATCAGGTATTTGAAGAATTCTCAGGAAAAAGATGGTAATTTTAACATGGCTTCTTAGAGAAGAGTCAGGGTCAATTAGCAAAGGTTACAACAAAATGACTCCACATTTGGACAGTTGACAATTCAATGATCTCAAATGGAATGGAATGCTTTGGGAGGTAATAAGTTGCCCATTAGAGGTGTCTAAGCACAGAATGCTTTACAAACTGCGTTCTGTATTGACTTAGGGCTCTCCTAAAGTTCAGTGAAATCACAGCATTTGTAGAAATTAACTTTGACAATGTGGTATATATACACAATAGAATATTATGCAGCCATAAAGAAGGACAAACATATGGACTTTGCAGCAACTTGGATGGATTTAATGTCTGTTATGCTCAGTGATCTATCCCAGAAACAAACAACAGAGTACCATATGTTCTCACTCACAAGTGAACCTTAAACAACTATCAAAATACTATAAGAAAGGGATTGGCAGTAGTGGGAAACTGCCAGGGCAGGGAGGGTGGGATTGGCACTAGTGGGAAACTGCCAGGGAGGAGCGGCACATCTCATCAACAAGGGTACCTGCATAATGAACATTTGTATACCTAACCCTGAATTGTACCCCATATCTTTAAAATTAAAAATTAAAAAAAAGAAACTAGCTTTGCAGAGGACCCTAAACAAAAATTAATTTTGGTCAAAAGTACCTTTGAAAATCCTTAAATTATCCATCAAATAAAATATATAAATGATTTCACTTTTCACAACCCTGGACAATTAAAACTGGATTACCTCTAAGAACAATGTTGTTGAAAATAGATACCACATACATAGTCCCACTTTAGCATCCATCGGTGGATCTTGTTTGTGATGGTCATTACTATGGTGTTTCCTTAATGATGATTTCCATGAGCTGCCTCTCCCTTGTTTATTTGTTTATTCAGTATTTATTTATTTTGAAAAGAAAGCTAAGCACTGTGGCACATGCCTGTAGTCTCAGCTACTAAGGAGGGTGAGGCAGGAGGATCGCTTGAGGCCAGCGTTCAAATCCAGCCTGGGCAACATGTCCAAAATATAAAACCATAAAATAAAAATTATCTTAAAAAGAAAGAAAACGGTTCTCTATAAACACGGAAATCACTTTTGGTGGTGTTAAATGCTTGAGAGTTAAAGCTTTCTCAGTCATTCATGTCTCTCACCTATGCTTCCTCAAGGGCATGTGCTCTGTGAGTGGATGGAATAGCCGGATGGTTTTTTGTTATTATCAGTGTACAGATCTTGCATATTTTAAAAATTACATTTGTGCCTTAGTATTTTATGGTATTTTAAATGGGTTTGTTATTTTGACTCTATCTTGCAATTGCTTGTTGTTGATATATAGGACTACAATTGACTTTTGTATATTTGCCTAGTATTCTGCAACCATTTTATCTCATTTATTTGTTCTACTTTAGGATTTTCCATGTACATGATCATGTTGTATGCAAATAAAGATTATTTTCACAGCTTAATTTTATTTTATTTTTTATTTTAAATTTTTTATTTAAAGATGTGGAGTACAATTCAAGGTTAGGTATGCAAATTTTCATACATCTGTATGATTTTAATTATTTTTCTTGCCTTAATGTAACTACTTGACTTCCTAATACAATGTTGAATAAAAATTATGAGAGTAGACATCCTTATCTTGTTCCTTATCTTAAGGAAAAATATTAAGTCTTTTACCATCAAATATAATATTAGTTATAAAGTTGTGCGTAGATATCATTATTGGACTGAGATCCCATCCATTTCTAGTTGCCTAAAGTTTTCTTCATAAATAGAAGTTGAATTTCATCAAATATTTTTCTGTATCTACTAAAATGATCACATGGAGTAGCTTCTTCATTTTATTAACATAGTGAGTTAAATTGATTTAACTTGATTTCCTGAAATAAACCCTAATTGGTCATAATTTACTATCCTTTTTGTATATTACTGGATTTGACTTGCTAATACTGTGTTAAAGATTTTTAGCCTATGTTCATGATGGATATTGGTATACGGTTTCCTTTTGTTGTGATATGTTTGTTTGATCATACTGGGCATATAACACTGTTTGAGAAGTTTCTTACCCTTCAATTTCCTAAAAGAATTTACATTAAAGTGGCCTTATTTTTACCTTAAATGTGAGATAGAACTCCAGTGAAGTCATCTGTGCCTGGTTCTTTGTAAGATTTTTATCTTTAAGTCAAATTTTTAATTGACATAGTATTATTTATTTTTTTCTGTTTTTTCTTGAGTCAGTTTCAATCAGGTATGAGAGGGACCCAAAAAACCCAAAATTATCTTTTGGAGGGCAGGACTTTGTAGTGGAATTGGAATTTGTTTCCCCAGATCAAATGGTCAACCAAAGTTTTATCTGGAAATTGAAAGGGTTGCATCACAATTTGTGGGAGAAATGTCCTGAGTTGTGGCAAACAGTTGACTGGTTCTTCCACCATGACAACGTACCTGCACACTCCACACTAAGTGTTTAGTAGTTTTTGACCAAAAACAACATGACCCCCATGCCCTACCCTCCCTATTCACCTGACCTCACCCCAAGCAACTTTTTTTGTTGTTGTTTTCCTAATGAAAAAAGTTATCAAAGGGAAACATTTTGTCGACATGGAAGAGGTGAAACAAACAAACAAAAAAAATAGCAGAAGTACTTAAGCTTTCAAAATTAACAAGTTCAAAACCGTTTTGAGTAGTGGAAAAAGCATCTTGATAGGTATATTGCATCAAATGGAAAATACTTGGAAAATGACTGAAGTTTATACATGTAAGAATATACAATTTTTAATAAATAAATAATACACAATTTTTAATAAATAATAATAAATTTAGAGTATATACATCTCCCCTTGTATATATTCCCCAAAGCAACATGGGAATTATCAGAGTTTATATCACTTAAAATGTGTTCTCGATGGCAAGTGACAGAAAGTGCAGGTTCCCAGATGGTTTAAATAATAAGAAAAAAGTGACTAGTTCCCATAACAAAAAATCCTAAGGTAGGTCAGGCCCACAGATGGTAAACAGATTAGATCAATAATGTCATCAAAACTTTGTTTCTGACATCTTCAGTAGATACTCTCTCTTTCTGCATCTTTTTATCAAACTTTTCAGCAAATTTCCACTGGCATTTATTGGCCAGAAGTGTGTCACATACCCTTGCCTACATAAATCCTTGTCAAAGCAAATAGGATCACTTTGATTGTCTTAAACTAATTATTAGTAAGCATTAGTCCCTTCCTAGGGCTAGGAATGGGACCTACATACCCTGAAGTATATGGTTGTGAAGACAAACGTGGATATCTGAACAAAATTAAAGTCTTGTTAGAAAGAAAAAAAAGGAGGTTTTGAGAAGGTTGTGTCACGATTTGTGGAAGAAATATCCCAAGTTGTGGCAAACAGTCATCTAGTTCTTCCAACATGACAATGGTCCCTGCTCACACTGAGTGTTCAACAATTTTTGACCAAAAACCCCTGTGTCCCACCCTCCCTAATCACCTGATCTCATCTCAAGCAACTTTTTCTTGTTTCCCCAGTTGAAAAGTCCTCAAGGGAAATGTTTTGCCAATGTGGAAAAGGTGAAACAAAAAATCGGCAGAAGCACTAAAACACGTCAAAATTGAGGAGTTCAAAAATTGTTTTGAGCAGTGGAAAAAGTGCCTCAATAGATGTATTGCATCAAACAAAGAGTTCTTTGAAGGTGACAAGTTTAAATATATAAGAATAAATACACAATTTTTTTATAAATAAATTCTGGGGTTTTGGGGTCTCCCTCATATACCTCTCAAAAGATTTATTCGTTTTCAGTTGTCAAATTTATTGCTGTAAAGTTGTTCATAATACTTCTTTATAACCTTTTATGATTACGGAATGTGTGATACTTGGTGAATCAGTATTTTATTTCTTGAATCTTCTTGAGCAAATAGTGATGTATCAATTTTATTAGCCTTTTCAAAGAAACTTCTTTTGATTTCATTGATTTTGCTGTTTTATTATGTTCATTTTTTATTTCATTGATTTTTGCACTTACCTTTATTGTCCTCTTCCTTTATAACATTGGGCTTAATTTGATCTTTTTCTAATCCTTCAATATGGAAAGCAAGATATTTGATTTTTAGCTCTTTTTTTCTGTTTCTACCATAAGCATTGAAAGCTATACAATATGTCTGTAAGCACTCATCTAGCTATGTTCCACAAATGTTGATGTTTTATTTTCGTTATCATTCACTTCAAAATATGATTTATTTCCCTATTGATTTCTTACTTAGCCCGCAGTTTTTTAAGAAAGGAATTGTTTAATTTCCAAATGCTTGGGACTTATATGGATACCTTATCATTATTGATCTTTAACTTAATCCCATGTGGTCAGAAAACATACTCTGTATGATTTATATTTTTTTGGTTTATTGAAATTTCTTTTTGGCCTAACATGAGCAAGTATCCTTGGAAAAAATGTGTATGCTAAAGTTGTTAGGTTATACTTCCACAAATGGCAATCAGACAAAAGCTGATAAGTGTTCAAATCTTTTATATATTTATTAAATTTTGTCTAGTTCTACCAGTCACCAAAAGGTATTAAATCTCCAAATATCACTGTAGAATTGTCTTTTTTCCTCTTTAGTTCTGTAATAGTTTACATATTTTGAAGATCTCTTTTTAGGTACATATACATACATAATTGTTATGTTTTCCTAATGACTGATCCTTTTAATAATATGAAATAACTCTTCTTATCTTTATCTTGCAATCTATTTTCATGATATTAGTTTAGCCATTACAGGGTTCTTATGCATGGTGTTTGCATGGTAAATGTCTCATCCATTAATTTTCCATCTATCTTTTTATTTTAAATGTTTTATTTATTTTTAATTCATTGTTTTTTACCCATTCTGACAATTTCTACCTTTTAATTGAAATGTTTAGTTCCTTAATAGTTAAAGCAATTTTTATATGGTTGTATTTTAGTCTTCTATTTTGCTAACTATTTTCAACTTGTCCCCACTCTTTTGATGTTTTATTTTGTTTAGTTTTTATTGTGGTGTTGTTCTTATTTTTTTTTTTCTGTATTTTTTGGATTATTTTAAGTTTTAGAATTTTATTTTAATTTTTCTCTTGCTTTTTAGCTATTTTTCTTCATATTATTTTTCAGTGGTTTTACTAGGTCTCATTAATCTTATATGTATATATAATATAATCTTATATGTATGTAGATATAATATAATCTTTTTTTGTATATGTTACAGCAACTTACATAAAACCCTCCAGAAGGCAATTTTTTTTCTTAAACAGGCAAATGTATTGTAAATAAATTAAGAAGAAAAGGGCAAAAAAATTATATTTTTACACTTACACAGATATTTATCACTTCAAGTGCTCTTTATTCCTTCCTGGGGATTTGAGTTTCCATCTGGCTTCATTTTTTCTATAACCGTAAATAGATTCTTTAGCATTTCTTGTAGTGCAGTTCTGGTGGCAACAAATATCCATAGTTTTCTAAATCTTAAAATGTATATTTTGCCTTCATTCTTAAAGGATAATTTTTGTATGTTGAATAATTCTGGGCTGATTTTGTGGTTTTTTTTTTTCACTTTTACTCTTTAAAGATGTTTCAATCACTTCTGGTCTTTAATCAAATCATTGTTTCCTTTTGTATATAGTGTGTCAATTCTATCTCACTCCTTTTTTTTCTTTCTTTCTTTCTTTTTTCTTCCTTTATTTTTTTGCTTTTCATAGTCATTAGTGCATCTATGCACCTATGGGTCATTTTTATATTTATATATATATTTTGTGATTTACTGAACATTTTGTTTGTATCTCTTTTCAAATTTGGAAAGTTTTGATGATTTACTTACATTATTTTTATAACTCATTCTCTCCTTTATCTCCTGGAACTTCAATACCATATATGTTATACTAGCTAACAGGTCCCTGGGCTCTGCTTATTTACTGTCCTTTATATTATAAACTAATAAAAAACAAACTGAAAAGAAATCAAAACAATTTCATTTACAATAGCTACATAAAATGCATAAAAATGCATTTTATCAAGAAGGTGAAAGATTTCTACAATAAAAACTACAAAATGTTTATGGAAGAAGTGAAATAGAAAATAAAAAAACAAAAGACATTCCATGTTCATGGATTAGAAGAATTAATATTGTTTAATATTGTTAAAATAACCATATGAAATGATCACACATTCAATACAACCCCTATCAAAATAATAATGGCATCCTTCACAGGCGCGCATGCGCACACGTGCACACACACACACACACACACACACACACACACACCTCTACAGTTCTTTTTTTTTTTTTTTTGAGTTGGAGTCACACTCCATCACCCAGACTGGAGTGTGCAGTGGCACGCTTCTGGTCACCGCTGCCTTGACCTGCTGGGCTCCGGCGATCCTTCCGCCTCAGCCTTCGGAGTAACTGGAACTACAGGCGCGCGCTACCACACCCGGCTAGTTTTTGATTTATTGTAGAGACGAGGTCTCGCTAAGTTGCCCAGGTGGGTCTCGAACCTGCGGGCTCAGGCAATCCACTCACCTCGGCCTCCCATAGCACGGGGTTACAGGCTGAGCCACCGATCCCGGCCACAACTCTACAATTCTTATGAAACTAAAAAAAGACCCCAATTAACCAAAACAAACCTCAGCAAAAAGAAAGAAGCTGGCAGTATCATATTACCTGACTTTAAAATATACTACAGGCTGGGCTCAGTGGCTCACCCTATAATCCCAGCACTTTGAGAAGCCCAGACAAAAGGATTGCTTGAGCCCAGGAGTTCAAGACCAACCTAGGTAACCTAGCAAGACCTCATCTCTACAAAAAATTAGCTTGGCATGGTGGCATGCACCTATAGTCCCAGCTACTGAGGAGGCTGAAGTGGAAGGAGGTCATAGCTGTGGTGAGTTGTGATTGTGTCACTGCACTCCAGCCTGGGTGACAGAGTAAGACCTCAACTAAAAAAAAAATTACAAAGCTATATAATCAATATAGCTGGTATTGGTATAAAAATAGACACACTGACCAATAGAAGAGAATAAATGATACAGAAAGAAATAAACCCACATATTTACAGAACTGATTTTCAACAAAGTTTGCCAAGAACTTACATTGGGGAAAGGATATCCTCTTTAATACATGGTGCTGGAAAAACTGGATAGTCATATGCAGAAGAATGAAACTAGTCTTCCATCTCTCATCATATACAAAAGTCTACTCATAATGGACGAAAATGTTAAACGTAAATCCTGAAACTATACAACGACTGGAATAAAATATAGACACAAGACGTTGATCCTCAGGACATTGGTCTGTATAAAGATTTTATGGGTAAGACTTAAAAAGCACAAACAGCAAAAGCAAAAATATTGCTATTGAGCTACCTTTGAATTCACGTTTTATTTCCATTCTTCTGTTAAATCTTTCCAGTGAATTTTTACATTTAAGATATTTTATTTTTGATTGTAAGATATTAAGTTGATTATTTTTCATTGTCCCCCTACTTCTGCTGAAATCTTTAATATTTTCATTCATTGCAAACACAATTTCTTTTACATCATTAAGAGATACAAAAGAAAAAGTTGAGAGTAATTGTAACAATTCCTTTAAATTTTATGCCTGCTAATTCCAACAGCCATTTTGGGATTGTTCTTAGTTAATGGTCATTTCCTTTAAAATGGGTCATATTTTCCTGGGTCTTATATATTCAGTATCCTTGATATCATGAATATTATTAAATATGAAGAGTCTGGAAAGTACAATCTATAAGGATTGTAGTTTTGCTTTTGTTTTGGGGGGTTTGTTTTTCGGTTTTGTTTCTTTCTTTTAGAAGCCACTTAATTTGGTTGGAATTGAACTGCTTTTTGGGTGGGAAGCAGCTCTCATCTCAGTTCAAATATTTTTGTTTGTTTTTAGTTCATCTTCTTTGAATCTATTCCATGTATGCATAGTTCAGGGTCGACCAACAATGGAGGCAGAACTTGGGAATCCCCTTTCTGGTTATTTCCCCTATAAAATTATGCCCCCTTCTTTCAACAGTGAGTATGCTGTCCCAGACTTAGTTCTCTAGTTTCTCAATGACACAAAGATAGTTTTCCACTAGCACCTTTATCAACTACTCTACACCAACTGCATCTGTCCCCAGGCCAAAATAGCAAAAGCAGAGAACTCATTCCTCATGACTCCCATCCTCCACACAACCCAACCTGACCACTTGACCAGATTCTTCATCCAGATACTAGCTGTCCACATTTCAGAAAGTTACTGCATCATGCCCATGAAATGCAATCTTAATGTAACCATACTCCCAACAAACATTTGCAAATGTATTAGGAGCAGGTACCTAATTAATTGCCAGTGTCCCCTGTGCAAAGCCAAACTCACCCATAGAGGATTAGCCCAGGTGTGACCTGGCTGATAATTATGACAGAAGATTGGGTCAGGACCACATGGTTGCTGTGAAGTTAAACACATTAAAAGCATTTTGATTCCCCATCTTTTCTCACAAACTGCAAACAAGCCTGACTCATCTTGGTACGTGTCCTGGGATTAAGTCTTCTCATATTTAAAGTGACTCAAAATCATAATGAGAGAGAATACTGTTGGATAAAAAAGCAGCTTCTAGGCCTGTGTGGTGGTTCACACCTGTAATCCCTGCAGTTTGGGAGACTGAGGTGGAAGGATCACTGAGCCCAGGAGTTTGAGACTATCCCAGGCAACATAGACCTCATCTCTACAAAAACTGAAAAAATTAGCCAGGCCTGGTGGTACATGCCTGTAGTCCCAGCCACTTGGGTTGTTAAGGCAGTAGGCTTACCCATGCCCAGGAGGTCAGGGCTACGGTGAGTCATGACCATGCCACTGCCCTTCAACCTAGGCAACACAGAGATTCTGACTCCAAAAATAAATAAGCAGCTTTTACATCTTTTCTATGGATTCTGTAATCACTATTTTCTTGGCTAAATGTCTTTGGTTTACTTCAAACTAGAGAAAAAGAGGAAAGTGAGCATTTATGAAAAGGTTAATGGGTTCTCACACAGAACCCAGAAAATGCCTGGACCAGGCCCCAGGGAGGGCAGGGGCCAGTGCAGCCGCAGGGACCTCAGCAGCAGGAGCTCAAGACCCTTTTCCCAGTGTCCTGCCAATAGAGTGACTCCCCATCAACACCAAGTCTGGCGAGAATCCAATTGGCTTATCTGATTTCTGAGTTCAACCAAGTCTGTAGGGGGTGGATCACATATTTAGAAACACGGTGTTAGGGCTGGAGAGTTGCAGTTTTTAGAAGAGAGGTATTAACTGGACAGATACCCTGGAGAGTGTCTAGAACACATAATGGGACAGGAGGGACCATTAGGAGAACAGAAGAACAATTTCAGAGGAGGTCCTTTGTGGGCAATGTGCACATGCAAAAGAAAACCATTTATTGTACTCATTCAGTCCAACAAAAAAAAAATATTGATTTTTCCCAGCATCTCATTCAGCCTTAAGCGTATACAGCACCTGGGCTCACTGCATCTTGCATGCTTCGTTAACAACTCCCATCAAGTAGGGGAAAGCACATTAGACAACCAAAGAATTAACATCCATCCTGGTTGTGTGAGTCTAGACTTCTGACTTAATCTCTGTTTGCCTCAAGTTTCTCATCAATAAAATGGGAGGAGTAATTTTTTTCCCATTTGGGTTAAAAATGAAGTGAGATAACAAGGAATAGGTAGAGAAGTTGGAAGTGCAGACTTGAATCTTAGCCCTGGTCCTGCCGTCTGTGGCTGTGGAGCCCTGCAGATGCCTTGCCTTCTCTGAGTTCCACTCCCCACATCAACAATACAAGGACAGGTGAACCCATCATGGGCTTTGTCAGCATTATATGATTTGTGGAAGTCACTATGCATAATGCCTAACAGACGGCTTTAAACTGTAACTAAAAACTGTTTTTAAGTGACCATGTTTTGAAAAATATCAAATACCTACAGATGCACACTGGGTTTTTATATTATTGTCGGTATGACATCATACTGACATCAGCAGCAGCATCACTGATTCAAGGAATCTCAGGAAGGAACAAGAATGAAGAAAGTGTAGCTTCAAAGTACAGTCTTATCCTTCCTTCTTCAAAAGATTCTTCGTTGTCATCAAGTATGATAAGAATGCCTTGACGTAACAGACAATGCTGCCCACGCCCTGATCACTGTCATCCAGTCTTTCTTACTCTCTCCCTCTCCACCGCCTTCCCTGACTCACTCTACAACCCAGGCTCACTGGCTGTGGGCCATTCCCCACACACTCTCTGCCTTTCTTCTTTCCATTTTCTACTCTTGGAAAGATCCCTTGACCTGCCTCTACCTGTTGGAATTCATATTTCAAGTACAATAAAACCTCCTTGTAACCTGTTCTGCGGCTGCTATCAGAGTCTCCTCCTGAATTATTTGTTCACGGCTTCAAACTTTGCTTGTATCTCTACTATGTAGTTAGCCCTGGTTTTATTGAGCTATTCTACATAGCTGCTTACATGACCCAACACCCCCACCCTATTAAAAGCTCCTTCAGGACAGAGGGGCAGGCCTATGTCACGGTCATCTTCATAATTCCTGTTAGCTAGCACAGGCTGATACAAAGGGGGAGCACAGTGGCTGTCAGGAAGAAGAGAAGGAGGGAGGGCAGGAGGATAAGAAACTGTGTTGTGAACTGCCCTGAGTGGAGCTTGGATCTGTGATCATGATTAGCATTAGTGCTGTGTTCTAACCAGTCAAGCTGCACAGCCCACCAAGATTTTTTTTTTAAAAAAAAAAGGAAAAAGAAAATTTTTCCTTTGGTTATAAGCCTCCAGAGAATTTTTCATCTTTCCCAGCTGTCAGATTATGAAATCTCAGAAAATCTGAAGCCCTAAGGGACCTAGTGATAATTTAATTCAGTAGCTCCATATTGCAGATATACAAACTGAGGCCAAGAAAGATTTAACCTGTGTCCCCCAAAGGCATTAGGCAAATAAGCAGCAGAGCCTATGAGGATCTGGGCTTCCATGCCTGCCATGTTCAGACCCTCCCTTCCATAGCACTACCTACCACTCCCAGGCTTTTCTGTTTTTCATTTTCCTGGGAATGACCCCTGGCCCCATACCCCCAGTTCCCTGCTGGCCCAGTCCAGTGTGGCAGTGGCTCATTCCAGAGGCTTGTTTCTCAGACAGAGACTAGAATAACATGTTCTGGGAGAATAAAGCTACCAGCAAGAGAGCTGAGTGAGACAGTGAAGTTAGAGAAAGCATAGTTCGTGAGACCACCCTCATGTTTGACACCAATTGCAAGTTTGGGGGTTTCCCAAAACCAAAGGTTTGAAAATTCACTGTCATGATACAAAACTCACTGAAAGCTGTTATACTCATGGTTAGGTTTTGCTTGTTTGTTTGTTTTGCTCTGTTTTGAATCAGGTTCTCCCTCTGTCCCCCAGGTTGGAATCCTGTGGCACAATCACAGCTCACCGCTGCCACGACGTTCTGGGCTCAGGCCATCCTTCTGCCTCCCAAGTAGGTGGGACTACAGGCATGAGCCACCATACCCAGCTAATTTTTAAAATTTTTTTGTAGAGACAAGGTCTTGCTATGTTGCCCTGGCTGGTCTCAAAACTCCTGGACTCAAGCAATCCTCCTGCCTCAGCTTCCCAAGGTGCTGGGATTACAGTTGTGAGCTACTGCACCTGGCCCTGGTTAGGTTTTATTACATGGGAAAGATATCAATTAAAATCAGTCAAGAAAAGAGACACACAGGGCAGAGTCCAGGGAAGTTCCAAGTGCAGAGTTTTCATAGTCCTCCTCCCATGGTGTCATGAGCATCGTTATTTTCTAGCTTCGACATGTAACAACTTGCACAGAGTATTGCCAGTCAGGGAAGTTCACTTGAGCGTAGGTGTCCAGAGTTTCTACTGAGGTCCCATCACATAAATGTGGTTTAATAACCAAAATGAGTGACTAGAGAAAATTTCTCAATCAATCAGAGTTTATAAAACCAGGTATAGGGTACATTCTGGAAAACCACAAGCCATAAATGCATCTGTGGCTTTTTATGAAGAGGTTTTCAGGAGGTTTAGTAATTATACATTTTCTTAAAGGTGGGGAAGGCATATAGAAAGAGGGACAGGTAGATGGTAAAGCAAATAGTTATGTTCTTATGAGAAGCAGTAAATCTACATTTTATATCTCAGTGCTCAGTAAATCTACGTTTTACATAAGATAAGGTGAATGTTTAAAGAGAAAAGAGTAAAAGAAGACCCAACTATGCAGGCATCTCTGGGTGGGTGGAGGAAATTACTGGTCTTGTCTTGTCTTTCTTCTGTACCCCAGAATATAAACTTGTAATGGACATTATCAGTGAGGTACCTAATAGACTTTAGTTTTAGGAGCTAGACTTAGATTGTAGACCTGAGCTTACAACTGGCATATCCTTGTTTATTTGAGGCCAACAAGGAATTTACTTATAAATGATCTGTGGGGGCAGTCATTCAGAGATGTCTGAGAACTTTTACCTGTCTATGGAAGTCTGACTAATGCAAATGCTAGTAACAACTATTAACTTGGAAGAGGATGTTGTGTGACTCAAGCTCCAGGCTCAACCTTTCCTTTGGCATAAGAAGTTTGAGGTCCCAAGATCTTTTTATTTTCCCTTATAGGTTGAATGTCCACATAGCTGATCCCAGTCTCAGTCGATCCCAGTCTCCAGTCCCTCTCAACGTTAAGTAGATACCATGTGACCCCAAATCCCCACCCTAAATAACATTGTTAAACTGTTTGGCATGACTGAACACCCCAGAAAAACAAAAACAAAAACACCATCAGGCGTGACAGTTCAAGGGCTTAGAGATTACCAAAAATCAAGGCCAATTTAATCTTGCTCTCTTGGGCAAGGTTAAATTCTTCACTACACTGAGTCTGGCACAGATATTCTTCCTGACCTTCCTTACCCTAGCACAGCAGACAGGGAAATACATGTTTTTTGGAATCAGACAGTTCTGTGCAGGTTCTACCACTTACAACTGTGTGACCTCAGTCAGTCACTCACTCAAGCCTTGAAGTCTCAGTTTTCTCCTTTGGAAGATGAAGATAGAGATGCATATCCCTTATGATATCTGTAAGAATCAGTTTATTCTTTCAATGTACAACATCCAATATAATGCTAGTGTGTAGTCAGTACACAGTAAATGAAAGCTCACATTTATAGTCCTCTCCTATTCATACCATCCTGCTTCTCTTCCTCCTCCTCCTGTTCCTCCTCTTCATCTTCTTCCTCCTCCTCTCCCTCCTCCTCCTCTTCCTCTTTGTTCTCTCCCATCCCCTAGATCTATCTTTGTTTCCTTTTTCAATCTTCCACTTTCTCTCAGGATAGAAGGATGTCACTTCAGTTAGCTGTGAATAAGGAAATGCCAAACTGAAGGGAACCAAATTCTTGCGACAGCTATGGGAAACCCTGCCCCATAGAGAGGGCACCTGACAGTATCTGTTTAACAAAGCTAGCTGTCCAGAGCTGGGATGAAGGAGACTAACACTTTGTAATGACTCAGCTCTGCTCCAAGTCTGGTGTAAATCGAAGATGAAAATGTGATTTCCAAAAATACCTGGGCTAAGCTGCTAATGCCCAGGCCTGTTTCACCATTGGTTACACAATAGTCTTGTCTGGGCTTCTCTTCTGGGCTCACATGGCTGGGCTCGCATGCCAGGCAACTTTCCTAAGAAAAGCCCTGCACTTCTCCCTGGTGTGAGCAAACCATAAACTCACCACATGGAGAAAGAGTCTAAAGCACCCCAGAGTAACATTGCCACATTATGAAGCAAAGTCTTAGTGAGGACACAGAACTCGCACCATCCCAAGTTAGGCTCATGTGTCTCTCAGTGGCTCCACTGATGCTTCCTAGAATTATTCTGTGGTTTGGGAGATGGCAAGCCTTCCCTAGACCCATATTCCATGATGGAAATTAGCCTTCCATGCACATTGTCTCCAAAAATACCTTCTCCCTGACTACACATCTTGCTCTTTACAGAACTACAATCATGAAGAGTAAAAACAAAAACAAAACCCAAATTCCTGGCTTCAAGAGCTCAGTTTTCAGGCTATTAAAAATCTGAGTCACTGGTTTTATCATTTCCTTCTCTTCACGTCTTCCCACCAGCTGAGCATTCAGAATGGTCAATGACAACAGGCCTGTACATTTTCTGCCTGAGAATCCCACAGTAAGCCTGTCACATAGTCTGTGCAATTAGAGCCAAGTAAGATGATTAAACATTCATACACTGCCCGGACTTCTCCTACAAGGTCTAGAGAGAGGAAGTCAGTTCTCCAAGTCAAATACATTTTTAGTGAGTACAGCAGGATAATCTGTGAAGATTAAACTGAAGTGAACTAAGTCATACATTTTGATTTCCATATGTTCAGATTATTTTTATGACTGCCCTCTCCTGTTTAACTTCAAATGATTCCTCCCTTGTAAATATACCCTCTTTCCTTCATCTACTTTGTAATTATTCTTCCTCTTTCTCTTCTAGATCAGATGTAACCATCTTTCATAAACTTAAAATTATTTATTAAGTCAAAGGAATAGGTCTTCTTTATGCATCCATTCATTTAATAGATATTTATTGTCTCCTACAGGCAAGGAACTATTCTAGGCATTCTGGAAAAAATAATGAACAAAACAGACAAAAATCCCTGCTCTTTTGTAGTTTATCTGTTAGTAGTGGAAAGCAGGCCACAAGCAAATAAAAAAGTGTAAATACCTATAATGTAAATATATAAATATAAATATACATTATATATAAGGTATAAATATGCATAATATCAAATGGTGATAAATGCTTTGAAGAAAAATTGTAAGGAAGGATGATAAACGCTGTTGGGTGGTGGTAGCTTAGAGGTTTTTTATTTGTTTTAAAGATGTGGAGTACAATTCAGGATTAGGTATACAAATAGACATTGTACAGGTAAAGTTTGGGCCTCCCTTTGGTCTCTACCCTGCCAGATTTGAGATCAGATACCCTTATT
This sequence comes from Cephalopachus bancanus, assembly GCA_027257055.1. Taxonomy (NCBI): domain Eukaryota; kingdom Metazoa; phylum Chordata; class Mammalia; order Primates; family Tarsiidae; genus Cephalopachus; species Cephalopachus bancanus. Next base: position 4,221,686 of record JAPVLO010000236.1, read on the forward strand.
GATGTTGTGTGTTCCCCTTCTCCCCCTCTACCTCGGCAGTATCCTGCTACTGCCAACCCCTTTCTTGTAGTATTCTGGTAAATGTTCAGGGTCCACTTATGAGTGAGAACATGTGGTACTCTGTTCACTGTTTCTGTTATAGATCGCTGACTATTATAGACTCTAAATCCATCCAAGTTGCTGTGAAGTTCAGGGAACTTAGAGTTTTAAATAGCATGGTCAGGGAAGCTCTCATTAAATGGAAGGATCAGCCGGGCTCGGTGGCTCAGCCTGTAATCCTGCGCCTTTGGAAGGCTGAGGTGAGTGGATTGCCTGAGCCCGCGGGTTCGAGACCCACCTGGGCAGCGAGACCTCATCTCTACAATAAATCAAAAAATCAGCCGGGCGTGGTAGCGCATGCCTGTAATTCCAGCTACTTGGAAGGCTGAGGCGGAAGGATCGCCGGAGCCCAGCAGGTCGAGGCTGCGGTGGCCGGAAGCGGCCACTGCACTCCAGTCTGGGTGACCGAGTGAGACTCCAACTCAAAAAATAAATAAATAAATAAATAAATGGAAGAATCGCAGGAGCCCAGCAGGTCGAGGCTGCGGTGGCCGGGAGTAGCCACTGCACTCCAGTCTGGGTGACATAGTGAGACTCCAACTCAAAAAAATAAAAAATAAAAGAACAAGAACCAAAAGAGATGATCAAGCAAGCTTTGTAGGTATCAAGATAGAGGTAATCACAGGTTCAAAGACTTTGAGGTGGCACTTGACTAGTGTGCCCTAAGAACAACTGGAAGCCACTATGGCTGGAACAGAGTGAACAAGAGAAAAGGAGGACTTAGAAAGAGGTTCTGAGAAGAGAAGAGGGGCCTGAAAGTATAGGGCCTTCAGTAGTAACTACAGAGTAACTAAGAGGTACAAACACCAAGGAACTGTAGTGACAATGCTTAACTTTTACTCCAAACATATAGGAAGCCATTGGAGGGTCTTGAGTGCAGTTGAGAAATCTCTTGACTTATATTTTTAGGAATGAGTATAGCTACTTTTTTGAGAATAGACTCAGAAGGGAAGATAGAAGTACAATCAGTTAGGAGTTATTACAAGAAGTAAGTCAAGAGATAATGGTGGCTTGGACCAGTAGTACCAGTGGAGGTGATAAGTGACTAGACTATAAATGTACTTGCATAGAGAACATGGTATTTCTTGATTGACTGTATGTTATTGAATATAGGATATGAGAGAGAGAGAAGAATATAAGAATGAAACAAAAATGTTTAACCAACTGGGAACAACTGGAAAGATGAAGTTGCCATGGCCATTTGAGGACAAATCATGCTTAATCTTTCGCTGCTTCAGTTTTCCCATCTGCCAAATGGGGAAAATAACTAAAATAACACAGTAATTGTGAAAGTTAAAGAGTTAATATAAGAAAAATACTTAGCAGTGTACCCGGTGCATAAAAAGTATGTGTTGGCTACTATTATCATCATTCTTCTCCTCTTCCTGCATACTCCTTCAAAGAACTAATCAGTCTGATATGATATTGTTTATTTATTTATTATTTATCTATACCCTTTACCAAAATGTAAGCTTCATGAGGTCAAAAGTCTCATCTCTCAAGTTCATGCCGTATCACCAAGTTCCACATAGTATTTCAACCTTAGTATATTCCTGATGAATATTTAATGAGTATGATACACCTGCTGCATGAGTAGGTGTAACAGTCAGTCAGCCTTGATTTTTCCATGACATCTCTCTTGAATAGATACTGTCAGTTTCACACACTCATGCTTGCCCATTCGTGGCTTAGAAAATGTAGTCACTCTCATGAAGATGAACCACCAGTAGGTTAGATGGTCCACTCAGAAAGATCATTCTGTGTGCACTACCTTGATGAAGGCAAAATATTCAGCTAAACACAGCCATCAGTGAGAGCTCCAAAATTCCAGGAAGCAGTCTAGGCCTGTTCCTTGTGAAGCTGAAATCAATGTATTGGTTGTTCTGTAATTAGCAGAGCTGCTCCCCTGCCTCCACCCCCTGAGTCCACTGTCAAGGTATTGCACATCTCTGGGCTGGCTTTCCATCCCAAGATGGTTTAGCTTGCTGTGCATGGCTGTAGGGAAGCAGAAAAAGGGCAGGGAGCCAATTAGATTGAAATGGAATCTAGTCTTTGGAGGCCCCTTGTCAGGGTGAAGAGTATTGGATGTTCCCAAAGATGACAGATGCTTCTTTATTTGGGCTGATCTCGGAGGTTAGAGGTCATTTGTAAATAAGATTTGCTCCATTTGGTATGGCAAGTTCTTTTCTCCATGCTTTTTTTTTTTTAAATCCCTGAGTCTTTTTCCCTGTGTTTCGACATGCTCACTGCCAGCAAAAAGGCTGTTTGGTCTGGAATGAATATTTCAAATTCTTGAGAGCAGTGAAAGTAGCAACCAGTAGTTAGACAGGTTCACAGGGCACTGATGATGCGTTCACACAGTGCTAAAACTACCCAGTGGGAAAGGAATAAGCAGAACAAATGATGGAATGAATGAATGAATAAAGCCTCAACAATTGTTTCCCCTGATTTTAGCTGAGAGAAGAAGAAATAAACTAAATTCTATTGTTTCGTTTTTACATTGTGGTTCTAAGTCTTTGTATAGATGATAGTCCATGAAATGTAAACTTCAGGGAAATAATATCACATCCTGAGTATAAACACAAATTTTAATCCAAATTAGGGAATCGATGGACCCACAAGAATTCATGGACTGTCTAAAATGTGTTGTTTGAATGTATTTAGTTAACAATTACCTATAAAGAAAGCACTTCCTATGGGTCTGTCATCATTCCAGTGTTTTAGAAACATTAGCTCATTCAATCTTCACAACCTAGGGGGTAGATATTATTATTATCCCCACACAAAGAAAGTAATTGAGATCCTGAGAGTTTAAGTAGGATTCACAGTTATTAAGTAGCAGAGCAGGGATTTACATCCAGGTAGTCTGGATCTAATCGTATGCAAATTGGTGTGATGGGTCTGGGAGAAAGTCTGCATTAGAGTTTTTAATTTTGTCTTATAAGAGAAGGAATATTGAAAGGAATCAGGAGCATCTTCTAGAATCTAAGTGCAAAGAAAACAGTCAGCCTCATAAGGAATTGGAATCAGGGAATGTAAAGTCAAAAGGAGTCTTTGCAGCCATATGTCTGAACTCTTAGCTCTTTTGTGTTCTCTCTGCAAGAGTGGACTACAGACCCATCATCAGCTTGAACATGCCCCATCACAGCTGATTAGCACAGTAGCCCCTTCTTAGCATTTCCCATCTGGCTCTCACATTTTCCTCTCATCGGTCTCCCAGTCATCTGTGACTTTAAAGATAATAATGACTAGCCTAAATGGACAGAGATTTAAAAGTTTAATTTTCAGACGTTTCACTGGAAATTGTGAGGTGCATTGCCACAGCCTGTTCTAAACTCCTCATGCCACACTCCTTCTTTTATGCTGTGACACTTGTAGCAATGAACCAGGGGCTAGAGGAGGCAAAAGTATGTGCTTTAGCCCAGGCATGGCAGAGTTAGAAAGCTAGCAGAACCTACTGGATACCTGGAAGCTTTATTTTTCTCTCTAATAAAAATCAATGTTATAAATTGGGTCAACATCACTGTGATTTCCTATAGATGCTCATTGTTCAGGAAGTGTTCACATTCTGTAAGGACTGAGTCCATGAATCTCTCAGTGTTCTAATATATTCTATGCCATAATTCAAAAAATGTCAGATGTAGGCACAGTCTTCAACCTATGAAGGCCCAATTGGCAACTTTCCACACTTAAATTATTTCTTTTTCCATTATAAACACACATACACACATAACACACACACACATGCACGTGCACACACACATACACATTCTTTGGCAACCCCAGCTTGTATACAACTGGCCTATTCACTGTAACCAATTCTCATGCCAATTTTCAGCTGAGTGAATTGGCAGCAGCCCAGTGTAATCAATAATATGTAATAAGAAAAAGCAATCGGCTGAATCATGAGGTAGAATAATTTTTGATTGCACAGGTTTGTGAGCAGACATGCAAATTGTAGGCTTCTCACCATGCTAGCAAAGGCAACATTTGTTTTTGAAAACCTAAGGACTCATTTGGTGAGACATCCAGGAAGGAGATTTAAGCATGAGTAAAGGATGGTTTGAACTCTTCAGGAAGCATATTAGTCTGTTTTGCATTGCTATAAAGAAATACCTGAGACTGAGTAAATAAAGGTAATTTATTTTGACTTATGGTTCTGCATGGTACCAGCATCTGCTGGCCTTCTGATGAGGCCTCAGAAGCTTACAATCATGGTGGAAGGCAGAGAGGACACAGATGTATTATAAGGCAAAAGCAGAAGTGAGAGAGAGAAGGGATGTGTCAGCCTGTTTTAAACAACCAGCTCTCCCAAGAACTGATAGAGCGAAAATTCACTTGTTACTATGAGAATAGCACCAAGTCATTCATGATGGATTCCCCCTCCTCCCAAGACCCAATTGCCTCCCACAAGGCCCCACCTCCAAATTTGGAGATCACATCTCAACATGAGATTTGGAGAGGACAAAAACCCAAAGAGGGCTATAAACTCAGCAAAAAGCTGCAAATGCAGAAAGAAGCAAGGGAAGAATCTTTCAACGAAGTGAGCTGAAATTTCTGAAGAAGCCAATAAATGCAAAGAGTATATTTTACATCATACAATAAGGATCAAGATTTATTGGTCAGTCTGATTGCAGAAGCTTTGGGGCATATTGACTCAAAAGAAAAGTTTTAAGAGAGTTGACTTTAATTTGAATTCAGTCCAGAGGACCCTAGAGCAAAGAAGAGTGCTTAAAAAGCTTGTTAAGAGACATATTTCCCAGGGAAGAAAGCCAGTGTTTTCATTTCAAAGTTCATTATACTCAGATTTTTTTTAAGCTTCTTTACAAAGAAAGAAAAAAATTACATTGTAGTCTTTACATTCAGTGTTTAATTTTTATTTCTTAATAAATGTTTGCAAAAGCACGTATTTGGGGAGTTATTTTCTCCTTTATTTATTTTCATGATTAGTGCTAGTATTTTTATGGCATACAAAGAGTTTCCATAAGCATAATACCAATTTATAACATCACACCAAGGGGAAATAAGGACTTATATTACATTCACTACATTTGCCAGCAAAAAACAATTAGGTTAAAAGTTGCAGCTCAAGTATATTCAGAGTGGTCATAAAATCACCAATGCCTTGGGAGGAGTTACAGGATGTTCCAGAATTTTTCCTTAAGGAGGAATGCAACTTCTTTACAACCATTTGTTGATGCTGCAATTCTGCATGTAAAAAGAAAAATGTTCAACCACCACAATAGCTCTGTTAGTTTTTCTTGAATGGCAGAATCATAGGCTTTGGAGCACAAAAGACCTGCATATAAATCCTAGCCATGTATTTCATGATTGTTTGAGCTTCAGAAAGTTGCTTGACCTTCTAGAACTGGGTTTCTTCATTGTAAAATGGTGTTAATAATACCTCCTTGCAAAGTAATGGAAAGTTAAATATTAGCGATAATCTATCAGCAGCACCTGTAACATAGGATGGACCAAATAAATAATGGTCATAATTATTTTATTTTTGTTAATGAGGATAATAATGTTTTTATTAGAGAGTTGAGATCATTTTTAATCAAGCTGCTGGCTCTTTACATATGGAGTTCTGGAATGCTCTATACCATTCCAGTTCATTGTTAAAATCCCTGCTTTTATTTAATAATTTATCTCAATTCAACTCAGAAACTATTCAGTAAACACTACTGTGGGCACAGTGCTAGAGCAAGGCATACAAGAACAAATCTTGCATTGGTCTTTGCCCTTCGAGAACTTTAATTCTTTATTTATTACACTAAGTTGTCAGTCTCAGTTCAGGAACTTTGCTGAACTTCCGTCTATTGCATTTACTGATTCATTTGTTTCTTCATCTGTTTTTTCAACACACATTCAAGTTCCTACTATGTGCTGGCACCACAGTAGATCCTGAACCAGACATAGTCCTTGTCCTCAAGCAGCTCTCTAGAGGGGTGCTATGATTTGGTTTGTCCTTGCCAAATCTCATGTTGCAATTTGATCGCCAGTGTAGCAGTGATGGGTGCTGGGTCTTGTGAAAGGTGTTTGGGTCATGGAGGCAGATCCCTTGTGAGTGGCTTAGTGCTGGGCACATGGTAGTGAGTTCTCACTCTAGCAATACTAGATTAGTTCTCACAAAAACTTGAGAGAAGATTATAAAGTTAAGCCCCCTTGGGTTTTGTATATTTGCATGTGTCTGCTTCCCCTTTGACATTCTCTGCCACATTTGGACACACCATGAATGCCAGAAAAGGGCCAGGCACTTGAACTTCACAGCCTGCAGAACTGTAAGATGAACTCTTTTCTTGATAAATTACCCGGTCTCAGATATTTTGTTATAGCAACACAAAATGAACTAAGACAAGGAGAAACAAAGTGAACAGGCAATAAGAATGCAGAATGATTAATACCATGACCAAGCATAGATTTCAGGAAAAAAAATGGCACTGAGGATATCAGTTAATGCATACTTTTCCTGGCCAGAGTTTCTACCTGGATGCCTTGCTGCTTCCTGCCCTGTAGAAGCAAGATCATGAATAACTAAGGACTTAGGAAGCCCCTCTTTATTTCTTTGGTTTCTAGACCAAGTTTTCTCTCTGAGCAACTAGCCCTAGGCCTGCTTACTTTTTCTTCTCCGCCTGGCTCTCTGTGGCCCTCCCACACTGAGACCCCACCAAGCACAGAGTAAATCCAGCCTACGTTTACAACCCTGACCCAGAACCTCACCTTATCCCTTGGGTTTTGTTCTGGGCACATGCCAAAGAGCCCTTCCTAGAAGTCTAGTAGGAGATAGAGCAGGGTGTGTGACTGAACAATTAAAGAACTCATTAAGTGTCTAAGTGCACATGGCAGTTTCAGATTCTGATTTTGAAGTAGGACAATTGTGGATTCCAACCTAGATCATGTCCCTATGAACTGGGGGTTTTAGGGAAGATATTCAACCTCTCTGAGCCTTAGTTCTCGCTTTTGTAATATGGAAATAACAATACTTTCAGCTTCCAAAACTCTTGTGAGGATTAAATAAATTCATACTTGCAAAAACCTTAGCTTAATGTATGACATTTGAGAAGTTTATTACTGTTAAGGTAGGTGCTTTCCAAAGACTGCCCCAAGGGCTTGAGCTTTCAACAAGGGAGGGAGTTCTCAAGAGTCCAAACCTTTTTCCACAGAAAGAGAGGGAAAATGAGGCTACATAAAAGAAAAAAAGAGACCCAGAAACATACGAAACACACATTCCCCAAAAAACAAATAACATTATGACACTTTTGCTCTAGATTTCTTTTTTTGAAAAAAAAAATAAAAAGCTAGAGATACAGTTAAAGATTTATTGTGTATTTCCTCTCCAGTCCCCTTCCTTCCCTCCTTCTCCAAACATAACTATTGTCCTAAATCTGATATTAATTATTCCCATGCATGTTTTTATACTATAAGTAAATATAAAATCAAAACAATACTGTTTTGCATAAACAATGTGCATTGTTTTGAAACTTACATAAATGGTATTTATGACAGAAACACTTAGTTGCCTACTCAATATTTGCTTTTCTTCCTGGCAGAATATGTAGTTTATTCTGGACAACAATGCACACAAATAAAGAACTGCATTTCTCACCTCCTCTTGTAACTATAGGGGTAGGGCAAAGGTCACTAGGCTAGCCTTCTTAAAAGGATTCAGTTGGCAGGTATATCTTTGACTGTTCTCTCCTTTTTTTCCTCTTCTTACTTGGAACATAACTGTGGTGGTTGTAGCTCTAATAGCCCATTAACTCTCCTTGATGTTGGAAACCAGTGTTAGGGATGATGGAACAGAAAGATCTGGTTCCCTCATGACCTTGGAGTCTCTATATCAGTCTCAGACTGCCTACCTCTATAATTATTTTATGTGATAAATTAATCTCTATCTTGTTTAAGACATTTGTTATTGTTGTTTTTATAGTTGTTGTTGTGAGATGTGGCTGAACATAACCATATAGAGAAGTATACAGTATCAGGTTCCAAACTGAATTTTTTATTTAGTGTTGTACTTTTGTGGCTCAGTATTCTGTTTGTTTTATGAGGAAGGTGTAGTGCTTAAAACACCCATTCTGGAGTTAGATGGGCTCGTTTGCAGCCCAACCTTGCCAGTGACAGCTAGGGAAACTTTGGGTAATTATTAAAGCTTCTCCGTATTGTACTTTCCTCACCTGTAAAATGGGGGTGGAAATAGTTGACAGAGCTGTCATGAAAATGATGTGAGTGAATAATCACATGCAAAGTGCTTACGATAGTACCACAGCAAACTAATAGTCAACCCTTAATAAGACTTGTTAACTATTATTTTGCTATTTATTCATGACATATAGTACAATTTAAACTGCCATATTCCATTTTATAAATGTTACAATTTAGTTTTTATTCAACTCTTTGATGGGTATTTAAGTTGTCTCCATTTTTAATACTTATTGAATAATAATGAAATTAATATATCTGAATATGTCTTCTTATACACGTGTGTGAAAGTTTATTCAGAGTGTTCAGTTAGAAGTGAAAATACTGGACACAAACAAATGGAAGAATATTCCATGCTCTGGAATGGAAAAATTCACATTGTTAAGTTGTCCATCCTACCCAAGGTAATCTACAGATTTAACACAATACCCATCAAATTGCCAGCAGCATTCTTCTCAGACCTGGAACCAACAATACAGGAATTTATATGGAAACATAAATGACCAGGAATCACCAAAACAATCCTCAACAACAACAAAAAAGAGCAGGAGGTATCACACTCCCAGACTTTAAACTCTATTATAAAGCTACAATAATAAAAACAGCCTGGTATTGGTACAAGAACAGACATATAGACCAATGGAACAGGATAGAGATTCCAAAAGCAAAACTTCAATTTTTCAACCAACTCATCTTCGACAAAGCCTTCACCACTGACTGGGGAGAGGAGAAACTATTCAGTAAATGGTGCTGGGAAAACTGGCTGACCACATGCAGAAGATTAAATCAAGATCCCTATCTATCACCATACTCAAAGATCATCTCTAAATGGATCAAATACCTATGTAGAACCTCAAACTATAAGGACCTTAGAAGTGGCAGGAGACACCGTTATGGAAAAATATTCCATGCTCCAATTTCCTTATGAAAATTGGAACTGGCAACCAATACCTGATCAGAACCCAAGTTCCCATGCCATAAGAGATAAGATAGACAACTGGAACTTCATCAAACTGACAAGCTTCTGCAAAGCCAAAGAAACCATCAAGAGAGCAGGGAGACAGCCCACAGACTGGGAAAAAAATATTTGCCCACCGCATGCCTGACAAAGGTCTATCATCTAGGATCTACCAGAAAAAAAACAAACAGCCCAATTACAAAGTAGGCAAACGATATGAATAGACAGTTCTCAAAAGAAGACATATGAGGAGCCAACAGATACATGAAAGAATGCTCAGCCTCACTAGTCATCAAGGAAATGCAAATTAAAACTACACTGAGAAACCACCTAACTCCAGTCAGGATGGCTATCATCAATAACTCAAAAAGCAACAGATGCTGGAAAGGATGCTGCGACAAGGGAACATTTCTACACTGTTGAAGGGAGTGTAAACTAGTTCAACTCCTGTGGAAAACAGTGTGGAGATTCCTAACAAATCGATCTTCCGTACAACCTCACAATCACCCTACCGAGAATATATCCAGAACTCAAATCACTCTATAAAAAAGATACCTGCATACATATGTTTATCGCAGCATTGTTCACAGTAGCAAGAACATGGAACCAACTGTGCTGCCCATCAAAAAAGTACTGAATTTTAAAAATGTGGTACATATACACAATGGAATATTATGCAGCCATAAAGAAGAAGAAAATCATGAACTTCACAGCAACCTGGATGGACTTAAAGTCTATAATACTGAGTGATCTTTCACAGAAACAAAGAACTGAGTATCACATGTTCTCACTCATAAGCAGATCTTGAACAATTATCATAATTCTATGAGAGAATGATTGGCAGTAACGGGAAACTGCAGTAATGGGAGGGGGGCGGGAAAGTGGAATTGGCAGTAGTGGGAATCTGCCTGGAGAAATAGGGGGCACACCTCATTAACAAGGATACCTGCATAATGAACATTTGTATACCTAATCCTGAATTTGTACCCAACATCTTTAAAATTAAAAGAAAAAAAAGTGAAAACATTGGGTGCACTTCTGACGTGTGCACTTTCAACCTCGCTTAACAAAGCTAAATTTCTTTCCAAAGTGATACCAACAATTAGTATATGAAAGTGCCCATTGCATTTTATCTTTGGCAAATCTCAACTTTAGTTAGACCGTATTTTTTCCAGTCTGATAGTGTGACAAGGTACTACTTCATTGTTGTTTCACTATGCATGTCCCTGATTAGTAGTTAAGCTGAAAATAATTTTTGTACAATTTGGAGCTATTTGGATTTCCTGTTCTGTGAACAACCTGTTCCTGTCATTTCTTTCTTGTCTTTTTTGAATTTGTATGTATATTAATGTTACAAACATCTCCTAATCTGTGGTTTGTTTAGGGCATAAAAGATTTAATGTAGTCAGAGTTATCAACCTTTAATTATTGATACCTGTGTCTTAGAGTTAGTTCTCTCCTTACCTCAAGAACGTAAGGATATACTCCTGTATTTTGTTTTAAATTCCCCCTCCCCATGAAGGAGGTCTTTAATGCCCCTAGAATTTCTTTTGTGTGTGTGAAGTAGAAACTAGTTGTTGTTATATAGGTTATCAATGTCAATAATCCCAACAATATTTGTTGAGTAGTCTGTCTGTCTGTACTGATTTGTAAGGCCAAATCTGTCATATAACAAGACACTGTATGTACACAGGTCTATTGCCTGGCTCTCTGGTGTGTATCATTTGTCTGTTTACTATCCTGGTGCCAATACTCACTGTCTGAATCTCAGTCTCTAGAGGGTCTTTAATCTGTGAGATAATTCAGGAACCTCTGTTTGTTGGCATCCTGCAGATAAATCAAATCATAGTTAGGATGGATTTTCCCCCCAGACAGACAGCTCTTCCAGTACAATGTAGAACAAGTCTCACTGCCATAGGAACACAGCAGAAGGAAGGAATAGATTTCACTCAAACTTGCCTTTTACCTCTCTTCTCAATATACACTCTTTGGTATTTCAGACTCTGAACCCTGCACATGCTTTCTGCCACCTTCCATCTTCTCTGCATGATTCTGTGCTCAACACCTCACCCCACATTGCTGGACAGCAAAGCCATTTGTCTTACTACTGGTCGAAAGAAAGGGAAATTGCCTCGATGTGATATTTTATAACCTAGATAATTATGAAGCACTTGTAACAGGGGCCATTACATTGGGGATGTAACATGTCACCAAACCCCCACATGCACAGTTCAAAGAAGACTGAGAAAACGGAAAATAAATTATCCACTCACTAGATGGGGTGTTATCTCCTTGGCTCTTTTGTAAAAGGGCAGAATGAATGTTCCTAAATGTAGAAGGAGGGCAGGGGTTTAGTGTAGCTACCTACCTGTAGTAGTTTGTGTTTATCTGAGTTTTCTATATTAGAATAATAAACCAAAATGCCCCAGAGGAAATGCTAATTTTGTTTTTAAAATCAGACAACAAATCCCTAAAACATCCCTAAAATGTTTAAATGGTTGCCAACCTCCCTGGACACCAGAAAATGACAGCGGGTCTGCCTCAGCAGCCTCAATCAGAATTCAATCAGACAGGAACATAAAAAGCAATGCCCAGTGGTTTTTCTAAGCATCCAAGATCTCTTGCCAACAATTGAGGCTTAATGAGGAGGGGAAAATTAGGCCTCAGAGACTAAGTCTTCAGAAAGGGTATAGTTCGGTGAAGCCTGTGCAGTTCCCATCAGGTAATCCAGCCAGGAGACCGTTCCACCATTCTCCTTCAAGCTGATGGTGGCTGATTGATTTATCACAATGCTGCTTCTCCAAGTCTCTAAAGGTCTTTGCCATTCAAGCCAGAGGAGTATTTAAGTGCTAAAACCTATTTCTCTACCTTCTTTCCAATTCTCTTTTGTCTCTTTTTTTTTTTTTTCCTTCTGTCTCTGCTTTTATGGAGTTGGGGGTCTCATAATGGGAGATTCTTTGTCTTTTCACTTTTACAATCATATAGATCCTCTTCCTCTCATTTGATATTAATAAACTTTTCTTTACCATAAGAAAAAAAAAGATTAGCAAATGTGATCTACTATTCTTCATAAAAATGTACTGGATCTTTGTGCCACATTCAGAAGATAAAATGCACATATTACAAAAAAAGAAAAAGAATGTATGATGTTGTCACATGCCAGTGGAAAGTCTCTGTCCAGGAATTTGCTTGCTTGCAGTTTAATGAATCTTATAATAACTAGAGAGCTCTTTCAGAGTCTCAAGAAGGCAAGAAAGTCATGATTGGCTCTCACTGAAAACCCAGGGTTCCTGCCCTACAGAGCCAGATCCCTACTGACCAATAGCAACTCAGGAATCCCAGAATCAGAGGTCCTACTATAGTGGAAGAGCTACAAGTAGTGTGGATCACATCAAAAAGTCACTCAATATTGTTTCAGATAATAATAAAGGAATATTGAAGCCAACCAACAGTCCACAAGTTTCTCACCAATTGAGTCTGTTGGTGCCCTGTGCCCTGTGTGTCATTGTGACACTAGGGTCAGTCTTTGTACTTTCTTGTAATTTGAAATGCTTTCTAACTTGAGAAATTTTTAAAAAATAGATGAGATCTGAATAAATTTTAGTTTATTGTATTGTACCAGTGTCAATTTCTCAGTTTTGACAAACATATCCTGGTTACTTGAGATTAGGAGAATCTCAGGTATTACCTTTGCAACTTTTCTATAAACCTAAAATTACTTCAAAATGAAATGGCTATTTTAAAACAAATCAATCAGGGCAATCATAGATGTCTCAGGGTATAAGAGTATACGTAAGTGGAATTCTGGCTCACTCTTAGATAGGAAAACCAAAAGCCAAGGTTTCTAGCTGGGCATGAGGGATCTGATTTTAACTCTACTCCTGACTGTTTTTGCAATCTTAGGCAAATGACCTAAACTCTCTTAAGCCAATGACCTAATCTTTCTTCATTTTTGTTACTTATTATTAAAAATTATAAGTACCCTAGTTATATAAGAGCAGAGGCAAACCTCATTTTAATTGTGCTTCACAGATACTGTGCTTTTTTTTTTCTTTTTAACAAATTAAAGGTTTGTGGCAATCCTGCATCAAGCAAATCCATCAGCACCATTTTTCCCACTGCATGTCCTCACTCCATGTCTCTGTGTCACATTCTGGTAATTCTTACAATATTTCAGACTTTTTCATTATTAGTATATTTGTTATGGCATCTGTGATCAGTGATCTTTGATGCTACTATTATAATTGTTTTGGCGTGCCACCAACAGTGCCTGTATAAGATGGCAAACTTATTGAATAAATGTTGTGTGTGTTCTGATTGCTCTACCATCTCTCTCTCCCTCCTTGGGCCTCCCTGTTCCCTAAACCACAGCAATATTGAAATTAGGCCAATAAATAACCCTACAATAGCCTCTAAGTGTTCAAGTGAAAGGGGAGTCTCACATCTCTTACTCTAAATCAAAAGCCAGATGATTAAGCTTAGTGAGGAAGGCATGGTGAAAGCTGAGACAGGCTGAAATTTAGGCTTTTTGCACCAAACAGTTGACCCCATTGTGAGTACAAGGAAAAAATTCTTGAAAGAAATAACTAAAAGTACTACTCCAGTGAACATATAAATGATAAAGTGAAATAGCTTTATAGCTAATATAGAGAAAGTTTGAGTAGTCTGGGTAGAGCAAAACAACCACAACAGTCCCTTAATCCAAAGCCTGATCCAGAGAAAGGCCCCAACTGTCTTTAATTCTATGAAGTCTGAGAGAGGTTAGAAAGCTGCAGAAGAAAAGTTTCAACCTAGCAGATGTTGGTTCCTGAGGTTTAAGGAAAAAAGCCTTCTGTATAACATAAAAGTGCAAAGTGAATCAGCAAGTGCCGATGGAGAAACTACAAGTTACCCAGAAGATCTAGCTAAGATCACTGATGAAGGAGAGTACTTTACACAACGGATTTTCACTACAGACAATACAACTTACATTGGATGCAGATGCCATCTAGGACTTTCATAGCTCGAGAGGAGAAATCAATAGCTGGCTTCAAATCTTCAAAACATGGGCTGATGCTTCTGTTAAGGGCTAATGTAGTCAGTGACTTTAAGTTGAAGCCAATACTTATTGCCCATTTTGAACACCCTAGAACCCTTAATAATTATGCTAAATCTACTCTGCCTGGGCTCTAGAAATGAAACAAAGCCTGGATATCAGCACATCTGTCTACGGCATGGTTTATTGTAGTTTAGGTCCACTGTTGAGACTTACTGATCACAAAAACAGATTCCTTTCAAAATATTACTGCTCATTGTCAATGCATCAGGTCACCCAAGAGCTCTGATGGAGATGTACAAGGAAATTAATGTGTGTTTTTTTTTATGCCTGCTAACACATTTATTCTGCAGTCCATAGATCAAGGAATAATTTTAACTCCCGAGACTTATTGTTTAAGAAATACATTTCGTACCCCACAACATCATAATAAAAAATATTGATTAAAAAAAAAAGAAATACATTTCATAAGGCCATAGGTGCCATAGATAGCAATTCCTCTGATGAATTGAGGAAAAGTAAACTGAAAACCTTTTGGGAAGGATTCATTATTCTAGGTATCTTTAAGAAGAACATTTATGTTTCATGGGAGCAGGTCAAAATAGCAGTTTGAAAGAAGTTGATCCTAGACATCATGGATGACTTTGAGGGGTACAAGACTTCAGTGGAGGAAGTTACTGTAGATGGGGTAGAAATAACAAGAGAACTAGAATTAGAAGTAGAGCTTGAGGGTGTGACTGAATTGCTGCAATCTCATGATAAAACTTAAGCAGTTGAGGAGTTGTTTCTTATGGATGAGCAAAGAACATGATTTCTTGAAATGGAATCAGTTCTGGTAATGATGCTGTAAATATTGTTGAAACAACAACAAGGGATTTAGAATATTACATAAACTTAGCCGATAAAACAGCAGCAGGGTTTGAAAGGATTGACTTTAATTTTGAAAGTTCTACTGTGGGTAAAATGCTATCAAACAGGATCACATGTTACAGAGAAATTCTTCATGAAAAGTTGATTGATGTGGCAAACTTCATTATTGTATTATTTTAGGAAATTGCTACAACCACCCCAACCTTCAGTAATCAACATCCTGGTCAATCAGTAGCCATCAACATTGAGGCAAGACCCTCTACCAGCAAAAAGATTACAATTCGCTGAAGACTCTGATAATCACTAGCATTTTTAGCAACAAAGTATTTTTAATTATGTTATGTAAATTTTAGCCAGGCTTGGTGGCTCAGCCTATAATCGCGCATCTTGGGAGGCTGAGGTAAGTGGATTGCCTGAGCCCGCGGGTTTGAGACCCACCTGGGCAACTTGGTGAGACCTCATCTCTACAATAAATCAAAAAATTAGCCGGGTGTACAGGGCACACGCCTGTAGTTCCAGCTACTTGGAAGGCTAGGGTGGAAGGATCGCTGGAACCCAGCAGGTCGAGGTTGTGGTGACCAGGAGCATGCCACTGCACTCCAGTCTGGGCAACAGAGTGAGACTCCAACTCAAAAAAAAAAAAAAGTTACATAAATTTTTTAGACATAATGCTATTGCACACTTAATAAACTACTACAGCATAATGTAAGCAAAACTTGTATATGCACTGGGAAACCAAAAAATATGTGTGACTCATTTTATTACAATAATCGTTTTATTATGGTGATCTGGGACTAAATCCACAATATCTCCAAGGCATCACTCTATGTCTCTGTGTATATAAATTATAACATATAATTTATATGTTATAAATTATTATAAATATTTATTATTTCAGAGGAAAGGACAAGCATCTTCATCTGTAAAATATGGAAAGATTCAAAATTACCCACAGTCACACCCTTCAAGACACAATTTCGTCACATATGAAAATCCACTATGAGCAAATTTACTTCTGCAGACTTTCTAGTTGACCTAATCAACTTCAGTTCCAGTATATGCAAATATCAAGTCATTTTAAGAAAAGAAGGAAATAAAGTGTTGGCTAAAAATATAGATGGCATAGGAAATATGGACAGCATAAACTACTATCAAAAGATATGGAAAATTGAAAGCAGGTGAATTGTGATCCTAGACAAGTACCCTGGATCTGTTGGAAGGGCCCTTCCTGAGATGTGTGACAGCATTCTGTACAGGTTTTTTGGTCAGAAATTCTCCTGAGCAGAGTTAAGAACTTGTAATCCTGTGCAACGGGAAAGGAATTTCAGAAATCTTCCCCCAATAATTCGCCAATCTCAAAATCCAGTCATTCACAATTCTCTGAGATCACAGGAGCCAGAAATCCAAAGCCCTAAGTCATAAAATCAGAACAGTTTTTGTTTTAAGGCTTCATAACAGTGGATGTCAGCTACAAGCAAAATTAATTCCAAATTTCTTACATCAGGTGAGGCAAATCTTAAAAAATTCTAGGGAGCAGATACTAATAAAATTGTGTCATACATATTGTTATTTAAATGAATAAATATAATTTTATTTACATTATGTAGTATGTTACCTTGATTATTTTGCTTAAAAGGTTTTTTTGTTATACTCCTGAAACTTGGTCCCCAAACAGGCAACTTCTGCTATGAGTTCCCAAGTTCCTTAACCATAGATATTTCTAAATGGGCATATTGGGGAATTTAACCCCTGAAACTGGAAAAATCCACTGTAATGCAGACCCACATAACTCAAAGGATTGCTTGGGGATTAAATGAGATAATAGGAAAGATGTTCTTTGAAATTTTTTTTAATAATTTTAAATTAAAAATTATTGTATTTTTACTTATCAAACAAGTCAGGCACATCTTGGTGCCAATGATTGCACCTAGAAAAGAAGTGTAAAGTGCTGACTGCCTCCACAAGGCACTAGGGTAGAGGGATAAATGCTTCCAGAAGCACTAAGGTACAGAGTGGCTACTGCCCCCACAAAATAAGAGAGTAGAAGGGGTGACTGCTCCCAGAAGGCACTGAGGTAAAGAGGTGATAGTTCCCAGGAGACACTGAGGTAGAAGGATGACTGCTCCTAGGAGACACTGGGATAGAGAATTGACAGTTCCCAGGAGACTGTGGGGTAGAGGATGGACAGTTCCCAAGAGGCACTTAGGTAGATAGATGACTCCTCCCAGGAAGCACTTGGGTAGATAAGTGACTGCTCCCAGAAGTCACTGAAATAGAATATTGACAATACCCAGCAGACACTGGAATAGAGGGGTTACTGTTCCCCCAGAAACACTGGGTAAAGGGGTGACTCTGTAGAAGCCCTCAAACCAGACAGCTGCATAGGCTCAATACACAGGACTCAACGCTAAAATGGGATAAGGAAGAGGACTATAGAGCACACAAGTAGCCTTTCAATCATATTTCAGGCATCAGAAAAAACTTTCTGAAAGAAGTAACACTTATGTTCTAAAGAACAACCAGAAGTTATCTAGTCTTTTGTGGGTCTAGAAGTGGGGTACAGAGTGCTGTTGGTGATGATGTGACACAAAAGAATTGAAAATAATTTCCTTATGACTAGAGTATGGAAGAGAGATGAACAAAAGATGGGGATGGGAGGAAAGCCTGTGTCTAGTTCATGGGGGGAAGGAATCGTCAATTTTATTTAAATTGTATTCCTTATGCTGTCTGAGGACCGTTGAAAGTTGGGAAGGGTTTTAAATAAGGGAATGGCATGAATGAATTTAGGATTTGACATCTTTGTGATTTTGTTATGGAAAAGAGATTGGAGGGGAACAAAATTGGAACCAGTGTGGCACAAGTTATGAAACTTTCTAAGTAATCAAAGTAAAAGACTAAAATGGCCTGAAGTGGGTGGTGGTCATGGGCCCAGAAAAATGTGGACTGAACTGACAGATACGTTTGGGGTACAATCAACAGGATTGACTGAATACATGAGTAGAGAGAGGAATTAAGGTTTTGGGAAACTGAAAGGGTAGCGTTGTCATTTCATGAGAGAGAAAATAGGGGGCAATAGCAGATGTGAGCGTGAAGATATTGAGTCTATATGGAGGCAAACTGAGACTGAAGTTCTTGAGAGATAGCCAAGTGGCAACGACCAATAGACAGTTGCATCTTTCCTGAAATTCCTCCCTACTTTGAGACTGGATGTTTGGAATATATGGATACCTTTTGAGAACTGTGTTATTATATTAATCTAATACAAGAGGGGAAATAGTAAAGATGAGAAGGTCTAGCTGTTTCTTCAGAAGTGTGAGAATGTCCAGCCCAAAGTCGATATGAAAGTATCATTCAACAGAAATGTACAGATAAAAAAAGTCCAATTCTGAACAGAGACTCTGTCACTTAGCAATTATGTGCAGTGAGATCACTGACCTTTTATAGTCAAGGCTGTCATTTGGGGAGGAAGTGATCTGCCCTTTGAAAAAGTCTCTTTTCAGGGTCACTCATCCCCTGGACTTCATATAAGACAGGGTGAGAATTTAACCTGAAGTGAATGTGTTAGGGATGTCTATGGACCTTAAAAATTACCTGGTCCAATTCTCTCATTTTATAGAGGAAGAAAGAAAAGCCCACAGAGAATAATGACTTGTCCATGGCCACACAGCGGGTTAGTGGGATATAGAAGGCAGATGTCTTGGCTTGGCTTACCCTGCCCTGAACCCCCAACCCACATCCTAAGAAAAACCCAATGCCATTTCCCCCACCACTACTATAATTCCAGTAGGGCTTAGGTTTCTCTCAGTCATCTCTGTTACTGATTTCCAATGTTTTCTGTATTTCTCATTCTCCACTCTTTCTTATGACTTCTTTTATCTTCTCCCATATTGGAGCCAAATATGGGGACAGGCCCTTCTTCTTGGCTGCTAGACCTCCATCCCCCATCAAATGATATCTTTCATAGTTGGCAACTCTATTTTGTAAAGTTTACTAACAATTTCAAAGTAATATGAAAGGACATTATATCATATTATGCTATGTTATGCATTTCTAAGTGAATGTTTGGCTTTTTTTTAGAAAGTCTCTCTGCCAACACAGACACCAACCTGCTACCATCATAATGTCAATTTTTCATGCTTTTGCCAGGATGCAAAAAAAAGCATCTTCCTTTTCCCTCCCCTTTTTCTGTTTTCTCTAAATTCTTGTCCCCTTATCTTTTACCCCAAGTGCTGATCATGAGTATATTCCTTCCTTAAGGAAACTCTGGAAACAGCTATTCTAATATCAGTTTTTCTCAATCCACTTCACAAATCTGCTCCTACACTCTGGCTAAGCAAAGTAACAAATTCATTTGAACTTGAGAAAGTTACTCCTAAATTTCCCAGGTCCTGCTTCTTGCCTGCCTCCACCTCAGTTTTTCCTCAGTGTAGTAGTCAACATATGACTCGCGTATCATGCATGTGTCCAGTGAGGTGAATTCAGCCTATCAGTGTGTACTATTGTCTTTTCATTGCTTTCAGCTCTGTGGGACTTGGAACAACTTTTTTCACCCTTCAACTCAATGTTGATTTATTCAGCTTCTGTGAGCAATTATTTACTTTTAAGTAGACTCAACTTAATTATTTTGTCAGTAAAACAAACCAAAAGAATCTATAAAACAACTTTTAAGTGAAATCACATTTCTGCCAGGAGGGATATTAAAAATGAAATTATGTGACTCATTTTACCTGTCTCTTACAAAGAAAAGATTGCCAGCATTGTCTTTGTATTTCCCAAGATATTTTGGCTTTCATTAGGAAGATACCTGGGACACCAGGCTTGGAATAAAGGGAAGAAAATGGAAAAAGGTAGTTCCAATTTTCAATGTAGAACAGATATAGGTGAGTATATAAGGAAGTGTTTCTCCTGATTTGCTGTTCAGCAACCTCTGCTTTAGAATGACCCAAGAGCTGGTCAAGAGTATAGATTTCCCATCCCTGTCCCCAGAGCTTCTGATTCAGAGGGCTGGACATGGGAATGAGAGTTGATGCTCGTCACTTACACTTGCACTTTCTGGATTCATGCCTGCTGGACTGACTCTCTCACTAATCAGCCACATCTACTTCTCCAAGATGCTCATCTTGCCCTTTTCAACCATCCATGTTTTCTTCCATCTTGACAACTTCTGGTGCTTGCTGTCTGCCATATATCCAAATCCCCATTGATGGTCTATGTATATACCTTTTCATGTGTATATATCTCACCCTCCACCCCCAACCATTTTATTAGACCAAGTAATCTGCATTCCTGACCTTCATCTCTGTACTTCATCTATTACCCTGCTTTCAGTTCTGGGCTTTGTCTACTACACCAGTGTGTCCAACATTTCAGAACCCAAAGATTCTTTTTGCCATCAGAGAATTCACAACCTTTGCCTGAGAGTAACTGTAATCTAGTATTCATGGATTGGGTAAATATATAATTTCAAATCCTACCATGAAATCAGTAATGCCTTTGAATAAATTTGTAGTGCATCAATCTCAATAGTATCTGCTACACCTAAAAATAGTGGCTCACACATGTATGAAGCATATAATGTATTTCATCTACAAACTGCACCAAAAGCCCATATGAATCCTCTGACATCTTGCTATCAGCAGCCCACCTCAGGGCAGTGTGTAGAGGCCAGAGTTTAGGGGCAATCTCTTGCCCTCAAAAGTTGGAGTAAGACACCAGAATAAAAGGGAATCAGAGTGTTTGAAAATTGCAGAATACCTTTCTTCAACTAACAAGGCAGTCATGACAAATCTAATCATATCCTGTTGTCAGTGATGCCACATATTACTCCAGCAGACCTCACAGGATTAATTCTATACCCAAGTCTCTGAAGAAATGTTATTTAACCTGGGACTTGGCAAAGATGGTCAGTATTCTCTAAAGATTCTATGTTAGAAAAATATAATATGTTCTTATATGTGGGAGCTAAAAAAGTTGATCTCGTGGAAGTAGAGAGTGCAATGGTAGATACCAGAGACTAGGAAGGGCAGTTGTGGGGGGGGTAAGGGCGGGGGCAGACAGCGGAAAAGAGGTTGATCTCTGAGTACAACCAAACAGTTCAATAAAAGAAATAGGTGTTCAAAATGCACAGTAGAGTGACTGTAGTTAACAATATATTTCATGTTTTAAAATAGCTAATAAGATTTGAAATGTAGCCGGGCTCGGTGGCTCAGCCTGTAATCCCACGCCTTTGGGAGGCTGAGGTGAGTGGATTGCCTGAGCCCGCGGGTTCGAGACCCGCCTGGGCAGCGAGATCTCATCTCTACAATAAATCAAAAAATCAGCCAGGCGTGGTAGCACATGCCTGTAATTCCAGCTACTTGGAAGGCTGAGGCGCAAGGATCGCCGGAGCCCAGCAGGTCGAGGCTGCGGTGGCCGGGAGCGGCCACTGCACTCCAGTCTGGGCGACAGAGTGAGACTCCAACTCAAAAAAAAAAAAGATTTGAAATGTTTTCAACACAAAGAAATGATAGATGTTTGAGTTGATGGCTACCATAAATACTCTGATTTTATCATTACACATTATATGTAAGTGTCAAAATATCATAATATACCCTGTAAATATGTACAAATCTTATGTATAAATAAATAATGTTTTTTAAAAGGATTCTATGGGCTTTCCACACAGCCCAGCCTCCCCTGCAGTCAGAATGAGGCTATGGAACTGGTTCTGGCTTAAACTATGAGCAAAGTGGTATAGTTCACTTCTGGGTCCCTATTAGGCTGTATTTAAAGCCACATCGTGAGATGATGAGGTTGGGGGAGACTGAATCTCTGAGTCACTATATGGAGGAGAGTCACCTGGACCTGCAAACTCTTCAAGGATTGTTCTACATCACTGAGTTTTGGAGTTCTATTTGTTTTGCAGCATAGCCTAGCTTACCTTGACTAATATGCTAAGCAAAGAGTGAAGAAAGGACTTTCAAAGGAATTGAACTACTAAATGCCTGAACACAAAAAGAGAGGGTTGTGGAAGAGAGACGAGTACTTGAGAATCTGAACTTTTGAGCAAGCAAGGGATAGATCAACTGGAGTATTGGAGGCCACAGGCAACTATAATCATTAAGAGCTTTAAGAAGATGATTGACATGGTCTGGTTTATGCTTTTGAAAAATAACTTTGGCTACTATGTGAAGACAGAATGGGAAGGAAGCCAGTGAAGATGCAGGAACCAGTTAGAAGTCTTTTTCAGTCATCCACACAAGAGATGATAGTGACTTTAATAAGATTTGAAGCAGTAGAAATGTTGAAAATTAAATGGATTTGAAAATGTTTAGAAGGTAAAAATAGATAGAACTTAAAAATAGATTGACTGTAGTGAATGAAGGAAAAATCAAAAGTAACTTAAGTCATTCAGGTAAATGAATATGCTATTCATAGAAACGAGGACTACTCAAAGTGAATTTTATAGAAAATCTCACTCATATTTTTATTTTAGAAATATTAAAGTTGAGATACCTAGAAAACAAGGAAAAAATAGCAATTAAACAATAGGATATTCTTATCTAAAGCTCATGAGAAAGGTCTGAGCTCCAAATACACCAAGTGGTAGACAAACTTGTCAGGTAGTTGGTAACATCCTAAAGTCTAAGGAACTTCTGTGAGGGGTGGGAAATGAAGTGTAACATAACAAACTAGAAATATCTTTTCATCTGTCTAAAAATTATTTGTCTTTGAAAATCTGTTAGAGGAAGGATCATATGGGCTGAGGAGTTAGAGGGAAACCAACTGAGGTGAAAAGCATTAACTCAAAGACTAGTGATAGAAGCTGAGCGTGGCATGCTGAGGACGTCATGAAACGGTCTCCCTCTTGATATTTCTTTTCCCACAAAGGTCCATTTTTATAGGATTTAATTCATCATACATTTTAAGTATCTTCTAAAGAATTTCATCCTTTGATTAATTTTATTTAAGGCAGTTGCTATTTTCTTCGCACTCTCCCCTCTTTTTCTCACTAATCCCCACTGATATAGTTTGGATATTTGTCCCTTCCAAATCTCATGTTGAAATGTGGTCCCCGGTGTTGCAGGTGGGGCCTAGTGGGAGGTGTTTGGGTCACGGGAATGGATCCTTCATGAATGACTTCATGCCACTCACACAGCAATGAGTGAGTTCTTGCTCTATTAGTTCATACAAGAGTTGGTAGTTAAAAAGAGTCTGGAGCCTCCCGACATCTTGCTTGCACTCTCCCCACGTGACACACCTGCTCCCTCTCTGCCATGATTGTAAGCTTCCTGAGACCTCACCAGAAGCTCAGCAGATGCCAATGTCATGTAGAACCATGAGCCAAATAAATCTCTTTTCTTTAAGTTACCCAGCCTCAGGTATTTCTTCAAAGCAACACAAAAAGGATGAATACAGTTTCATCAACCAATGACAACAATCTCTGCCCCACCCTGCACACATTTCTTACTCAATACTTCTTTTTCTTTAGAGGAAGTCAGCATCTGGCATCCTAATAACAGGACACATTTTGTAGTCTGTGAATGAGGCACAATCAGCTCTTACTCTTCCCTTTGGAAGGACAGAGCACTTTCTGGTGTTCATAAAAACTGACTATATACAAGCAGCCATATGTAGACTCCTGTAGCAAAGTATAATGTAAATAGGGTTCTGAAGTTCAGCGTCTCCCACGGTTTCTAGCCATACTCCATTGTAGAATAAGGTCTCCCCTTCGACTATTCCTTTCCAATGAGGCCTTACTGAACTTTTCTGGGCAGGTCTCAGAACTAGAAAACTTATTGAGGGTCTTTCAAATGGTAATCTGTTTTCTGGCATATGTTTTTGCAACTACACATATTTTTTAAATGTGTCTAAAATGTCATCAATTTAGTGCCCTGCTAATGTAAATAAGTAGACACTGTCATATCAATTGTGTAAAATAATCTAGGCTCAAAAACATTAAATATAGTAATAGTACTGGAGAGAATTCACTGTGTTCCTCTTGTGTTTGTTTTTTTCATCATCAGTAAATGGGTTTGGGTAAAATCTGTAAAAGACTCAAAAAGTGATGGCCATTTTCTCAAGCAAATCCAATCAAAATAAGATGAATAAGAAATTGACAGTGAGATTATTGTATTGCAAATTTTTCCTTGGCCTACTAGAATGCTTAGGGAATGGACAGGAATCTGGTTTACTGAACTTTGTGTTGAGTTCAGGGTTGATGAAAAAATGTATTGTTGTTTTGGCCCTTGTGGGGAAGGGAGGAGATGAGCAAATCATGTTAGCAGCCTTTCCTGAACTAGTAGGTAAGCCTCAAATAATGGAAATGACTTGTTTTCTGGGTGAGTAGTGACGTTGCTAAATTTGGTTCCCAGAACAGTAAGTAGACACATAGAAGTGTAGGATAATTTTGTCATAAGGGACCAACAGGCTTTATTTCAATAAAAGTAGTTCCTGTAAGTGTCTATTAAAAAAAAACAAAACAAGATTTTCAAGCCCCTTCATTTAGCACAAAGTCAAAGTTAATATTTAAGCTTTTGAGAAGTGAATTAACTTGCTATAAAATACATTGCATTCAGTAAAACAAATGCTATTTGAGTACAGCAAAAATTGGGAAGGTGATTCAAGAGTGATTGTAATTTGGGAAAGCTAGTATAATTGATGATTTGAGGGCATTCTAACTCCAGACCATTTCTTCTAAGGTGGCTATTGTTTATTAACTAGTGGTCTAATATGAATTTCTTTTTATTTTTGAGACTTACACATTTTGTCTTCAGGATAGCGTGCTTTAAAATCTCCTATGGTTAACTGAAGGACAAGTTTTCATAAATTCTAATTAATTCTAATATCAAGGTAGTATACTATTTATCAAGAATCTAAGTTGGGTTAACTTAACTTGGATTAAACTTAATTTTATAGGTTCCCCCCCACCATGGTCATAATCTTTTAGAAATATACTTTTCAGAGAATTATGCATGAAAGGAAAATAATTCTCCAGTAAACACTTATTTTTGCCTTCTAGACTATTTGAACTTTCTCTCCATTCCTTTTTTTTTTTGAGTTGGAGTCTCACTAGGTAGCCCAGACTGGAGTGCAGTGGCCGCTCCCGGCCACCGCAGCCTCAACCTGCTGGGCTCCAGCGATCCTTCCACCTCAGCCTTCCAAGTAGCTGGAACTACAGGCGCGCGCTACCACACCCGGCTCATTTTGATTTATTGTAGAGACGAGGTCTCGCCAACTTGCCCAGGCAGGTCTCGAACCCGCGGGCTCAGGCAATCCACTCACCTCAGCCTCCCAAAGGCACTGGATTACAGACTGAGCCACCGAGCCGACTTCTCTCCATTCTTAAAGCTAACATGTTTACTCTATCCACAGAAGGCTTGCAAATGTGGTTTCTTCTTTCAAGGATGCTCACTTACTTACAGAAACACACCATATGGGCACACTCGCGCACATATAGGCGCACACATGAGTACTCCAACCAGCCACCTCTCACTCATACCCTGATGTCAACTCAAATCCCACCTCTTCAGGGACAAGTCACATCCCCTGTAATGTAGTCTCACTGTACCCTGCTCTCCTTTGCAGTGTTAAAGAAAAATTACTGGAGGCCATTATTTTGGACTAAGCTCCTGATAGGCCAGACTAAAAATCAAAGTGGAGTCACTCTCATCAAGTCAAAATTAAGTTATTATCTGACCTTCTGAGAAATCAGAAGAGAAAGATAATAATCATATTTCCCAAACAGGCCAGTTTTAATCGACATAATGAAGTTACCTCTGTCTTTAATCCTTACAACAGAAAGTAACCTGAAGTAACCAAGTAGGTATTTTTCTATAATTTTGCTTCCCTTTTCCTGCCTGACAAGGAAAGTAACTTTGAAATGACCAATTCACTTTGTTTCTTTGTCTTTGCTTTTTTTTAGTACTTCCTGTCAATAAAAACCAACCTCCTCTGCTCAGCTCATTGAAACATTTATTCTATTTTATGGAATGAAGTGTTATGCGATTCTAGAGTCACAAAGTCATTTAGGATCTTTAAACTGAATCTATTGTAATTTGCCTTTTGACAGTGGCACTAATCTGAGTAAGTGAATATTCATTTCTTTCTAGGAGTGTGTCTCTCAGTGGCACTAATGTAAGCTCAGGTGGAGAGAGGTACGTGTGGATTTTACTCACCTGACACAAACAAGGGTTCAATAAGTATTTGCTGATTCCATGAATGACTAGCTAGTTGACTCCTAAACATGAAAGCAGAATTCACTAAAGATGGGATTTGGGGAGTTCATTAACATGAAAAAAAAAGAAAGAAAGAACTGGAATTAATTGGAAATGTGGACTGGACTGGATGAAGAAAGTTTAAGAAAGAGGAAAAGGATTCTTCAGACAGCTGTAGTAAACCCTTGTTAAAGGAAAAATCTTACATAAATTAAATTTAGCAAAGTTTAATTGAGCAAAGAATGATTCGCGAATCAGCCAGCCCCCAAAATCACAGCAGATTCAGAGAGACTGTGGTGCAGCCACCCGGTGGAAGATGATTTACACAGAAAAAGGAAAATGATGTAGAGAAAATGGAAGTGAGGGACAGAAATAGCTGGATTGGCCACAGCTCAAAGTCCATCTTATTCGAACTCAGTTTAAGCAGTTGGCCACTTTGGGTTGGCTGAAATTCGGTGATTGGCACAAGAGGTTAGTCTATTTACAATCTAGTTAAGTAACAATTCACTATGCAGGGAGACACCTATACAGGGTTGAACTTAAAATATGTAAGGAGGCAGCTTTAGGTTAAACTTAAATGAACACCCTGTATGTTAGGCTAATGGTCCCCAGATAGGATTGTCCTCCTATCATCTAGAGGACAGTTCTGCCCAGAGGAAAGTAAAATTGGTGCTTGAAAGGATTACCACTTCAAATCAGAAGTGATCTGAGTGTAATTAGCAAAATTAAGTAATGCTCAAGTTTATTTTTAGTGGGAGATGCCATTTCAAAACACTAGAAAAGAAAGATTTTACAACTGGAAGGAACTTAGGGAGTTGCTTCAGGCATGTACCTCCTTAAGATTTCTGAAAGGAGTAATAAACCACACCTTAGATAAAAAGGATTACACAATCCCCTTTGCTTCCTGTTTCACTGTCGGGAAGAAATCCTTTATTTGGAGGGGAGAGGGGCAAGTGGGTTCAAGAGCTGCCTCCCTGCCCCCAGTCTTGGTCTCTACAGCTCTATTTTTTTATGCTCTTGGGCAGAATTATGCTTGGAAAGCAGCCTCACATCACAGCACCTCTCTACCTAAAATGCCTCAGGACTCCTTCAGGTCAGCATAGCAGCCTCAACAGGTTGTCTGACCCTGGTCTGCCTCTCCAGCCTCAACTTTGTCCCCCAGTTTCATGTACTCTCTAGGACACCCTATGAACTTTCTGATTCTGGAACTGGTTCCTCTCCCTGGAGTCCCTTTCCCCAACCACTGTGCCTAGTTAACTCTTTTTTTTTTTTTCTGTTTTGACCTTGGACTAATGATTCCTTCCTTCCTTCTTCCTTCCTTCCTTCCTCCCTCCCTTTTCTTTTTAATTTTATGTTCAAGGAGTACATGTTCAGGTTTGTTACGTGAGTATATTGCATGATGGTGTGGTTTAGGCTGCTATTGACCTCATCATCCAAATTGTGAGCATGATACCCAATAGGTAGTTTTTCAACACTCACCCCTCTCCTTCCCCACTTTAGGAGTCCCCAGTGTCTGTTGTTTTTATCTTTGTGTTTTCTACCTAGCTAACTCTTATATGTTTTTTCAGGTAGCTGCTTAAATAATGTTCCTTTTTCCAGGGGGCCTTCCCCGACTCTGCCACCGTGTGTGTGTGTGTGTGTGTGTGTGTGTGTGTGTGTGTGTGTGTACACATGTACACATATGCATATACAAATACCTTTTGTTCTGTACCATTGAGACATCTTGCCCTTTATGCCTAAATACTTAAGGGTGGACTTCCTTAAGAATGTTTTCATATGTGTAACCACCATATAATTGTCAAAATAAGGAAATGTGACATTATTAACATACCATGACCTAATCTGCAGTTCACGGACAAATTTTACCCATTGTCCAGTAATGTCCTTGATACCTGTTTTATCTACTCCTAGTTCATACATTACACTTAGTTCCTCTGGTATACAGCAGTTCCTTTGCCTTTCTTTTCTCTTTGACCTTTACGCTTGAAAAACACAAGCCTGTTATTTGGCAGAATAGCCCCCCAATTTGAAGTGTTTTAAATGATTCTGCCAGTCAAGTGACTCATGTTCTTCTCAGTACACTGTATCAGGAGGCACAAGATGTCAACTTATCCCAATATTGGTGATATTTGCATTATAAACCAAGGCTTAGAAAATGGGGGTTTCTTATATTTTTCATGTTTAATTCAAAGTTGTTTATCTAAATGTAAC
Source organism: Cephalopachus bancanus (assembly GCA_027257055.1). Classification (NCBI taxonomy): domain Eukaryota; kingdom Metazoa; phylum Chordata; class Mammalia; order Primates; family Tarsiidae; genus Cephalopachus; species Cephalopachus bancanus. The sequence continues at coordinate 4,250,256 of JAPVLO010000236.1, forward strand.
AAGGTAACTCCTTTGACAGTTGTAACTTCCATTTCCCCCCCATTAAGGAACTATACAATTTAAAGTCCTCATAGTTGTAAATCGCAAAAGTTACTCTAAAATGTCAACACGATTGATTAGGAGATCTTGAGTCACGCCCTTGTTAATTTGGCCTTAAGAGTGTATGAAGGGTTATGGAGTACAAATTCTGAGTAAGTTATAATGTCGGGGAGCGAGTTTCTTTTGGGTGTATACACCAACTCGCTCCCTGATTCCATAGTATCAGATTAAACACCCTTTTCTCCCAACCCTCTCCCGCTTGTCTCTGATTGACCCCAAGGGAGAGAGCAGCTGGTTTGTTAGGCCAGAATACCTGGTTTTGATCTTGGGTAAGGTAGTGTCAGCTAGATTTCCCCACTAAAAAGTGATTCTTTGTATTATTGTAATTAATAATATTGGGGGAGAATATTTTGAAATTCTGGAAATATTTAGTTCCTCATCAAACATTCATCCACTAAATTGGCATCCATAAATAATTTGTTTTATTTTTTAGGAAGCTTATTTTACATGGTTAAAAAAATAATGAAGAATATGCTTGTGATAAATGGACTTTTAAACTACCCCACCTAAAATAACTGCGTTTCCCATATCAATCCAACCTCTTCATTTAAGATCTTACCACCTAAATGTGAGAGAGATCTGATATGGATGGCATTAGCCAAGGCAAAATTTGTTATTTGCATTTTCAACTCTATTTGTAAATTATCTTTTTATTTCCCTTTTCTTTACAATAAAAAATTCATGAGGGAGCATTTCTTTTATCATGAAAAAGAAGACATACTGTATTATTTCTGGCTTTCTAAATGTCATAATATTGCTTTTGGTCACATTATGATAGGCATCTGTAATTGCATTTATTTTTTTCACACTTGCTACAAGGGCTTACTTAGGCTCTGAAGAGCTTCCTGCAGCCTTAGGGTCTGTACATTGAAAATCAGTTGGATTGATTAAAGCCATGAGTAGAATTATGATGAGGGTCAGATCATATGGGCCTCAGGAAGGTAAAATATTACCATTTAAACTAGAAATGAAATTTTTTTTCCCTAAGTGATCATATTTACAATGACAGGCTAGTTTGCTCATTGTAAGATTAATAATACCTGACATTCACTCATCCCCTTATTTAAAAGTATCCCATGAGCCTACTAAATTTGGACCATTACATACAGCTTCTAGCTTTACAGAGAGTATTTTTGAATAATATCCTTCTGGGTCTTTAAGCAAAAGTTGACCAAAAGGAACATTGAGAATTTACTTGTAGGTTCAAAAGAACTCAGAAACTGAAATATCCTAGACAAAGAAGCATTCCCTTGCCATCTAGGAAGAGCATCAGCTTAACCAAGTGCTCAGTTTCAGAGGCCACCAAATGGAGTGAAGAGAACAGAAGGGATCCCTATCCACACCCCCAGACAACCAGATCAGAAAAGCCAGCCGATGTTCACAGAACAACAGTAGCACAGCCCAGTCACCTCATGCCCAAATTACCTGTCTCTTCTCTGACTCTCATCACTCTTATTTGAGGTTCTGACCACAGATGAGTTTTTCCGAAATGTCATCAGTATCAGAAAAGAAGTTTCTTTCTTTGAGTCAAGGTCTCTCTCTGTCACCAGTCTGGAGTGCAGTGACACCATCACGGCTCACCCCAGCCTCGGCCTCCTGGGCTCAGGCAATCCTTCCACCTCAACCTCCCAAGTAGCTGGGATTACAGGCGCACACCACCACCCCCAGCTAATGTTTTGGGGTTTTTTGGTAGAGGTGAGGTCTCCCTATGTTGCCCAGGCTGTTCTCAAACTCCTGGGCTCAAGCAATCTTCCCACCTGGGTCTCCCAAAGTGCTGGGATTACAGGCATGAACCACCATGCCTGGCTGTAACAGAAATTTTAAAGTCAAAGAAAACCTAAAGAATAAATACCTTTCTCTTTGTTTTTAGGCATGTCTCAACATATTTTTACGTACTGTCAAATTTGTTCTCCCACAAATCTTGTGGAAAAAGTACAGTAAGAATACAGTAATAAATGTGGAAAAGTCTTCCACATTTCTTAGTGAGGAAACTGGAGATCCTCAGGGGAAAGAGACAGCTCCACATTGGGAATGAACCAGGGCTCAACTTCTGACCTCCAGGCTCATAGCCCACCTGACTGTACTTTAGCTTTTCCCTGACAGCCCCAATTAGGCCACCAACACCTCCCACCCCATTTGAATGTTTCCCTGCTACGTATCACAGTATTAGCCGTATGTTATTTATATGATTATGTGTTCAATTTCTCTCACCCTAGAACATATGGATTATAGGAACTGAACCTCCTTTCCCGCATTGCATCCCACTGTCCATCCTGCATGGACAGTGGACCAGGGAACAGACCCCCATATCACATGCTTCTCCTAACCACAGTGACTTCATGTGTTGACATGCCACAGATTTTTCCTGACCACAGCCACTTCATGTGTCTGTTTTCAGGCTGTAGCCTGGTGCTGGAAATGGCCCTCTCCGTGGACTCATCTTGGCACCGGTGGCAATGGAGAGTCAGACATGGCCTCCCCCGGTCTCCAGGGGAAGTCACGCCACTGCTCTCGCCAGAGAAGGGAAGGCGGAGCTACAACCTGCCACAGCAGCGGGTCGTGTTTCCCAACAACAGCTTATTCCACCAGGACTGGGAAAAGGTCTCCAGGAAATACCCTGGAAACAGAATCTGCACGACCAAGTATACCCTCTTCACCTTCCTGCCCCGGAATCTGTTTGAGCAGTTTCACAGGTACAGACCCACTTGTCCAAACAATACACTTTTAGCCGGGTATTTGCCGCTCTGATGAACTCAGAGGTGCCGCCCTCTGGGGCCATCTTTCTTTAATATCCAAAAGCATATACCTGAGGATGTTTTTGTTGTTCATTCATTAATTTAACAAATATTTACCAGGTTCTACTCTGAATCAGGCCATGTGTTGGATGCTAGAGATATATGAGAAAAAGAGAACTCAGAAACTAGAATATCCCAGACAAAGCATCTCAGAAACTGCTGAGAGAAAGAGAAAGTGAGAGAGACTGCCCTCCTTAAGTATACTGTCTAGTGAAAGAGGCAAACATTAACTTTTAATTATGTAAATTGATGTAAAGTTATAGGTAGAATAAATACTTCCAAGAAGAAGTGTACGACACTGTTATAGTGACTAATAGGGAATTCTGACCCAGTTAAGGAAGTCAGAGAATTGAAAAAAGAAAATCAGTCCATTAACTAAATGAAAAGAGGCAGAGAGAAGTCAGGGAAGGGAGTCAGGAGAATGTTTCTGCCGATAGGCCTGCATGTGCAAAGGTAGGTGAGAGCAAGATGCACTTGGAAAATCTGAAAGCATATGCCAGACTTTTGAGATAATATATGAAACCATTTTTAAATAAAAATCAATATATGTGCTTGTACATCATCCTAAATTTTGTATTTGCTATTGTAAACAACTGTTTACTGAACCCTCTACTGTGTACCTAACACATGTTGTGCCATATAATATTTATAGGAACTCTTTAAAGTAGGTAGTACTATCCCCATTTCACACAAGAGGAAATAAGCTCAGGAAAGTCAGCAACCTAATAAACAATAAGAACAGAATTGAAATTGGGATCGGTTTGGCTTCAAAGCCCTTACCTACTGTTTGAGGCGACATTGAAAGAGAATGTCATTTTAGCTAATCAGGGCCAACAGTAGGGATGAAATAGGGGAGAGAGGCTATTTTTCTTCTTCATGGTTTTTACTCACACCGTATTTGCCCCTTCCAGATGGGCTAACCTCTATTTCCTGTTCCTGGTAATTCTAAACTGGATGCCTTCCATGGAGGTCTTTCACAAGGAAATCACCATGTTACCATTGGTCATTGTCCTGTTCATCATCATGGTCAAGGATGGCATGGAAGACTTCAAAAGACACCGCTTTGATAAAGCGATAAACTGTTCCAACATTCAAATATATGAAAGGTAAGAGAAACCAGCCCTCTGTGTTCTTTCTTGCAAATAAATATGCAAACTCACCAGCAAGGCCGAAGGAGTGAAGTATTTTCTTACACTACATTTTCTTAAATTCGCTTAATTCAGTGATTCTCAAGTGGGGGTGAATTTGACCCCTAGTGGGCATTTGGTAATGTCTGAAGACATCATTTGGGGTTTTCTTACTAGAAGGGAGGGTACTACTCCATCTAGTGGGTAGAAGTCAGGGGTGCTACTCAATATCCTTCAATACACAGTGCAGCCTCCACTGTAAAGAATTCTTGGCCAAAGTGTCCATTGTGCTAAGATTGAGGGACCTTGTTTTAACTTGTGTAAGCACTCATATTATTAAGGACACGGATGTGATTGTATTTAGAGTGGGTCGAAAGCTCAAGAATTAACATCTAGGATGACTGGATCACCTTGGGAGACTAAGTTCAGAAGAAACTCTTTGGGGGGTGTCAGGCAATGTCTCCCAAATGAGCAAATATACGCCATTTTTAAAGCCTCTGAGTTTCTTGGGTGGGGTGGGGGAAGAAAACAATTCTTGCTTTCAGAACTTAACCGGGTAGGTTTTAGGACCCAGAGTTGGTGCACCTGTTCTTGGCTGCCCAGAAGAGAAAAAGAAGACACCTGTGAGTGACGTTGACATTCCAACAGGTGGAGTCTCAGACAGGTAGAAGGAAGTGGCCTGGTGAATACACACCCTTTCTCTGAAGCTCCTTCCTGGTTGAATTTCTCCTATGCTGTTTACAAGTCCTGGTTTCCCTTCGAAAGAAGAGAGTAAAATTATCAGCAGAGAAGGCAAAGAAAAGATGAGAAATAAATTATGAGCATTAAAGAGACAAGATTGAGCAGAGATGAGAAAGGAAGGGAGAAAAAGGCGGAAAAGGAAAGAAGACAAGAAGCGCGTGGTCGTCCCCAACCTGCCCTTCGAAGGACGGTCTCACAAAGAGAACCCCAACAGACATCATCATGGGAATCAAATTAAGACCAGCAAGTACACTGTATTGTCTTTCATCCCCAAGAACATCTTTGAGCAGCTACATCGGTTTGCCAATCTCTATTTTGTGGGCATTGTGATTCTGAATTTTGTCCCCGTGGTCAATGCTTTCCAGCCTGAGGTGAGCATGATACCAATCTGTATTATCCTGGCAGTCACTGCCATCAAGGATGCGTGGGAAGATCTCCGGAGATACAAATCGGATAAAGTCATCAATAACCAAGAGTGCCTCATCTATAGCAGGTAACACAAAAAACTCCGGGGGGGGGGTTCTTGCTGACCCTGCTTTGATCTTTCTGGGGTCACTGCCACTGCAGCTGCATTTTATAAAGGGCTGTAGTAAGGCGATATCATTATTTTATCTCAGGGAAGCTGTTCAATCCTCTACAGTGGGGTGGCAACCTAAAATCCAAAAACGAAGAGGATTGATTCAGTCTTTTAAAATTAGGAAGATCTTTACTATGTGGCATTTCCTTTGCTGTTTCAAATTTGTCCAACATTTAAGGGCTTTGAGTAAATTCTCATCTCTTCTCGGTGCAGTGTGACTATGAGCACATTCTAGCATGTTTGGGGACACTGGGAAGGAAGAATCATCTTTGTTTTTAGGAGAGCAGAGGAGCATTGTGTTAGGAGATCCAGGACAGGAAACACACTGCTCCAAAACTTAGTGACTACGTGACCTGACCAAATGACAAAACTTCTCCAAGCCTCATTTTGTCATTCATAAAACTGGAACAATTCCTGGGGTGATCGTGAGAATTGCATGAGATAATCCTTAGAAAATGCTTAGCAATAGACTTGACATACAGTAAAGGCTCAATAAAAGCAAGCTGTGATTGCTTCACTTTTAGAATGTAAAACTCATATTTTCTTCATCATTAAGCCTGTCCTTGAGAGTTCCCCCGATGTCTCAACCAAAGCAAACTGCACCCCACCTGTCTAGTCACCTTATTTAATGTCATTTTTATACATGCTGTTGTTCTCCAAAGGTCCCACTGGGCAAACGACATGCTGGGTAGTCAGGGTTGCACATGCTGTCACTCTACAAGGGAAGAAGACAGAGTTTAGAGTGTGTCTTAACTTTGCAACAAGCCACACAGCCCACAAAGAAGAAAGGAGTCAAGTCTGGGCTTAGAGAGAGACTGTGGTGACAAAAGAGCATTTTCAGAGCTGGCAATTGGCAGCCTTAGATAACTGACTCTCTAGCAGGTTGGTGAGAAAGAGAACACCTATGCCTCTTAAGGAGCACCCTAGGTCTGTCATATTGCCTCTGACTTTATCCATTCCAGTTCCATAGATGTTCTGCAATAGCTCTGGTCCTTGTTAGGATGAAATGGGTTTGCTTTGAGGTGTGCACTCCAGTCATTCAGGGACTGCTCACTTCTCAGGAGGGTGCTCTTCTCTGGGGAATGAAGGGTGACCAACTTGGAGCTGGCTGCCAAAAAGGTTTATGAGCCAAACTCCATTTGGAAGGTTGTGGCCAGGGGAAGCCTTACTGGGCAGACCCAACACAAGGACTTATCTGTCTCCAAAGAACCCCCTACAAGAAACTCCATGCCTGTCCCTCAGCGGTTAATGAGCATCTGTCCTCTTTCCTTGGAAGGCCACAATTGCACATCTAGAAAAAGCAGTCTGGAGGATTATTTTTTTTTCCAACCAGATCTAATTGTCTCGAACATTGTGAGCACACTGAACATCCAGAGTTGAGTTCCTTAACTTTGAGTAAAATATTACAAAGAGAGGATGAAATAACTGCTGGGGTGCAATGCCTTTCTTTGAAGAGGCAGTTTTTGAGAAGATATTGTTTTTCTTTTAGCACCAATCCACCATTGCCTTTTGCTTTCCACCTTTCTCTTTTGTTTTCTTCTTTTTTTTTTTTTATATAAGAACACAGTGTCGATTGGGGAGGAACATGTGTGGGCCGCAATGATCCTGGTCCTGTTCCCCTTGCTCAACCAGAAGACCCCAAATAATGAGCCTGTTCTTGGGAATAATGTCATGTGGATCAGACCACAGATTCACCTGTGCTGGGAGCTGACCGGACTGTTGTTCTGTTCTCAGAATAGCTTTCAGGGGGCAACAGAAAATCAAGGTGATGACAACCAAGAAAAAAGAGATGTTAGTCCACCAGCTCTCTGACAGGGAGAAACATAAAGAGTCTTCACGGCAGTATTTTCTCAAGTGTAGTCAGTGTACTAAGAGTGAAAAAGAAACAGTCTTTGAAAAAATGGCATCCATGGCCAGGAAATGTATGCTGGCCCTCCTGACCCACAGCCCAGGAAGAACTAAGGAAAGAGACACAATGAAGAAACCTGTTCACCGTTGAATAATTCAGTGCTGTTCCTAACTTACTGGTCCTCAGAAATATTTTTAGTACTAAGTCTGGGAAATTTTATTTTTTCAAGTGGCAAAAAAAAATTGACTATGGGTTCATATAGGTAATTAAATAAAATGGACTAAATATAAAAAGAAAAGTAATATTGCTCATGTAGTGATAAACAGTAAATGTTTATCATCAGTGTTAGGATGCAACAGGGAATGGTAGGGACTGTGGCAAACTGGGGAAGCCATGCATTCATCCTAAGAGGCAGAGCTGGCCACTTAGCTTCTGCTAGTTGGTACCATGTAGAAATATAGGCCCAGTGTTGCCAGATTGTCTGAGTTTTATTAGGGCAACTAGAAATTAATATTTTTATTTGAAATAACCTAATTTTTAACTAATTTTGCAACTGTTGGTAACCAGTATAATTTTTCAAACACTTCAGACCTTTAATTGACCTTAAGTTCTATTTTTTCTATCTGAAAATCTACAAACTTTGCTTTACAATATCCTAGAAATATGGAGTCCCTGCAAAATAATACGGTTCTATTTATTTACTTATTTACTTATTTATTTATTTTGAGATGGGGTCTCACTGTGTTGCCCAGTAGTCTCAAACTCCTTGGCTCAAGCCATCCTCCCTTCTCAGCCTCCTGAGTAGCTGGGATTATAGGCACACACTACCACTCCCAGACCTAGGTTCTTCTTTTGAGGTTCATCCTCAATAAGAGAATGACTTTGGGCAGAGAGAAAGTATGAACTTGAGGTGGGAATGCAGGTCTGCAAGCCAGAGGCCTAAACTCTAGATCTGTGAATCCAGATCTGTGACTCTTAAGAGCTTAGGAAAGTCAATTAAATCTCTGGATTTCAGTTTTCACTTTTGCAAACCTTGGGAGTCAGACTAGATCTTATCCTGTAAGATGCACTAAGAAAGAACAAAACCCACAGCTAAATAAATTTGCACATTAATATAATAAAGGTTCTGCAAGAACCCTCAGTAAGTAACCTAACCAATTTGGTTTCATGCAGCTGTGTCTGTTGAAATATTCTCTGTTGCAAGTAGTAGAAACCTTCATTCAAACAAGTTCAAACAACAAAAGGGCCTTTGTTGGATTAGATCATTTCAAAAGTCCAGAAAAGGGAAGGTGACCAGCATGGTTCAATCAGCATTCTAAATCCAGCTCTCAGCAGTCCTTTTCAGTCAGCCTCCAGCTCTGTGTCATCTTAACTCTCAGACAGATTTTCCTCATGGCAATGAAATAGCTGCAGCAGCTCCAGCCCTCACATCTACATGTAATCACTCACAAAGAGAGAAAGCAAAACACTTCTGGTAGCCGTCTTGCAAGGTCAAGGAAGCTTACTTCTTAGATCTTCCTCACAACTTAGTGGCTCCCAGTGGATCACATGCTCATCCCTGAACCAGTCCCTAGGAGCAGGAGGTGTGGTTATGCTAATTAGGTTATACCCAAGCCACAACCCCCAGCGACAGAGCCAGCCATGGAAGGAGTCAGCTTCCCTGAGAGCATATGGGCCATTCAGGGAAAATGTATAACCCAAATGGAAAAATGAAGTCATTTCCAGGAGAAGGCAGGAGCAGGTGCTGGAGTGGGCACATTCATGTCTTGACTCTTTGTAAATTGCTTACCATATATTAACAGGAATATGCACTTAGGGACATTCCATACTATATGTCCCTAAAGTGCTTCCAACTTGAGGTGTATTGATGCTAGGAAAGGTCCCAGCACAGGAAGCTAGAAAATGCTAGATAAGTGTTAGTTATTGTCTTAACTGACGGATGCTAAAGGGCATATCTTTTCGCCATTCTCAATGAATAACACATGACAGATGTCAGGCAAAGAATACAAAATTTGAAAGGACATATTTTTTTTCTTGAGAAGCAACATAACTTATACACTGGCTCTATCCATTTTATCCATTTCATCTCAGATTTACACATTTTTTCCCCATTTTTGTGCAATTGAAGAATAGAGCCCTTAACATTTTGCTCATAACCTAATCTAATGCTTCATCCAGGCTAGACTTGTTTATACTGTGAGAAAATGTCTTTTTGCAAACACCAGATGCCTTGTTAACAGAATTACAATCCCGTTAGAGCATTTTCTTTTAATATAGCAACTGTGCTTGTGGTCGAAAGGTGACCCATTAATCAGATTTATGGAATGACTTCGAGGAGAGATTAGTTTCAGAATTGTATTAGTTTAGTTTCTCCCAGGGCTCAGTTTAATGAATCTAGAAACCATACCCAGCAAGAGATTTGTATTTTTCTATCCAGCTTAGTAAATTTTTATTTGTATTCAGAAAACATGCAGTATGGGGAGAGGAATGGGAACCAAGGGAATCCAGGGTGGTTTGTTTAGTTCCCTGTTATAATGAAACAAAAGCCTTAGTTTCAGCAGCCAGTCACTCGCTTATTCTCTATTCAGCATATATTAATTCAGGACTTAGTGTGTGCACCGCCATGGCAGATCCATTGCCCTCAGGGAGCTCCCAGTCCAGGGCTCACAAAGAACTTATACATAGTTTCAACGTCCCATGTGCTTTGGTAACCTACATACAAAGGGACACAGGGCGCAGAGGATGCCCGGAGTTGTCTGCCTACAAGAAGCACCAAAGCCAAGGGAAGCCTTCTGGAAGAGGTGAGATTTCAGGAGAGTACTGAAGGAGGAGTTACATACATCCAGGCAGAACACATTTCAGCTCACAGCTTGTCCACAGTCAGTGAAATGTTGTATGTGTGACTTATGCTGGTATCAGAAAGACAGGACCAAACAAATGTCAGAAATTTAGAGGAAGAATAACATGGGCCAAAATGTTTTAAAATCTGACTTTTTACCAAGATCTGGAAAGTCCCTTCTCTGTACATCAGGTGGCTTGATAATATAAAATTAATTCCATGTCCTACGGGAGAACATCCAGTCTTCTGACAGCATGGCTCTGAGGACCTGGTCTGGTCTGCAATCTGTTTTTATTTGTCTGTGAGATGCCTTTCATGCCTGTGTCCTCAGGAAAACCTAGGAATGAGGAAACCAGAGGTCCTGATCCTGGTTGTGTCACTAATTCACTGCATGACGTAAGTGAAGCCACTTAAGCAATCGGGCCCTGTTTGTCTCATCTTTTTTTTTGTTTTTGAGTCAGGGTCTCACTCTGTCCCCCAGGCTGGAATGCGGTGGCAAGATCATGGCTCACTGTAGCCTCAACCTCCTGGGTTCAGGTGGTCCTTCCACCTCAGCCTCCCAAGTCACTGGGATTACAGGTATGTACCAACATGCCTGACTAATTTTTTATTTTATTTTCTGTAGAGTTGAGGTCTTGCTGTGTTGTCCAGGCTGGTCTCAAACCTCTGGACTCAAGCAGTCCTCCCACCTAGGCCCAAAGTTCTGGGATTACAGGTGTGAGCCACTGCACCCAGCCTCATCTTTAAATAGCCATCATAATCTTTCTGTGACATGTTCTGCAAAGAGATGTGCAAATGACACACAAGAAGTTTTGAGAACAATGGAGGTATAGAAACAAGCTATGAAATGCAGTGGCATGGGAGGGTAAGTGGAACAGTCTCTGTAGTGCCCTTCCAGGATGCTTGGCACCAAGGACTTTGACATGGGACCAGGGCTTGTCTCAGAGCTGCCACTTACCAAATGGCCATATGTCATCACTTACCACTACAGCCTTTACATCTGTAAAATGGGAACCACACTAGCACCTGTCTCCCAGGGTCACAGGGATCCCATGAGATCATCCTTGTAAATCATTTAACTCAGTGCCTATATCATAAGTAGCACTTAGTATTTTTTTTTAATTTTCAATCATCTGAAGTCTCATTTTTTCAACACCAGTCCCAGCCTGATCCTTCATCTTTCTTGCTATGTGTCTCACACACACAAAGAAAGAATTACTACTTTTATAGGTAAAATCCAAGAACATTCCCTGAGCCACATGTGCCAGTGGAAAGAGTTATAAGTATTTAAAAGCAAAAACCTATGCTCTGCTCTCGCATTTTTTTCTCCTATTCTATGGCAGGACTTTAAAACCTGAATTCAGGAGCACTCCCTGGGAGCTGACCCTCTTTCTCCCCTCCCTCTTTCCCCCACAGCTCACTCGAGCACATCCACACCAAGATTCAGATTCAGAGAAGGGTTATTAGTAGGCTCATCTATTCCCCAGCCTAAGCCACTTGGTCCAACTCGACTTCTTAAAATAGAGTATACATTAGAATATCACATTTATCTGGACTCAGTGGCTCACACCTGTAATCACTGCACTTTGGGAGACAGAGGCAGAGGATCACTTGAACAGCCCAGGAGCTCGAGACTAACCTGGGAAATATCGTGAGATCTTGTCTCTACAAAAAATAAAAATAATTAATTAAGGAATATCACATGTGTGCAGCTGATAATAAAGCAGCCATGTCTACTCTTGCTGGAAATACTACTACTTCTGTTCTGTTGTTTCTTCTGAATAACGGCTTTCTGGGAAACTCCCAGAAGGTGATGAGGTGATTGACAGGGCAAAATTTAAGCTTTGCTAGGGTCATTCCAACATCAAAATACAATCATAAACCCACCTTCACCCTAAAACTACCTACTGAGGTTGCTGCAGGTGTGAATTGAGATTATGCCCATAAAACGCTTAGCTTTGTCCCTGGCATTCAGTAGCTCTCAGAAAATATTAGCTAAAATGTTGCTAAGGAGAGTTCTATAACCTTGATAGCCAGAAGCCACCATGAGCTTGACCTAAAGGGAGTAATGACCATGGGCTGGAGTTTGGAACTGCGGAAGAGAAGACAAACATCTGCAACCAAAGAACTTGACTCCAAACTCTAATAACATAGCAAAATGGACCTTGGGGAAGACTCTGAAAAATACAGACAACAGGAAAATATTGAGTCCTTTGACGCATGGCTACGAAAAGTGCCACTGGCTGGAGTTTACAGATCAGCAGACCGTTGCGTCCAGCCCCCAGGTCTTTGCTCTGCATTTGGCACCAGCAAAACCAGGCTCCTCTCTGAAGTGTCCATTTTGCAAATGCCCACACTACTCCCACTGCCTTGCTGTGTGCTCACAGAAAGTCATAAACCATTTGGGCCAATTCAGCTTGTCATTTCAGGAGAGAATGCGTTAGGTCCTCCCCAAAACTCAATGGATGAAAGGGTCATAAAATAAGAATCTGGGTATCCCTGAAGCTCCACACTCTTGTCACCAGGCATGATTTGTATTTTAGCGGGCGAGAATTTATAGCCTCTCTTTTGCCATTAAGGAGCTCGGAATTCCAAAAGGCAAGGCTCCTGTTCTCGCCCCAGCCTCTGCTAGGTTTCTGTCATCTTCTCCTGAGGCTCCATATGCCTTGCCCCTCATTCCGAAACAGACACATGCGACCCCATTGAGCCATAACACTCCCACGGCTGTCACTCATGTGTCCTTGTAGGCACACCTGTGTGGCCTTATGCAAATTAGATAACCTTTCTGAGCCTGTTTCCTTGTCTATGAAATAAGGGTAATAATAATAATAAAAGCTGTTTCATTGTTAGGCAGCTAAACAGTAATGTAGGTTATGTGCTGGGTTCATTATAGGTACTCAGTGCATGAAAGCTAATAATAGCATATCATATCATTATTAAAAGTCTCCAGTAGGGAGGAAAAAATACTGACAACGCCAAAATGACTAAAGGTTAGGAAAAGCCTCCTTTCTACTGTGTTGTGTTTAAGACAAATCGACAAAGAAGCCATTAAATGTTTCCTGAGCACTTCCTACGTCATAGATGCCATATCCAACCCTAGGAAGGTCCAGAAACACAAAACTCAGGATAATCCTAGCTCTTAGCAAGCTTCTCTCATAGTTTAAAATAGAAGGTACATGAAACAATTGGGAAACAGGCCCATGATATGCAAGGAAGTGTGGTAGCAAGATGTGTACCTTGGCGGTCCTGTACCCAGGAGTGAAATCAGAAAGGCAGAATTTGGATTTGCAGAGGTTAGAGGAAGGGCACTTGGGGTGGCATTCAGTACCCTTGAATACCCCCAGGCTGCTTTTCCATAACCTGTGACTTCCGTATCCTCTGAAGCATGGTGTTCCCATGGCTGTTTGGTGACATTCTGTGCTCAGTTCTGTTTCCAGTGTGTAGCAGTCACCTGTCTAAGAGACCAGAGGCAAGCTACCCTCAGATAGGGACTTCAAAGCTCTCCCAGTATACAGAACTTTCTACTGTACCAATGTGACCCAAATGTGCCAAGTCTCACTAACCTTAGATGAGAATGAGTTCCCATTATAAAAATGCCCCAATGACAGTGCTGCTTAGCCCCAACCTGCTGACTTGGGACTTCAATCCTCCCACCTTAATCCTCAAGTCATTGCAGATAAATCTCAGTCATTCTCAGATATGATAACTATCACTACGTCCCTCAATACTTCCAGCCCAGCCACAGGTCTTGGTCCCCTCCTGCTCCTCTGACCTCAGCTGTTCCCTTCCTGTACTCTCCTGAGCCCCCACATCTAACCTTTGTGGTCTGTGGCAGACAGACCAGTACAGAACAGAACCCAGCTGCACCTGCCACTCTCTGCCCCAGGCCCATCCGTGTCTTTAATGCAACTCCTTCAACTTCTGTCTCATTTCCTAAGGCCAGGCCGGAGACTGAGGCCTCACTACCTTCTCTCTTTTTTTCAATTTCTATTCCCTCTTGCTAGGCTCCCCCTCCAGTCAAAATAACCCACGTCTCATTTATATCAGCTAATGAAAATACACAACTACAGCAGTGATCCTGTTTGCACCAAGCTAATCAAAGTAACTATAAAGATAGCAAGAGCAGCAATGGATACCCTTTGCTGAGAGGTTATTAGGCACTTTTAATATACTATCTTATATATATTATAACTTTCACTACAGTCTGTAACACAGGTTTGTCCCATTTGATAAATGAATAAACTGAGGGTCAGAAAGTGAAGTAGCAGGTTGGTGACAATCTATGGTTCAAGGTTCAAGGTCACATGTAGTTCCAAGTTTCAAATCCAGTTCACTTGACTGCAAAGCCTTTAACAACTCTGCAACACTGTCTTTACCTCAATACACAAATGTCCAGACCATGGGCATTATGGGTATTCCTGAATCAGTCACAAAGCCCTTGGTTCTCCTCTGTGGAGTCATGGAAGGGACAAAGTTCCAGTCTGAGCTTTGTTTCTGTGCACCCTGGTCAGGTCGCCCCCCTTCCCCTAGTCTCAGTTTTCTCACCTAAATAATGAGAGTTGAACTGGAAATCTATCAAATCCCCTCGAGTCTGGATTTTAGAGATTCACATTTCTAGGAATTTTTCCCAGTAGCCAAGCACTAGAGCCCTGTGTTTTCAATATGCTGAGCTTGGGTCTCTCTTTTCTGGGCTTGGGGGAAAGGCTTGGATTTTAGAGTTTCCTGTGTTTGTGAGGATTGTGTACCTGGGCTCAAGCCATGAAACATATTCATGAGTAAAATAGCATGAAGAAGAAAACACAGAGGTCTGCAGAGCAGTGGTTAGCCACTGTAACAATAGAAATTGATGCAGTGTGGTGGTTCACACCTGTGATCCCAACACACTGGGAGGCTGAGGCAGGAGAATCTCTTGAGACCAGGAGTTGGAAACCAGGCTAGACAACATAGCAAGAACTCATGTCTACAAAAAAAAAAAGCCAGTGGGCAACAGAGTGAGACTCTGACTCAAAATAAAATAAAAATACAAAAATTAGCCAGGTGTGGTGGCATATCCCTGTAGTCCCAGCTACAGCTACTTGGGAGACTGAGGCAGAAGGATCCCTTGAGCACAAGAGATAAAGGCAGTGCCACTGCACTCCAACCTAAGTGACAAAGTGAGTCCCTGTCTTAAAGAAGCAAACAAAACCAAAACAATAACAATCATCTTCATCACAAAGGAAGATTAAACAAGGGAGGACCCCAAAAAAACCGGAATTACCTTTTGCAGGGCAAACCCCTTGTAGTACTGGCTTCCCCCACTGGGTAAGTGTTCTGGGAACGCATTGCATCAGTGTACTAGCTAGTGTTGTGAGAGACTGCATTCAGTTTCAGTGATTTTTTTTTTGAGATTCTTTCAACATGTTTGTCCATTTCATGATGGATGATTTACGTGCGCACCTGCCCACACCACACTGTGTTCAGCAGTTTTTGACCAAAAGCAGCATGACCCCTTTGCCCCCTTGCCCCACCTGTCCTATTTCACCTGACCTCACCCTGAGTGACTATTTTTTGTTTCCCCGATTAAAAAAGTCCTCAAAGGGAAATGTTTTGCCAATGTGGAAGAGGTGAAACAAAAAACTACAAAAGAACTAAAAGGTATCCAAATTGACAAGTTCAAACACTGTTTTGAGCAATGGAAAAAGTGTCTTAACAGGTGTATTGCATCAAATGGAGAGTACTTTGAAGGTGGCTGAAGCTTAAACATTTAAGAATAAATACACAACTTTTTATAAATAAATCCCAGGGTATTTTGAGGGGGTCCCCTAATATTTATTGAATATTTCCTGAGTTGTGAAATTCCAGGCTCAGTTCCTCACCAATCCTTTTAACAGCCCTTGGAGGTAAGTGCACATATTACATTCAACAGACATGAAAAAACTGAGGTTTCAGGAGATTAAGTAACTTGCCCAAGATCACACAGGTTGTGAGTAGGGAAGCTGGGATTCAAACTCACTCTTAATCCCTATACTGCATTCACTCTCCCAGGGATTCCCTTCTCACCTTGGGGTAACAACACTGGGCATTCTGGGCCTGGCATTTCCTGAAGGTCAGTCCAGATCAGCTTATCATCCTGTTTTTAATGGGAAGTGCCACAAGACAACTAATCTTCCTGACAAATCCCTCCTCTACTCTAGTTCCCAGAAATCTTTTTCCTTTTTTTTGGAAAGACAGGGTCTTACTCTTTTTTTTAGAGACAGGCTGGATTTTGGAGTGCAGTGGTATGATCATGGCTCAATGCAGCCGTGATCTTCTGGACTCCTGAGCTCAAGCGATCCTCCTGCCTCAGTCTCCCAAAGTGTTGAAATTACAGATGTGAGTCACCATGCCCGGCTCTCTGAAATTTTTTAAAAGATAAAACACAGATACTTGAGAAATTAAGCCTCATGTATCCTTTTCTCCGCCATGTACCCTCTTTCACCTGCTCCCCATGGCATACAGTCAACTACAAACTTCTCTTGCTGTTTATTTGCCCCTTAATAAGCCCTATCTCCTCTCATAAAGCCATTTAGCACTGCACCACTTAATTTCTCTTCGAGGCAGAAGCTGCCAGATGGGGCCTTTGTCCCAAGTCACGTCAATTTGTCTTATTTTTAAACAGCAGTGAACATTGCATGAAACTAAAATAGCAGTTGGTTCCCAGGTGTGGACTCACTGACCAGGGGCGTGATCCAGGGTG
Source organism: Cephalopachus bancanus (assembly GCA_027257055.1). Classification (NCBI taxonomy): domain Eukaryota; kingdom Metazoa; phylum Chordata; class Mammalia; order Primates; family Tarsiidae; genus Cephalopachus; species Cephalopachus bancanus. Next base: position 4,266,998 of record JAPVLO010000236.1, read on the forward strand.
TGTGGATATGTCCACCTGGGGCAGCTGTTCCAAACAGGTTGGATTAAGGAGGGAGTGACTTTCCCAGGCAGCCCTGGGACAGCTGCTGGTGGTGTCTGGGCATCACTCAATGCAGGGACACACTATTTTTCCACTTCATCTGAGTCCGGTCAGTCATCGCCTCCTCCAGCTGGACTCTCTGGGCTGTGTATCCTGACTCTTCCACAGACATGCTCCTGACAGCTGAGGAGACAAAGTAGATTTCAGAGAACTGGGAGACCAGCACAAAGTGGCCCAGAGCAAAAAGGAAATGTTCCTAATGTCTGTTCTTTTAATCCCTAAAATTTTCATAAATTTAGCCTCTGGTTCCATAACATAACTATGTTTAGGTTACTATAGATTTAATTATTTAAATTGTGTACCAGACAAATTATTAAACCATACTCCCCTAAAAATCTTGTTTTTAAATGAACATCTCACAATCATGTTGATCCTACAGCTTAGGTACTCCTAGATGCACAATAGGGAGTCTGGAAGCCGTGTGTGCTTCTGTTTGGGAAGTGTAACCCTGGAGATAGGCGGTCTCCATCTTGGGAAGGGTAAACCACCCTCAGTGGCTGAAAAATGTTCCTTCACCCTCAAAGGCAGAGAGGATCATTACCAGTGCAGCAGTGACCTCCTGGGGATCCAAGAAATAATATAAAAGACGGAGATTGGTCTGACTTACAGCTTGTGGTTGCCTCCATTGACCTCGAGATATGTACATCATGGTAGGACTTGACACGACAATGCTCCAGCCCATTTCACAAAAGCGACTGTTCATAAAAATATACATACGCCATATGCTTCTCTCCATAGCTCCCTATCTTCCAGCACCTTCAGAACCATAATAAGCAGGGGAGTCCTTTATTGGAAGGGGAAGGATGAGACTTAGCATTTGTTGGTGAAGGTTCCCTGGTCCTGCATCTGACATGCCTCTGGACTGGCCATACAACATTTGCCAAAATCTTGAGAACCAGTTGTGATATTTAAAGCACTCTCTCAAAAACAAAAACAAAAACAAAAAAAAACCCAGAAAACAGAAAACCAGGCTTTCCTTCACTCTGTGAGGTTTCCTTTCTCATAGAGAGTTTGGACCATTCCAATACCTTAAAGTAGCCTTATTCTTGGGTATTTAACAAGTATTTCCAGGGCTACTTTTAAGGGGGGAAAAATGTCAGTCCCCAAGTCAGCAGAGAGACCATGAAGTGTTTGATAGTTACAGCGGCACTTTCGGTGGAGGAGTATTCACCTCAGATGAATAAATAAGCAAGCAGATTTTTATATAAATAAATACATTTTCAGAATGACACAGGGAAGCAAATCTGGGGCAACTGTCCCGTTCTTCATAGAGAGTGAAAGTGATGTGGGCGGAGTGGACATGCAGAAGGAGCTAATCAATTGAAAAATGCTTAGAAACCTGTTCTTGGTTTTGCATGTCAGGTTTTGCATGTCTAAACTGCTACAGACACATGGCCCTCAAAATCTCAGAAGGGAACTGAGTAGCCATTTAGATGGCATTGCCCATGGAGTGATTTGTCCTTGTCTGCTGCACAAAGCTCCCAGAGCCACGGGACACTTCAAAGAACTCTGTGGTTGCTCTGGGTGATAAGGCTACTCCCCAAATCTAACATCCCTATTTCTTTTATAGACTCTGACCAAACTTACCTTGGCCTTCCAAATGGAAGCTCCTTCATTTCTGGGCACTGGAGGGGTCCTCTGAGAAGATGGGATCTTAGGAAGATATGTCTCCAGAAGGCCCCAAGGAAGGGAGGAAGACACCAAACACTTCATCCTCCTCAAAGGCTTTTGGGGAGTCAAAGTAGAAAAGTGGAATTTTACTCCCATCTCTTTCTCTGTGGAAGAGTGGACTTGTCATGCCCAGGGCAGCTCAGATTCCAACAGAAATAAACAATAGCTCGCTCAGCAGGCTTAGACCAGTGGAGAAACCCAGCAAAGGAAAGCCTGCCTCTCCGGGCCTGGCCGCATTCAGAGGTTCCAACTTCAAGCCAGCTGGGCTCAGTCAAAAAGACCCCATGCGGAATGTTGCTTTGGTTCCATTTTTAGGGAGGGACATTTCCAAATGCAGACTTAGAAGAGCACACACCTCCAGAACAGATCTGGAAACTGTGTCACACAAGAAATAATTGAGGGCACCTGGAAAGTTAAATTTGGCTTGGCATGTTCAAAAGGCTTCATGAGACACTTGATGAATGCCTTAAAACTTTTAAAAATGGATGGAAGATAGAATAGACAGTATTACCTGCGAGAGCAGAACTGTTTGTATAGTTGGCTATGCAGAAGGGAGACTTTCTGAAATGAGAGCTCTTTGAAAATGGAATGTGGTGCCTTGTGAAGCAGGAAGTTCCTTAGCTGGAGGTGGGAAGGCTAGAGCCTTGATACCACTTGAGGGAGAGTGCATCCCAGTCAGCGAGAACTGTGGGCTTTAGTGTCCAGCTAGACTCAGGCTCAGGGTTCATGAGGCTTTGGGAAGGGTTTCTGTTGCTGTTGTTGTTTGACCCTCAATTTTCTCATTTGTGAAATGGGTATGATAATATCCACTCTAGAGGTTATTATGCGAGCAAAACTCATTAACGTGAGTGATTGGCAGGTAAGAAATGCTAATAATTTGATGGGAAGATAAAATGCATAATTTCTTCAGCCCTCCCTATGGTTCTTGCAGATCTCATTTCATGAAAATTCCTGATACCTTCTTTCTCTTCCCTGACAGCCCAGGCTGTTCTATGTCAGCACTGCTCCAGATCTTTCTAGGCTGTGGCCAATGTCCTCATCTTTCCTATTGCCACTCTCCTCCTCTTTCCTACACCCCAGTTCCTTGAAACTCTGTTTCTTTGGTCATAACTGGCTATTCTGGTAAATAATATATATTAAGAATACCAAGTTGCTGTGATAGTATTATTACCTTCTCCTTTAAAATATTTCTCCTGCTAGGAAGCAAAGGCTGAACCCAGTACCTGGTCAAGAGCAAGCAATCAATCAAAATTCTAAATGATCTTGAGGACAGATCTCTTACTAGTGGGATTCCACAGAGCATGCCTTGCCGTTCTAGAGAGATTACAGTGGTGGTCATTTGAGGCAAGATAGAAAACGGCATTCGCATGACTTGGGCTGATTTGGGAGATATTAAAGCGAATGGACATTCCTCCATTCACCCATTAATTTTCTAAGGATACTTAAAACTCACTCAGACCCTGTCTTCCTCCCACTCAAGAAAAGAGAAGACCTATGTGCAGAGGCACTGGAAGGATGTGCACGTGGGAGATTTCATCCAAATGCGATGTAACGAGATCATCCCAGCAGACATACTCCTCCTCTTTTCCTCGGACCCCAGCGGGATATGCCACCTGGAAACTGCCAACTTGGATGGAGAGACAAACCTCAAACAAAGGCGTGTTGTGAAGGGCTTCTCACAGCAGGTAGGGCTCTTTCTAAGGTCTTCCATGGACAAGTCAAAGGGAGTGAGCTAAGCCTACTGGACAATTGAACTGAGCCTCAGGGGGAGAGGGGAAAGTGGTGGGTGACTCCTCTTCCCAGGTACTTCAAACACACTTAATCTTCCCAGTAGCCCTCTAAGATGGACATTATCTCCATATCATAGATGAGGAAACTGAGGCTGAGACAAGTTAAATAACTTGTTGAAGGCTTCAGTTTCTAAATGGGGACCCACCTTTGTTCAACTGAGGAAACTATACTCTCTGCTCTAAATCAAGCAGTCTAATATTCAATCACTGACCCTTGGGACAAACTCTTCTGTGTTCATCACCCCTGCTCACTGCCCAGATCAGCTCTAGCAATCTCTCTCCCTTCATGAATCCCCTCTAATACTCCTTTGACCTCTCCTAAACCACCACAAGGTATTATTAACTATTTTTCCACATGTGAATACCTTAGCTTCTCAACAGTACTTCAACCTCCTTAAGGGTAGAGAGCGATCACTGACACTTTTTGTTTAATCCCCACCCTTACATAAATGGCTCCTGGGACATAATGGAGAAATCATTCTTGTTTGGTGGGTAAGAATTCAGTCTCTGTGGTCTGACAGAGCTGAGTGCAAAACCCAAGTCCCATCACTTATGAGTTGTCTCACCTTAGACAAGTCATTACCCTTTCACACTCTAGTTCCCTCATCTAAAAAATGGGAATGAAAAGAGCACCCTCTCCTCGGGGTAGTTTTGAAGATTAAGTGATAGATACCTGAATTACTGAGCATGAAGATGATAGGCACAGTAAGAGAGCAGTAAATAACAGGCATTAATACCAATAACTTTGGTAGGCAATATGTGTTGACTGACTGAAACTAGGGGTGATATTCCAATATGCAACTTGAATTCCCCTTTGGGGGTTGGCTTCCAATATGTTGCCTTTCTCTAACCATAGAAAAGAGTAAAATTTTATTACTTTCTTCACTCTGCCAGTCTTTGGCTGAGGAGAAATTGAATGAGTCAGGGGATTTGGGAGAAAGAGGCAAATGCTTCATTTCTCAGAGAGTCTCATGAGCCAGAATTCAGTTGAGTAGACAGAAATTTCTCAGGAGAATTCCTAAACCTCGCCTTGCCTCTCTTTAAGTACCTGATAATCAGTTTTCATAAACTCCTTTCTGTGTGATTGACTCAGTCCTCGGAAATCCATTCCTTCAGCCTGACAATGGGAAGAATAGTAGCTACCCCACAGATGTGAGCTACCATGCCAGGCCTAAAGGGTAGGACTTTTAAAATATACTATTATACCATTATCGTACTTGAAAAATTAGCAGTAATTTTTTGAAAGTTAGTATTAATTTTCAAGTCAACATTTTCCAGTTTATTTGAATCAGGATCCAAACAAGACCAGATATTAAGACTTGTTTCTTTCATCTCTTTTACTGTTTAAGTTCTCCCTTTAGCTCTCTTTTTTTCATACATATGAGGTTTTGTTGCTAAAGAAACCAGGTTGGTTGTCCTGTGAAGTTTCCCATAGTCTGGATCATGCCATAGTACCATTTAATGTGTTTCCCTGACCACTGTATTTCTATAAACCAGTAGTAGGATCTAGTGCCTAAATCAGATTCAGGTTATATGTGGTGTTTGCGCATGCGCTTGTCAATGTTACATCATAGGAACTACAGTGCGCTACCATCCTAGGCGCAAGATGTCTTTTTCAATGTTCATGGTAATTGATGATGGTTGTTTAGAGCCATTAATGCAATGGGATTTGCAAAATGGTGGTATTTCAATTTATTTATGAAAAAAATTCCCCTTGTCAAGTATTTTATCACTCTGAGGTATCCTCTTGTAGGGAAAATACAGGGCAAGTGTTTGATCCTTTCCTTTTATTTACCAGTTTTCAAAATAATGCATTGGTTCCCAAGCATCCTACAAAGGTATTCAATGAGTTTTACTTTTTGAGCATCAGTATGAACTCATGGATTTAAATATATTTGACAGATTAAAGCATATTTTGATGCTAGTGTAGTTTTCTTTTTTGATTGCCTGTCAGTAGGAACGTCTGAAAAAGAAGAAGTGGCCTCTGAGTTCTTTTGACATGACCTCAGGAGCCTTTGATAGATCTGGTGCCTTTCAATAGAAAATAATATTTAGAAACCACAGTACGCACATGCTAGAAGTGTTTATTGCTATTGGGTTGATCATTACTTTTATGTTATTTAAATTGACAGAATTAGAACTTCTTTTAAGATGAAATGTATCAAGTTTCCTACAGATTCAAATAAGGACTAGAGGTTTTTACTCCATCTCTAAATATGTAAATCCTTTTCCCACATCAGGCAAAGTCCCTAACCACTGGGATACACCACTCTTTTTGGTATTTGACATTTACAGAAACCCTAAGGTAGAAAAAGAAGAAATTAGCAACATTTTGGAGATGAGGAAACAACTGCAGAGAGATTAAATTTGTCAAGGATGATCCAGATAATATAGCATTGAGCCCAAATTAGAACTCAATTCTGCTGTACCTGATTATCTTCCCATTGCTAAAGTACTCATATCCCTTTATATGTATTTGTAATGTCTCAGATGAATACAGTATCCATATATATGAAAATACTACGGTTATTTAAAGTTTTAGCTTATAGTTATTTATGATTATAACAATAACTTGAGACCAGGCACAATGGCTCACACCTATAATCCCAGCACATTGGAAGGCCAAAGTGGGAAGATTGCTTGAGGCCAGAAGTTTGAGACCAGCCTAGGCAACATAGCCAGATTTTGTCTCTACAAAAAAAAAAAATCTAAAAATTAACCAGGCATGGTGGTGCATGCTTGTAATCCCAGTTTACTCAGGAGGCTGAGGAAGGAGGATCACCTGAACCCAGGAGGTCGAGGCTGCAGTAAGATCATGTCACTGCACTCCAGTCTGGGTGACAGAGTGAGACCCTGACTCAAAATAATAATAATAACAACAACTTGATGGTGACAGAGCAACCTTATGAAAAACTGTTATTTTTATGACCTCCTTCTGGTACACCTTCAATCTTTTACTAGGTATGGGCACACACACAAAAAAAATTCCCTCTCTCCAATGTTTAGCATTATTTGCACACTTCTATTAAAAAGTATTTTTCCATTTGAATCCCTTCAGGGCATTACAAGGAAGCTCTGCTAGGTTATGTGAAGGATGTAGTCACACTAGGGTGGACAATAGATTAAAGTGTGTCTCCTTTCCACCACCACCATATCCCAAGATGACACATTTACATTTTAGCATTGGCCTTCACTGCCTTAACCACTAAGGATAATTGTGATTATTTAAGGTCTGTGTGGGTGATATTTGGTATCTCAAATAAAAACCATGCCAATCTAGCACAGTGTATGGATTAGTCAAGACTCTTGGTTGCATGAGACAGAACTCCAATCCAAAATAGCTTGGACAAAAAAGGGAACTTATTGGAAGAATGTGGGCTGCAGCTGAGTTAGATTACATTAAGGAATAAAGAATTCAAAATCCATCAGTACAATGTCCTTCTCTTGTCTGTCTCTCACTGTGTCTGGCTCCAATCTTTTAAACCAGCTTCCTTCGTGCAGAAGAAAATTTGGCACATACTTGCTCTTATAGTTTGACCACTACAGAGGTACTAGCGATCCTTCCTGATGTCTAGCTAGAAAAGCATCCCAGGAAAAGGGACTGATTGGCCTGACTGGTATCATGTACCCACCTCTAGACCAATGAACTCTGGTCAGAAGGGAAGAATTCTGTGTCTGGTATCTTCCACTTGAACTTCATAGTAGACTTCAGTCTATGGGGTGGGAGAGTTCTGAGCAGCAAAGCAATAAATACCAGTTATATCTGCGGTACATAAGTGGTTACTCACTCAACCAACATCTGATGAGGTCCTCCTGTCACCAGACACTGTGCTAGGATTTCTGTAGTGTTGTTTATCAGCAGAGATAACACGTTATGATCATATCTTCTGTGAACAACTTAATAGAATTTTTCTAACTGGAATCCATACTTTCTTCTTTGTGAGCTCTTTTGCCGAAAACATCAGGCACAAAACACTGGCCATCAAATCATTTTCTAGTGTCTCATATCATTTTCCACAGCAAGAAAAAATGTGTACAAAAAGCATTTTCCTGTGCAATATTCCCTTAAGGCACCACTACCCATCTGGTGGCACTACCCACATTTTGACTGTCATGACGTTCACTTCTCCATTCATCAAATATTTATTGAAGGACTTCCCAGTGCCCGGTGCCATAGTATGCTCTGGGGTCCAGGAGTAAACAAGAGAGATATAAACTGCAACTGTATGCTGTCACAGGAAATTACACAGATAATCATTAACAAACAATTCCAACAATTCATCCCTTTTAGAAATGACAGAAGAAACCATCCTTTTTCCAGTATTTGCTTGGCATGCTAAATCCATGCCTTATATGTTGGGAAAATGCTATAGCAAGATCCCAAGATTACATTCTACCTGCCCTATTCAGAAACAGAATATTTGACAACTTGAAAAAAGTGAATACCATTGGGCATGATGGCTTACACCTGTAATCCCAACACTTTGGGAGGCTGAGGTGAGAGGATTGCTTGAGTCCAGGAGTTTGAGACCAGTCCGGTCAACATAGCAAGACCTCGTCTTTAAAATAAAAAAAAGTCAGGTGGGTGACATGTGCCTGTACTCAGAAGACTGAGGCAGGAGGATCACCTGAGCTCTGAAGGTAGAGGCTACAATGAGCCATAATGATGCCACTGCACTCCAGCCTGGGCAACAGAGTGATACTTTGACTTTTTTTTTTTAAGAGAGCGCAGGAATCCTGAAGACAGAGTCTTCCTCACAGAGCCCTCCAGCCCAATTTGCTGCTTTTGAAGGAGAATCGCTAGGATCTCCAGGGTGATTGAATATGCAGACCTATCTGGAGCTAGAGGAAAGTAACTGTAGTCACTCACTCTGGTATGGATTATCTTTAAAAGAATCCCCACCTACCAGGAAGCAGAAAGGTCATCAAGTGGTGGTAACTGTCATTAGTCTTCAGATAGGATTCTCAGAAATCAGAAGGTTGCTTAATTTTCAAGCCAGGAAGAAAACCTCCATCACCTAGCTCAGCAGCTGGGATGTGAAGGACATTTGCTTTCACCATTAGACAAACTGGCAAACTTAAAAAACAAAACAATAACAACAAAACTTGAAATAGTATTCTTCCAAGGTTGAAGTGTACCTCCTGGTTGGCGTGATTTGCCAACCCTGCAGCCTTTACTTCTTGGCACAGTCCAGATTAGCAGTCCCTACATGAAGGTCATTGCTGTTGCTGTGTCATACTCACCCCAGGTGACGGTGATCCTCCTTTGCGATCCTCCAGCCTAAGGGTCATGTAGAAGCAGACTGAGAGCTGCACAGAATCATGGCGATCACTGGGCCAACTCTTCGTTTTCACAAGTGTTCTTGGCTCCTAGTGAAAACTCAATACATAAAGGCATTCTGTTTGAGAAGAGAGTTTGGCTGGTTTCTCTTTCTCCAACAAAGTATTTTGAATGATTCCTAATGACCATAGAGGTGTTTCAAAATGGTCTAAGACATACTTCCTATCTTCTAAGAACTTATGGCTGTAGGTTCCTTCCTTTTTTTATCTTGAAATTTCTTCTTTGTAAACACATTTACCAAAGAAGGAAACATAAAATGTTTAAAAGCAATGTGATCTATTTTAAAAGTATATACAGTTATTTTTCTTTAAGAACTATATAGAGATAAAAGAACTATTATAAATAACAGTTGAACATTATAAACATCATCATAAGGTAAACAAAAATTATTTATAACCATTTGTAACTTCTTCTAATTGACACTGTTTTGATTTCCTAAGAGTACTTAGTGGAAGGCTGATGTTCCAAGTACAATAATATTTTAAGAACATGAAAAGGTGTGCAAATTGAGTTTCCTTAATAGCATGTAGTATTTCATAAGCTATGGATTTCACAGTGTGTAATTGGGAAAGCACTATGGTAATATCATTTAAGTTATTTCTTAATAAAGATGATTCACAAAAGTTGATTAATGACTAACCTTGTATCAGATTTAAAAAAAAAAAAAACTAAAGGCAATTAATGTAACCCAGCTCTGCCAACGGTCAGCTCTGTAATCTGGGAGCCCTGTAATCTGAGATTTATCTCTGAAATAAGTTATATCATTTGTAATTCCCATTTTTTAAAAACATAAAGACCCTTAATGAATATACAAAAAAGCAGTTGTCCTTTCAGTGTCTATTATTTAAGAAAACACATTAAAACAAAAAGCTACTTAGAATTTAGTGACCTTTATAAATAAATGTATAACTTATTAACCATAAGAATTTCTACAGGAATTTGAAAAATAGTGGTACACCTATGTGTGTGACATTTTTATTCAGCCTACAGACAATATTTTGGTGCATAGAGGGGCTCTGTGGACATGTTGCAATAGCTTCATCTACCAGTTGGGAATCACTGGCTTACAGAAACAGCTTGGTAACAGGCATTACTTGATGGTCTTATTTTTTTTATATTCTTTCCTTGAGTCACTCCACTCAAGTCAAAGTCCCACAGTGGGAGAGTCTAAGGGCAGGGCATCACAATTACAAACCAGAAAGGGAAGGCAATTTCCCAAAAGGAAACCAAGGGGTTGTTATGCAAGAAGGGTGGGACAGGCGGTAGGCAGCCAGAAAATAGCTGTCCACCACAAAAAATTTTTTTAAATCACTTATGCATTCATTTAAACACATGCATTGATTAATTCGATCATTTTTTGTGAGGAATAGTGAGAAGTAAGCCTAAAAAAGTAAAAACTTGAGCCAAGCAGGAGGAAAATGGCCTGTTCCATCTACTGGAATATATCCCAGTCTGATTGCTTCATCTTGGCCTTCCCAGTATCCCTGGGAGGTGGCTTGCCATATCTGGGACACAGGTCAGCAAGGAGTACCTCAACCCCAGGGAGTTATTACACACTAGCACAAGGCCCACTTTCCTTTGTTTTCAAAGATACTGCCATTGACACACCTGAGTTGGACTGGGAACCTTGAGTTGTCTTATGGCTGCAATAAGTGATTAGTGTCAATAACCCCTTTCCTCCCTCTGATTTCCTCTTATTTTCCCACATGACTCCTCTTTCATGGTTATTCAATAAATGCTTAAATGCATGCATAAATGAATGGAAGATTAGACTGGTCCAAGTTAGGATCTAGGACTTTCACTACACTTTTTATTAGTTAAGCCAACAAATTCCCATTAAAAGAAGAAGCCTATTCCCATCAATTAAAGTTAAGATTGTACCTGGGCCTTTTCCTGATCACATAAGTCAGTCTTTAGAGTGAGGTCCACTTTGTATCTTCTCACCCGTCACTTTCAATATATATACTCTTGGGAGGCTAAGGTGAGTGGATTGCCTGAGCCCATGGGTTCAAGACCCGCCTGGGCAACTTGGTGAGACCTCATCTCTACAATAAATAAAAAAACCAGCTGGGCGTGGTAGCTGATATACCCATAATATCATCCTTTCCAGTACTAACCTTACCTCTACAAATCATTATGGTAGCCTGCTAAAACAAGGAATCACAGGCTAGCCATGCACGGGGGCTCACACCTGTAATCTCAGCACTTTGAGAGGCCTAGGAAGGAGGATTACTTGAAGCCAGGAGTTTGAGATAAGCCTGGGCAACATAGTAAGACCTCGTGTCTACAAAAAAATCAAAAAATTAGCCTAGCATGGTGGCACACACCTATAGTGCCAGCTACTGGGGAGGCTGACACAGAAGACTAACCTGAGCCCAGAAGCTGGACGCTACAGTGACTATGAGTGTGCCACTGCACTCCAGCATGGGAGATGGAGTAAGACCCTGACTCAAAAAAAAAAGAGGAATCACAGGAGATGCCCCAGAGGAAGCTGACTGTCTGCTTGAGGATGCACAGATCTAGACACAGAAGTGTTCAATAAAGGCATATCAGAGCAGGTAGAAGCATGTAAAAAGGAGCAATTAATTCTGATTGGCTGTGGAGAAAAGGTCTGTGGGGATTAGAGTGGGCTTCATAGAGGAAGATGTGTGGCACTGGGGAAGTTGTGGATTTTTTTTTTCTAATCTTTAATTCCTTCATCTGTAAAATAAGGATGATAATGGCACCTACCTGACAGAGATATTGGAAGAATTAAAGAAGACTGCATGTATAAAGTAGTTGGTTCTTGGTACACAGTAAATTTTTATTAAGTGCTGCAGCAATTATAATAATACCAGAAGGAGGAGGAAGAGGAATAAACTCATGATGATGATGAAGATGAAGATAATGATGGTTGGCTTGAGATTCTAATGGTGTGGCCAGGCTCAATGGCTCACACCTATAATCACAATGCTTTGGGAGACCAAGACAGGAGGATAACTTGAGGCCAAGAGTTCGATACCAGACTGAGCAACATAGCAACCCCAACAAAAATAAAAAATAAATTGGCCGATGCAGTCTTAGCCCCTTGGGAGGCTGAGGCTCAAGGATTGCTTGAACCCAGGAGTTTGAGACTGCAATGAGCTATGATTATGCCATAGCACTCCAGCCTGGGTGACAGAGTGAGACCCTGTCTTTAAAAAAAAATGTGAGCCAGGCTCGGTGGCTCAGCCTGTAATCCCGTGCTTTGGGAGCCTGAGGTGAGTGGACTGCCTGAGCCCACGGGTTCGAGACCCGCCTGGGCAACTTGGCAAGACCTCATCTCTACAATAAATCAAAAATCAGCCGGGTGTGGTAGCGCGCACCTGTAGTTCCAGCTACTTAGAAGACTGAGGTGGAAGGATCACCGGAGCCCAGCAGGTCGAGGCTGCGGTAGCCAGGAGCGGCCACTGCACTCCAGTCTGGGCAACAGAGTGAGACTCCGACTCAAAAAAAAAAAAAAGGATGTGAATGGTAGTCCTAGCCCTGTTACTTTCCATCTGCCAAACCTCTTAAGGTCATTGTGAAAATTAATGACAGGTGCAGTAAGTGCTCCAGATGGGTAGGTCTGGCTTAAAGGACTGCAGAGACACACACTCTACTCTGGAAAGGGCTCATCTTTTCCTTTGAGAGCTTTGTTGGCTCTCCAAGCCCTTTCCAATGACTGGGACTTTCATCAAAGGGCAGTACCTTAGAGAAAAGGCTACATCAAAACCTCATCTCAGAAAGGAATCAGAGACTCATGAACAAGGTTGAAATAAGAGCCCTGACAGATCTGTAAGGCTGTGCAATTCTTCCTGTCCTTGGACTGGCCCAGCAACTTCCCAAGTGTGAGCTACAGCAAATCCTTAAAAGCAAGCCAGGCCCAGGTGGTTGTCTTTGGAGACAGCAGGACCCATGTGCCCCTCTCCACAGCTCATCTTGAAGAGAGAAGGAGGGAGCCTAGGGGAAGGAAGGTTGCTAGAAAGAGCAAGGTCATCTGTCCATGAAAAGAGAAAGACAGAGGACCAAAGGCCAGCACTTGGAAGGAAAGAGAACACAGAACCAGAAAAGGAACACTTCAGAAGGAAAGTTGCTTCGCCATGGCTGGCGCTGGGGGCTAGGGGTGGGGGAGCGTGATTAAACACACGACAGGGATTCAGGAGACACTGCAGAAGGCTCATTAGTGCTCAGACCCCGCTGCCACTCATACCTGAAATGAGTTTGGACCCAGAAACCCAGCACCGAGCTGAGTGGTGTGCATCAGGACTGAAGTACACAACTTAATCGGGGGCATGAAAGCAGCTGACAAATTAGAGCATGATTTGTCATCATCTCAGAGCTCGGCAAGTGTTTGTCCCTGAAAGAATCGATACGTGGAGGGGAAAGGGCCGTATTTTTAGAAACTCCTGGATGGGTAATTTATTTCAAGTGAGTAGAGAGTTTATTTATATTGGCACCCCCACAGATCCGATGGACAGTAGATTTACACGAAGCCAGAAAATGCTATCATTTCTTTGAATCAATTTGCCCCGTTGAACAGCTGTACTGTGAAGCTTTCAGTGATAAACTCATTCCCCATGCTAAAAGCTCTGCCCAGGAAACCGTTTCTGTACCCACCTTTAGGACTGCTTTCTTCTGTTTGTGAAGCCTGGTACATTTCAAAAGTTTTCCACATAGATTCTGCTTTCTGAGGCACAGGTAAGATGAGGCAAGTAGGTGGTATTAGTCCCCTTCTACAGATGACGAGACAGGCTCAAGAATTGAAGACAGTATTAGTCAATGAAAAGGAGAATTTGAAAGCAAGATCTCCCCACATCTATTTGTGTTTTACTCCCATTGGATTAAAAGAACTTGAACAACTGAAAAACTTTTAAAAAGTAAAAAATCAGCCAGGCATGCTGGCTCACACCTGTAATCACAGCATTTTGGGAGTCCAAGGTGCAAGGATTGCTTGAGGCCAGGAGTTTGAGACCAGCCTTGACAACATAGCAAGAATCCCAACCCTACAAAAATAAAAACAGCTGGGCATGATGGTGCATACCTGTAGTCCCAGATACTCAGGAGGTTGAAGTGGGTGGATCACTTGAGCCCAAGAGTTCAAGGCTACAGTGGGCTGTGATTATTCCACTGCACTCTAGCCTGGACAATAGAACAAGATCGTGTCTCATTTAAATAAAAAAAGTGAAGAATCAAATATGTGTTTTAAAATACTTAGCAGCATTCACCAGGAAGCAATGTGCTGTGCAAGTAAAGGAAAGAAAATCTGCAGTAAGATATAGATTCAATTTCCAGCCCCAGTAAGACCCTGGAACCTACTTTGGAGTCACAGATTTCACATCTCTAAAGAGAGAAAAGTTCTCGTCACAGTGTTTGGCAGAAATAAGAGTCCAGGAAATGCAACTTATTTTGTTCTATAAGTTACTATTTTCACAATATTTTTACAACAGCAAAACCAGTTGAAACAATGTGAGTATTCAGTGGTGAAGTGGTTAAAGGAAATACCTGTGCATTCAATAGGTTTCTGCACACCTGTGGACCAGATCTAGAAAAGCTTAATAACATGTAAACATGTTCAAGATATATGAGCACTACATCTCATTTATGAAATGTCAAAATGTATATGTATGTACTGAAATAGAGGTGTGCATAGAGATATATGTTTTTGAGAACTCGGGAGGTATCACATACACAAGCATTTTAGCTGTGCAAATCTCTAGGTGGTGCGATTTCTTTTTTTTGTTTGTTTTGTTTTGTTTGAGTTGGAGTCTCACTCTGTCGCCCAGACTGGAGTGCAGTGGCTGCTCCCAGCCACCGCAGCCTCGACATGCTGGGCTCCGGCGATCCTTCCACCTCAGCCTTCCACGTAGCCAGAATTACAGGCGTGCGCTACCACGCCTGGCTAATTTTTTTTTTATTTATTGTAGAGATGACGTCTTGCCTGCCCAGGCAGGTCTCGAACCCGTGGGCTCAGGAAATCCACTCACCTCAGCCTCCCAAAGGCGCGGGATTACAGGTTGAGCCACCGAGCCCGGCTTGGTGGTGTGATTTCTGATGCCTCCTTTTTGATCATCTATTTCCATGGTGTCCAGTGTGGTAACTACTAGCCACATGTAGCTATTTAACTTTAAAATTTAATTTAATTTAAAAACCCTTTCCTTGGTCGAACTATTGCACTTCATGTGCTCAACAGCCACATGCAATCAGTGGCTTCCATATTGCACAACGCAGATGTAGAAGAGTCCACCATTGTAGTAAGTTCTGCTAGACAGCGCAGGACTAGAGCCCCTATCCTAGGCAGGCAGAGAAATATAGTTGGGGAACTGACCTCCCTCTGCCCTGCACCCAACTTTTTATTTCATCTATTTTCTCCTCCTTAATGAGGATTTAACTCTTTTCTTCTTACATATTACAACTGTCACGGTGTGACAAAGCAGGATTACCTTATTTGCCGTGGTTCTAACAGTGATTAGCTCTCCCCATGATCCTCTTAAGACTAGACGTCTCTGAATTAATAACCTTACAGAGTCCTCTCTCTCCCAGGAGGGACAGTTCGAACCAGAACATTTCCACAATACCATCGTGTGTGAGAAACCCAACAACCACCTCAACAAATTCAAGGGTTATATGTAAGTATCTGGTGTCCCTGGACTGCTAGTAAATTTCTTCTCTGAAGCTAAAAAATATATGCTAGAAATGACCAAAGAGATAGACAACCATATCTTAAGAAAGCTTTTTTCCTTTTATGATAAAGAAGAACTAGAGAAATCTAAGTTGGAAAATTTTCTTTTTTTTTTTCTGAGAGTTAGTTAATTATCTTGCAGGGTTAAATCCACCAGTGGTTTAGAAATAGAATCAAAATCAAGATAATGCTCTAATTCAGGGGAGAAAAATATTATTTAATTGAGATTGATTTTTTTTAAGTGCCTGTATTGCATCATAGGTAGGAATAGAGACTTTGGAGTTTGACAGAGCTGGGTTTGAATCAGAGTTCTGCCAATTATAAGCTGTATGACCCTGGGCAAATTGATTAACCTCTCTGGGCCTTGGTTTCCACATCTGTAAACTAAAGATTTTCATAACTTCAACATAAGGTTTTTATTTTTTAAGATTAAGTTGTTTAAGCACAAGTTGAGCTCTTAGCACAGCAACTGGCAAGGGGAAATAGTTATTGGTGACTGCTGTTAGGATTATTATCAGTGTTATTCCTCAACTTTGGCTCAGTCTAAGAATTTTACTGTAATTCTGCCCCCGTGTCAGACTGCAGATCTTCCTACAAAATAAAAGCAGTGGTAACAGATGTGAGTGAAGGCCTTTCCACAATGCATTAACGATGTTCGAGTATTTCCGCAGACCACCATTTCGTGTAATCTTCACATCCCAAGAAAGCCAGTATCATGATCCCCCTTTTCAGAGGGGGATTCTGATGATCTAAGACTATTCAAGATCCCCCAAAGTCACACTGCAGGTACAAGATAAAGTCAGGACTCACACTGGGATCTTTTGACATCAACTCCAATGTGTTTTCAGTGGCTGTGCATTACAAAGCTCAGCCATGCTATGCCAGCACCCCCATCAGTGGACCCCTGGATAGCTGTGGGTTGATTACTGGGCCAATGAATCTTGCATGGCTCACTACCATCGCTTGTGGCTTAAAGATCATTTTTATGATGCTCTGACTTGATAACATACAACAGAGACTTCTACTTCTCCCAGTCATTATGTCTGTTTTTCAGTGGGTGCTAGAAAAGGATTTGCTATCCTATAGTTGCTATTCTATTTAGTGCTCTTGGTTTACAGGGAGGCTCTAGTCACCTATTCACCTTTCCTTAGCCCAGCATTTCTCAACCTTGGCACTATGAACATTTCGGGCTGGATAATTCTCTGTGAGGGCTGTCCTTGCATTGTTTCATGTTTACCAGCACCCTGCCTCTACCAGCTCCAAGCCAGCAGCATTCCTCCCCAGTTGTGACCATCAGAAATATCTGCAGACATTGCCAAATGTTCCCAGGTAGGGATGGTGGTGGTGGTGATTGTCTCAAGTTGAGAAATACTGCTCTACAGAGATTCTTTTTTTTTTTTTTTTTTGAGTCGGAGTCTCACTCTGTCACCCAGACTGGAGTGCAGTGGCCGCTTCCGGCCACCGCAGCCTCGACCTGCTGGGCTCCGGCGATCCTTCCGCCTCAGCTTTCCGAGTAGACGGAATTACAGGCGTGCGCTACCACGCCCGACTGATTTTTTGATTTATTGTAGAGATGAGGTCTCGCTGCCCAGGCGGGTCTCGAACCCGCGGGCTCAGGCAATTCACTCACCTCAGCCTCCCAAAGGCGCGGGATTACAGGCTGAGCCACCGAGCCCGGCGAGATTCTTTTATATAAAGTTACGTTTTCAAGTCTGACACCCTTCAAACAGATTGTTAAAAGTTGTTCATTTTCTAGCTGATCTGTACAATTTCAGGGAGCGTCTAAATTAATGGCACCCACAGAAGCTTCTAGAAAACCCAGAGTCAACAGACCAGTAGGTTTGCTTAGGAAGAGGGTACAGACCATGTGTGGGTGCTAGGCCCAAGGGCATTCTCTTTGCCAGGTATAACAACAATTCAGGGCCACAGAGAATTCTCTATCATTCCATGACTTGCTTACTAGGCTGACCAATCAGAATTTGCAGACCCTTCCATGAGGCCCAGGCAGGTAGGAGAACAACAGGTCTCCAGGAGCAGCAACTAGGGAGAGGTGGTGCTGGGACCTGAGTGAAGCTGGGAATATTCTATCCTTAAATCTGTCTGGGAGGGCCAGGCTGGAGCCCAGATGGAAGCTGAGAAAGTCTGACTGCAGGCACGAGCTTTTGAAGGAGAAGAGATCACATACAGAAACCCAGAATGAGATTGCTCTTTAAGAGAATGACTCAAGGCACGGATGATTTGGAATGAACTGAATCCACAAAACTCAAGCACTGGGGGTACATGCCTCTTCAGCGCAGGTGCCCCTCCAGATGCCTGCCAGGAAGTCTTCCTCTGCCTCAGGACCTATGGAATATTTTGCTTGTTTTTATGTTCAATACACAGTGGGCCCTACACATTAATCACACTCAGACAACCTTTCTGATTTTTATCATATTCATAAAAATCTATACATTTATCTACCACATTTTTAATTGCCTCTTTTTCTTTAGTTTATTTCAAAAGGAAAATTTACATCACTGGCCCTATAGGAAACCAGTAGCACTTGCTATACATAGAGAGTAATGGCAAGATTGAATACAATGAAAGCAAAATAGTTGTCAGATTATTATTTGCCAAAGGCTCCTCTGCATTAAAAAGTAGGACAGACAAGGATAGAGTAGAGTTACCACTATGCCAGCATGAAACAAAAATCTCCTTGGTAGATGGTTCAGTGTAAGTTAATGGGGTAGCACTTTAGGCCCCCTGGTATGGTGAAACTCACAGCAGGGATGGTGTCTGTGGCCTGGATTCTCATGTCTTAGAATGTCCCATATATTAGGTATGTGGCCTTGGACAGGCTCTCAGCTGCCCTGAGCTTCAGCTTTCCACAAGTACAATCACCCTGTTAACCTCCCAGAGCTACAGAGTCAAACAAAGTCATGTATGTAAATGTAGTAAAGAAGTATTAGCATTAAAAAGCACATTGAGTGGTAATATAGTACTCTAGTACCAGACTTCCTAGGTTTAAATCCCCATTCTGCCACTTACTAGCTATACGAACTTGCCTCATTTTTCTTATCTGTAAAGTGGTTATGATAACATGACCTATCATAAAATGTTGTTGTGAGGCTTAATTGAGGAATGTGGAAAAGACTTGTAAATCGACTTAGAGAAATGAAGTAAGGAAGAACTATAAGTAGAAAAATTCAGTTAGGCACAGTGGCTCACACCTGTAATTTCAGCATTTTGGGAGACCGAGGTGGGAGGATCACTTAAACCAGGAATTTGAGACCAGCCTGGGAAATAGAGTGAGACTATATTTAAATATAGTGGGACTATATTTAAACTTGCCAAAAATCCCAAAGAAAATACATCAGGATGGATAAAGGGCCAGATCCCAAATAATAACTGGAGTATGTTGGACTCAGAAGTTTCTAGCATGAGATGGAAAATTGCAATGCTTCGTGAGGCTAGAGAAAAAAGGAAAGTTTATCTCTGCTTAAGAAGCTGCCTCCAAAAAACTTGGGCAACCACTGTCTTTCTCTGTGAGGTCTGTGTGTTTGATGAAAGACTGAGCAAGTGACAGTCCAGAAGAAAGGCCAAGTGAGGGATGTAGCTCAGAGCAAGAGGAGCACACGACCTTGCCTTCCTTGCCTCAACTTACCTTCTTTTCCTGTCGCACAGTATGGAAGGCAGGGCTGTGTGGAGTCGTCTGCAGACTTGAATGTTCAGTGTGTGCAGTGCTAGTCCCCAGCAGCTGGGTGGGAATGAGCCTGGGAACACTACTCAAAGGAAACACCATGCCAGTCCTTGTAGGCCCAGAAGCCAGTTCCCCCACACTCTACCTCCAAAGCTATTTTGAGAGTAAAAGTTGAAACTGTGGCTTTTCTTTCATATGGGTGAACAACAATTTTCTCAAGATGGACAAGTTCCTTCTAATGGTCTAGACACCAGCCGGACCTCCTAGGAGCAATGAAGAGATGCATTTGGACACCAGGGAGATTAGACTCTGAGTTACTGTCGCTCTTTTGAAAAACAGGGAAGAGAAGGATGGCGTTGGCTCACCACTTCCAGTTTTGTGACACTAACTGGTGACAGGCTGGAGAGGCCACCAAATCACCCTGTGTTTTTTGTTCGTCATCTCCAGGGAGCATCCTGACCAGACCAGGACTGGCTTTGGCAGTGAGAGTCTTGTGCTTCGAGGCTGCACCATCAGAAACACCGAGGTGGCTGTTGGCATTGTCATCTATGCAGGTCATTGTCTCTGGGTAGTTTCTTTTGTCTGAATTTTCTTTATGCTCCCACCTCCATCCCTCTTCCAAATTCATCTTCAATCAGTGGGAACTCCCAAAAGTTCAAAGTAACTTCCCATTTGCTCGTGTAAGTTCCCATTTCACAGATGAGCAAACTGAGAATGAGAATCACAACAATTCATTCAGTCCTCCAGAGACATAAAGAGATTTCAAGTTAATATCACTCATCTGAACAAGATAGGGAGAGGGATTCTCACTCACCCCCGTGATTTTGTGACACTAAAAGCAGGATGACGAATATCTTCTTGAGCCTGTGGAATAACTTCACTAAACTTAAGTTCATCTTTGTGCCTCAGTTTCCTTATTGGTACAATGGGAAAAATATTTGTATTTGCTTCATAGAGTATTCATTAGGATCAAATAACCCAACACATGAAAAGCACCTAGCGCCTAGCAAAGTGAAGGCCCAGTAGGTTTTAATTGTTGGTTTTCCTGTTGTAGTTTTACTATTAACATTATTTTATGCCTCCAACTTTGGAGACCTAACTCTCCTTTCCACTTTGATTCTGCTTCCCAATTTAAAAAAAGTAAAGGTAACAGCAGCACTTCTCACAGTGAAATCTAAAGTCTTGCAGGACAGTCCTAAGGCCACTGTATCTCCAGGGCCTAGTATCGGCACTTGGTAGATGCTTGTTACAGATCTGTTGTTACATGAATAATTAAAAAATTATTCCACCATGGAGGACATCCAGTCTTCCTAGAGTGTCTACCTAAACAGGAAGACTCCAAAATACATTTCCCTCTGAGTCTTCCACTCACTGGGACACTTTGGAGTATTTTGCTTGTTTTTATGTCTCGTTGGGTCTGAGTAGAACCCCAATTTTGATGGACACAGAAGGGCATTTAAATATCCCTACGCTTCACTTTTTGGGATTGTCAAAGAAAAAACAGGTCTTTTTAAAAATAATGTGACAATTTAGCTAGCTTTCCCTAATTTGGGAGAGGGGAATGGTACTTGTCAGGTGACTTCTTTCTTTCAATGGTCTCTAGCAATGAATTTCAACACTCTCTGGTAGACCTAACAGCTACTGTTGTCCTGGGTCTCACCAGGAGGTGTCATGCTGCTTCCCACCCTGTGTCTGCTTCCCAATAAAAGAAGAAAGTGAAAAAAAAAAAACTCTCCAGCAATCTCTACCCCATCAAATAATAATAATAATGATAACCACATAGGTTTAGAGATTTGCTACTCTGTCTACCTGAACAGAAGCAAAGAAGAAACCCTGAGTGGGTGATGGGAGCTGAATATATCAGGGCAGAGTTGAAGAGCATGTCAACTGTGGCTCCGGGGAGTCGGGCAGCCTGGGTTAAAATCCATTCATGCTCTGTATGTCCCTGAGCGAGTTGGTTAAACATTCAATGCAAAACGTGTCTAATATTCCCACCTCAATGAGATTATCTGTGAAAAGGGCCTAATATAATGCCTGGACTGTATTAGACTCTCAAAAACATGAGCAAAAATGACACTAATTGTTTTATATTTGTTTGGTTTAGAGACAGGGTCTCGCTCTGCACCCAGGCTGGAGTGGCTAATTTTTACTTGTTTACTTTTGTAGAGATAGGGTTTAGCTATGTTGCCTATGCTGATCTTGAATTCCTGGCCTCAAGCAATTCTCCCACCTCCTCCTCCCAAAGCACTGAGATTATAGGCCTGAGCTACATCTGGCTGACAAGAACTGTTTTTAGTGTTATTATCTAGAGCAGGGGTCCTAGGCCTTGATGATAAGGACATTTTGGTCCAGTTTATTCTTTTTGGCTGGAAGCTGTCCTGTCGGATGTTTGGCAGCATCCTTAACCTCTACCCATTAAATTCATCAACCTCCTCCCCAAAGCTGTGATAACCAAAAATTTCTCCAGATGTTGCCAAATGTCCCCCAGAGAATAAAATCTCCCCTGGTTGAGAACAACTGGTCAGAGTTATCATTCTCTTGATATTATCATTGGAGTCAAAGTCCCAAAAAGATAAAGGTCAAGTTGAAATTTCCTGAAGGAAGAGATCCAGTGCAGACATAGGTGCCAACCCCCAACTGTGTACCAGAAACTAATTTAGCTACTTAGTGTATAATGACTCAGTCCCTTGCCTTCACACACATACACACACATACACACACACACACACACACACACACACACACACACACACACACACACACACACACTATCATTGTCTCCCAGTTTTTAGATGAGGAATTGAGGCACAAAGAGATTCAGTCACCCAAGGTCATATCTCCTGAGATTAACACTCTGTTACCCAAATTCAAATATCTGCAGAGCTGAGCTCAAACTCTTGAGCCCACGTTTTAACCACAATGTCATACTGGCTTCCCCTTGAACCCAACTCTTGCCCAAAAAACAGAGGGATCCCAGAAGGCAAGGAGCAGATGTGTTGAGGGGGTGGTCCCAAGGCCCCTGGGATGGAGTGAGTATGAGAGGCAGGCAGAGAAGCAACAGTGCCGTCAGTGCAACAGCCCGCATTCATCATGCTGCTGAAACCCGCCAACTGCCTCAACTTGAGTCGAATTTTAAAAGCCTAGAGTTTATTGGCTCCTACTGTTTTGTTGTTACTTTAAATCCACAAGGCAACCAGCTAAACAGCAGTAAAGTCATTTGCTTCTGGAGCTGATATATTGGTTTCCTTTAATTTTACACAGAAACTATGTTACTGGTGTTGTTTAATTCAACTGCCAAGGAGTATAGCACTGTAGTTAAAATTCAGCAGCATCCAAGGAGAGGCTCTAAAAACAAAGTCTCAGTTTGGCTCTTAGTTCCTAGCTGTGTGGTCTTGGGAACCATAGGTTAGTGAAAGGAGAAATAGACGAGGAAACTGAATCTTGGGTTCCCACTGTGAATTTATTAATTTATTCTTTCATCGTTAATTTATTCTTTCACTTTGGGCAGATCTCTTCTAGTCTCTAATCCTCAGTTTCCCCAACTGGAAAAGAAGGTCATTAAAGCAAATTGGTAGTTTTCAAACTTTGTTATCCTTTCTCTGCACAAAATTTTGCACAAATCTCCAATATAGGAGTGGAGCTATTCAGGGCTAATGCTGAGGTGTGGTCCTTTGGTCCCTCCTACTATTGTGCCAACACCAACACCTTAGGAACAACCAAGAGAACAAGTAGAGAAACTACTGGCCCCAAGCACTGTCCTACCATGGGGTCTTTGCACATACAGTCCCCAGCCCCAGCCTAAAATTCTCTGCTCCCAACTCTTCCCCCTTTCTTCAATTCCCCCTTAAATGTTATCTTCCCAAAGAAGTTTTCCCTAAACATGCTTTCTAACACTATCTCTTGTCTGCCTTGGCCTTTTGTCTACTATTTATTATTTATTTCATGAGACATTAATAACAGTAGTTTTATTTTTTATTTGTTTTCTCATGTATCTTCATCAGAATGTGAGCCATCCGTCTCACCATCGTATCCTACCACTGGGCCAAACAGCGCCGTTGTGTAGATTAGAAAAGGATAGTCCTGCCTCAAAACAGTTTACTGTCACTGGTCAGAAACTTGTCATAGTAAACTTACAAATCTTTGGCAACCACAAAATGAGCAGTACCCCGTAGACTTGTGCAGTGCACAACCTGTGCATGGTAGCTCTGTCAGTGCCCACCTCAGTGTCTGACATGCAGGGGATACTCAATGCTGACAAGTTGTATGAGGCCCTACAGCTGTTCTCAGTCACCGCCCTAAGGCAGGACAAATTCAAGTCAAAGAATGCAGTCTCCCATCTATCACAAGCTCTGTGAAAAGAGCCAAGGGTGCGACCTATGGCAGAGGTAAGCAGGGACCGTGAAAGTAATGTTCTCATTTTCTCTCAAAGGCCATGAGACAAAAGCCATGCTGAACAACAGCGGCCCCCGCTACAAACGCAGCAAGATCGAGCGGCGCATGAACACTGACATCTTCTTCTGCATCGGACTCCTCTTTCTCATGTGCCTCATTGGAGCCGTAGGTATGGAATGTTCTAGAAAAACAAGAACACATTAATCTTATACTTCATTGGGCAAATTGCTTCACTTCTCTGGGCCTCAGTTTCCTCATTTATAAAATAGGGCCTTTAAAAAAAATAAAGCCTACCCTGCCTACTTTAATGGGATGCCAGTGAAATGAAAATGTAAGGGGAAATCTCCTGAAAGTAGTATGCGCTCTTTAAATACTAGGAATATCATCTAACATTTATTTGGCCAAGAAATATTTACACAGACTCCAGAATTTGCAGCCTCAATTTTATAGTTTGACACTGGTCAGAGTAGATGACATGAACCACAAAGACTCACCAGTTCAGACAGATCTCAAAGGACTCTTCTCTTCTCAGTTGGACACAGAATAGTTTAAGTGCCTTGATCTCACAAATAAACAATCTGACAACCAAAAAGATTCTCTGTTCTCTCTCACCCAACAGAGACTAAGATCCCACCAGTCACTTAGCAGAGATCACCAGTGGTCAACCCATGAATCCAGGCTCCTAGTCATGGCTACTACATACCCAAGGAGAAGGTCATCCCTCTGCACAAATTAGACTCAAATGCACAGGCTTCCCTTGAAGCAATGCAGCCCAGCCTGACCTAGGTCTGATCCTCCATATTCATGGGCTGGCTATGGAATGGGACACAGAACAACATGCAAGTTAGACAAGTCACTAGCAGTCCTGGCCAAAAAATAAAAAAAAGAAAGAAAGATTTACAGACATAGCAAAGAAGGATAGCAAGCTACATCAGTCACAGGACTGGTCCTCAGAGAGCTCATAGTCTAACAAGAAGAAGTTGAACACATGAACAGAATCGGTGGGGGCTGCACACAGATCTGTATTTGTTTCCTCTTGCTGCTATGCAACATTCACTCACCCTTTGTGGTTCAAAATAACACATATTTATTCTGTTACAGCCTTGGAGGCCAGAAGTCCAAAATCTGTTTCACTGGTTAAAGTCAAGGCATCAACAGTTCTGGTTCCTCCTTGAGCCTCTGAGGGAAGAATCTCTCCTGTCTTTTTCAGCGTCTAGTGGCTGCCTGTATTCCTTGGTGGCTCCTTCCTCCATCTTCAAAGTCCACCACTCCAGTCTCTGTTCACATTTCC
This sequence comes from Cephalopachus bancanus, assembly GCA_027257055.1. Lineage (NCBI taxonomy): Eukaryota > Metazoa > Chordata > Mammalia > Primates > Tarsiidae > Cephalopachus > Cephalopachus bancanus. The sequence goes on from JAPVLO010000236.1 coordinate 4,291,940, forward strand.
TTCTTCCGTTCTGCAGCAGTCTCTTCCTCCACCCCTCTTTTACAAGGACACTTGTGACTACATCATAGAGCCCACTGGATAATCTAGGATGCTCTTCTCATCTCAAGATCCATGACCTAATCACATCTGCAAAGTCCCTTTTGCCATATAAGATAGTGCATTCATAGGGGTCCAAGGGTTAGGATGTATCCTGGGGTTGCGGGGGAGCAGAGGGCAGGTTTTCAGTCTACCACAGGTATTATGGAAACACTAGTGAGGGAAGTCTTTCTTAGAGAGGTAGCTGCTAGAGCTGATGCTCAGATGGAGTAGACATTCGCCAGAGGAAATAGGTGGCAGAGCCAAGTGGAAGGATGGACCAGGCAGCTGTGGGAAAGAGAGAGGGGGGGCACCCTTAGCTCCAGGGACAGCTCGAGCAAAGCACAGAGGTAGGAAGAAGAATCATCTTGTGCAGAAGGACAGTTGGCTGTTTGGTGTGACAAGAGTAAGGCAGAGAATGGAGACCAAAGCAGACTCGGTGTTGGCCTGAGTTCTGCAATCGGGTGAGTGAGGAGCCCCGCAGCAGGTGTAGATGGGAGTGCTCTTGAGACATTTAAGTTGTTCCTCTGAGAGTAGGTGAAGAGAGACCCACACTGAAGCTATCATCTCCTCTCTTCCACTATGGTTTTTGAAGAGACCCCAAAAAGAGCCAGGAACAATCAAGAGGAAAAACTACATGCTGAGTCCGGAAAACCCTGCTGACCCCAAGCCCGTGAACAGCAGTGCTGCTTGCTGTTGACTTGCTATAGTCAGAAACGTAGCCATTGCGGGTGCTAAAAAGTTAGCGTCTGAAAGGTTAAGAGTTTCCTGGGGCTCAGAGAGATTTTGTGTGCTACTACAGGGAGGATGATGGGATTTAGTCTTGTGGGTGGCCTAGAGTTTTTAATTAATTTGCTTCCCAGGTGTGTCTAGTGGCACTCCAACTTGAGGGCGGCTCACAGTTGTAAGGAGGGCACCTTGGAGGGGGAAGAAGCCGGCAAATAGGAAAACTGTCATCCCACCTCTCCCCCACACCCACTACCTCCCTCCCCTACCCATGTGGCCACCCTTGGTCCCCAGAGATGCTTCAGGAACAAGGACATTTGTGACTACATCATAGAGCCCACTGGATAATCTAGGATGCTCTTCTCATCTCAAGATCCGTGACCTAATCACATCTGCAAAGTTGCTTCTGCTTTCGGACAGGTTTTTTAGGGCATATCAGAGCTAAAGGGACATTCAAGATCATCTCACTGTATCTCCAGAAGAAAGGAAGTTAATGATTTAAAGTTCACAGAGCAGATAAGGCATAGCAAACCAGAATCAGCTTGGCAGTTTCCCCAGAATAATAAATAAATGAAGAAAGTCCATGGGGAGGGGCAGAATTCTATTCTGTTTGAAAATAATGACTCACACCCGACAGGACTCTGCTGGTGCCTAATTAAAGCCCAGCCCTGAGGGAAGTGAAAGCTTTTGAATGAGCACCATTTCATGTTTACTTTGATTTTGTAAAGGTGGTGTTTCTTCTTTCCTTGCCCAGAATGCCCTCCCTTGGCCTTCCTGACCACTCAGCACCAAACCAGGATTCAGAATGCCTCACATCCTCCTCCTCCATGCAGCCTCCCTGGCTTCTCCAATCCTCTATTTTGCTCCTCTGAAGGCCAGTGGCCTTACTCTGTGCCATGTATTTGGCCCTTAGTCATTGTCTCTATAATATTACCTACAAATAGTTTCACACTTGTTAAGTCTCCTTTCTTCTACCACTTATGATGCAACCAACCCAACCTCCTGGGTGAGGGAACATCTTTGGGCAGGGTATCATTCCTTATGCCTTTTATTCCCTATAGTTCCTATGCTGGAGCTGAGAGCATTTCACACATTAAGTTATTCTACTTCCACAATAACCCTACAGGGAAGGTGTTATTATTACTGAACAAAGAGCCTGAGGTTCAGAGACCTCTGTGACAGGTGTTGGATGCACTTCATCTTAAATAATCCTCAGATAATGGGTGTTGTAATCTTCTTTGAAGATAAGGAAACAGAGTTCAGTCTGCATATGGTATTGTTGCTATGGGCTCTCATACACTCCTCATATAATGTGTCCCTTTATGTGTGGCTTTTAACTTGGAAGGGAAATCCTCAAGGATAAGAACTAGGACTGACTTCCTGAATTAGTAAATATTGGATAAAGGAAAGGATGAATGGGTGAGCAGAGATAGAAGGATGAATGGATGGATGGATGAATAGATAAGTAGAGCCGGGCTCGGTGGCTCAGCCTGTCATCCCACGCCTTTGGGAGGCTGAGGTGAGTGGATTGCCTGAGCCCACGGGTTCAAGACCCACCTGGGCAGCGAGACCTCATCTCTACAATAAATCAAAAAATCAGCCGGGCGTGGTAGCGCACGCCTGTAATTCCGGCTGCTCAGAAGGCTGAGGCGGAAGGATCGCCGGAGCCCAGCAGGTCGAGGCTGCGGTGGTTGGGAGCGGCCACTGCACTCCAGTCTCGGCGATAGAGTGAGACTCCGACTCAAAAAAAAAAAAAAAAATAGATAAGTAGGTGGGTAGATGAATGGGTGAATAGATGGGGAGATGCATACTGGATGGTGGAAGAAGGGAGTTTCGGGGACAAGAATCTCAAGACTTCCCACCCATGCACTTTATATTATACAACTAAAAAGAACATATATCCCATTTTCTCTTTCAAGACCCTATTTAACAAGGCTTCATCAAAACATAAGCAATCTCCATGCCAATCTTCTCTTATAAGACAGACGTAATGCCTTTCAAGAGACTGAAATATATAATACTCAATGATCTATCACAGAAACAAAGAACTGAGTACCACATGTTCTCACTCATAAGCAGACCTTGAACAATTATCATATTAAGAAAGGGATTGGCAGTAGTGGGAAACTGCCACGGGGTATACCTCATCAACAAGGGTATCTGCATAATGAACATTTGTATACCTAGCCCTGAATTGTACCCCACATCTTTAAAATAAAACCTTTAAAAGTAAAAAAAAGAAACATATGGTGTATGAAGGACCACATTATAGCTAAACGAGCACACACACACACACACACACACACACACACACACACACACACCAGCCTATGTTGTATGGAAGAAAGATGGATCCTCCAAAGCATAAACATTTCTAGAAATGGGTCAAAGGCTGATATAATTGACCAGCTTTATAACTAAGTGGAGATTCTGCCTTATCCCTGGTTTTGCCTCCTCTCAGGTCACAGCCTCTGGAACGGGATCTTTGAAGAACACCCTCCCTTCGACGTGCCAGATGCTAAGGGCAGCTTCCTTCCCCTCGCCCTTGGGGGCTTCTACATGTTCCTCACAATGATCATCCTGCTCCAGGTAGGAAGTCCTCCCTAACTAGGGGCCCAAGAAGACATGTGGTCAATATCCCTACAATTTTACCCCTACAACTTTCTTTTTGTAAAGAAAAAATTAATGCTGGCCCCGAGAATGTACTAACTAGACTGAGATAGGAGATGGTTATTGCTTTTTCTGTGGTTCTTTGAAAGTATCACATTTGGGGTAATATCAGGACCAGCCTTGCCTTATGGAGGGAACCCTGCACCCCAGATAATAGCTGAAGGAAAATATTTATCAGGTTTTCTATTTAAGATAACAGCAGTGACTCGGGTGTCCCTGTCCCTTTTCCAGATAGAGAACAGATAAAACACTAATGACCTAGGAACCAAAGAAGATAAAGTAGCTATACAGTGAGCTATAGAGAACTCTCACGCCCTTAACATCGAGAGAGAGAGAAACCATGAGTTAGTGTTTTAGCATTTGATAGATTGAAATAGAGAAGAACAGAATTGACTTCATATGGGAGGGGAATAAAACAAAGAGAACACCTAAAAAATGTAATAAATGGATAAAATGATGAATTCTAAAATCTTCATGGTTTCTAAGAAAACACAGTCTTTGTAAAGATGAGAGAAGTTGTAGTTTTGTTTTGGTGATGCTTCATCTGCATTTAACTTCTTGTAGTATTTGAGAATGTTTCATTGCTTTCTTATTGGTGAACATTTTTCAGTCATTCATCTAGCAGAGTAATCCTTTTTAAATGTGAATCAAATAATTCCTCTCCCTTCACAGAATCCACCAATGGTTTCATACCTGCTCAACATGAAACTCAAAGTCCTTGTTGTAGCTAACAAGACCCTAAGTGATCTGCACCTCAACGTCTTCCCAGACCTCGCCTCTTACAGCTCTCCTCCTCCTTTCTCATGTCCAAGGCCTGTTCACTCCCCAGACACCACCACCACCCACCCAACTGCCCGGTCTTTGCCCCATCATCCCCTCTTTCTGGAACGCTCCTCCCACAGATAACCTCAATGTCTCACACCCTCATTTCTTCAGTTTTCTGCTCAAAGGTCATGGTTTATAAAAGAGTCTCTCCCAGCCATCACTCTAATCTCCTTACTTTTCTTTATTTTTTCTCATGAGACTTCCCACCACTGATATATATTTATTTGGTTGCTTACTTTCATGGAAAGGTGAGTTCTTCAAGGTCAGGGATTTTGTTCTGTTGACTCCAATTTCCAGAACTTAGAACAGCATTCAATACACAGCAAGCACTTGATAAATAGTAGGTATTGAACCAGTGGGCCAAAATCAACAGTAGGTCTGAGTACCTATAAATATGAGCAGCAGCCCTCGGTGGCATGGAGGTATGAGCGGTGTCAGACGACTCTGAACAGGGGCACTAAATGTTTCTCATTCCTCCCAGCTCTGTCACTGACAACTGATGGCAAGTGCCTACCTCATACCATGCAACCCTGGCTAAAAAAGGCATATCTCTTTGTCAGATACCCTTAAGAATTCCAAAGGAATATGGCAACCTTTAGAAGCTGGAAAAAGCAAGGAAATGATTTCTTCCCAGCCGGGCTCAGTGGCTCAGCCTGTAATCCCACGCCTTTGGGAGGCTGAGGTGAGTGGATTGCCTGAGCCCGCGGGTTCGAGACCCGCCTGGCCAGCGAGACCTCATCTCTACAATAAATCAAAAAATCCCAGCCGGGCGTGGTAGCGCATGCCTGTAATTCCGGCTACTCGGAAGGCTGAGGCGGAAGGATCGCTGGAGCCCAGCAGGTCGAGGTTGCGGTGGCCGGGAGCGGCCACCGCACTCCAATCTGGGTGACAAAGTGAGACTCCAACTCAAAAAATAAATAAATAAATAAATAAAATGATTTCTTCCCTAGAACCTCCAGAAGGAATATAGTCCTGCTAACACCTTTATTTTTAACTCCATAATACTCATTTCGGACTTCTGACTTCCAGAGCTATAATATAATAAATCTGTGTTGTTGAAATTGTTAAAAAAAAAAAAAGAATTCCAAAGGAGATGTGAAGTCATTGACCTTTAATTTTACAAAGAGAGTCCATCCTGTGAAAGACCTCAGCTCTCCATTAAATGCCTCTACTACCCTCTGGTAAGGATCCTGAGGCAGGGAACCTGCCTGGTTTCTAACATGGTGGGAATCTATCTCTCCTCAGGTGCTGATCCCCATCTCTTTGTATGTCTCCATTGAGCTGGTGAAGCTCGGGCAAGTATTCTTTCTGCACAATGACCTTGACCTGTATGATGAAGAGACCGATTCTTCCATTCAATGCCGAGCCCTCAACATCACTGAGGACCTAGGCCAGATCCAGTATGTCTTCTCCGACAAGACAGGGACCCTGACAGAGAACAAGATGGTGTTCCGGCGTTGCACCATCATGGGCAGCGAGTATTCTCACCAAGAAAATGGTATGAGGGCTCTCAAGGGCTTCCATTCCTCTTTCTAAAAGAAAACACCCTGCTCTCCTAAGAGAAGAGGAGATAAAAGACATTATCCTGGCTACCCCTAGAAGCTGTGTGGCATTTTGGCAAGTTGTTTCTCATATCCCTGTGGTCTTTCACTTTGCAGATCAGCATTGTTCTAATTACTTGTAAACTTTTATTTGTTTCCAAGGACCAGAAGTGATCCCATATGTGGTACCCCTCTAGTGGACGCTTATATGGTACAATTTACAATTCAGGATTTTTATCTGTCAGCAATGGAGTGTAGACACTTCTCATTGCATGCCAAGCATATGAGCAAGGCTTAGGAATGTCTTGAGTCACCTTACCTGACATGTCAGGACAAGTCTGGGCACCTGGTCAGATTTGACACATTCAGAAAAATGGCTTCCATCTAACAAATTTCTTAGATTTTTATTGAGGCAAAGCTTTGATTTAGGAAATAGGGTTGTGAGATGCCTAGACTATTGTTATCTTACATGGACTAAAGGTGTTCTATAAAACTGATCTGATTCCTTCAGCCACCCTCCCCTCCCCCACCCACCACGCACACACATTCTCTCTCTCTCTCTCTCTCTCTCTCTCTGGAAAGAAACTCTCAAGACAGTAGCATTCATTATTGTGGGTGGAAGGAATGGAGGAATAGAAAGAAGATATTATAGGCAGCCCTAGCTCCTTTGCCATGATGATACTTGACCATTTGCAAGGGAGCGTCTGATCCCTTTTTAATAATAATAGTTGCCATTCCCAGTACTTAGAGTATGCTAATTACTTTAACATATTATATCATTAAATCTTCAAAACAACCTTATCAGTTAAGTGAATTTTTAAAACCCAAATTGAGGAAATAGAGCTACAGGTTAAGTCAAAACTCAAAGTCACACAACTAGTAGGCAGTGGAGCCAGGGTTTGAATCTGTGGGATTCTGTTGTACCCTTCTTTCTCCAGTGTCAATAGCCCATTGCCAATTTCCCAGAGCACTGCTGGTTTTTCTCACCCTGATGTCTAGAATCGTCCTACTCGTGGCCCAGTCAAGGTACAACTGGTGCAATAACAAGACTCTTTTCTTGCAGCCAAGCGACTGGAGACCCCAAAGGAACTGGACTCAGACAGTGAAGAGTGGACCCAATACCAATGTCTGTCCTTCCCAGCCAGACGGGCCCAGGGACCAGCAACTATGAGAGGCCAAAAAGGTGCCCAACCACTGAGAAGGAGCCAGAGTGCCCGGGTGCCCATCCAGGGCCACTCCCGTCAAAGGTCCATGGGATGCTATGAAACCTCACAGCCTCCTGTGGCCTTTAGCAGCTCCATAGTAAGTCCCTGCCTTTTCTTCTTTGAACTGTAAGTGTCCTCTAGTGGAAAGAGATGAGAGAGGGCTCTGGGATGTGAAAGAGAAAAAACTGTAAAAACCCTGAAGTGCTCTCAAAATGGCACCCTTGGCCCTGTATGTAATCCACACACGTGTTTTGTTGGCAAAGACAATTCTTATTCATTTGAGGTGCTCAATGTTTACAAATCAGGAAATTTGTGTAAGCATTTAGATTTCTGGTTTCTCTTTTTAAAATGGAATTGTAAAACTTCTCTACACTAAGCCAATATTTCCTCATGGCAACGATTGGCTTGTGTTGAGAAGTTCATATCACTTAGCCTGGGCATGCAGTCTTCAGTTCATCACAGCCCCAGTCACCTTCTTTATGTATCCTATCATTGAGTCAGCAGCACATTCATTATGCACGCTTTTAAAATTATACAGATAAGAGAAATGAGAAATATTTATGTCCACGTTCCTATAAAGTGGAAAAACAAAAGATAAGTCTGTCAAGCTTTTGTGTTTGAGGAAAAATGAGAGAATATACATTTTGGTGATAATAAAAAATAAGTCTTAAAATGTTGTGAAGCAAACAATATCTATGTTAACATTACCCAGCCCACTTCATTCCTTTAGTTAACTGCCTGACCCTTGTGGTCATTCGAAGTTTGTGACTTTGGTCTGGGGCTTTCTGCATACGGTTCTTTTTGCACTTGATCTATGAGGATGGTCACCAGCAAATGACTAGGTAGCAAGTAAAGAAATCAAGTTTCTTCCCAAGATTACACAGCATTCCTTAGAAGTCAAGGCAAAACTGGGCCGTCTGACTCCTTTTCTCTTCCTCTTTCCTCTGCGCATGCTCTTTCTCCAGGGAGCATAAACAATACGTCATCAGGAATCTCTGCACTTGCAGAAAAGACCACAGGGAGCCCCAGGTATCTTTATCAAGAGACCCATACTAACAAACAGGACCTAAAGTGCTATTATCCCATTATTAGAAAATTAGATTGTAAGAATGATCCTTTTGGTCAATTTTCTTCCAGTCTTTCATTTCTCCATTAACTCACAAACAACCTCATAGATTTAGCATTGTTAAATCATGGCACCTGTCAACTGCATGCTTTTTTTTTTTTTAACCTAACATAATATCCAAAGCATTTTACTTATTGCTACTTAGTATTCATAACCCAGGACTGTGTTTTCTGACTTTGACAAAGAAAATAATGCGGTGTGTCTGTGTTCTGGGTTGTTACTCTTCTAACTTGAGGTGAGTACAAAATTGAGTTTACTCTCTTGTGTTATTGTCATACACAGAAATGTACCATTAGCATGGATAACACTAGAACAGTGGGCTAAGACATGATCCTCATAAATACACTAGTTAAATGGTCCAAGAATGTCTTCGGGAAGATTTTTGTGGGTTTTTTTTTTTTTCTTTTTGATTTTTCCAAGCAAGATAACAACAGGGTAGGCATATTGTCAAATCTTTCTCTTTAATTTAATTCTACATTCTATGAATGGAATGCACTCTTTCCCCCAGCTCTTTCTCTAAATATTTGTAAAATGACCTTGATGACTTCTCATTAGGCATAGATTCTACATGTCTTTGGGCACCTTCCATTTCTAAGTACTATGGACCTAAGACTATCTTCCCAAAATACAAGGGGAAGAAAAAGGAAGTTGTTGTCAATCTCAGTTGGGTCCTACTTACTCACTGCCCCTTGTTCCGCCAGCCTGACAAATCTCAGCTGGCCAAAGAAATAGAAGCCCTAAGCCAGGCAGTATAACTTTTATGCAGGACCCTTAGATTATGGTCAGTGAGAGGGACACATTAACCCAAGAGCTGTACCCCCATATCCGGGATGTCATCATCCTGCCCTGGCTGGCAGCTCCAAAGGCAAGTTCTGCCTAAGTTCATTTAGAAGCAATAAGGAAATTGACATATGGGTTGTTAAGACCTAATTCTTTTTGCCTGGGCAGGTGGAGATGGTAACAGGTTCTTTTTATGAATAGCTAAGTATACTGTTCTATAATCCATTCACTTGAAAATCCGGGGTTAGTAGGGCAACTGCATCCCTTGGTAACTATTAAGGAGTGCCCTGGGCTAAGAGTCAGCAAATGGCAGTTCTGGTTTAACTCTGCTACTGTCTTGCTGGGTAACCTTAAGCAATATGTGAAGCCTCTTTCATCACATGAAAATACATTACTTAGCATTCTCACCAGGCTGTTCTAACGATCACATAACATAATGCTTTTGCTGACTTGTAGGGTCACTTCCAGCTATGAATTTGGCACATTTGGGGCTCTGTGCCCCAGGTTTTCCTCTCAGCTCCATCAGGCATCAGCTCTGTGACTCTGGTCAACTTACTGAACTGGAAGCCTCAATTTCCCATTGTTAAAGTGAGGATGGTCTTTCTGGCTCATGAGTTTGCAGATTTAATTCTTAAAATCATGTGTTCTATGGCAGATAGATACCTAGTAGAAGTTTTAAATGGTCCTTCCAAAGAGGAATTGTCTGCCTTGAACTAATGTTCACATATCTAATGTCATGGAGGGGAAATGAGGAGTTTTCATGAAGTACAAGGGTTGAGCTCTGTCCCCTGAGGTTCTGGTATATTTGGTCTAGGGTGAGGCCTGAGCACTTGCGCTTTTGTTTCTGATAATTCCAGCGAGCTGCCAAGATGGAGAATCTCTGCAAGCAGACCATCACCCTTCCAGGATATAGTCTTCATTGGGCTCAAACAGGCACTTGGAGCTAGGAGGCGTTTGCTGACAGGGGTGATTTATGCTACCTTTAAGGGCCCTCATGCTAACCCGCCATGCATCTCTGGGAGAGTCATATCACTGAAGTAGTCTCTAGAGAGCTTCAGTGGCAGCCGCAGGTGGCTGTCCGAGTGCCCACCCCCACCCACTCTTGGCAGGTTCTCTGCACCTGCGCCTCTCCCACCTGCCTTCTGCGCCTTCCTCCACCAGCCCATCTGGCACCCCGTCTGCTCTGATAATGTCTAGCAACCACCAGTTCTTTGCCTTCCCTTTGTGAACTCAGTCAGAACTTGCCTCTGAAACCCCCAGGGAGTATTCCACAACCTTCTAAAGAAGCTTTAGAAGTTTTTGGTTTCTTTGGCCCCTTACTCTAAACCAAAAACAAAACAAGAATCAACAAGAGTAGCTGCAACAAAAGCTAGGGTTTTCTTTTTTCTTTTACTACCAAAAAACAAGGAAGCATCGGGGATTGCTGCCTAATTGCCTGCTATAAAATCTGTGGATTTAAGGTGGGGGTAATGTACTTATAAAAATGGAGAGTTCTGAGCCAATGTTTAATAGTACTGGCAGAAGGAAAATGAATTTTTTTTCCTAGCCTGTATGAAGCCAAGATTTGAGCAGAGAGTCTTTGTTTAAAAGTGCCACTTGCAGAATGTTTTCCAGAACCGTCAGACCAAAGAATATCTTCCTAATCATAACATCTGCACGGGGGCCAGCCAGGCTTCTTCACACTTCCCTGCCACCCCCTCTGTGGACATTCCCTTCTACCCCTCTGAAGAGAATGCCACAGAGAGGAGCGAAGGAGGTATCGTTGGACCTCTGCCTCCTTCCCCTCATCTCAGCCTGCCTTTCTTTCTTTGGAAGAGATTTATGCAGCACTCCCAGCCTGTTCCAGATTGTAGGACAGCCCACGTCCACACACTCCCACTATAAGGTTAGATAAGAGTCCTGATTTAATCAGCCAAGCACACAAAATCTTTTGGGAAATGATGGGGCCACTCAGGACAGGAATAGGTGAAGCCTGTCTGAGCAAGAACAGGTAAAGCCCTGTGTCTCCAGTGTCCCAAATGGAAAGGTGGGGGATGGGGAGGAGGACACTGCTGCAGTGACACTGTTCACAAGAAGTGGAGGCTGGAAAGATCTGGGAAGCTCTCTTCTTACTTGGTCACTGAGTTTTTATTCCTTGGGCTTATGTCCCATTTGAGTAAAGCTTACCCTAACAATCCATGTGCTCCTATTTAAGTAAACATTTACTAACTGGGCTTTTCCAGGTCTTTATCCAAACTGAATACCATCAAGGCCACAACTTCAGCCAGGGCAAAAACATCATGGCCCTAAACAATATTTTAGCCTCCAGTTCCCAGGTAACCAGAAACAATCTGTTTCCACAATAGTCATACCCACAGGGTTAAGTATTGAAAAGGAACCAGAGGCCAAATGGTAGAAAGAAGTGTCCTTCCCTCCTCAGTTCTCACAACCTCAGAGACAGCCATTATTAGCAGCCCCTGTGTACCCTTCCCAGAGGTATACAGAGGACACAAGTGTGGCACGCACTCAAACTCATTCTTTCCCACAGAAGGTGGCATACCATACCCACCCTTTCAGACTTTGCTTTTTTCTTTTACCCAAAGTCAGGGAGAATATACCCAAAGTCAGGGAGACAGACAGGGAGGTATTCAGTAAAGAGCTGCCTCATCCTTTTTGTAATGGCCGATGAAATTTTTTGGACGGTTGAGTCATCATCTATTTATATACATGTGTGTGTTTCCCTACAGTATTAATTCTTAGAGCATAATTGCTATATGGGCCAGTGTGCACATTTTGTTTTGATTGATTTATACCAGTTGAGATGCTCACCAACAACAAACAGGAGGATCTGCTTCCTCCCACATCTGCCAATGCCATGTATGTATGGTCAGTGTCTACATTTCTTTTTTTTATATTAGAGTTATGGGGTACATGTGAGAATTTGCGATATAGCAATAGCACACAGATGAGGCTCAGGCTTCTAGTGAGTCATCTTTTCACCCTGGTAGTGGACATGGTACCCAGTGGGTAGTTGTGTACCCCTTATCCCCCCTCCTTCTCTCTATCCTTGAGAAGCACCCAGTGTTTGTTTTTCCCTCCATTGTGCTCACATGCCTGATGTTTAAGGCCCACTTATGAGTGAAAACATGTGGTATTCTGTTTTTTGTTTCTGTGATAGTCCAGCTGCATCCGTGTTGTTGCAAAGAACATGATTTTTTTCTTTATTGTTGCATAGTATTCCATGGTGTATATGTACCCGTTTTCTTTATCCAGTCCACTTTTGATGGGCATCTGGATTGGTTCCATGTTTTTGCTTTTGTGAATAGTGCTGTAGTAAATATACATATGCAGGTGTCCTTTTGGCAGAGCAATGTATGTTCCTCTGGGTATATTTCCAGAAGTGGGATTGCTGGGTCATATGGGTGACATTTTTTTTTTAATTTTTAATTTTGAAGATGTGGTGTACAATTCAGGGTTGGGTATAAAAATGTTCATTATGCAGTTAGCCTTGTTGATAAGATGTGCTTTCCCCCTCCCCTGGCAGTTTCCCACTACTGCCAATCCCTACCACCACCCCCAGCAGTTTCCAACTACTGCCAATCTCTTTCTTATAGTATTATGATCATTGCTCAAAGTCTGCTTATGAGTGAGTTCATGTGGTACTCAATTCTTTGTTTCTGTGAGAGATCACTCAGTATTATGTACTCTAAATCCATCCAAGTTATTGTGAAGCTAATAATTTTGTCCTTCTTTATGGCTGTGTAATAGTCCATCATGTATATGTACCACATTTTTTTATCCAGTCCTCTTTTGATGGGCTGCATACTTAGTTCCATGTTTTTGCTATTATAAATAATGCTGCACTAAACATCTATGTGCAGATATCTTTTTCATAGAGTGATTTGAGTTCCTTCGGTATATTCACAGTAGGAATTACCAGGTCATATGGAAGGTCGATTTTTAGATCTTTTAGGAATAGTCACCTGTTTGTCACAGAAAACAGAGGTTGTACTAGTTTACACTCCCACCAACAGTGTAGAAGTGTTTCCTTTTTCCCCCGCATTCTTTCCAGCATCTGTTGTTTTTTGAGTTATTGATGATGAGCCATCCTGACTGGAGTTAGGTAGTATCTCAGTGTGGTTTTAATTTGCATTTCTTTGATGATTAGTGAGGCTGGGCATTTTTTCATGTATCTGTTGCCTGCTCGTATGTCTTCTTTTGAGAAGTGTCTATTTATGTCTTTAGCCCACTTTTTAATGGGACTGCTTGTCTTTTTCTTTTCAGCACATCTGAGTTTCCTGTAGATTCCAGATGTTAGATGTTGTCAGATATGTACTTGACAAATATTTTTCCCAATCTGTGGGCTGTCTCCCCACTCTCTTGATTGTTTCTTTGGCTTGGAGAAGCTTGTCAGTTTGATAAGGTCCCACTTGTCTACCTAATCTCCTATGGCATGGGCACTTGGGGTTTTGATCAGGAATTGGTTGCCAGTTCCAATTTCCATAAGGGTGTCTCCTGCATTTTCTAAGGTTCCTATAGTTTGAGGTTTTATGTTTAGGTATTTGCTCCATTTAGAGTTGATTTTTGTGTACAGTGATAGGTAGGGGTCTTGTTTTAATCCTCTGCGTGTGGTCAGCCAGTTTTCCCAGCACCATTTGCCTAATAGGTTCTCCTCTCCCCAGAGACTGGTGGCAGAGGCTTTGTCAAAGATGATTTGGTTGAGAAACAGAGGTTTTGCTTCTGGAATCTCTATCCTGTTCCATTGGACTATATGCCTGTTCTTGTACCAATACCAGGCTGTTTTGATTATATTAGCATTATAATAAAGTTTAAAGTGTGGGAGTGTGATACCTCCCACTTTGTTTTTTGTGTTTTTTTGTTGTTGTTTGTTTGTTTGTTTGCTGAGGATTGTTTTGACTATTCATGGTCATTTATGTTTCCATATGAATTCCTGTATTATCTTTTCCAGGTCTGAGAAGAATGCTAATTCTTCTAATTAGCTTCTTCTAATAATTCTTCTAATGCTAATTCATTGAATGGTAATTCAATGGGTATCGCATTGAATCTTTAGATTGCCTTTGTTAGGATGGACATCTTAACAATGTTGATTTTTCATGTCCATGAGCATGGAATATTTTTCCATTTGCTTGTGTCACTTTGATTTCTTTGAGCAGCTTTCATTGTGAAGGTCTTTCACTTCTCTAGTTAGGAAGATGCCAAAGTATTTCAACTTTTTTGTGGCTATTGTGAATGGGATTGTGCTTTTTATTTGGGTTTCTGTTTGTTTATTGTTGGTGTATATGAATCTGACTGTCTTTTGCATATTTATTTTATACCCTAAGACTTGGCCAAAGCTCTTTATCAGTGCAAGAAGGTTTTGACAGATTCTCTGGGGTTATCAAGAAATAGAATAACGTTGTCTGCAAAGAGGGATAACTTAACTTCCTCCTTTTCTATTTGAACACCCCTGATTTCCTTCTCTTGTCTGATTGCTCTAGCTAGGACTTCTAGTACTATGTTGAACAGGATGGGTGAGAGTGGGCATCCATGTCTTGTTCTGGTTGTTAGGGGAAATGGTTCCAATTTCTGTCTGTTTAGCAGTATGTTGGAAGTGGGTTTCTCATAGACGGCTCTTACTATTTTGAGGTATGTTCCACCTATGAGTAGATGACCAAGGGTTTTTATCAAGGAGTGCTGGATTTTATCAAAAGTTTTTTCCGTATCTAGTGATATAATCATGTGGCTTTTGTTTTTACATCTGTTGATGTATTTAATTACATTTCTGGTCTTGCAGATGTTGACCAGCCCTGCAGCCCGGGGATGAAGCCTACTTGGTCATGGTGGATGATTTTTGAGATGTGTTGTTGAATCCGGTTTGCTAGAATCTTGTTGAGAATTTTAGCACCTATGTTCATCAAGGATATTGGCTTATAATTTTATTTCTTTTTTGTATCTTTATCTGGTTTGGGTATCAGTGTGGTGTTAGCTTCATAAAATGATCTGGGGAGAGTTACATCTTTCTCAATTGGATTGGTATCAGCTCATCCTTGTATGCTTTATAGAATTCTGCTAGAAAGCCATCTGGTCCAGGGATTTGTTGTTGTTGTTGTTGTTGTTATAGGTTGTTTTCTTATGACATAGTCAATTTTCTCGGTTGTTATTGGTCTATTTAGGGTCTCAATTTCTCCTTGTTTCAACCTGGACAAGGTGTGTGATGTCAGAAAGTTCTCTATTTCCTTTAGGTCTTCGAGTTTATTTCCACATATGTGGACATAGTAATCTCTGATAATCTTTTGTATTTCTTCAGGGTCAGTTGTGACTTGATCTTTTGCATTTTTGATCATGTTTATTTGGGCTTTTTCATACTTTTTCTTGGTCAGTCTAGCTAGGGGTCCATCAATCTTGTTATTCTTTCAAAGAACCAGTTTTTCACTTCATTGATTTTTTTTATATTATATTTTTGTCTTCTATGTCCAAAATTTGGGGTTTTATTTTGGTGATCTGGATTCTTCTGATGAAGTTAGGGTTTTGGTGGTCTTGCTTTTCCAGCTTTATTAGGTGATTTGTTAAGCTGTTAACTTGTGATCTTTCCATTTTTTCCATGTGTGTTCATAAAGATATGATTTCCCCTCTTACTACTGCTTTCATGGCATCCCAGAGATTTTGGTAAGATGTTTCTTTGTTTTCATTTGTTTCCGGGAATCTTTTAATTGTTGTTTTGATTTCTGTGTTGACCCTCATGCATCATGCTATTTAATGTCCATGTTTTTGTGGGTTTGGGGGAACTTTGTTGGTGTTGATATTTATTTTTATTCCACTGTGGTCTAAGAAGGTACATGGTAGTATTTCAATCTTATGGAATTTGTTTATGCTTGATTTATGGCCAAGGATGTGCTCAATCTTAGAGTATGTTCCTTGTGATGATGAGTAGAATGTATATTCCATGGTCTTTGGGTAAATTGTTCTGTAGGTATCAATTAAGTTCATTTGGCCAAGCATCATATTCAGGTTCTGGATCTCCTTGTTGATTTTTTAATCTTAATGATCTGTCTAGGGTTGTTAGCGGAATATTTAAGTCCCCAGCCATGATAGTGTTAGAGTCAATATCTTTTTTTAGTTTACCTAGAAGCTGCTTTATGAAAGTTGGTGTTCCTATTTTGGGTGTATATTTGTTTAGGATGGATGTTTCTTGTCGATGGTTTGAACCATTTATCATTATGTAGTGACCTTCCATTTATTTTTAAATTTTTGATAGCTTAAAGGGTATTTTGTCTGATATTAAGATTGTAACTCCTGCTTTCTTTTGTGTTCTCTTCGCCTGAAAATTTGTTTTCCATTCTCTTACTTTGAGTCTGTCAGTGTCCTTTCTGGTGAGAAAAGTCTCTTGGAGACAATATATTGTTGCATCATGATATTTTATCCAGTTTGCCATTCTATGTCTTTTCAGTGGTGCATTTAGTCCATTCACATTCAAGCTAATTACTGAGATGTGAGAGCTTATCCCTGTCATGAGGTTCTTATAGAGTTTGTTGTTGCTGCTACTGTTTGCTTATTTATTTGTTTGTTGTCTTTCTTTTGATTTTTGAGGTGATTTATGTGTGTTTTCAATCTTTTTCCTGCATTCTTAGGAAGGACATTGTCGTTCCTTTTTTTCTTTCTTCTGTGTTTAATACTTTTTTAAGTTTTTCTTATAGAGCAGTTCTGGAGGTCGTGTAACCCTTAGGGATTGAATGTCTGGGAAGGATTTTAAGTCTCCATTGCTGATGAAACTTAGTTTAACTGAGTAGGTAATTCTTTGTTGAAATTGTTTATCTTTGAGATCTTTGAAGATTGGTCTCCAATTTCTCCTAATCGGACGTGTTTCTGTAGATAAGTGTGCTGCTATTCTAATTAGTCTTCTCCAGTAGGTAGTCTGACCTTCCTCTCTTGCTGCCTTTAGGATTTTTTCTTTTATACCTACTTTTTGTAGGTATTGCTATATGTCTAGGAGTTGGTCTCATTTGTTGTCTTGCAGGAATTTTCTGAATCTCTTGTGTTTGAATGGTCGCATCACTGATGAGATGAGGGAAGTTTTCTTGGATATTTTCATGGAACGTTTGTTCCAGGGTGGTCTCTGTCTCTCTATCTGCCTCAGGGATTCCAATTAATCCTAGGTTTGGTCTCTTGAAATAATCGCTCATCTCTTGGAGACTTTGTTCTGTCTTTTTAAGCTTCTTTTCTATGTTTTTAACAGTTTGGGTTAGTTCCATATTTTGGTCTCAAACTCTGAGATTCTTTCTTCTGCTTTCCATGTTTATCAGTTTGTAGTTTATTGTATTCTTTATCGCTGTTATCAACTCCTTCATTCTTTCCTCTTGTCTCTCCTCATTTCTATTTATTCTCTCTACTAATATCATGTTATCTGGGTTTGTGGTTTGAGATGAGTCATTCTGGGGGCTCTTCATTGTTTGAGTTCCAAAGTCTGTATTCTCAATGACTGACCTCCCAGGGGTCTGTGTAAAACTCATATTCTTCCTTTGTTTTTTCTTCATTTGTGTAGGTTTTCCTCCCCCTCCCCCCTTTTTTTTAACCCCTTCTTTAATTTTATTGTTCAGTGATGGGGGATAGCTTTTACTTATATTTGCTCAATCTCCTATTCTTCCTTATATAGATCCTCTGGTTTTGTTCAATTCTAAGGCTGGATTAGGGGTGGGAGCCTAAGCTTTTTGCAGTTTTGAGATTTAATTAAGGGTGGAGCTATGATTCAGAAGCTATCTGCAGATCCCAGTATCCATTAACAGGTGTGTAGGTTCCCTGGAAACCACTTCCCACTGCCATAAAAATCTGTCCATGAAGTGGGATTGTTTGTTTGCCCCCTGATGCAAAATGAGATAAGAAAAGGGAAAATAATGGAAAAAGGGAAGCAGAAGATGAAAGGGAAGTGGAGAGAGAGAAGAAGAGGAAAAACAGACAGGCATACCAACTAATGTATAAACAGAGAGACAAATAAAGACAGAAAAAACAAAAAAGACAAACATATACAGACAATTATACAAACAAGCAAACAAAAACCCCCCATTGGTGTACCCTCCCTCAAAAATACCCACATACAAAGAGAAAATCTAAAAAAAAAAATTAAAATAACAGAGACAAATCAAAGACAAAAATGTAAACAAAAACAAAAAGAAAGAGAGAAGAGAAAAAAGTTAAAACTAAAACAAAAAACAAATAAGAAGGGGAAAAAACCTCGCTCTGTAGCCCTTTCTGTGGCTCTAGGTTCCTTTCAGGCCTCCTCCTTAGGGAGCAACTCTGGTCTCCCGCCCCTCCCCTCAGCTCTCAGGGCAGGCTGATAGAGTTGCTCTCAGCCTGGGTCAGATGCCCTATGGACTACTGTGGGAGGAGAATGGATCAGATACAGACTCACCCTACTCACTGCTGCTGCTGTCAAATCTCCCACTCTGTTCTGACTTATCTGTGCCTGTTCCAGCATGGGGGAGGAGTGTCTGTCGCTCTGAGTCTGATGAGAAGATAGCCTCTGGGTCCCAAGATGGAGCTGGGTAGAGCAAAGGGTGGAGCAATGCAGGTCTCTGCCCAGTCCTGTGACTGAGAAGATGGCACCTGTCAGCATCTTGTCACTGGCATTGGAGCTTTATTCCAGATTTCCATGACCTGCCTCCTCCTGCTTGTGCCCAGTCTGCTACTATGATGGCATGGACTGGGTACCAGGTGGTAAAGAGCAGCTGTTTTCTGCTGCCTGCTCTCAAGAGAGCCCCAAGAATAGCAAATGATCCTGTATGCCTGGGTCTCCTATCTCAGGACAATGGTGGGTTGCAGTCACCTCCAAAGGAGAGCCCTGGGTGCATGAACCTGAGTCTCCCCCCAGACAGATTTTCACTCACCCACTGGCACACACCCACTCATGCAGAGAGTCTTTATGGACCCTCACTTTTGTGGAAACTCTCACTGTCTGACCTGTTTCTTCACCACCTTGCCCAGAAGTCCTCTTCTATGTTTTTTAACAGTTTGGGTTAGTTCTATATTTTGGTCCTCAAGCTCTGAGATTCTTTCTACTGCTTGGTTAATTCTGCTTTCTATGCTTATCACTTTGTTAATTATTTCATTCACTGTAATCTTTACTGCTTTATTCAGTTATCAATTCCTTCATTCTTTCCTCTTATCTCTCCTCATTTCTACTTACTCTGTCTGTTAATATCTTGATATCTGGGTTTGTGGTTTGAGACCAGTCATTTTGGGGGCTCATCATTGTTTGAGCTCCAGAATATGTATTGTCAGTTGTTTTCCCAGGTGTCTGTATGAGACCCATATTCTTCCTTTGGTTTTTCTTCATTTGTGTAGGTTTTTCTCTCCCCCCATCCCCCTTTTTTACCTCTTCTTTAATTCTGTTGTTCAGTGATGGAGGGACAGCATTTACTTCTGTTTGTTCAGTCTCCTTTCTTCCTTATGTAGATCCTTTGGCTTTGTTCAGTTTCAAAGTTAGACTGGGGTGGGGGCTGTGCTTTTTGCAGTTTTGGTATTTAATTAAGGGGGTGCTGTGATTCAGAAGCTATCTGTAGATTCCAGTATCTGCTGACAGGTGTGTGGGCCCACTAGACTCCACTTCCCACCACCTTACAATCTGTCCATGCAGTGTATGTTTGCCCCCAAAAGCAAAATGAGATAAGAGAAAGGAAAAGAATGGAAAAAAGGAAGGAGGAAGACAAAAGGAAGGTGGAGAGAAAGAAGAAGAAGAGGGAAAACAGACAGGCATACCAACTAATGAATAAATAGAGAAACAAACAAAGAAGGAAAAAAAATACAGACAATCACACAAACAAACAAAACCCCTGTTGACGTACTTGCCTTCAAAAATACCCCTATACAAACATAAAATCTAAAAAAAAAAAAAATAGAATAACAGAAACAAAGCAAGTACAAAAACATAAGCAAAAGCAGAAAGAAAGAGAGAAGAAAAAACTAAAAATAAATAAATAAAACTTGGCAACCCCTTCAGATTCCCTCCCACTGTGGGAGCTTTCTTGTCCTATCAATAAATCCTGCTTTTAAAAAAAAACTTGCTCTTTGGCTGTTTCTGTAATTCTAGGTCCCTTTTGGCTACTGCCACCATGCTAAGGAACAACTCCAGTCTCCAACCTAATTGCCTCCTCTCTCAGTACAGGATGATAGGGTTGTTCTCAGTATTGGTCAGATGACCCATGAACTACTGTAAGAGGAGGATAGATCAGATCTAGACTCACCCAACTCTTCTGCTGCTATCACTGCTGTCAAGTCTCCCACTCAGATCTGGAGTGTCTATGCCTGTTCCAGCATGGGAGAAGGGGCTTCTCTCTCTCCGGTCAGAGCTGGGCAGGGCAAAGAGTCTTGGGACATTACTCGGACCCAGATCAAAGAAGATGGCTCTGGTCAGCGTCTCCTCACTGGTGGTGGGGCTGGGTTCCAGATTTCCATGCCCCAACTTCTCCATGATTCCTGAGGTTTGTGCCTGTCTGCTGCAGGTGATGGTATGGGCTGGGTGCCAGGTGGTGAGGAGCTACTGTGCTCTGCTGCCTCCTCTCAAGAAAGCCCTGAGAATCCTGTGCACCAGGAGCTCCAATCTCAGGGCAGTGGTGGGTTGCAGTCACCTCTGGAGGAAGCCCCAGGTGCATAAACCCAAGTCTCCCCTCAGACGGACTTTCATTCACCCACTGGCACAAACCCACTCACACAGAGAGTCTTTATGGACACTCATTTTTTGTGGAGACTCTCACACTCTGACCTGTTCCATCACTATCTTGTCTCCTCTTCCTCTACATTTCTTTGGAATAGGCTTTCATTTATTCAGTCTGTTAGTCAGTCAGCAACATTCAGTAAACATCTACTCTGTGGTATATACTGTGCTAGGCACTGGGGTATCAAGGCATTGCCCTTGATTTCAGGAGCTTATCCCAATTAAAGGCAAGCAGAGCACCAGTGACTCTAGGACAACACTCTCTGTCCTGGGACATGTGAGTACGGAGGTGAATAGGAGTGTAGACAAGATGCAACTATACCATACTGGGGCATCGGGGAGGATTCCTGGATGAATCCTGAGCTGAGTTTTGAGACAAGCTTAAAGTTATCCTTGGCACTGAGGAGACCACCTCGTGGGGAGAGAGTGAGGAGAACAAGTTGTTGCAGGAGAAGACAATCTGTGCAAGCAAGGTGGAGAACTGGGCTTCTTAGGAACAGCTGAAATGAAAAGCACAAGTTGGGGACAGGTGAAGGAAGAGATGGAGACATAAGAGGAACCATGCCACAAAGAGTTTCTTTCAGGGCCAGGTATAAGGACTCCTGTTTATTTCCATGGCTGGCACTGTTGGTTCCTGTAGCAACAAACTGCCGTACCCAGTCAGTGATATTTACCCATCTGAGCCTGGGTGAGTTGTTCAAACTGAGAGAAAGTAGAGGGGAGCTTGACCTGTTCTTCCTAGTCAGAAAAGACATGGGAACGATAGGGTGGCCACGCAGCAAGATCCCTGCCACTCAAACTGTGGTTCTTGGGACAACAGGGAAAACACCACCTGGGAGCTTGTCAGAAATGCAGATGCTCAGGTTCTACTCCAGAGCTGTTGAGCTGCTGGAGTGGAATCTGAATTTTAACGAGCTCCCAAGTCAATATGTGTGCATGTGAACATTTGGTATGTGTTGGTGTCGTGTTTAAGGGTTCAGGCTCTGGCATCAGGCAGAAATGGATTTAAGTCCCAGCACTTTGTGATTTTTTGACCTTGGACAAGTTACTTAACTTCAGTGAACATCATTTGCCTCATAATTAAAATGGAAGCATAGTAACTATATGAATGGTATTATGATGATGACTAACTGATGGAGTGACAGGACTTAGCCCAGTGCCTGACTTTACTGTCATTCTCAGTAAGTGTATTCAAATGCAAATAATAGGACCCTTGAGGGCATAGCTTGAGCTCAGAGATCACCTTCCTCCAAGAGGTGTTTCGCAATAGAAAGAAATTCAACTCATTGAGGATCTGTTTGCCACAAACCTCTTGTTTGAAAAATTGGTGGCCCCACAAAATAATATTTATTTTCCTTTGGAGACATAGGCTGGTCAAAGGGCCAGCGATAGGTAAGGACACTGCTTCTTTCTTAAGTGCTCTAAGCACCAAGTTCCCAAATGTTAATGGACCACATGGGAAACCAGTGAACTGGTGCAAAAGGAGCCATGAAGAGCCTTGCCCTGTGGGGACAGGTCTATGGCAACTAAATAAAGGTTAGCTGACATCTGCTCCTGACACCTGAGGGATGGGCCGATTGCCAAGCCAGAGAGGATGGCCCCTTACAGAAAAAGCATTTTTTTTATTATTCATTGCTACCTGATTGGATGGGAATACATTAAAGAATAGGTTTAACAAAGAGACACCAAGAGTTAATCAGTGGTAAGCTATCATAGTTTCTAGAAAGGAGTCAGCCAACAAATGTGTTGAGTGCCTGCAATCTGCCAGAGACTGTCTCTGCTCTCATGTCACTTATACACTAGAGGGTAAATAACATGACATATACAACTGTTAAATCATTTTAACTGTGTCACCATTTGGAAATGCATAATGCATCTCTTGGAGCAAAGCAGTGCCTTGTAAGAGCTGGAAGTCAGGTGGCGTGAAAACTGTCCTAGTTCTGACCCTAAGTAAATGCACAATTTCAGCAGTTCTCTCCCCTCCTCTCTGGCACTCAGTTTCACTATCGGGAAAATAGGCTTTGATGGCCTTTAAGCTTGTTTCCCAACTCCAGGTATCTATAATGATAAGGGTTAAAAGCATCTCATTCATGTACCTCCCATCCCCCCTAATATCTGTTTTCTGAAAAAAAGGAGATTTCCATGTTCCCTTTATAATCTCATGGATTATAGGATTAGGTATACAAACCCATCCATCATGCTTGGGATGCAGACACTAAAGACCCTGGCTAATGAAAAGTCTCAAAGGCCACATCCTTCTCATGGAATATCTCGCAGGGTATGGAGATTAAGAGCATGGATTTTGGAGTCAGACTACCTGAAATCAACAGAAGGAATTCTTCCCACTTACTATGTGACCTCAGGCAAGACACTTAACTCTCTGGGCATCAGTTTTCTCATCTTAAATACAGAAGTAATTGGGAAGACAATAGTACTCAACAAATGATGTTGCTTCAAGGATGTAATGAGATAGCAGAAGTATCTGGAACAAAAGAAATACCATGTGAATGAGAGATCTCACTACTGTTACGAGAAATGTATTCAGAGTTGCTTGAGTGGTATTAGTCGACTGAAGATAGGCAGAGGATGGACCCTGGAATCTACTGGAATTAAAGTAGTTTTCAGCGATCATAGCTACTTTACCATGACCAGAAAGGAAAAACTTGAGATTTTTCCAGGAGTCCAGGCATCTGAATTCTGATTCTGGCTTTACAATGACTCACTGGAAGACATTGGTCAAATCAGCCTATCTCTCTGAGTTCCAGTTAAGTTGGGATTAGTTTTATCTCAGCTTGGAATTGGTGAGAATCTGGTGAAGTCACATAAATGACATTGCTTGGGAAGGTAGGAAGAACTTCATGTGAGCTCTGTTATGAAGACTGTACTCACATGTACATTATCCATGTACTGACAGTACATGGATAATGTACATGCCTTTCCCAAGTGTTCTGGAAATAATGATACTACATGGTATGGATGGTTCACTGTTGCTTCCAAGGCAGAGGAAGGAAATGCAAATTTGATGCTGATTTACTAGCACCCTTCCTTTAGACAAGTAGACTTTTTCTGGAATTTTGTCTTCTTAAGATGATACAAGCAAGTTGAGGTGTAAGTGTTGACCCTTGGAGAGCACCCTGGCTGAAAGCTAGGACTCTTGAAGAGTGTGTGCTCCACTCTCGTGAAACGTGTCTGGGTTTCATACCCCAGTGACTCCCTCCTGTGCCAGCAGCCACAGGGAGGACACAGTCTGTCTTTTGGAAGTCTCTGCATTTGGTAGTTAGAAGATACATGGCCCAAGGACTCTTCCCATGAGATTTTTTTTCTTTTTTTTTTTTTTACTCTCAATTTGTGTAAGGCTCATTGGCCCTCAGTCTTCACCCTGCATGAATCAAACAAAATTCCCTCAATCTATCTTTTTCAACCATTAACTGTCTTCTACACTGTAATCTTGCTGTGAACTCTGAACATGAATAGAAATGGTCTTATGTGAAAATGGCTTTTGTCATCTCTAACTATGGAGAGCTGGTGTTTGTTGAGCTTCTGCTCCAAATAGAGCTGCAGTTAGAGCTCTAGGAGATACAGCCTCATGGAGACACAGCTTCTCTATCGTAGGGGCACTTACCCTTATCTCTAGAGAGATTAAATGTAGACATAAGAAAAGTGAACTAAAAATACAAGTCAGGTCAAGATGCCAGTGGGGAGGTGAGCAGAGCTGGACATTGCAGCTGCCACTGCCACTGCCACCTCTGCTCCTGTTGCTTCTAGTTCTTCAAGTTCTCACCACCCAGGTAAAGCTGTCCTGGCATCAAATCCTTGGGAGAACATAGAAAAGTCAGAGCAAGAGAAAACAAACAAACAAACAAACAACATAAGATCTATGACAATATGTAGTGCATTCCAAAAGGATGGTTACAGTGGCAATTTCTAAAAAGATGTGAAAAATTGGAAAGTTATAAGTCAGGTCCAGTCGAAAAGAAGAACAAAAGGAAGGAAGGAAGGAGGGAGGGAGGAAGCAAGAGAGAGCAGGAAAAAAGAAGATGAAAAAAAAAGAAGAAATAGGTCATTCATCATCTCTGCTTTATCTTCAAAAATCAGGAGATCTGGCAAACTAGACCAGCATCAGTACATTTCACTAGGCAGAGTTGTCACCACCTTTTTAACACGATAGGACTTGCCAGATCTCACACCTCTCACAGCCCCATTGTGTCCTCATCTGTACCTGGGCTCCCTTTCCTCCTTCACATTGCATTCAAAGAACCTGCCATTGTGTTCAAGAACCTGCCATTGTGGTTCAGAGGAAAGATAATTCATTGTGGGCCACATGAGATCTCATGGACAGGTGGGTTCGATCTCATGGTTAAGGCCAGGCTCGGTGACTCAGCCTGTAATCCCAGCACTTTGGGAGGCCAAGGCAAGTGAATTGCCTGAGCCCATGGGTTCAAGACTAGCCCAGGCAACTTGGCAAAACCTCGTCTCTACAATAAATTTTTTAAATTTAAATTTTTTTAAAAAAAATTAGCCGGGCGTGGTAGCACGCACCTGTAGTTCCAGCTACTTGAAAGGCTGAGGCAGACAGACCACCAGAGTCCAGCAAGTCAACACTGGGGTAGCCGTGAGTCTGCCACTGCACTCCAGCCTGGGAAACAGAGTGAGACTCCAACTTAAAAAAAAAAATCTTGTGTTGATTGAAGTCTAGGTAGGATTTTGATGGATAGGAAAAGAGCTTTCAAACTAAATGAAAACAGAGGCATAGAAGGGGAGTGTACCTCCAAAGGAAAGCAAATACCAACAGGCTGAGCTGAGGGTCTGTCCTGAGAAGTGTTGAGAGTAAAGAGTGGAAACTCAAACTCTGAGGGAACCTTGGTGCTGATGAATGGATCGTGCTAACAATGGAGGTCTCCTGGAGGTTACTTGAGATCAAGAGTATCAGGAGGAAGGAAGACTGCAGAGGTGATAGACATGAAGGGATAATAAGAAACAAGGTGAGAGACAGTCACACCAGTTGAGAGGCTGGTGTGGAAATCCAGAACTGAGGACTGCAGGGTCTGAATCTGACTGGAAGCCACAGGAATAGAGAACAGATGTGGGGAGACATTGGGAGGGAAGAACTGCCAGGACCTGGTGACTGATGGACACAGATAAGAATCCGAGATGCCCAGTTCTGTAGGAGAGGAAAATGTGCTGAATGCAAGATGTCAGTGAAGCCTGCACCATCCCTTCCCCAGACATACAAAGGATCTTCTGGAAGTGCCTTCCTTCCTTCACCTTCAGGAAAGGCTCTCACTCAGGCCTTTGTCTTTCAGGAAAAAGATGTGACTCCAGATAAAAACCTGCTAACCAAGGTTCGAGATGCTGCCCTATGGCTAGAGACCTTGTCAGACAGCAGACCTGCCAAACCTCTCTTCTCCACGGCCTCCTCCATTGCTGACTTCTTCTTGGCCCTAACCATCTGCAACTCCGTCATGGTGTCCACAACCACTGAACCCAGGCAGAGAGTAAGGACGGGCGGGGATGGCTGGGAGGGACATAGAGGAGCCAGAGTAAGAGAAGATACATAAATAGACAAACAAACTAGAAAATGAGATATAAGTCAATATGAAGTGAATTCCCACTACATATTGGCTGAGGGTGGGGGAAGAGGAGTTAGGGAAGTAGAAGGCAGGATGGGGTGAGGAGAGAAGCCTTGATCAGGGAGATATGACGCTTGAGTCCCAGGCACAGTGTCATCATTTCATCACCGTGAGACCTAGAACAGGTCTCTCACCTTCCCTGGGTCTGTTTCCTCATTCTTTAATAAAAGGGAAAAAGTTATATGTGAACTCTCTGTGTAGCTTTCAAACTTTGTCTATGTGTCTGCAGGATAGATAATAAGAGTTAAAATTACTGAGCACTTGGCTACATGCCAGGCTCTGTGCCAAACACTTCACCTGTGTGATCAAGTAATTGTCACAACCCAACAACCCTATGAGGTATGTCCTTGGATCTGACAAGTAAAGAAATGGTAGCTCAGAGAACTTAAGTAACTTAACAGAGGGTGTATGGTTAATACATGGCAGAGTCATTTGTAATGGTTCCTAATAATATTGTGTTCATACTGCTCTCTGCTTTTATTTGTGGATCACAAAATAATTAGTACTCTATTGATGTTCTTCCCATGGAAATAATGGATGGTCATTTATGTAAAGTTATTCTACACAATCTACTAAAATTAGATTTTTCTTCAATTTTCCACAAACTTTCAGCTAAGCTTCCTTGTGAGTCACTGATAACAGTTAGATGGTACAACTTGTGTCTTTGAAACCAAAATGAGAAGGTTCACCCAGGCACTCAGCCACAACTCCCCCAACCTTGTTTAGCCCAGATTCCAAATCACCCTGAAAAGTCAGTTCAGCCATTGAAAAATCACCAAGTTATCAAAAGTCTTCAGGAAGTTCTTGGAGGCAGGAAGCCTTATCTGCAAAATTAACTCTCTTTGAGAGGGGAAATACCATTTGGGAAGGTTAGCATCTGACTCCCAATTTCCAAGTTAATGGCAAGGATTTAGCTGATAGATCACTTAAGGGCCCTGGTCTCTGGAGTCAGGCAGACCCAGACTTGGGTCCCAGCTCTACTCCCAGCACACTGAGTGATCATGGTCAATTTATTTAACCCCTTTGTGTCTCAGTGTTCTCATCTATAAATTGGGATAATGATGGTATCCCATAGAGCTACTGGGAGGATGAAATGAGATACAAAAATAAAAAAGGTTAGGATAAGGGTTCTGGAAATGTGAACAATCACCTCCTTTTATTTTCTTTGTCCATGCTCAGAGGGGAATGATCAAAAGATAGAGACAAATGAGCATTGTGAACCCCTAGAATGTCAAGGCTGGAAGAAGACATCTGGCCTAACTCCCTCATTGTATGGGTGGGTAAAGTGAGGCCCACAGAGGTCACAGACAGCCCAAATAGTTCGCTTATTACAAAAGTTACCTTCATGTTCTGCATTAGACAGTTTGATATTATTTCCAGCCTTGAGAGTCATGTTCTGCTTTTCTCGTTTGACCACAAGATCACCATCCCACCCTCAAACAAGCCTCTGGGGACATCCCTGGAGAAAATTCAGCAGCTCTTCCAGAGGTTGAAACTATCAAGCCTCAGCCAGTCTTTCTCGTCCACTGCACCCTCTGACACAGACCTGGGGGAGAGTTTGGGGGCCAACATGCCCACCACAGACTCTGACGAGAGAGATGATGCGTCTGTGTGCAGCGGAGGCTACTCCACTGACGGCGGCTACAGGAGCAGCACGTGGGACCAGGGGGACATCCTGGGGTCTGAGTCGGCCGCTTCCTTGGAGGAGACACTGGAGTCCCCAGCTCCAGGCCTGGCCGGGCCCGAGGTCTGTTATGAGGCTGAGAGCCCCGACGAGGCGGCCCTGGTGCATGCTGCCCATGCCTACAGCTTCACACTAGTGTCCCGGACACCCGAGCAGGTGACCGTG
Organism: Cephalopachus bancanus; assembly: GCA_027257055.1. Lineage (NCBI taxonomy): Eukaryota > Metazoa > Chordata > Mammalia > Primates > Tarsiidae > Cephalopachus > Cephalopachus bancanus. Next base: position 4,320,050 of record JAPVLO010000236.1, read on the forward strand.
CGCCTGCCCCAGGGCACCTGCCTCACCTTCAGCCTCCTCTGCACCCTGGGCTTTGACTCCATCAGGAAGAGAATGTCCGTGGTTGTGAGACATCCATTGACCGGTGAGATCATTGTCTACACAAAGGGCGCAGACTCAGTCATCATGGACCTGCTGGAAGACCCAGCCTGTGGTGAGTCCCGCCTCACCAGGGGTCCAGAAAGAGAAGGCTCCATAGTTTAAGAGGCAGTGTGAAATGGTAGTAAGGAGCTCAATTATAGTGTCACCCGGTCCTGCAGGTCTCAACTGGAATACAAGCCTACAAGATACTCTCCTCAAGATCCTTAAAACACACTGCATTTTATACCCCCTTGACATGGAGAATCACTGTGTGTATTAGCATATTAAAGACTGTATAGTCTTGTAGTGGAGAAACATCTTATCCCAGTTTCTAGTTTTTCAAACTCATTCTAAATTTTCCTGATTATACACACACAATTTTTTATACCAGAACATACCTAGGCTGGGTACAGTGGCTCATGCCTATAATCCCAGAGTTTGGGAGGCCTAGACAGGAGGATTTATTGAGACGAGGAGTTTGAGACCAGTCTGGGCAACATAACAAGAGCCATCTCTACAAAATTAAAAATAAATAAATAAATGGGAGGGCAGATTTTAAACACACACACACACACACACACACACACACACACACACCCCTTAGAACTGTGGTCCTAACCCTTTGCTTTGGAGAGAAGTCAACTCAACCTAGAAAGAGAAGTGACTTAGGAGCGATGACACAGCTAACAAGTGTTAAATCCCTGACCTAGGAATCCTGAATTCCAGTTCAGAGCTTGTTGCATGCTGCCAGCATTCTGCATGGGCTTGGGTCACTCTGGGAAGTCTCAGGTGTTCCTCTTTATCATCCTTTTCCCCAGCCTCCCCCAGATGGATTTTCATAAATTTGCAATGAGCCAAAAAAATGTTCCAAAGTCCCTGCATATCAGTGTCCAATTTTGGAAGAGCATGAATTAGTGTGCAGCCACTTCCTGATTGCTAACAAGGAGAAGACAGTTATGGGGCTATGATTCTCCCAGGATGGTAGATCCCAGCCAAGCTTTCAGATTGCTCAGGCAGCCCTGTGCCTCCTGCAGTATCAGCTGTGGACCAGGGCCAGGAGGTTCATGGGACCGATTAGTGTTGAGAATGCAAAGGGAGCTAATTAACTGTCTTCATCCCCAGACTCTGGCAGACAGTGAATCCAGGGCTTCTGAGTCAAGGGAGCCACCACACTATATCCCTGGGCAGCAGTCATCTGAGCTTCCCTAGAGATGTTTCTTGATTTGCTCCTCACCTGATTGCAAAATGGATTTGAGATGCTTTCAATAAAAGACTCATACACAGTATTACTGTAAGAGTTGAGAAGCAAAACTCTGAAGGAGGTGAGACAAAAGAACCCCAGGTTTAATAATATTTATAATGTTTGAGCATTCAATTTTATGAAAAGCTTCCTGGAAGCCTGAGCAAAAAGGGAAACTTAAAGGTGACAGGTAGAAGACAAAGTGGTTTAATCTCAGGAGCTGGTGTCTCAAAATAAAATATTGTAAATAGTGCTCGATAAGACAATGCACAAACGAAGACTGTCCTTAAGGTACTAGGAAAACAGTAGCATCTTAAAAATGAGAAAATAATCTTTTAAAGTATTTTTATATTGTATAAAAACAGGCTTAGAGTAGTATCATGGAAAATCAGAGTTTTGTTAGAGTTCCTTATATTTATCTCACTGTTAAGAATTATGTTTTTAATTTTGCATTACATACAGACATGGGTAAGATGCACAAATTTTGTTCACTACCAAGACCTCTAAAAATCTCAATTCAGCCCTGGTGCAGAAAGATCCTGAAACCTTTTCCAAGCTCAGCTTTACAAAAGACTGCAATTGATATGTGATGTCTGGGACAGTTGAGATAAAGGAAGTGGTAATGACATCAATCCTGCCCCACACCAGCCAACCTAGACTTAAAAATTCTTAGTAAAGAATTAGATAGATAAAAGAACTGGAGTTTCAAGAGAAAAAGACAAATTATTTCTGACAGAAACTTATGTAGAACTTCACAATGGGGACTTGGAGCAACACATATTTTTCACACTAGATTTGCAGGAAATGAAAAATAATGATTTTCATAAGACTATTTTTTTAATAGAATGAAAGACCAACTCAGCAAAACCAGTGTGGTGAAGAACTTAGCTAATGAGATCCAGGTTTGTAACTTGGAACCTAATTTGAAACAAGAACTGAGGTAGGTGACTGAGAGAAGGATAGATGGTCTAAGACTTAGAGAACAGTTTTCAGGCAGGGCCAAGCTGACTACAGAAAACACCTTAAGTAACATTAAAGATGTAGATTTCTGGTCCCCTGACTCAGCTGGACTTTAATTGCACATGAGAATCTTTGTCACTTGGTAGATTTCCCAGGTGATTCTCACCCAAACAACCTACCTTCCTTAAATAGCACTTATTTCAGCTAGGCCTTTCATGAGAAGATGTAGACAGCAGACAATTTAAGGACTCCTGGACTGATCACCTTCCAGGACAATGTGATAGCCAGGAGAGCCCTTCTGTGTTTCTAAGTCGGGCTGTGCAGGAGATTCCTTCTCTAAAGCATTTGTAATCGACGGGAAAGGTCTGAGGGTATTGGGGATGGGGATCCTTAAGCATTTGTACATGGCCTCATGGGGCACAATGACTATTTGACAGTGAATGACATTGATGTGGAAAAGAAGCTGAGAAAAATCCGAGCCCATACCCAAAAGCACCTAGACTTGTATGCAAGAGATGGCCTGCGTACACTCTGCATAGCTAAGAAGGTAAGAATGAATTCCCCCAAACATGCCTTGAACACTAGTACATCACTGAATGGCCAGAACGCTTCTTCTGTCTTTTTCTTTGCTAAATACCCTTCAAGTTGGTTGTTTTAATATTCTCAAGATTAGCTATTCTGACTCACTATAAAAGCCAATGAATTTGACAACTTTACTGTAGCAGAAATCTGAATGACTGGGTCTCATATCAGTGTGACTTTATCATTCCCTGCTTTTTATTATATATGTAATCGATAACCCATAACCCATAAAATGAATTTTTAATGCAATAACCTTGCCTTCAAAGGATCTTTTTAAAATGTGCATTATTTGCCTAAATTTAAATTTGGGGAGCTTTTGTGTGTTCACATAAAATTCTAGATTTCTGGTTTCTTTTGAAAGTTTAGAGGATCTGACAAACTGTCTCCATTGTTGAATGGCAGCAATCAGTTTCCCAGGTAGCAGTTAATTCCTTTGACAAGAGATGTTCAGCTGTGTTCTGCAGTTAGCCATAGTCCCTACCACTCCCTGTTACATTGCCCTTCATCCAGGTCTAGTCATGTAGATTTCCTACCAGATTCCCACCTCATGCTCTGTAATCTTTGACTTTGCAGCCCCTAGAAGAGAGGCAGACAGTGAGGGCTATGAGTTGGAGAGCAGAGGTAACTAACGAGACACCTAAAATCTAGCAGGGTTGCTCTGATGGGCATGTATTTCTAAACGGCTAGAGATGGTTTCTCCTACATAAATCCCCAGGGTTGTTCATATCTTTTATGGTACTTAGAGATTAAGAGCACACAATTAGGCCGGGTGAGGTGGCTAATGCCTATATTCTCAGCACTTTGGGAGGCTAAGGTGGAAGGATTGCTTAAGGCCAGAAGTCCAATACCAACCTAGACAACAGAGCAAGACCCATCTGTATAAAAACAAAAATAAATTAGTTGAGCATGGTGGTATGCACCTATACAGTCCCAGCTACCTGGAAGGCTGAGGCAGGAGGATCACTTGAACCCAGGAGTCTGAGGCTAAAGTAAATTGATTGTGCCACTGTACTCCAGCCTGGGTAAAGAGTGAGATCCAGTCTCAAATTTAAAAAAAAAAAAAGAGCACTCACTTTAAAGCCAGACCCCCCCCCCAGGTGCAAGTCTCAATCTCACCACTTTTAGATGTGTGACCCTGAGCAGGTTTTTTCACTCCTCTGAGTTTCCTCTGTAAAATGGTGCTAATCCTCCCTACCTCACACAGTTGTCATGGAGATCAACAAAGGTAACACACATACAGCACCTGGGACTGTGACCAATGCTCACTACTACTCTATGAATTGGAATTACACTCTTACCACCTGCTATTTTCCATTGTAGTTATTTGTGCCTATTTTACCTCCTCTCAAAGGCAAAAGGCCTACTTATGTTCCTTTGGTTTCCCCTCTAATGCCATGTAGAGGGAATTGAGGAATATTTGATGCTTGAACAAAAGAATTCTTCACTACTGTAAGAGACAGTATGCATGTAATGCCGGCAGAAGGGTCCAAGAGTGCTGTGGGACTCTGAGGGAGGCAGATGTGGTCACTAGCTGGATTCTGCCGGCACTTGGGCACATCCGCATTTGTGACACCATGCCTGGTGGCTGGTCTACAGGCTATGCACAATCGGGCTGCTGCTTTCCCCTTCAGCCTCTTTCTCAACCTTCTTTCCATCCTTCCACCACCTGATGCATTCCAGGAACAGAAAGAAAGCTTTTGTGCTGTTCTTTTCCATGATTTACCCTTCGTTGGATTTTAGCTTGCATGTCGAGGATTTTAGCTTGCCTATCAAGGAGACCTGAGCATCCAAAAGAAAGCTGCCCCCTCCCCACAGTTATCCCCACCCCAACACACTCCATCATATCACCCTTTTCTGCACAGCACTCCTTGATATGATCTATTCTTTTTTTTTTTTTTTTTTTGAGTTGGAGTCTCACTCTGTCGCCCAGACTGGAGTGCAGTGGCCGCTCCCGGCCACCACAGCCTCAACCTGCTGGGCTCTCGCGATCCTTCCGCCTCAGCCTTCCAAGTAGCCAGAACTACAGGCGTGCGCTACCACGCCCGGCTGATTTTTTGATTTACTGTAGAGATGAGGTCTCACTGCGCAGGCGGGTCTCAAACCCGCGGGCTCAGGCAATCCACTCACCTCAGCCTCCCAAAGGCGCGGGATTACAGGCTGAGCCACCGAGCCCAGCTGATCTATTCTTTTAAGTTATTTACTTGGATAATGATTCTTTCCCTCCATCAGCATGTAAACCCAGACATACAACAACCTTGTCTGTCTAGATCATCTCCAGTGCCCTAATCACTGTAGGGGATCAACAGATGTTTGGTGATAATGGAACATATGGATCAATCTTCATTGATTTATGTATTTAAAAATTCACGGAGAAGAAAGCCCCCTCTAATTATGTAATGAAGTTGAAACAGGCCCACAGGAGGCCCAGCAGGTAAAGAAGGAAAGGGCATTCTCTTGCTGACCCACCCAAGGTTGTTAAGGAGCCTCTTCCTGTCCTGTAGGTCGTGAGTGAGGAGGACTTCCGGAGATGGGCCAGTTTCCGGCGTGAGGCTGAGGCGTCCCTCGACAACCGAGATGAGCTTCTAATGGAGACAGCGCAGCATCTGGAGAACCAACTCACCTTGCTTGGTAGCTAAAAATAAGTCATCAATATATGAAAAAAGGAAGGCAGAACGTTGGGAAGGGAGTTCTTGGCTCTGACTCTGACACTGGAACAAATGTGTCTCCATTAGCAGCCTTCCCTGGGGTGCCCTGCCAGGTATATGGCATCCATGGGCCATGCTGATACCCAACTCAGACTCCACACACAGCTTTCCAGGGATGCCCTGGGAGCATTCCCGCACTACCTGCTGGCAGAAACCTCTGAATTTGGCTCCTTCTCCAACAGCACACTCCCTGATCCATTCAAATGTTTGCTGAGCACCTACTATGTGCCAAGTAGCATGCTGGGCACTGGGGCTGCCACAGGAGGCAGGAGCCACAGGCTCTGCCATCCCAGAGCTCAGAGTCTAGCAAGGATGCTGGATGATTAAGCAAGGTATTTCACAAAGTGTGATGAGACCTGGACTGGAAGATGAAAATAGGCCAGGTGGGATGGAAGCACAATATAGAAAGTGCCAACCTCACCCAGAGGATTGGGAGGGCCTAAGGAATGCCATTAACTGAAAGGAATATAAGAAGCTGGACAGGCAGAAGGAGAGAACATTCCCAGTGGAGGGAGGAGCCCAATGAAAGCCTGGAGATGGAATCCGAGGCCAGTGGGAGACACAGAGGTCTGCTGTGGCTAGACCACAGAGTCTGGTGAGAGAAATCATGGGAGGAGAGAGAGGTCAGCAGGACTCAGATTACAAAGGACCATATAAATCAGATGCTAAAAGTTTGCAGAAGGATGGCGGAGGGCAGAGGTGGGGGTGGGCAGGACTAGATCTGTGCTTTACGAACATTGCTCTGGCTGCTGCTGTGTAGACATGAGATTGCTGCCCTGGGGAAAGATGAAAAGAAACTAGTCAAGAGACAGGCTGTGTTTCTGTTGGAAGAAAACATTTCCAAGGGGCGAAGCTTTATTGATCAGGATTAATGTCCTCCTACCTGGAGACCAAGATCTAGGTAAGGCAAATCTCTAACTGCATGCACTGGCCATGTGGCAGAAAACCTCCTTTTATCCTGGTGGACCACACTGACCTGGGATGAAGACCAAGGTCTAGCCCTGCAGTGACCTTGCTGTGTGCCTAGGGATGTTTTCCTCCACCTCTCTGATCTTGGCTTTTCCTCTGGATAGTGTATATGCACCAAGCTACCCAGCCAGGCAGGTGTCCTAGGGAAAAGCCCCAAGATCTCTGTGAAACATTAGTGGCTTTATATATAAGAGAAGATTTAGTAGGGTGGTTGGCAAGATGGGGGAGAGAATGAGCTCCCCACCTTCTTCAGCCTTTTGTTTCCTATGTCTTGGCTGAGGAGGCCTTTGCTGCCTTATGTGGTCCCTTTAAAGCGAGACATAGGAATTATTTTAGCAAGAACAGGAGAGTGGCCAGGCCACTCTATGCACCACATGAGGCCACACAAAAGTCATCCCATTCGGGCACCTGAGCCCTTCTAGCCTCCCCAGGGCATCTCTTGTTTCAGGCAGCACCCTGTTCTCTATGAAGTGTGCATTCACTGCTTCTGCAGGAAGAGACGACACTTGTTAGGACCTGTAGGCTTCCCCTGGCTGGGAAGGGCTTTCACAACCTTCCTGTTTCATTTTCTCTTTCACACAAATAAATGTGTTTTTCTTCCTTTCCCCTTCACTCTGCCTCATCATCATATAAATCATCTCCAGAATCACACCTTCCAGACTAACCCTTGAAGGGAAAGTTGAGGCTCAAGCCATCGCTTGTTAGGGGATTGTTTACCTGTGTGTCTGGACCTGAAATGCAAAACAGGCACATTTGGGGATAAAGAGGTTGTTGGAAAAAAGAGAACTGGGCTGAGAAGAGATTTCATCCTGCCACCGATAAACTGGCAAGCCATTAAAAACCTGCATTGCCTTCACACTAAGTCTCAAAATATGAAATGATCTTTTCAATATGCATCCAATGTTCTGCTGTGCCAACCTATTATCACTCTGGATTATTAAAAGAAACAAAATGCCTTGCTTCTGCCCAGAGTGAAATAGGCAGCCATTAGTCTGTGGTCTGAAATGAATCTCAATTAAAATGCAGATTTATTTTTGCTTAATCACTTAGCAACTATTCAATATTTGGGTATATACTCATTAGGGTTGGTGCAAAGCTTGAGATCATTCGAAAATTATGGAATCTGCATTTTTAATTCCCTTCAAGAACATCATCAGAAATGCGAGTCCCTATCAACTCTGCTGTGATCAGTTGCAGAGCAAAGATTTTTGTTGCCCCACTTGTCTCCATTCCTGCTGACACCATACAGGCACAGGCCACTGCTGGCTCTCCTCCACACACCCATCCAGCCTCCTAAGGAGACGCTAACCCTGAATCTCATCCTGCTTCTCTAATCTGTTATCTAGAATGATCTTCTCAAAAGCCAAAACTTATTCTGTCCCTCCCCAGCTTAAACCCTTAAATAGCTTCCTCTGCTACCAAATTCGTTGCCAATCTTTTAAGGCTCTGACAAGGCTCTGCATGATCTAGCAGCACTGACCTCCCTCCCAGACCTCATCTCTTATGCTACTCTGCCTCCCTTTCTGGATCTTCTTCTACTCAAACCTCTGGGCCTTCACACATGCTTATCGCTCTACCTAGAATTTCCTCCCTCGCCACCTCATTGCTTTACCTTCCAGGTCTGAGCTTAAATGGCACTTACTCAGCAAGGTCCACCCTGACCTTCTAGGTGAAACTTGAGTCGCCTGGTATATATTCACACAGCACCCTGACCTTCTCTCATCATGAAGCTTAGTTATACATCTTTATTCAATGACTGTAGAGCTCTGAGAGTGTAGAGACTAGCTCTGTCTAGTTCACCATTATATCCTGAGTGCCTAGCACAGTCTAGCACAGAAATGATACCTGATAAATATTGCCTGGCTCCATAGGGCTTTGTGGCAATTTAAAAGCTACTCTTTTATCATAAATGTGTGCCCTGTGTCTTTGATCACTCCAGGAGCCACTGGGATTGAAGATCGGCTGCAGGAAGGAGTTCCAGACACAATCGCTGCTCTGCGGGAGGCGGGGATCCAGCTCTGGGTCTTGACTGGAGATAAGCAGGAGACCGCCATCAATATCGCCTATTCCTGCAGATTGTTAGATCAGACTGACACTGTCTACTCCATCAATACAGAGAGTCAGGTGAGGCCAAGTAGGGAGCAGATGACCCACATTGGCAGTTCCTTGGCCAACAGGAGACAAGCTTATGGGTAGAACTTGGATAAACTGAAGAAGCACCCCACCCCAACATATCACTGAATCTTGGAGTTTGGAGGGCCCTGGAAGTCATCCCACCCAATATCCTCCATCTCATCCCCACACATAGTAGACTGGTCTCTTTTATATGATTTCCGGCACTACTTATTGGAAAGTTTTACCTCTCCCAAATTCTACCTTTGGGCCAATCTCCCCATTTCACAGATGAGGAAACTGAAGACCACTAAGTTATTTGCCTAGGTTCATTCTGCTATTTCCTGATGACAAAACTAAGACTAGAACTCTGCTCTCCTGGCAGACTAGTGCACTTTACATTTGACCACACTGTTTGCTCACAGAAACTCATGGTCAATTTCTTACTACTTAAGATTAACTCATCCATTGAAAAAGTTCCAATTAAATTGAAATTATTCTGAGTTTAAAATGTCAGCATGAATTTATATATCAAATTGGTCTGTCACAGAGTAGAAGCCTGAAGGGAATCATACACAAGGCCACTATGTTTGGATGGGCCAGGAGAGTCTCCGGAAGAATGAAGCAAGTCCTAAAACAAACCAGAATGGGTTGCAGGTGGCAGGGAGTGGGGTTTGGAGAGAAGACTGTAGAAAGTCTCAAGAAACATATTCAAAGCTATAGTGCAACTTTGTAGTTAGAAGGAAATATCTGTTTTCACAATGCAAACTGCAGAAAGTGAAGTTCCTAAGGAATAGTCAGCCACACTCCACCTTTAATTCAGTCAATAACAATTTTGTAATACTATCCAGGGCCCTCCGATATGGTGCCTGAATTCTTGACCCTGCCTATACCTCTGGGTCCACTAAATCTGTAAGATTAGTCTTTCTCATCCCCTTGCCTGTGAATAAGTGCATAAATATGTTAAACCAGAAATGGGAGAAATACCTTCTACATCCTAGACTTATTTAAAACCTAGTTTAATGTAATTACATATTCAGTGGGTATTTTCTCCAAGGGTTTTAATTTGCCCAATTCACTATAATGTTGATTTAGGGCTACTATCTCTCTTACTATCCTGGCTGATAAAGATGGGAGGACGGCACTGAGATGTGTACTCCCATCAGAAGGGAGCCAGGGGTTGGGGAGCCAGGGGTTGGGTTCAATGGAGGATATTAACAAGGAGAACATTGTACTGCAGAGGTGGTGGGCAGAGGGCACCTAGGGCACCTACAACCAAGGCATATCATGGAGAGAAGATGAAGAGAGAGGAAGGGGGTAGGGGAAGCAAGCATCCAGAAAGGAGGCAGGCAGGACCCAAGAATCTCAGGCTTCTCTTTAAGTTTTGCCTGTGGCCCATATAGACCTACAATAGAAGCTTGGGAAAGTTTACATTTTGTTTTACTCCACAAAGAAACCACATATACATATTTTTTAAAAAATAAAAGTTAGTGTAGACAATGAAAAAATGCCTTTGGCCCTTTACACAAATTGGAAACATCATTTACTTTCCTTTCAGGTGCACAGATTATGCTATGATTAGATTAAACTCTAATGAATTTTCAGAATGAACATAATCTCAAGAAAAACTTTGGCTTTAATATTATGCTTAGGGAAGAAAGTAATTTTCAGCTTGCTTGAGTGCTTGATCCCTGTGAATGCCTGTCCTGCTTGCAATGGAAATTCGGTTTGCAATGATCCTTTCACTCCAGGTAATCCTGGAAGGAGGAACATCTGCAAACCAGCCAGGCAGCCAGCCTGAGGGCGGTGGAGTGGGCTTCCATGTGTTCTGTTAAATGCCATGCATTCCTGCAGGAAGCTGAAGATGTTTACCGGTCAAATAGTCAAGTTCCTAAGGAATAGTCAGTCACACTCCACCTTTAATTCAGTCAATAACAATTCTTGTAATGCTGTCCAGGGCCCTCCAATATGGTACCTGAATCCTTGGCCCTTCCTACACTTCTGGGCCCATTAAATCTGTAAGATTATTATCTTTCTCATCCCCTTGCCTGGGAATAAGTGCATAAATAAGTTAAACCAGAAATTAGAGAAATACATTCTACATCTTAGACTTATTTAAACCCTAGTTTAATGTAATTACATATTCAGTGGGTATTTTCTCTAAGGGTTTAATTTTCCAAATTCACTATAAATTGATTTAGGGCTACTATTTCTTAGCTTAAAGCAATAAGCAAGTATGCGACCTATCTAGACCTCAGGGTTCTCATCCATTAGATGAGGGAATTACTATCCTATCCCTGGAAGTGGTGACCTGTCAAGTAATTCTAAAAGAAACTAGTGCAGTAGATAGGAACTAATAGTAGCATCCACTATTATTGTTATGATAACAATACAGATTGAAGGCTTAATATGGTTTAAATACCATACTTCTTGAACTTCCATTATCCTCATCTGTAAAAAAGAGATTAAAAATATTTATCTTCCCACAGGCTACTGGGAAGATTAAACAAGATCACAGAAGGAAAGAACTTACACAGTATCTATGTTAGTTATCCATAGATACATAACTAATTACCCCAAAGCTTAGGAGCTGAAACAACAGGCATTTATTATTCCATGGGTATCTGTGGTTCAAGGACTCTCTTGAAGTTGCAGTCAAGATGTCAGTCAGGGTTGTGGGTTTATCTGAAGGCTCAACTGGGTGGGTGATTTAAGGTAGGAAGGAGTTCTTCTTCCAAGTTCACTCACATGGTGGTAAGCAGGCCTCAGTTCCTCACCATGTGGGCCTCTCCACAGGACTACTACACAACATGGCAGCTGGTTTTCCCCAGGGCAAGTCATTCAAGAAAATGAAAACCAAATTGGAAGCCCCCGTCTTTTTATAACCTAATATGGGAAGTGACATTCCATCACTTCTGCAGAATTCCTTTAATTAGAAAGGAGTCACTAGGTCTAGCCCATACTTGATGGAAGGAGATTACACAAAAACATGATTACCTAAGAAGCAGAGATGATTAGGAATCATCTTGGAGGCTGCCTGTGCCAGTACCTCTTGGATACAGAATGTTAAATGAATGGTAACATATTGTGATTGTTACTTTAAAAAGTTGGAAATAGGCTGGGCATGGTGGCTCATACCTGAAATCCCAGCACTTCGGGAGACAGAGGTGAGAGGATTGCCTGAGTCCAGAGGTTCAAGACCAACCTGGGTGACTTGGTGAGACCCCCATCTCTACAATAAATCAAAAAATTAGCTGAGCATAGTGGCACGTGCCTATAGTTCCAGCTACTTGGAAGGCTAAAGCAGAGGGATCACCTGAGCCCAGCATCAAGGCTGTGGTGACTGTGAGCATGTCACTGCTCTCCAGCCTGAGCAACGGAGTGGGACTCCTACTCAAAAATAATAATAATAAAATAATAAATTTTTAAAAATTAAAAATTGGAAATAAGTAAATTCAAAATTTTAACTTTGGAGCTTACAAGTCCAGTGACTTGCTGCAGTTATATATTGGAGAAATGTATATAATCAGTGCCAGTCCCAGCTTCCAGCAAGGACTGCCTGGATCTCTTTCCTAGATAAGTGCCTCCAATATAATCACTCACTTCCTGAGCTGTTTCCTGTGGCCTCTCTGGGCTCTGTGCATACTCTAGTGCCTGCAACACTCAACTTAGCATCTTTTTTGTTTTGTTTTGTTTTGTTTTGTTTTTGAGTTGGAGTCTCACTCTGTCGCCCAGACTGGAGTGCAGTGGCCGCTCCCGGCCACCGCAGCCTCGACCTGCTGGGCTCTGGCGATCCTTCCGCCTCAGCCTTCCGAGTAGCTGGAATTACAGGCACGCGCTACCACGCCCGGCTGATTTTTTTATTTATTGTAGAGATGAGGTCTCGCTGTCCAGGCGGGTCTCGAACCCGCGGGCTCAGGCAATCCACTCACCTCAGCCTCCCAAAGCGCGGGATTACAGGCTGAGCCACCGAGCCCGGCTTTCAATTTAGCATCTTAAAGGAAGACTCAGGAATAATGAACTGTGACTCTATTTCTTCCAAAAGAAATTATCCCAGACATTCCCAGACAGCAATCTCTAGATCAGTGTTCCCAAAACCCATCTCTTCGGAGCGACCTTTATGTTTTTTGCCAAAATCCACATATGACCCGTACTGTTTTTTACTTAATGATTTCATTTAAATTGACTCACCTTGAACATTATTTTTAGAACTTGAGCATTTCAATAAATGAAAAATGATCATCCACTGTCATAGACAAAAGAACACGACAAAATAAAGAAATGTGAAGAAAACAATGCTACTGAAATTGATAATCTGACTATCTGCCACAACTTTATCTTTAACTTTATCTTTATTAAAAAGTGATATTCAGATAAGTTAAAGATATATTAAGAATACAATTAAAATCAAAATCTTACTTTATATTTGATATAATCAAAAGTAATACAAGAGAATCAATAAAAGGAAATAAATTTCTCACTATGTTTCAAGGCAAGCACCAGGAAAAAGATCAATAAGGAGTTTATTTCAGTCAATAAGACTTTTTATCTATTGTAAGATCAAACCAACATGACCAACATTTCATACAACAGTTCTTAATGCCCTTCATGGAATACAACAATGGAAAAACAGGGACAATGTGTGTTTTTAAATTAGGAAGCCACAATTTAAGTGGTAATGATCCTGACTCCACTGCTACATTTTGGATGATCTTGAATGAGTTACTAAAGATCTCATTTCAGTTTCCTCATTTCTAAATTAAGATCAATGATACACACCTTGCCTACCACACAGAAATGTTCTGAGAAACAAAGGAGAACACAAATGACCTGTGAGACTTAGACACCACCATGTCAGCATGACATATTGCCATTATTTGCCATCATTTTTTTAAATTTCTTTTTTATTTTAAAGATGTGGGGTACAAGTCAGGATTGGGTACATGTGCAGGTGAAGTTTATGTACAGGTGAAGTTTGGGCCTCCCATTGGACCAATTTGCCTGGTTTGGGATGATGCGCCCTTATTGATGTTGGGTTCTCCCTCATCCTCTAGCAATGTTCTGCTACTTCCAATCCCTTTTTTGTATTATGACAGGTGTTCAGAGTTGACTTATGAATGAGAACATGTGGTACTCAGTTCTTTGTTTCTGTCCTAGATCACTGAGTATGATCTACTCTAAATCATCCAAGTTGCTGCAGAGTTCATAGTTCTACCCTTCTTTATGGCTGCATAATATTCCATCATGCATATGTATCACTTTTTTAATCAGCACCATCATATTAATAGTATTTATTTTCTTCCATCACCCTAGTATCAGCTCCCATTATGCTGAGCTATTTTCAACCCCATTCCCAAGTAGTGTCTTCTATTTTGGCCATTAATATTCCAGAATTTTTTTTTTTTTTTTGAGACCAGGTCTCACTCTGTTACCCAGGTTGGAGAGCAGTGGTATCATCCCAGCTCACTGCAGTCTCAATCTCCTGGACTCAGGTTATCCTCCCACCTCAACCTCCTAAGTAGTGGGGACTATAGGTGCAGACCACCACACCTGGCTAATTTTTGCATTTTCTGTAGAACAAGGTCTTGCTATGTTGCACAGGTTGGTCTCGAATTCCTGGGTGCAAGTAATCCCCTTGCCTCATCCTCCCAAAGTGCTAGGATTATAGGCACAAGCAACCATGTCCAGCAATAATATCCCAGATTAATATTGCTGTGATACTATTTCAAATACTGCAGGAAAATGTAAAAAAATAGAGAATAATCCCTAAGTAATCTCAATGATAGTAGAGTTTTATAACTAAAACTTTATTTTATCTTTCTTACTAAAGAATGAAATAAAATTGTTAACATACGCTGTCAAGGTTACTTATTATTATTATATTCTTATGACTCTTTTTATAGGAAACCTGTGAATCCATCCTCAACTGTGCCTTGGAGGAGGTAAAGCAATTTCACGAACCAGAGAAGGCAGACCACAAGTTCTTTGGGTTCCATCTACCTTCTAAGACTTCATCTACCACCTCAGGAACTATGGTTCCAGAAGTCGGATTGGTCATCGATGGGAAGACATTGAATGCCATTTTCCAGGGAAATCTGGAGAAGAAGTTTCTGGAGTTGACCCAGTATTGTCGGTCTGTCCTGTGCTGCCGCTCCACCCCACTCCAGAAGAGTATGATAGTCAAGCTGGTGCGAGACAAGTTGCATGTCATGACCCTTTCCATAGGTATCTATCAGGCTGAGATGCGGGTGGCAGCTTGGCAGGGATGATCTGATGAGAGGCCTGGACCAGCAGTGGGTGGTTAGGTGTCATAGTCAAGATGCTTAGGCTGAGGGTCATTCTCTTAGAGGAAGAGAGTCCAAAATGACAATCCAGATGTGGCAACTAGGAGATGAAGCAGAGGCTAACAAGGGTAGGAGAGTGCATCAAAGTACTTAGGACTAGCAAGTCAGCTAAAGAAAAATCCGGACTTAGATGGAGGTCAAAGTCAATGGGGGCCTTGAATTCAGAATATCCAGGTAACCCAAGAAAGGTTACCATCAACAATACACTCTCAGACCATGTCAACTCTGCAATGCAGAGCATTTGCCCTACAATATGTTACACATGGCACAAACTCAGGTGTTATGGGTTTGATAGCCTCCTCAGTGTTGATGGCTAGTGGGAAGACTTTAAAGATGGGAACTGTCTCATGCTTAATTTTGTGTGTTCTTTCCTAATATGAGACCAGCACAAAACACATTCTCAATAAATGCTATAGTTGGTTGATAAAGAATTGCCCAGAAGAGATTAAACTTTAATCATATTGAGGCAGGGAAATAAAAACTGCACTTACTTAACTCCTTCTGGGAAAAACCAAACGTGGTTTATAAGAACCTTCAGGATCTGCTCTCTGCTACTCTCCAACCACATTTCTTGCCATAGTCATCTTCCACTCCCCAGCATTCAGCTTTTCATGTTCCAGTCAAATGAAACTGTTTACCATTCTTCATGGGCCTTGCCCTGTCTTACTTCTGAGTCTTTGCACAAGTGATCAAGAGGACAGGACCCCAACAGCTCCCAGTATCCATAGCTCCAAAGCACTGTCATACATTCTGCAATGACCTCCTCAGTGGACCATGAGTTCCTTGAGTAGATGGACAATGTCAGCCTTATTCACTGTTTGATCCCATGCCCAGCATATACCAAGCACATAGTAAATATTGCATTTGCTTAGGGACATTCTTACAGATGGTGCCAGTTTCTCTTCCTCCCACACAGTCATAGAAAGAGATTTTCTTTCCTGACATTTCAAATAGAAGGCCCACTATACATGATAGTTTTTTCTTGGTCTTCAGGTAAAAAGAGTTCAGAATAAAAAGAGCAGGGAGACAGAAAGAAAGGGAGCAGACTTTTAGCAACAGCATCCTACATTTGTACCTTAAGTTGTCCTCTTCAGAATTTCAGGCACACACAAGGCAGTAGCCTAGGACTGAGACCTTGAGGTCAGACATTGGTTTTACTCCCATGGCAACCAAAACAAAACCAGCAGGGTGAGAAATAGCGTGGTTTCACACCTCTGCTTCTCGTGGTTTGCTAACAGAAGAAGTCAGAGGTTGAATATGTTCTGCCGTGAGGAAGATTAAAACTCCACACTACTATGTTATCAAGAAAAATATTAATAATTGTGAGAATAAAGGCTACTTACAGTGGCAACATGGTTAAGATCAACGAATTTGTTACCAAATAGAGAAAGAATTATCTTCTCCTCCAATTTCATATTCTCTGTGATGAATAACATAAATGTAATTGCAGCTCATTCTGAGAAGCTACTGGAAAAAAGAGGTGGGATCAGGGAGAGAATGAAGACAACATAGTCTACAACAGGGGGTTGCAGGGGTTGGCAAACTGTAACCTGCAGGCTGAATCCAACCCCCTGCATGTTTTTGTGCACATGCTAGAACAGTTTTTCTGTTTTTAAATGTAAAGGACTAATTGCCTTTCAGCAAAAACAGTTGTTTGATTTTGCTTTTTGGCTCACACAGTCTAAAATATTTACTATCTGACCCTATATCAAAAAAGTTTGCTGAACTCTGGTCTAAAAGATCAAGCACTGGGGTATATCCAGCTTCTGGGGAAGGCCTTACTGTACAGAGCTGTATCTAGAGCTATCTGTGTCTACTTAAATTTAATTAAAATTAAAATAGAATTTCCCCAGTCTAATTTGAATGCCACATGTGGCTAACGGCTCCTATATTGAACAGTGCAGATACAGAATAATTTCATCATCACAGAAAGATTATTTAACAATCCTGGATGGAGGCCATGCCTGTGTGTGTGTGTGTGTGTGTGTGTGTGTGTGTGTGTGTGTGTGTGTGTGTGTGTGTGTGTATGTGTGTTCCCATGTCTACCTCCAGTTTCCTGGAACAACTCAGCTCATGTACTGAAAATATAATGTGACTAAATATGTCTCAACCAAGAAATTAGTCAATCTCATTTTTCTATATTGAGAAGCAAAACTGAACACCATCCTTTTCCTTGGACAACATTGGCAATCTCTGATGATTTTGCTGTCTGAACATTACAGTGGTCTTGGCCAGAATTTCAAGTTAGGCTGAGTTTGGCAAGCATATTGGCCCTGGAACAAGAAGATCTGAGTTCCAGTTCTCCTTGGCTCCTTTACTAGCTGAATGACCCTTGCAAGTCCTAAGTTGCTCCAATTATCCATTTGCTTTTCAATAAAGTCCACTGTAACATTTGTAAAAGTACTTCTTGTAAATAAATTATAAGACACAAACCGGGCTTGGTGGCTCAGCCTGTAATCCCGTGCTTTGGGAGGCTGAGGTGAATGGATTGCCTGAGCCCGTGGGTTCGAGACCTGCCTGGGCAACTTGGCGAGACCTCATCTCTACAATAAATCAAAATTAGCCGGGCATGGTAGCGTGCGCCTGTAGTTCCAGCTACTTGGAAGGCTGAGGTGGAAGGATTGCTGGAGCCCAGCAGGTCGAGACTGCGGTGGCCGGGAGCAGCCACTGCACTCCAGTCTGGGCGACAGAGTGAGACTCCAACTCAAAAAAAAAAAAAGACACTTCCCAAGATTCATTTGATCACCATTGTATCCCCAATACCTAACATTGTGCCTAGAAAAAAAAACACTTCATAAATCCTAAGTTTGTTGAATTATAAAGAAAAAAAAGTAGGGCTTCTTGTCCAAAAAAGAAAACATCTCTCAGGCTAAGTACTATAGCAATGACTTTCTATAGGACTATTTAGAGCAATGTTAAAAGGATTCAGTTGTACACAAATGGGGACACTTTAGAGCCACTGCATTGTCACTGAACAGGAGGACCAGGAATAAAGACACCTCATGACCTCTCTTCTTTCAGGAGATGGAGCAAATGACGTAAGCATGATTCAAGCTGCTGATGTTGGAATTGGAATATCTGGACAGGAAGGCATGCAGGTAACACTCCCTTCAACTGTTCTTCTTTCTTCCTGATTCTCCTTGATCCTTAGTGAAGATTTGAGGAATCCCCCCACAGTGTTGGAGGAACTTCTCCCTGAGAACTTCCACCCACATCCAAAGTTGCAATGTCTTCCATACGCAATGACAAACAGAAGGACATTTGAAAACATTTTTCAACTGGCTAGTTTGATCTGCAAATTGCTGGGTATACTTTCATGGTGTACCTAATTTAGCCAAAATGCCACCTGGAACATTATTGATTGCTAAATTTTTCCACTAGAAGAGACTCCATTTTGTCAAATCCCCGTCAATATTTGCATTTCCATCACTAGTGAAGATATTTGGTGTTACCTAAACTCGTTGATGAGGATGAAATAGTATCAACTAGGAATCCACATGATAGCTCTGAGTGTTCCCCTTTAAGTATCTCCCATATGCCATACTCTATTAGACACTTCACATTCAGTAGCTCATTGAATTTTAATAATCACCACATCCCTATGTGTTAGGGATTGTTATTCCATTTTTTCAGATGGGAAACTGAGGCTCGAGGAATTTAAGTAGCCAGACCAAGATTCATACCGGGACTTAACACCAGGCATATCCAAATCTCATGCTTTTAAGAGAATGCTATAAACTATATTTTGTTTTAAGTAATCCTGCAGGCAGAACATATATTTCAGCTTCATGTAAAGGAGCTATCTGCCCATCAGCTCCATCTGGAAATGGAGCCAATGGCCTGCCGCAGGAGGTGGTGAAGGGTATTTAGAAAGTTGAGAATCATTTGAACGGAAGCTCCTACTCTCTGGTTAACCATCACATCCTAGCACAGTGCTTAACACACACCTGACCACAAGAAATGCTTGTTGGATAAATGGATAAAGGGCCAACCCGGAGCACTGGTCCCAGACCACTGGTCCCTTCTGGTCTGCCCAACTTGGATTCCAGTGAGGTTTGGATTTCCCAGAAGAGAGGGGAGAGTATCAGAATCCAAAAATACCACCCAAGAGTGACTTCAGCAAGGGGTCTTTCAGACCCTGCCAGCTGCAGACCTAGAACAAAGCATCACCCTTGAGGGAACCTCTCTGGGGCACTGGCGACCATGGGTGGAAGCTGATGTGCCTGCTCTCCCCTCTCAGGCCGTCATGTCCAGCGACTTTGCCATCTCCCACTTTAGACACCTCAAGAAGCTGCTGCTTGTGCACGGCCACTGGTGCTACTCACGCCTAGCCAGGATGGTGGTGTACTACTTCTACAAGAATGTGGTGAGTAGCCCTGTGGCACTGTCTCACCCAGGCCCTGGAAGTCCTTGCCGAAAGCATCCCAGCCTAAGGCAAGGAGTCTGGCTGGCCTGGACATGGGATCCCAAAACTGCTCCTTACTATCTCTGCCACCTTGGGCTACACTATTCATTTCTCTGGGTCTCAAGTTTCTCTTAGATAAAAGTAGAGCTAATACTTTATATGTTTGTGAAGTTCCTGTGAGACTTGGCAATACAGTATGAAAAATACCTGACACATAGGGGACAGCATGAATGGCTTCAAGTATGGACTCTGGGATCAGACACTTTGGGCTCAAATTCAGATTCCTTTATGTGGTAATCCCCCAAAACTCAGTTTCATCATCTGTAAAATGGGGGTGATCACAGTACCTTTCTCAGATATATGCTATGAGGATTTAATGAGAATTTGTGTAGAAAGTGATTGGCGTATCACAATCACTCTATAAAGTCAGTCATTATTTTTTATTATCATTATTATTGCTGTCATTACTCTTAGAGTTAAATCTCATAAATGAGATTTATTTCATGGTTGCAAGGAAGAAGGATTTGAAGAATGACTAGCCTGGACTGTATCTTAATTTTCCTCTCCAGACAGAGCCACCCCAATGCAAGAGTTGTACCCCAAGCCTTGGGAGAATGAAGGTGAAGATTCTCCACAGAATGTAAGACTGGAGCCCATGGCTCCAACCTGAGACCTGCACATCATTTCAGCACCACCAGGATTCCTTACAGGAAGCTCCTGGAGGGCAGGACATTAAATAAAATAGCTATTGGCAAAGATGTTTGGGATGGGGTGACTATCTGGGTTGTAATTTTGCCTGAATCTAGCATACTGTGTGACCTTGAAAAGACCACTTATCTCTCTGAGTCTCAGTTTCTTCATCAATAACATGGAAGTCTATGAGTCTCTCTGACCCCAGAAGTGTTCTTAAGAGGCTTTGTCAGAGCTCTGAAAAGCACATAGCACTATACGAGTACAAATAGTATTACAAAGATATTATTGCATCTCCTTAAAAAAAATACGTTGGTTTCTGTCTTGTGGATAAGGGCCCAAAGCACACACCAATTGAGGTATTAAAACTGTCCATGGCTCTTGTTTGAGAAGTCCTTGATTAACAATGGGTACAGGAAGAAGTCAGAACATTGCAGTACTAAGGAAGGAAACTAAGGCCCAAGTTTTTCATGATCTAGTTCAAGGACTTTTCTAATAATCCCCAAGAGTCCCCAAATAGAATCTGGCTACTCTTTAAGCACAGAAAGCAGGAGGATTAAGACCAGGGTGATGGAAGAGAAACATTAGGAAAGTAGCAGCTACAAAATTGCATTCCTTTTTCTTTCTCTATTCTCCCAGTCTTTCTTTGAAGCTCTGGCACAGTCATCCTCATTCAAGAGTGAGACTTTCTGTGCAAAGTTCAATGTATATGTAAATAAACAGCAGGACAAAAAATAATGTAAATTTGATCAACCAGATGGTAATATTATCTCAGCAAGTCTACGCAAACCACCAGTCACTCCATTTGACTTGAAACACTCTGAGCATGAAAGACAGTTTACTTTGAATTCAAAATGCCCCTGTTTAATTTTTTTCTGGCATCCAAAGGAATAATTCTTTTGAATAAGCACAGCCTCTTCTCTGCATTAAATTCATGAAATAGAAAAGAAAACGTTTCCAGCTAGTCACGCTTTCAAAGCTTAAATGATATTTATTTCCAGCCCAATGCCTAGCTCGAAATTGTGATACTGATGCTGCATTATCTCCTCATTGCAATTAGAGGGTGGAGAACTATGACTTCCACATCCAAAACCAATTTCAGAGGGGATTAAATCCCTGCCTACTCTGAAATTTGAACAATGGATTAATTACTGTCCTGTAGCTTCTTGAGAGGAAGAGTAGATGTCCAATCCCAGCAATGCTGCCACTGGGTTCAATGCACTCACTGCAAGGTGCAAAGATCCCAGCTAGGCAGAGGATGTGGAAAACAAATGAGATCCTACCTGGGCCTCAGGAGCAAAGAAACACTGTAATGTTAAAAATCCAAGATGAGAGCCAGACATGCTGGCTCATGCCTGTAATCCTGGCACTTGGGGAGGCTGAGGTGGGAGAATGGCTTGAGGTCAGGAGTTCAGGACCATTCTGGGCAACATAATGAGACCTCCGTCTCTACAAAAAGAAAAAAAAAATTGTCGATCATGCACCTGTAGTTCTAGCTACTCAAGAGGCTAAGGCTGGAGGATTACTTGAGCCCAGAAGTTCAAGACTGCTCTGAGTCAAGATCACACCACTGTTCTCCAGTCCTGTTTTTAAAAAAAAATAAAGAAAGAAAGAAAAGAAAAGAAAAAAACCCTCCAGGATGAATAAATGTTAAAACAATAGAAATCAAAAATAAGATCAACTTCATTGATTTGAATAACTGTTGAATGTCTACTGTGTGTTAAAAACTGGCTGGGCAATGGGTATGGAGCAGGAATCAACCATCTATACCAGGGCTCAGTAAGCTGTTTCTGGAAAGGGCCAGATAATAAATATTTTCAGTTTTACAGGCTATATATGTCTAGAAGAATTTAATTGTCAACTGGGTATGGTATCCCACACCTGTAATCCCAGTGTTTTGTGGGGGCTGAAGTGGGAGAATTGCTTGATACCCAAGAGTTTGAGACCAGCCTGGGCAACAAAGAAAGACACCATCTCTACAAAAACAAAAATGAATATAAATTAGCTGGGTATGATAGCACATACTTGTAGTCCCAGTTACTCAGGCAGCTGAGGCAGAATAATCCCTTGAACCCTAGAATTTGAGGCTGCAGTGAGCTATGATTGCACCACTGTACTCTAGCCTGAGTGAGATCTTGTCTCTAAAAAACAAAAAAAAAAAACGCAGAAGAAGGCCAGCCACGGTGGTTTGCACCTGTAATCCCAGCACTTTGGAAGACTGAGGTGAGAGGATTGCTTGAGCCCAAGAGTTTGAGACCAGCCTGGACAACATAATAAGGCCTCATCTCTGCAAAATGAAATTTTTAAAAATTACCCAGGCATGGTGGTGAATGCCTGTAGTCCCAGCTGCTCAGGAGGCTAAGGTGGAAGGATTGCTTGAGCCCAGGTAGTTGAGGCTGGGGTAGGCTGTGATCATGGTACTGCACTCCAGCCTGAGCGACAGAATGAGACCCTGACTCAAAGTAAATTAATTAATCATTGCATTAATTTAGAAGAAAGAAATAAAAGAAGAATCTCATTGTATAAGCCAAAGATAAGAATGAGAAAGGCCCAGGGTGGTTAAAAGAAAGAACTTTGAAAATTCATATACTGGTCATAACACTTTCTAGCTCTGAACTTGGACAAGAGGCAACTGAATATCTCAGAGTCTCAGATTCTGCATCTGTACAGTGGGTCTCATAACATTAATAGTGTTGTTAATATTATCAATATGTGAAATGTTATATTAATATAACATACAAATATACTATTAATAGTATCAGTAGCAGCAATAATATTAACTTCTCTCAGTTATTAGGACAAACTATAGTGTGTGTTGCACATCTAATAATGTCTGTATACTAATATACCGATATACTAATGCATATCACACATCTGGCACATATAGAAGCTCAAATAATTATAATTGGTATTAACTACTAATAACAATGTTAACATTTTCAATGTTACTACTACTTATGATGATATTAACATGTTAATATTATTCCTACTATTTATGACAATGTTAACATGTTAATATTATTCCTACTACTAATGACATTGTTAATGTGTTAATATTATTCCTACTACTAATGACAATATTAATGTGTTAATATTATTCCTTCTACTAATGACAACGTTAACGTGTTAATATCACTGCTACTAACAACAATGTTAACATGTTAATATCATTACTACTAGGAATAATAACAGATAACAATGGTGCCACAGTTAGGAAAAGAGAACTCTAACTTGAGCACAGACCTGCTGAATGATTTCTTGCAAAACCCTCACATCTCTGTGCCTCAGCCCTGTAGAACCAAGAAGTTCCAGTAGTAACTGCAGGACCAGCTTTTTATATGACCTTGGTCAAATCACCAGACCACATCACAATATGGCAGACACTAATATTGACACAACCCACCTGCAGGTGGGGAGGTCTCGAGAGGGAAAGAGCTTTAGAAAAATAAGCACTATTTAGGCAGAAGATTTTTTATGTGCCCTTCTGAGCTACATGACCGTTAGGAAGTATTGTGAGGTAAACCTTCTCACAAGGTCATCTTACCACCGGATTTCCTGCCCATGGGTCAGTCCTTCCATCATCCCTTCCTCAGTGACATCCCTTCCTCAGTGCCACATTACTGTCATTCACGTGTTACGTGCCATGGTCTAAGTACAGCTATTTCCATTTGATGACAAAATGATGTTCAGATAGGTTAAGCAGTTTGCCCAAGCTAGTAAGTGATAAAACTGAAGATTCAAAGGCAAGCCTCTCTGTTTCCAAAACTTGTGGTCTTAACCACTATAGCAGAGTAAGTCCTTACCTCACATCACCAATGGGTTCTTAGAAACTGTGACTTTAATTAAAATGATATACAGCAGTCCTCAAATAACAACCTTTGGTTCATCACCATTTTGTTCTAACATTGATGAAAAAAAAATTGTTTTATCATACATCATTTGGTTGAAAGGTGCAGTTTCTAAGAACCTATATGATATTGAGCGAGGACTTACTGTTTACTCACCTTAACAAGTTGGTGGGGTTCCCTCCAGGTCCTGAAGAACATTAATAATAATAGTAGCAGTAGAGTTAGCTCTAATTCTTACACATTCCTGCAAGTTGTAAGTGAGGAAACTGATGCCCCGCAGTGGTCAGAACTCCCAAACAGGAGTTGGTGACTGACTGCACGTGAGGCCCCACTCACAAAACCACACCCTCTGCCTGCAGTGCTACGTCAACCTGCTCTTCTGGTACCAGTTCTTCTGTGGTTTCTCCGGCTCCACCATGATCGATTACTGGCAGATGATATTCTTCAACCTCTTCTTCACCTCTTTGCCTCCTCTGGTCTTTGGCATCCTGGACAAAGACGTCTCTGCAGAGACACTCCTGGCATTGCCTGAGCTGTACAAGAGCGGCCAGAACTCCGAGGTAGGTGCTCAGGCAGCCACGGTGATCCTGGCTGTTCCCTGATCTCTGCCTCCCCCCGGAGGCATTGGAGAAAGAGCCCTGGGCTGGGGATCTGGAGCCTGCATTCTGGCGACTGCCCTACCACTTACCTTCCGTGTGACTCTGAGTAGCTCCTTTCCCTGTTCCTGGCCTGTTTTTCATTTGCTATTGAGGGTGTTGGACCATACCAGAGAGTACTTTTCTTCCTATTTCTTAGTTATATCATACATTAATATGGGACTGTCCTAGCTGAAAGGTGAGAGGCATGCAGAAAGGTCCTACCCCTCTCAGAAGGCTTCTCCAGGCTTCGAGGTGCCTCGACAGAACCCAAGGGCCCAGTTTGAGAACCCTTGAGATTAACAGCTAGTGTGTGCATCACTGGATAAGGCAGACATAAACAATGCCTCTGCTTCACATCAGGAAATGCAAAACATAGAACTCAAGATTATATGTGGTCTAGAACTGGCGGGTATGGAGTAGACTAAAGCTTGAGAAGCCATCAGATGGGTTCCTACAAGGCACAGAGAGGTCACACTGCAGCCATGAACAATTGGGAGAAGAAGTCTGATAGCGGACACTCTGGCACCAGCAAGGA
The DNA here is from genome assembly GCA_027257055.1 of Cephalopachus bancanus. Classification (NCBI taxonomy): domain Eukaryota; kingdom Metazoa; phylum Chordata; class Mammalia; order Primates; family Tarsiidae; genus Cephalopachus; species Cephalopachus bancanus. Next base: position 4,345,177 of record JAPVLO010000236.1, read on the forward strand.
GCTGGATGAAGGAACCCTGGCTGCCTTGGAAGAGCATGGGGGATCTGGGCAAAGGGACTTCAGAACACCTGAGGATATCTTTGCACCTGACAGAAAAGAGGGCAAAGAGGGCAAAGCCAGATGTGGTGTTTGAGAGCTGGTGGTGTGTGTGTGTGTGTGTGTGTGTGTGTGTGTGTGTGTGTGTGTGTGTGTGTACAGTCAACAGAGATGCAAGCCCAGTGGAACCCAAAGACTGGAGGAGAAAGTAACACAACAGCCCAAGCAGTTCAGACCCAGAGTGGAGGCAGGGCAGGAGCACATGCATATCTCAGGCTCTTCTAAGTTCACCCTCCCATCAGCAAGCTAACTATAGAAAGAATTCCCTGAATACTACCATGAAAGAAGTTAATGTACCAAAACCACAGACTGTAAAGGGAAGGCACAGGAATGAATCAGGAAATGACGGCTTATCCCTGAAACCATTGAGCTCTGTCTCTCGGGAACCCGTGATGCTGAACTGTGAATGAGATCTCCCCTTTAGATGCCATGCTGAAACTTTAGAACCTCCATACCTACCAAATTTGTAGTAATGCTAGTCATAGAGCTAATGAATAACAATAATGAATAACTGAGAATTTACTAGCTACTAAAGCACAACTGCATTTAGTCCCCTCGAACCCCCAAAAAATTGTGTGTGTGTGTGTGTGTGTGTGTGTGTGTGTGTGTGTGTGTGTGTGTGTCGTGTGTGTGTAGAGAGAGAGAGAGAGAAGGTCTTGCTATGTTGTCCAGGCTGATCTTGAATTCTTGGGTCCAAGCAATCCTCCCACCTTGGCCTCCCAAAGTCCTGGGATTACAGGCATGAACCACCACACCTGGCCAGACAGTGTTATTTTTAATCCACATTTTGTGGAAGAAGAAGCCAGTTCTCAGAGCAGTTTAGTAACTTTTACAAGATAACACAGTTAGTGGCAGAGCTAGGATGTGAACTGAGGTCTGTCACCCCAAAATCTGTGCTCTGAATCACTCCATCCTCTTGCTGTGAAGATAAGAGGTGTTGAAAGTGCCATATTGTCTGCACCAACCATGCACAAGAAAGTTGCTTGCAAAGGATAGAGGTTTCCCTTGATGGCGGTCACTTCTGCTGTGTTCTTTCCTGGCAGTGCTACAACCTGTTGACTTTCTGGATTTCCATGTTGGATGCATTCTACCAGAGCCTCGTCTGTTTCTTTATCCCTTACCTGGTAAGTCATATGGTCCCATTCTAACCTTATAAATTGCAAGGTGGAACTGGTCCTGTTTATGTGAAATTCCAGACTAGTAGTGTCTTTCTGGACACTTTAGAACAGAGGTTCAAACAGGTGGCCTGCAGGCCACATCCAACATAGGGTGTCTGGAAAGTCAGAACACTACCCACACATCTTTTTTCCCCCCCACACATCTTAACTGTTCATAGTTCTTGAAAAACAAAAAGCTGTCTTTACTCTGAGTCAGCTTTTCCCCATGGTAAAAATCTGAACTTGACTTTCAGCTGGTCTTAGATGGAGGGCATGTTCTCCAGTTTGCCGTGGTCCCCACCAGTCCCTTTGGTCCTACGCCTGGCTTTCTCTGTTCATTAACTGTTTCCTACTTGACTGTTGAAAGTATTTGAATTTACTACCCTTCATTTTTGTTAGGGTTGGGCTTCCAAGGTCAAAGCAGCAAGTTTTCAGGCGCAAGTTTTGATAATAAGAGATGCTACATTTTCTGAAATAAATAGGAAGAATGCAGATAGCAGGAGATACCAATCCAATCTCAATTTGATTAGCAAGAATTTAGGTAACAAGGGATACCAGTATTCTTTCCAGACAGACAGCCAGGGTGTGGATCAATTGCCGTCAGGTAAACAACAGCACTCATCAGCCTCAGAGCTGACTTTCTCTTGCCATTAGCAGCATGGTGTGGGCAGGGAAGAAAGGCATCCTGAGCTTTGTTTGAATATCATGGCTTACAGTATCTTCCCTGGCCACTACTTGCCCTTTCTGCTGTATCTTTTGCCCTTCCATGTGCTTTAGACCTTCCACGTAGAACTCCTTGGAGTTCTTGGAGTTCTGTGTTCGCAAATATACATGTTCACCCTCAGTTCCGACCTTTGCCAGAACTGCATTCCCCTCTCTCTTCAAGCAATTGACTCCTCTTACTCTGCTCTCAGCTGATATATTCTCCCTTCTGTTCCCCCAGGGTACCTTGTACTTGTCTCTATTATGGCACTTACCCCACCTGCCCTCCCTAATAGACTGTAAACCCCTTGAAGATGGGCACAGAAGTATCCTCAGAAATTAGTATGGTGCCTGGTAGGCTCTCCAAGGATTCTTTCTTCATTCACTCCACAATATTTCTACATTCCCCATCATGGCTTCCTTGGGCAAAAATGTTTCTAAATAACCTGGCACTGCCAACTCATTTCTCATCTTGGTCTGTCCCTTGGGTAAGTTACACATGAATGGCAGCTGGATGCCTTCTTCTCTCCCTGTTCCTTCTTCTTTCCTAACAACTGCCTTTATTGACGCTTTATAATCCTGTGTCCAATCCAAAGCCTTGAGTCCACACCTGACAGTGCCTGTTTGTTCCTCTCTGCAGACCTACAAGGGCTCTGATATTGAAGTCTTTACCTTTGGGACACCCATCAACACCATCTCCCTCACCACAATCCTCTTGCACCAGGCAATGGAAATGAAGACATGGGTAAGGGTCCTGGAACCCCTCTGGCTCCTCTGGCTTACAAATTGTATTTCTGTCCATTCACTAAATTCAGATTTCTGCATTGTTTTACTCTGTACCATTGATCCACTCAGTAAATACTCACTAAGCTCCTACCTGTGTACCACCTGTACTGGTATGAAAGACATAAAAGGATAAAATTCCTGACCTCAACTTGCTCGTCATCTACCCAAGATCATAAAATTAACACATGTAAAACAATGAGACAATTAGTTGCAAAAATAGATCATGTTGGTCAAAAGTTCAGGGGTATTTAAACAACAAGCAAACCAGACTGACTATACCTGAGGCTGTGTTAGGGAAGAATGTTCCCTATTTCACCCATTTCCGGGTAAAAGATTCAAAAAGTGCTTCCAGATAACCACATCTCATGTGTATCTTAATAGCATATTGTGATATCGAAAAAGGCATTACCAACTTTCTCATTGAATTATTCTAGTCAATGATAATTATAAAAACAAATCACTTAAAATTATATGCCAGGTACCTATCTACATGATTTGCAAATATCATCTCAGTTAGCCTCCCAGAGCTCTTTGTGATGTGTCTTTACATTCCCATTTTACAAATTTAGAAATACAGCAGGTGCAGTAAGGTTAAGAAACTTTCCCCAGACAGTTCAAGATAGAAGCAAGCTTTGAACACTGGCAGTCTGACTCTTGAGCTTTTAACCACTGTGCTAATCGTATGAGGAGATAAGATTGAATGGTACAGAGAAACTCACTTTTTAGAAACATTTGTCCTTAGCCAAACTGAAATGGCTCTTTCTGGATGCATATGTATTAAAAATCTGAACACTGCCCCAAACAGGCTCAGTATGTTCCTACATTCTGCAGTGGAACTCTCCTGCCCTTCCACCCACCACTACCATCACAAGCCAAACCAGGCCCTGCTCAGCTGGGCAGTGACTGACAAGAGCCACCCAAGGGAAGTTCTGGATCACAGAGTTCCCATTTTGAAAACCCCGCTCTGCTCCAGTGTGTGCCAATAACAGGAAGAACTAAGTAATAAAACCAAAAAGGCATGGCCACGCTTAAGCACAGGATAAATTTCCTCCTGGTCCAACAACATCAAAAGAGACCACAATGTGATAAGGCAGAGGGAGGGAGAGAGGACACTGGGCAGGCGCCCATTGCAGGCCTTCTGGGAGCCAGAACAGGACACAGACCATGGCAACGGGGAGTCTGGCTCTTGTGGAGTAGGGAAGATTGGAACCCCATTTACTGCTAGGTCCAAGTTCCCTTATTCAAAAAAAGAAAGCTAAAGAAAAGATAACAGAGCAACACCCTCATGTTCCCTCCCACTCTGGGAGCTTTTCTGTCCTCTCAATAAATCCTGCTTAAAAAAAAAAAAAAGAAAGAAAGAAAAGAAAAGATAACAATGACAAGCTGTTTGGAGTTACAGTTTTATCAGAAATTGTGAGGAAGGGAGGCAAGAATCAAAGATATAATTTTGATACTAGAAACTATACCAAGCTAAGGAAACATTTAGAACTCTTGAAAATAAAAAATCAGAATTGAAATTAAAAATTCAATTTGTGGGATTCACTCTAGTTCAGACACTGGCAAAAAGTAAACTGCCAGATTGAGAGACAGTATTGGAAATTCATCCAGAATGACACAAATATGAAAAAGTAATTAATAGGAATGGTAGGTTGAATAAATGGCTTGAGCACCTATGTAACAGAGGCTACAGGAGGGGAAAAAAAGGAAATAATGGTAAGAAAGTAATATTTTAAAAAATAGTCATTGAGAATGAAAGTTCTCATGGATATATCATAATGAAACTATACAACGTAAAAGACAAAGGGATAGTTATTAAGTCTACTAGAGACTATAGACAAATTCCTTGTAAAGGAACAACAGCTACAATGATGATCAAACAATAGTAGCCAAAAAAACAATGGGGTAATTATCTTCAAAAGCCTGAAATTTTAAAAAAAAAAAAAAACCTATTGCTTAAGAATAGGGGAAAATAAATTATATTTTCAGATAAACAGACTCTATAAGGTTTACTACCTATAGGCCCTCACAAAAAGAAGATATTTCTGCAAGAACATAAAAGCTAAAACTATAAGAAAGAACATGATGACAAGGGCTATTCAATAGGCAATTAATATTTGCTAACGCCTTCATTGGTAGGAAGAGAATAGAAATACACGTTTAACTATACGTTTTTCCATAAAAGTCCACATTTATTTTGTATCTTAAAAACTTGCAGCTAACCGCTGAAGAAATGGAAAGAAAATAATGTAGAAAACTAACAATTCTGCAGAATGTAGGAAAGAAGAAAAGATAAAATGATAAGATCAAAGAAAGTTATGGCAAACAAAAAATACAAAATGAGATGTTCAAATAAATCCAAATATAGCTGTACTCATAATAAATGTAAATGGATAAAATTATCCCTTTGAAAACAAAAATTATCAGACTGGAGTCTTTTCATTCAGCAAATATAAGAAGAAATAGACAAATTCATAATTACAGTGTTAGATTTTTATACAATTCTATCAGATATAGAGAAAAAAATAGAAAGGATATAGAAATGTTAAATAATATACCACATTTGATCTAATGTATAAAAACCTACTTCAAACAAATAGCAAACATACATTTTTTTTTTCAAACACACACAGACCATTTACTGAAAAGACCAAATTGTGATTCACACAAAAATTTGAAAGGATAAGAAAACATAAAGACTATGTTCTCTGACAACAAAGTCATTTAAATTAGAAATAAGTAATAAACAGATAGCCAAATAAAACCTAACATGCTTGGGAATTTCAAAATGCACTCCCAAATAACTCATGAAATAAAGCATAAATCATGACCTATCTTAAGTAGGAGCAGTAATTCCATTCCTTTCAGCAGTGATTGGTCCAGGATGGACAAAGAACCCAGCCCTTAACCAGTGAGAGGACAGGGGAAATCTGGGACCTCCCTTTATGAATAAGATAGAGGCTGGGCACAGTGACTCACACCTTTAATCCCAGCACTTTGGAAGGCTGAAGTGGGAAGATTGCTTGCACTCAGGAGTTCAAGACCAACCTAGGCAACATAGTGAGACCTCATCTCTACAACAACAACAAAAATCTAAAAAGTAATGGGTCTTGGTGCTGCATTCCTTGTAGTCCCAGTTGCTTGAGAGGCTGAAGAGGAAGGATCACTTGAGTCCTGGAGGTCGAGGCTGCAATGAGCCATGATTATGCCCCTGCACTTCAACCTGCATGCTGCATGACAGAGTGAGACTCTGACCAAAAATAGAAAGTATGAAAGTCTTTTGCCCCTGCCCCTTCCTTCCCACTTTGATCAGTGATGTGTGGCACTGCTGTTTTAGGCAATGAGTTTGAGGACAAAAGCTAAAAGGTAGAGATACCAGAGCAGAAAAATTATAAGATTCTGGGTCCTTGAAAACACCACTGAGCCACTGCACCAACTTTGGAGCTGCCAACCTCCAAATGTTTTTCTATAACAGATGGTTACATTTCTTCTTTGCTTAAACCACTATAAGTCAGGCACGCTATCACTTGTACTTAAAATGCTACAACAAATATATTCACATTCCCAATGCCCTATTCCCTAGATTGCTGTCAGAGTTAGGAAACCAAAGCCAGTAAACCCTTGAAAGTGCAGGGCTCAGAGTTCCAGTTGAGGTACCTAGACTTTTTCTGAAAGGGAGATGCTCAGAAAATCTTCCCTCTCCAATTTGCCAACACCCAACTATGATACTTACCTCTTCCCCTGGCTTCAACTCTTCCATGACTCCATAAGTCAAAACTCCTCACTTATAAAAAAAACCTTCAGGATCTCACTAGTTCCTGCTAGCCCCCTGGCATCACCTGTGACCTTCCCTGCATCATACTTCGACCCCAGCTAACGGAACTATTTTTAGTTCTCTAATATCCTATCTCACTTTTAGGCCTTTACATGTGTTAATTCCTCTCCCTCTTCTCCCATTTCATCTGTCTCTCTCCTCATCCTTCAGGTCTCAGCTCAAATGCTATCTCTTCCAAGAGGCCCTCCCTCATTTCTAGATTGGATTCTATAACCTCCTGGGACTCTTGTTGCACCTTGTGTTTCCTCTGTTAAAACACTTATCAAACTGGATAGTAATTGTCTGTTTTCATGACTGCTTTCCACTGTAATGATTCCAGCTCTTTTTCCAACTGCTGGCCCTGCTTACCAGAAATCTAGGCCCATGACCAGATTTTTGTCTGTAGACTCACAAAAGACAACTGCTTCCCATAGACCTCTCCATGGCGTTCCCTTTGCAGTTCCACTCCTGAAGTTGGATGTGCTTGGTTTCTCAATTGGAATGGTGATTCTCTCCATCCTCTAAGTCTTCTTCTAAGCCTTCACTTCCCTACAGTTGTGGGAGTTTCTACAATAAATCCCTTATCGTAGACACTCATAGTGACTCTGCTTCCCTGACTGATACAAACCAGGGATAGTCACTATCTCCTGGCTTTGGGGCTGGAGTCATGATCCAGACCCCAATCCAAAGAATTCTATTCTCCATCTACAATGACTGGTTTAAGCATGGACACATGACTCAGTCCTGGCCAGAGAACCTGCCCCAGGATATTTTCAAGTTGTGACAGTTGAAAAGCAAGAGCAATCTTTCCACTGAGCTAGCTGAGCTTGTTGTTTGGAAGTCTGGAGTTTCTAGTAATTCTCTTGCCATAATGTGGAAAGGGTATACTGGAGAATGGAACCAACAAAGAAGAAAGGAGGATGAAGAAATGGAAATGCACAGATTCCACAGGACATTGCTGAGTGCCTACAGCCAGCTTTGTCTAAAGCTAAACCTACCGCTGCTGGACTTTTCTTTTGCCAATAGGGTACAATTCAGGGTTAGGTATACAAATGCTCATTATGTAGGTAGCCTTGTTGATGAGGTGTGCCTGCCCCCCAGCAGTTTCCCACTATTGCCAATATGATAATGTCCAAAATCTGCTTATGAGAACATGTGATACTTAGTTCTTTTTTCTGTGATAAACCACTCAGTATTATATCTAAGGCCATCCAAGTTGCTGCAAAGTTCATAATTTTGTTCTTCTTTATGGCCACGTAATATTCCATTGTGTATATGTTTTTGCTATTGTGAATAATGCTGCAATAAACATGTGTGTGCAGGTATCTTTTTCATAGAGTGATTTGAGTTCCTCAGGGTATATTCCCAGATGGGGGATTGTGGAGTTGTATGATTGGTCGATTTTTAGATCTTTTAGGAATTGCCAAACTGTTTTCCACAGAGCTTGTACTAGATTACACTCCCACCAACAGTGTAGAGGTGTTCCCTTTTTCCCCACATCCTCTTCAGCATCTGTTGTTTTTTGAGTTATTGATGATGACCATCCTGACTGGAGTTAGGTTGTATCTCAGTGTGGTTTTAATTTGCATCTCTTTGATGACTAGTGAGGCTGAGCATTTTTTCATTTATCTGTTGGCTGCTTGTATGCCTTCTTTTAAGAAGTGTCTATTCAGATCTTTTGCCTTTGGGCTGTTTGTTTTTGTTTGTTTGTTTGTTTCGGCATGCTTGAGTTCCTTGTAGATCCTAGATGTTAGGCCTTTGACAGATATAGACTTAGAAAATATTTTTTCCCGGTCTGTGGGCTGTCTCCCCACTCTCTTGATGGTTTATTTGACTTTGCAGAAGCTTGTCAATTTGATAAGATCCCACTTGTCTATCTTATCTCTTATGTCATGGGCACTTGGAGTTTTATTCAGGAATTGGTTGCCAGTTCCAATTTCCATAAGGGTGTCTCCTGCATTTTCTAAGGTTCTTGCAATTTAAGGTTTTACATTTAAGTCTTTCATCCATTTAGAGTTGATTTTTGCATATGGTGATAAGTAGGGGTCTTGTTTTAATCCTCTGCATGTGGTCAGTTAGTTTTCCCAGCACCATTTACTAAATAGGTTCTCCTCTCCCCAGTTGTTGGTGGTGGAGGATTTGTCAAAGATGTGTTGGTTGAGAAATTGAGGTTTTGCTTCTGGAATCTCTATCCTGTTCCACTGGTCTATTTGCCTGTTCTTCTACCAGTATCCAGCTGTTTTGTTTATATTAGCTTTATAATAAAGTTTAAAGTCTGGGAGTGTGATACCTCCCACTTTTTTTTTTTTTTTTTTCTGAGAATTGTTTTGGCTATTCATGGTCATTTATGTTTCCATATGAATTCCTGTATTGTTTCCAGGTCTGAGAAGAATGATATTGGTAATTTGATGGGTATTGCATTAAATATGTGGATTACCTTGGGTAGGATGGACATCTTAACAATATTGATCCTTGTGATCCATGAGCATGGAATATTTTCCCATTTGTTTATGTCTTCTTTAATTTCTTTTCACAGTGTTTTGTAGTTTTCATTGTAAAGGTCTTTCATTTCTCTGGTTAGGAAGATGCCAAGGTGTTTCATTTTTTGTGTAGCTGTTGTGAATGGGATTGTGCTTTTGGGGGGGGTTCTGTTTGTTTATTGTTGGTGTATAGGAATGTGACTGTCTTTTGCGCATTTATTTCATGTCCTGAGACTTTGCCAAAATCCTTTTCAGTGCAAGGAGGTTTTGGGGTTTTTGAGGTATAAAATCGTGTCTGCAAAGAGGGATAACTTAACTTCCTCTTTTTCTATTTGGATACCCTGATTTTCTTCTCTTGTCTGATTGCTCTAGCTAGAACTTCCAATACTATGTTGAACAGGAGGGATGAAGGTGGATATCCTTGTTTTGTTGCAGTTTTCAGGGGAAATGGGTCCAATTTCTGTCTGTTTAGCAGTACGTTGGCTGTGGGTTTCTCATAAATGGCTCTTACTATTTTGAGGTATGTTCCCTCTAAGCCTAGGTGTTCGAGGGTTTTTATCTAGAAAAGATGCTGGATTTTATTGAAAGCTTTTTCTGTATCTAATGATATAATCATGTGGTGTTTATTTTTATATCTGTTGATGTATTTAATTACGTTTATGATCTTACGGATGTTGAACCAGATCTGCATCCCAGGGGTGGCACCTACTTGGTCATGGTGGGTGATTTTTGGGATGTGTTGTTGAATGTGTTGAGAATTTTAGCATCTATGTTCATCAAGGATATTGGCCTATAGTTATCTTTCTTTGTTGACTCTTTACCTGGATTGGGTGTCAGTGTGATGTTAGCTCCATAAAATGATTTGGGGAGAATTCCATCTTTCTCAATTGCCTGGAATACTGTCAATAGGATTGGTATCAACTCCTCATTGTATGTTTTGTAGAATTTTGTTAGAAAACCATCTGGTCCAGGTTTTGTTTTGTTTTGTTGGTTTGGGTTTTTTGTTTTTTGTTTTTTGGGTTTTTTTGTAGGTAGTTTTCTTATGACATATTTGATTTCATGGGTTATTATGACTTTTCTTTTTTATAGCTCAAGTCAGTATGAGTTGGGTTTTTGTACTTTCCAATCAAGAGTACAGGCCAATATGGGTGAATAATAAATATCTGTTGCATGAATGAATCCCAAATTGATAGTGGTTCTTTACATTTATTTTTAATTTCTTTTTTTTTCCTCTAAGAAGAAAAAATGAAAAGAATTTAGAGAGTTGGTATCACATTAAAAAAACAATAGTACAATCCTAGGAAGGGATAGTAATCATCATTTGATCCAACCCTTTTTGTTACAGATAGGGAAATGGAGGCTCAAAGAGGGGATATAACTTGCCCACCTGGATCACATAGCCATGATCTATCAAAATCAAGAGATTGGGTAAAGAATGCATAATCTGAATCTGATCATGAAGGAATGAAGGAAACATCGGACAAATCCAAAATGAGCATTATCTTCCAAAAAAAAAAAAAGAAAAGAAAGTGAGTGGGGAGAGAGAAAGAGTATTCAAATATGCTCCAAAAATGCGAATGTCATAAAAGACAAAGAAAGACTGTGAAATGTTCCAGATTAAAGGAGATTAAAGAGACATGAAAACTAAATGCAATATTTGACCTTAAACTGGATCCTGTACTGAAGGGGGAGAAAAAAACTTTAGAACATTATTGGATCAATTAACAAAATTAGAATGCAAATGATAGACTGAATAAAAGAATGTTAGTAATATTAACCCAAAAAAATGTAAAATTTACCAAAGCATAGTCAAAATTATTCAGCAAACCTGAAGAAACCAAATTCTGTCCCCAAAAGCATCAGACACAAAGGATTATAAAGGCCAATGTTTTTATGGAATAGAAAAACAGGAAAAAAGTAGAACAAATTTTTACAGAATAGAGTGTCTAGGATAAGGGATTTATTATAGGAAACAGACCTCCCACAACTGCAGGGGGAGTGGAGAAGTGACGACTCAGAAGAAGACTTTTTTTCCTCACAGCTCTAGAGGCTGATAAGTCCAAAATCAAGGTGCCAACAGGTTCAGTGTCTGGTGAGGGCAACTCTCTGCTTCCAAGATGGTGCCTTCTTGCTGCAGCCTCTGGAGGGAAAGGGTACAAAAAGGAATGAAAGCTGTGTCCTCACATAGCAGAAGAGATGGAGAGAGTGAACACTGTCTTCACATGATGGAAGGGCAAAAAAGCACTAGAATGCTCCCTCCAGCCTCTTTATAAGAGTACTAATTCATTCATAAGAGAAGATCTTTCGTGACTTAATCTCATCCCAAAAGGACTCACCTCTTAATGCTATCACATTGAGTATGAGTTTCCAACATATGAGTTTTGGAGGAGCACAAGCATTACAACCATAGCAATAAGCAATTTGCCTCTCAAGGCTAGAATAAATTTGATACCAAATGGACATGCATGGCTCAAGGAAAGAAAAGTACAGACTCATCTCACTAATTAACATATATATGTAAAATTTCTAAATAAAATATTGGCAAATCATCTCAGCAGTGTATTAAGTACAATAAAACACAACTGAGGAATTTCATTCTGATAGAAGACTATAAAATGATACCACCATTTTGGAGAATGATTTGAAAATAGCTATAGGAGTTTATAGTACTCATTTATTATGACACAATTCTACTTCTGAGTACATACCATAGAAATTCTCTTGCACATGTATACGAGGATATATGTATGAAAATGTTTGTTATAGCATTGCTCTTAATAGCAAGAAAATTTAGCCAGGCTCGGTGGCTCAGCCTGTAATCCCGCACCTTGGAAGGCTAAGTTGAGTGAATTGCCTGAGCCCACGGGTTCGAGACCCACCTGGGCAACTTGGTAAACCTCATCTCTACAATAAATCAAAAAATTAGCCTGGTGTGGTAGCGCATGCCTATAGTTCCAGCTACTTGGAAGGCTGAGGAGGAAGGATCGCCGGAATCCAGCAGGTCGAGGCTGCGGTGGCCAGGAGCGGCCACTGCACTCCAGCCTGGGCGACAGAGTGAGACTCCAACTCAAAAAAAAAAAAAAATAGCAAGAAAATTTTTAAAAATTGGAAAGTGCCTAAATGTTCATCAACAAGAAAATAAATGAACTATGGAAGGTTCAGACAATATAATAGTTAAAATTAATAAAATAGAGCTATGTCTCTGAACATGTTTAAAACTTTAAATCTTAAAAGTTTAAACTTTTTAAAGCTTTAAAAAAAGCTGCTGAAGTATCTTTGTCTGTTCAGATTGTCATTAGAAATACCATAGACTAAGTGGCTTACACCACAGAAATTTACTTGTCACAGTTCTGGAGGATGGAAGTCCAAGATGGGGGTACCAGCTAATTCAGTATTTAATGAGGACCCTCTGCCTTCCTAAACATCTGCCTTCTAACTATATTCTAGAGAAAGAGGGAGACAAATCATCTCTGTCATGTCTTTTCTCATAAGGGCACTAGTTCCATTCATAAGGACTCCACTTAATCACCTCCAAAATACCCCACATCCAAATACCAGCACATTGGAGATTAAGGCTTCAACATATGAACTGGGGGAAAGGACACAAATATCCAATCCATAGCAAGAAGGATACATATGTATGATAAAGGGGAAACGTATACATAAACATGGATACATTAACATAAACATATATATGAAATTTTCATAAGAATAACAAACACTGAATTTTTAATTTTTAAAGAGCTATATGACTATCCCTTTGCAAGGGATATATGCGTACTTTTATTGTTTCTATAAGACCTAATCTTTTCATAAAATTTAAGACTAATACGGTATAAGGTAAAAATTTATGAAATTGAATGTTGAGAATATGAGGTTTATTGTCTGTAAGTTTGAAATTGTTCACAGAAATTTAATTACATTTTTTAAAAACCAACCCGAGATAATTCCCAAAAGGAACTCTGCTCTCTATGACCCTCCCAATCATTAGATTTTTTTTAACCTTTCAAAATGCCCTGAAAGTTTTTGTCAGGCCTCAAATGTATATTAAATGGGTGGTAAGACTAAAGATTCTGTATTTCTCTGATTGGTCACTCGGTCTTCTTCTCAAAGCACTTTGACCATTTGCTTTAAACAGGGAGATATTCTTTTAGCATTAACAATCCAGTTTAATGCATCTCAAGACCGGGTACTTCAATAAGTACTAGTGATTTCTGGTGCTCTTGGGAAAGCTACTAAAATCACTGTGAAAAAATATGTATCCTTTTTAAAAGTATTCGAATCAAGTATTTGAAAGGAAAATCTGTTTCTTCCCTGGATAGAAATACAGCAAGAATTTTAAGAACTGTGTCAGTTTTCACAGTCTCCCCAAAGCAACTGAAAAAGTCAGCGGACTGCTATCTTCTTCAGGAAAAGGGGTTGGTTTATTCAGACAACCTTTCCCACTGAAAACAACTAAAAATACTGACACTGAGTAACATTTTTGTAAACGCCTTAAAAGCATGAACAAACTGACAAGATATAATGACCAAACCTCAGAGAAAAGGAACTCTAGAGAGGTAAGCTGAGCCAGCGCTTCTGTTTTTCTTAAGAGTGCTTGCAACCCTGCCCAAAATGGACTTGGGTTTTAGCAGATTTGACCGAGCAAAAGGCACAGAAATCAAAATTCAGGATCTCAAGGTGGGAGTCTAACAAAAGACCACACTAAATTAGGATCCCACAGGCTATGTCTTCTGGGTAAGAATATACTCAAAAGTATACCTATCTGTATCCCTCTTCCCAGCAGGGCCTGCAGGAAATTTTCCATCTGTGCTGAGCAGAGCAAAGAGAAGCAGCATAAAGGACCTGCCCTGGGAAATGGTGGCCATGAACTGGCCTCATGTAGATTTGTAGCCCAGGTTCATAGCACCTGGGTGAGCCAAACTTTGACCTATCAATTCAGTTTAAAGAGACTCAAGCCTGGCAGTACCCAAAGGCATTGCAAAGCACACACACACACACACACACACACACACACACACACACACACACACAGACACCTTTTCTGTTTCATTGTGGCTCTCAATGAAAACCAGAAGACCAGCCGGGCTTGGTGGCTCAGCCTGTAATCCCGTGCCTTGGGAGGTTGAGGTGAGTGGATTGCCTGAGCCTACGGGTTTGAGACCCACCTGGGCAACTTGGTGAGACCTCATCTCTACAATAAATAAATTTAAAAAAATAGCCGGGCATGGTAGCGCACACCTGTAGTTCCAGCTACTTGTAAGGCTGAGGCAGAAGGATCGCCGGAGCCCAGCCCGGAGGCTGCGGTGGCTGGGAGCGTGCCACTGCACTGCAGTCTGGGCGACAGAGTAAAACTCCGACTCAAACAAACAATGACAAAAAAAAAAAATGAATGAGGATGAAATAAAGCATCAGAGAGTATATTATTAATAGACTTGATATTTCAAATGGAGGGTCCAAAATGCAAGAAGGAATGAAGGCATGGAAGGCGGTAAGCACTCATAGATCTTAGTAAATACTGACCACATTAAACAATAGTAACAATGACTTGGGTGATTTTAAAAGATAATAGAATTAAAATAGAAATGATAGCTTATAGGCTGGAGGTAAAGAGAGTTAAAGTGCTTTAAATCTCTTATGTTGTTCAAGAGAGGGGAAAACTATTCGTAAACTTTAGACTATATGGTAAGTTAACATTGTTTTTTTTTCACTTATTGAGTAATCATTAAGAGAATGGAAACTGACTATATAACTTCAAAACCAGTAAAGAAGGAAAAAAAAAGTATGTGAAATAGTCAATATGTTTAAAAGAATAGTAGAGTGACTGGTTAATAGCAAATAACTGTACATTTCAAAATTACAAGAAAAGAATAATTCAGATGTTCCCAGCATGAAGAAAAGACAAATATTTAAGGTGATATCCCAAGTACCCTGAGTTGGTTATATAAATGTATCAAATTGTCATATGTACATCTAAAATGTATCAATTTTTTAATTATTATTTTTATTTTAAAGATGTGGGTACAGTTCAGAGTTAGGTACATAAGTGGTCATTGTGCAGGTAAAGTTTGGGTACCCTTACTGATGTTATGTGCACCCCCCACCCCCTGGCAGTGTTCAATTACTGCCAATCCCTTTCTTACAGTATTATGACAAACGTTCAGGGTCCACTTATGAGTGAGTACATGTAGTACTCAGATCTTTGTTTCTGTGATACATTTAAAATATAAAAGATAGCAAATGGGAAAAGAGAAGCACAAGATATGCTGGACAAAATAAGATCAGACACTGCTTTAGACATAAACTACTGCCGGGTCAGGTGCAATGGCTTATGCCTGTAATCCCAGCACTTTGAGAGGCTGAGGTTAGTGGATTGCCTGAGCCCAGGAGTTCAAGACCAGCCTAGGCAATATGGCTAGACCTCATCTCTTTTAGTTAATTAATTAATTAATAGAAATAAACTACTGCCACATGTTGAAAAAAATTGACTCACAACACAAACATAATACTGGGAAAATAGCAAAAAATCACATAAAATAAGATTCTCCGTATCCAACATTTAAAAGCAGGTCAGGATCCCTACCTATCCCCATACACAATAATAAATTCTAAATGGATCAAAGACCTAAATGTAAAACCTCAAACTATAAGAACCTTAGAAAATGCAGGAGGTACTCTTACGGAAGTTGGAACTGGCAATCAAGTCCTGATCAAAACCCCAAGGGTTCATGCCATAAAAGATAAGATAGACAAGTGGGACCTCATCAAACTGACAAGCTTCTGCAAAGTCAAAGAAACCATCAAGAGAGTGGGGAGACAGCCCACAGACTGGGAAAAAATGTTTGCCAACTCTATGTCTGACAAAGACCTAACATCTAACATCTTCAAGGAGCTCGACGTGCCAAAAAGAAAAACCCAAACAGCCCAATTACAAAGAGGGCAAAAGATATGGAATAGACAGTTCTCAAAAGAAGACATACAAGCAGCCAACAGCAGATGCCAGAGAGGATATGGCAAAAAGGGACGGACTACTTCTACACTGTTGGTGGGAGTGTAAACTAGTGCAACCTCTGTGGAAAACAGTTTGGCGATTCCTAAAAGATCTAAAAATCGACCT
The DNA here is from genome assembly GCA_027257055.1 of Cephalopachus bancanus. Taxonomy (NCBI): domain Eukaryota; kingdom Metazoa; phylum Chordata; class Mammalia; order Primates; family Tarsiidae; genus Cephalopachus; species Cephalopachus bancanus. The sequence continues at coordinate 4,361,326 of JAPVLO010000236.1, forward strand.
TCCATGTGACCCCACAATCCCCCTACTGGGAATATACCTGGAAGAACTCAAATCACTCTGTAAAAAAGATACCTGCACACGTATGTTTATCTCTGCATTGTTCACAATAGCAAGAACATGGAACCAACCATGCTTACCATCAAAAGAGGACTGAATTTTAAAAAATGTGGTACATATACACGATGGAATATTATACAGCCATGAAGAAGAACAAAATCATGAACCTCACAGCAACTTGGATGGGCTTAGAGTCTATAATACTGAGTGATCTTTCACAGAAACAAAGAACTGAGTATCACATGTTCTCACTCATAAGCAGACCTTGAACAATTACCATAACACTGTAAGAAAATGATTGGCAGTAGTGGGAAACGGCCAGGAAGGGGGCAGAGAAGAGGGATTGGCTGTAGTGGAAATCTGCCTGGGGAATGGGGGGGCACACCTCATCAACAAGGGTATCTGCACAATGATCATTTGTATACCTAACCCTGAATTGTACCCCACATGTTTAAAATTTAAAAAAATTTTAAAAACAAAACAAAAACAAAAGCAGGCCAGCCTTGATGGGGCTCTCATCAATGGTCCCAGCTACTCAGGAAGCTGAGGTGGAAGGATTGCTTGAGCCCTGAAGTTCAAGGCTGCATTAACTATGATCGTGCCACTGTAGTCCAACCTGGGCAGCAGAGCAAGACTTCAACTCTAAAAATGAAAAATAAATAAATAATAAAAATAGGCTATATAGGGAAATCTACATAGGTGTCAAAAACATAAAGAAAAGCATAGAAATTATCACCAAAGCCAGGGGTAAAACAGAAGATTTAGGGGTTTCTGGAGTATATGTGCTCAAATTCTCAGTGGCAACGAATTGAGTATTTGCTTGCTTGCTTTATTTGTTTGTTTGTTTGTTTGAGTCTAAATCTCACTTTGCTACCCAGGCTGTAGTGCAGTGGCACCAGCACAGCTCACCGCAGCCTCAGATTCTTAAGCTCAAGCAATCCTCCCTCCTCAGCGCCCCACCTCCTGCCCCAAGTAGCTAGGACCACAGGCATGCACCACCTCACCCAACTTATTTTTTTTTATTTTTGCAGAGATGATGTTGCCCAGACTGGTCTTAAACTCCTGGGCTTCAGCAATCCTCCTGCCTCGGCCTCCCAAAGTACTGGGATTATAGGTGTGAACCACTGTGCCTGATGGAGTATTTGCTTTATAATGATATATTAAACTTCACACTTTTTAAAAATTTTTATACGTGTTGCCTTTCCAAAAGAAGTTTGATACTTTTCACTATCAAAGGCTTTTTTCTTGTACGTATATAGTGATGTGGCCTATTGAGCAGATTAAACATCTCCACAATAAAATAAAGCAGATGTGGTTTGCAATTTTTTAAAAAAATGTTTAAAACAAAGTTAGCCAAGTAACACGATTGTGCTGCCTCTAATCTCAGTCATGCCTTCCACAGTGCTTTCTTCTTCTTCCTCTCCACAGACCATCGTCCACGGGCTCGTCCTCCTAGGCAGCTTCCTGATGTACTTTGTGGTGTCCCTGCTGTACAATGCTACCTGTGTCATCTGTAACAGCCCCACCAATCCCTATTGGATGATGGAAGACCAGCTCTCAGACCCCACTTTCTACCTCCTTTGCTTCCTCACACCCGTCGTGGCTCTTCTCCCAAGGTTTGAGCAATGGGGCTATTTCTTCCTGGAATTACCAGTCTCCCCTTAACAAGCCATTGTCAGAGCCCCACAGTCAGGAGTTTAACTTCTGCTGGGATCCTTGAGGCTATCGTACCAGAGGCAGGGTGCTGGGACAGAAAGAACAATGAACCAGGAGGCAGATAACATGGAGTCTGGTCCTGTATCACCACAGAGTAGCAAAGTCACCAAACTTGGTATGGCCTCAATTGTGACATCTGTAAAATGGGAATTATAATTCCTACCCTGCTGACTTAGAAATTATGTTGTGTGATAAGGAATCATGTGGTACATAAAGCTCTGTGGTACTTTATATATTAGTCCAGGCATCTCTCACTCAGATACCTGCTGGGACAGCAAACACCTGCAGCAAGCCAGATGGAGTACAGAAATTGGAAGAAAGTTCTCAGCTTCTCCTGTCATTGCCATAAAGAAAGATCGAGTCGGGCATTACAGGGCCCACATGAGTCCCAGAAATGCAAATTTTGCATGAAATCTCTAACTTTTTTAATATTACTCAAACTTGTTTAAACACACACACATACTAAGCAAAATCTGTTCTAGCCAAATAAATTATCCATGCCCAGGGACTATTTCTGACATTTTCAGGCTAAACCCTCTGCATTCACCTTTTCCAGAAAAATAGCAACAGAAACAGCAATAAAGCCTTGTCTTTCCTTGGAACTCACTCTTGACATATGCCATCCTTTCTAGCCTGTCATTTTGCTTTTGTCATCAGCTAAGAGTTCAGCAGAGCTGTGGTTCAAGTCCACCTGCTCGTGGGACAGCCAAAGTCCCAAGAGGGATCAGAAAGTGTCCACAAGCCCTCACAAATCTTAGTGGCAACTAGATTCTCCCAACTCAGAGGCCTGTGTTCTATTCTCCAATCTATACTCGCTAGCCAGAACAATCAGTGAACTTGAAAATATTGTATCCACAGGCTAGACTTAGCCTCTCTCTATCACCAAAGTCTCACAACTATGAACATCACAACTGAGCCACTTGATCACTTTAAGCCATGGTCAGCAGGCAATCACAACATTGTACAAAACTTTGTTCATCCCAAAACTAGGCAGAGAGTCATACACAGGTCTTGCTTCCTTTAGTAAGTTTAGCAACTTGCCTGACCTAGACTGGTCTTCGTTTTCTTTTCTTGACCTCACGAGTAAGGTCAGAGGCTGAAAATACCAAGATGGCAAATACTATTGCATCAGTAAACCCCAGAAGTGTTGACTAAGTTCTAAGTATTTGCTGTGTGTCCGACCTGCCTACTGGGCCCATACTGGTCTCTACAGCCTCATCTCTCAACTCCTTGCTTGATACTTTAGGCTCCACACCTCCAAGTGCTTATATCCCCCTAAAGGCTGCAGGACCTCTCTCCTCCCTGTTCCTTCTTTTTAGAATAGCTCTTCTATCACCAACCTTCCTCACCCTTAACATCATGTCAGGCATGACCAATTCCAGAAACTCTGTTCCAGATGTCAGAGCTTTAGGCTGAAGAAGATGCTTCTCCCATATCCCCATCACCTGAGTATATCTGTCACTACATTTTTCCTGTTTGTTATTAAGTATCCATGTTTCTGTCTGACCATCAACTTCTGGAGGGAAGGTAACCTCCTTGACTTGATTACCCACCACCTAGCACAGTTCCTGTCACATAGTCTGCACTCAGAGGTGAATGAACAGTGGACACTGAAGGAAGAGAAAGATGAATGGGACAGAACCCCTGCTCTTAAGAAGTCTCCTCTCCAGTGGATGGCTTGAACCACAGGCATGACGATAGCACAGGTCAAAGTGATGCCTCAATAGAGGACCCTGTGAATGTAAAGTGGAAAACAGTTAAGAGTAAGCACAAGCCTTGGGGAAAATATTTCCCATTTCTTTCTTCAGCCCAAGCCCTTGGGAGAAGGACACTGGGAGGGACCACAGGCTCCATGCCCTCATGGAAAAGGGACATCAAATACATAGTGAAATATTTTTGTCCCCACTTTTAAGATTAAACACTGTTGCAATCACCAATGGCCAAGCACTGAGCTCCTCTATTCTGTGTCTTATTTAGGGTATGAAAAGAGAAATTTATAAGCCCTATTTTTTTTCAAAAGCTTTAGGGATACAAATTATTTTTGGTTATCTGGATAAATTGTATAGTAGTGAAGTCTAGGCTCTAGTGTACCTGTCACCTGAATAGCATCTATTGTACCCAATAGGTCCCATATTTTTTATCTCTGCCTTAACTAGAAAATGTACTTGGAGCCAGAGTTCACAAGGCTGAAGAAGTAGCAGTCTGATGAGGATCCTTGAAAAGTTTGCTAAGATTGTAGGCAGGAATGTTTTGAAAAGACAGGCACTCTGCCTTATAGCTTTTTAAACAGATGAAGAGCAAATCAGGGGAAAGTTGGCAAATATTTACTTGCTAGTTAGTATAAAACATAAGTTAAATCTTTGCTGATTTTACATTAGCAGAACAAAGTTGAATTTCTGTTTAATTCTGTTTACTAAGAAAAGCAAAAAGATTTCCTCTAATAGTGAAAAGACTATTTTAATAGTTCTAAGGACCACTGATTTGTAACCTTGAAACACTCCCTGTTTGTTTATAAAAACCTACCTGATAGCCTGTTTACTGTAGAAAACTGTATTTGTTCACTTACAGTTGTAAACCATGTTTTTCACAATAGAGACTAACTTTATTCACCAAGCGATAATTATCCCACTAACCATGACCTCACTTTTCCTGGTCTACTTAATTCAACCAGTATAAAAGGACAGTACAAATTTTATTAAACTAGAAACACAGATGCATGTAAATAGTTGTACAGATAAAACAGAAGCAACTAACATATTAACCTTAAACAAAAAATGTAGTTTTTTAATTAGCTACAATAGAGGGTAATAGTCCTTGGACACTTTTCCCTTGGCTTTGATGACCCAACACACTCTGAGTTTTTCTCCTACTTCTCCTTTTTTGTTTCCTTTGCTAACTCATGACCTTGACATGGTGTATATCAAGCTAGGTTCCCTTGTCTGATAAATTTATGATCTCTCCATAAACATGACAATCACTACTGTGGATTTAAAAGTCATTTCTATCAGATGGATCTCTACCATAAATTTCCAGATCAGACCTCTCTTCTGAATTCCAGACACATCATCACCTCCACTGGGCATATTAAGTCTGAGGAAACTGGGAGACAATTTATAATTTAATTCATGATTCTACCGTCTGTCACCATTCCAGAAACCTGGATCTTTCCAGAGTTTCTGTCAGGAAATGCTACCCACTGAAGAGGAAGGCAGCCCCCTGGGAGTTACCCTTGACATTACCTGTTAACCAACGCTAATATCTAGCCTGACGCCAAATCCTGATGGTTCTACCTGCTACATACTTCTCATATTCATCTGCTGTTTCCATTTCTACAGCCACCACCATGGATAGACTATTACCCCTTCACCCCAGATTACTTAAAATAGTCTCCTATTGGGTCTTACTCTAGTTCATTATCATTGAATCCAAGTGTGATCATGTTGCCTATTTATAACCCTCCAAGGGCTTCCCAAGATCTTTGAAATAAAGCATGAAAACCAGCCAGGCTCAGTAGCTCAGCCTGTAATCCCAGCAATTTGGGAGGCCAAGGCCAAGGGAGCCCACAGGTTCAAGACCAATTCAGACAACTTGGCAAGACTTCATCTTTACAATAAATCAAAAAAATTAGCTGGGCATGGTAGCACATGCCTATAGTTCCAGCTACTTGGAAGGCTGAGAAGGAAGAATTGCTGGAGCCCAGCAGGTCAACGCTGGGGTGACCATGAACGTACCACTGCTCTCCAACCTGGGCAATGGAATGAGACTCCAACTCAAAAAAAAAAAAGAAACACGAAAACCAGAACCTGGCCTACAGTTCCTGCCTGCTATGGTCCAGTCAGTCTTTTCTGGGTCATATTCTCCTACTCTCATTCTCACATCCCATACTTGGTTCATTATGCCTGGATTTTGGTTCAAAAAGCCAGGCACAATGCCTGGCTGCCTCCTATGCACCCCTCAGTTTTCTGCTTAAATGTTTCTTCCTCAAGGAAGGTCTCCCAGACCAAATCAAATATTTGACACCCTCATTGTTCCTTCCATTTATAACTATATTCACATGCAACATGACAGCAAGGACCTTATTTGTCATGTTCACAGCATTAATCTCTCAGGGCTTGGCCCATTGTGGGTACTTGAAATGTATTTTTTGAATAAATGGGTGAAGGAGGAAAGTGGTCACTTAGAGGAAAGGTTTATACTTAGGAATTCCAGTTTCAAAGCAAGAAGTTAAGCCTTTCCTGGAATACATTCATGGTCCCTAGCACCTCCCTGGGTGAGAGGAGAAAGATGAAGAAAAGCTTATCTGATTCCATGAGATCTACGATAGTCTTCAGAAACCTCTTGCCCATTGTGGGGTCACCCTGCAGCTTTAGACATAGTAGAATAATGGGAGCCTCTCTGCTTTTAAGGCCTTAAACATCAAAAAAAATTAAAGAAATTGGAAATGAGTTTAGATGTCCTCCGTGCTAGATGGATTATTTTTTAGATAAAGCAACTGACCCCCAGAGAGGACATGTGAATTGCCCAGTGCCAAATCTAGAGTCTGTGTTCTCTATACATCACGTAGTTTTATTTACCTTCTCACCCCTTCCCTTGCCTAAACTTTGAACAGAGAGAAAGATTCTAGGCACAGATGAAGACTCTCACTTCCAGAGTCCACTACAGGCTTCATGCAGCTTGGCAGGAGAAAAGAGCTACCTGGTTTGGTCAGCAGGTGATCAATTAACTCCTCAAGAGACCTTGGGAACCCCATCTTACCACTTGGGACCTCAGTTTCTTTATCTGTGATATCATGATGACACTGTCAAATCAGCATGGCCCACAGATTCAAGAAAAGAATATGGATTTTAAAAATTATTAAGTTCCACAAAGGCTTAGCATTACAAAGCAGTTAAATTTGCCTAAATTAGAGTAGCCCAGAAATAGCATGGACTGCCTTTTGCATAGTAAGAAAGAGACAAGCCTCTGAATCCAGAGTGCTTAGTTCTGACCATAGCTGGACTGCTATATGGCCTTGGACAAGTCATTAAATTGTTCAGTACCTCTATTTCCTCATCTGCATACAGAGAGAAATAAAGGTCCTAGCCACACAAGACTGTTAGGAAAACAAAATGAGTTAAGAATACATAAAGCATTTAGAATAGTCCTGGTGCATAATAAATGTTAGCTAATATATTTCACTATTGGTGTTGCATTCCCCAAGACCAGAGGTGCTCAGGTATAGATTTGATAACCATCAGTTAGGAGATCAGTAAAGATCTTGCCCTGGACAGGGAGTTGGATTCCAAGATCCCTTTCAATGCTGAAATGTAAAAAGTCAACACAAATCAGAAAATATTTTTATTCTGTTATTTCTCACCAGGTACTTTCTCCTGTCGCTGCAAGGGACCTATGGGATGTCTCTGATCTCAAAAGCTCAAAAAATTGATAAACTCCCCATGGACAAAAGAGACCTAGAAATCCAGAGTTGGAGACGCAGACAGTGGTCTTCCCCTGTCCCTGAAATTTCTCGTCCCACCTGCCATCCAATGCCACCCATCCCAGAACAGGATGTCAGCAAAAGCACGCCAAAGAACACTAGCCCTCCCAAGCGGAAGCACACTGAGGACTTGGTGCTCCATGGACAGAAATGTGGCAGAGAGCACATGAGGGATGATCCATGTTCAGGGGACTCCTCAGCTAAACTCTCATCTGGAGAACATCTTCTGGGGCCTAATAATACAATGGCTTCTGGAGCCTACTCAAGAGGACAGAATGACGTGTCCCGGTGCTCAAAGAGTGGCAGCCATCGCCGATCCCAGAGTTCACTGACCATATGAGGGGGCTGCAGGAATCTGTGCAAACTCAGCAGAGGCCACCCAATCACCAGCCCAATTAACCCTTGACCTTTCCTCTTCATAGAGGAAAGGATATGTCAGTTTTACCATTTTCTCCACACCAGGCTTGACTTTCTTAGAAGAAGTACTGACCCCAAGGGGTTGGACACAAAACGATTGGAAGACCAGTCAGCCTCTAGTGATCCCCTGCTGCCCACCAGCACATCATGCAAACTGAAGAGTTTGTAATAAGGAGGCTTTGTTGCTGTTGCATTATGTTCTCAAATTTCTAGCCCAAAGACAGTCTTCTGGCCCTCTGGTTGAAATAGTGCAACTGGGCCATAAGTTTTCAAGATTCTAAGAAGTGTGTCAACCCAGGCAATCCCCCAGGATATGGAAGTTTCCAGGCTTGTCAAACCATTACCTCATCCCTTGGTGCCAAGAGTTAAAGTTTCAGAAGCAATTCATGCACACAAGGGCTTCATCTTGAGTGTATTACAGTGATGCCCAAGTCAGAGTTAACATCCTTTCCCTTCACAGAGAGTTGGGTCTTCTTTTTGTCTTTAAGCCAAAGAAATCCCCCATCTAAAGATGAAAAGTGGATTTGAACTCAGTGCCACAGACACTTCTGAGGGTTGTAGGGTCACAGTTAGTGTAAAAGGCAGGAAGAATAGACATGCAAAAGGGAACAGGTGCACCAGAGGCCCCTGTTTTAGCTAACAGACCATATGCTCCACCATCTGGGAAATCTGCCACGAGGACATAGGCAGCAATCTTTTTTAAGCTATTTATTGTATTTATTTTTTAAATAAAATTACCCATACCCATACTTACAAATACTCTGTCAGCTCTTAGAACAACAACAAAAAAAATTCTAAGATCAGGAAATCTTAGCACAGCTGCACCCAAAATAGGCCCATGTGAGAGAGCAATTCGGCTCAAACAGTAACATCTTTAAGGGTAGGACTAGCATTCAGCCCCATTTATTCAACACTGACACATGCTTCATTCAGTTAAATTAAGAAGAGTCAGAGGAAGCTTCATTTCAAAGGAAAAAGAATTACATTGATTTCTTCTCCCTAGAAGTCATAAATGCCATAAATGCAGAAGAGTTCAAAACAATGCTTAATAAAAGAATGGATGATAGATTCTAATAGACTGTAAAGGGAAGCCAAGTGTGCTGCGGGCAGGGATAACCTATTCCTAGTCTTGTATAATAAGTCAGGGATGGTTACTGAGCCTCCTTAAGCAAGTGCACCTATATTAGGCAAAAAGTACAAAAATGAATGCAACAAGTATGGCCAGTGTTTGAGCCTACAAGTCACAGTCACCAGCCATGGGTTGGCCCATTACGTGAGTAACTCCTCAGCAAAGATGCCAGGAAACGTTCAACAATCAAGTTGACAAATGGCAGACAGGTGGCCATCTGACCATCTTCCTGGCAAACCTAGACTGCAGGGGCCATTTGGAGCATCATCCTGGAGCCAGTTCACTGCATCTCTCTCAGCACCTCTGCCACGTAATGATACCAGCACCAGCCAGCTGGTGGGTATTCAGGAATCCTGCATGAGGATTGCCAAAAGAGGGGCAGGTAAACACACCAGGCAAAGCAATGATGACATGAATTGTTCCAAGGGAGGGGACTGAGTCTAAACTTGGACTTCAGCATCCCCTGTGCAATTCTTGCCTACTGCTAAAAGCCAGAAAGAATCAAGTAGGATGTTTCAGAAGAGGAAGAAAAGTGGCCTCAGAAAATCTGAGTTTGAATCTTTGCCTTCTTTCTTTCTAAGATCCAGGAGCCTTGAAGCAGCATGTAACACCTGAAAAGTAGGTTAGAATTACCCTTCCTCCCAGACTTGCCATAAGGATCAGGCCAAAATTACATGAAAACCAATAGTAAAAACCCTTTGAAAACTGTAACACCTTCAGTAATAACAAATGGAATTTTTATTTCAGTGCTAAAGGGAAAAGAGGTGATGGGGACTTTTTTTTAAACGCCTGATCCTCTTCCTAAATTCCAAACTATACCCAACATTCAGATGCTGCTCTTTATCTTGTATGACCAACTGTCACCTTTTGCCAGGTACTTTCCCATCTATACAGAGTCCCACATCCTGGGACACTGGGCCCACTGGCATAACTGGTCCCCAATCTTGCCCCTTTTTTGTAAATCAAACCAACAGGGACCATCCAATGTACCATCTTAGGGAGGAAAGTTATAACTACTTCCCTATAACATTATGCTAATAATTGTACTTAGTACATTTTTATACATTTATGATCTTTTACTGATTGACTGAAAATATGTCATCCTTTATTTTAAAAAATAAACATGGTTTTCCATGGTTGCATGCCAACTTGAAGTCCTTGTTCCTTCTTCATGTCATTATCACTGGTTCTGAGCACTCTCTCATCCACCCATCCACCTTTGAATTTATTCATTTATTCATCCACCCATTTATCTAGCCAATACATTTCTGTTAAGCCCCTACTACATGCCTGGCTATGTGCTAGGGACTGTGAATTCTGTGGGCAGTGATGATGTGAGGGTTCTGATCTTAATTCCTGTTTTACAGAAGTTCTTGACCTCGTTGAACACCTTTCTTCTCCCCAACCCCCACCAAAGGCATAGAGAATCAGGAACACATCTGACCTGACATGAAAGTATGACACAAATCAAAAGGGCTGTAAGAATTAGAAGAAGCACACACAACCTGAAACTCTACCCTGGCTACTCCCTTCTTCCTGGAAGCCTGACACCAACCTCAAGCCCAGACTGATTGGGGTGTCACTTTACATTCACTCGTTCAATCCGTGTCAGTTGGGTACCTGCTGAACACAGCATTGTGGAAAGCAACAAGGATAAAATAGGGAACAAAAACAGTCCCAGCTCCTGCCCTCAAGCAATTCACAATCTAGAAAGGCAGACAGACGCTATTTTTTTTAAGTGAGAAAGCAGGATTTATTAAGAGGACAGAAAAGCTCCCACAGTAGGAGGGGACCCAAGGAGGTTGCCTACAGACACTATTAAGGAAGCCAATAGGCATGTTATTACATACTATAAAAGGAAGCAAGAATGGAGAAGAAGGGAGAAGGTGGTTCCCAGGACAGTCAGACATGGGCTCTCCAAGAAAAAGACATTTTCAGCTGAGACCTCAACACCAAAACAAGTTAGAAAAGAAGGTACATTCAGAGCACTGAGTACAAAAGTCCAGGAGAAAGAAAAGCGTTTAGCATACTCAAGGAAAAGAAAGGAGGTTGGTGTGGCTAGAGGCCAATAAGCAAACGGGAAGTGCCACATGATGACATTAGCAACAGCTGTATTGACTCAGCATGTGTGGGTGCTGGTCTAGCACACACTGTCATGTCAACTCCACAGCAACCCTACAAGGTAAGGACTAACACTAGCCCCTGTTTCAGTTAGCTTCTGCTGCTTAACAAACCACTCCCAAGCTTAGCAGATTCATACAGCAATCATTTCTGTGCTCACGAGACTGTGAGTCAGCAAGTTGGACCGGGCTCCATCAGGACACCTCGTCTTTGCTCCACATGGTGTCGATGGAAATTGCTTCTGTCTGGGGTCTTGGCTGGCATGATCCCTCATCCTTAAGGAGGCCAGCCTGGCCTTGTCGCATGGCAATAATGTTCTAGAAGTAAGACTAGAAGCCGCAAAGCCTCAGAACCTTCACATCATCACTGCCCACCTGCATTCTATGGAAGGAAGTCCCAAGGTCAGCTCAGTTTCAAGGGTGCGGAGAAATACACTCCACCTTTTCAAGGAAAGAACTGTAGATAAATTTGGGGCTATTTGCAACCTACCTCATCCCCTTTTACTAAGGGAGAAGCTGAGACAAAGAGAAGTTATAAACGTGTCACGGTCACACAATTAACAAGTGGTGAGGTGGCATTCTAATCTGGATAGTCTGAAACCAGAGACTATACTCACAAAGCTGAGTCACCACAGAGCTACACAAACACAAAATGAGGCTGGAGGGCAGGTAGAGACCAGATGACAGAGGGTCTCGTCTTTTCAACATTCTCTTGAGAGGCAAGGTAGTACAGTGGTTAGCAAGCCTGAATTCCAACCCAACTCTGTCACAGACCTACAATGTGACCTAGGGAAAGGCACACGGCGTCCAGCCGGGTTGCTGCTCAGACAAAAGCTCCAGAAATTAAGGAAGAGACTAGCACCTAAGGAAAACTGTTATTTGTGCCTGCATTGCCCTAAAATATTTTCCCCACCCTGTCCCTGAGCTTGGCACCCAGCTAGACCTTCCCATGTGCACAGAGAGCCCCATGAGATGTCAATTACACATGAGTAAATGCAGGGAACCAAAGAACAGACTCCCTCCAAGGGAGCCTGGGACTCACAAGATTCTACTGATAAAGGAGGTGGGGGCTGTAAGCTGGGGGGAAAAAAAACCTGCACAGGCAGATCTTTTGAGGCTACTCCCCAAAGGAGCTGCCCTGTCAAAACCTCAGAACACTCACAATGAAAATTTGGGCATTTTCAGACAGGAACCAAGTCCAGGAGCCTTTTTTTGTTTGAAGGTGTTCTGGTGCCACCTAGCAACAGTGGAAGGGGTGCCTCACTGAGGGTTCTTCCCACAGCAGGTGCAGGGAAGACAGGGCTGAGTGGGGACAGAGCCAGGAGTCAGAAGCCAGCTTTCAAGTCTGGGTCTACAGCAGATTCTGGACAAATCCCTTCACCAGGTTTCAACCTCAACCTGAAGTTCACCTCAGTTTCCCCCAAACTCTCAAGGTGGAAACTGGACTGGCTTTCACATTCTGCAATTCTAGAACCACTGGGGAAGGCTGGTTACAGGATAACAATGACAGGATAGCAATGACCTCTGGTGCATGCAAGGCCTTGCAATGTACTATTTGTGCAGCTATTTGAGTCTCTCTCTCTCTCTCTCTCTCTCTCTCTCTCTCTCTCTCTCTCTCACACACACACACACACACACACACACACACACACACACACACACACACACACGGAATGGAAAATCCTGTGAGAGAGAGCCCCTGGACTCATTTCTTGCTGTCTTCCGAGTGCTGGGCACATAGCAGCCCTCAAGATTATCGTGACAGCTGCTGAAGAAAATCATAAACAGGGTGGGTCTCAAAGAGAAGGTGAGGGAACAAGAGGGCAGCAACCCTATTTGAGAAGAGCATGGACGCCCTATACCTTTGTGAGGCCCTAGGTTGCCTTTTTCAGATTGGTCGACATTAAAGAGTTGCTAATACCTGATGAGGGGTCAGGGCAGCTCCCCCTTCCAACTATTGGGAGAGAAGCCCAAACTAAGACACCTATGTCCCTCACACAGGCCCAAAAGAATGAGAAAGAGAAGCTTTCATCTCCTGTAATCTCCATCAACACTTTCACCCACCCACCCACAACAAACTATGCAAACAAAGCACAAAGGCAAGTCTCTAGCACCCCCTTCCAAGCACTTCACTGCCTCTAAGCCCCTCCTCTGTCCATATGAAGATTGCCACTGTCTCTCCCCTGACTCTCAGTCGTGCGTGAGAAGTCAGGCCTGAGAAAAGGTAAGCTCAGGTTCTGCAGGGACCAAGTCCACCTGGGATGCAGTGGGATCCTCAGAGCCTATCTTCAGATCCTCAGAGCCTATCTTCAGATCCCAGAACAGCAAAGAGAAGCTGGCTGAGTGGATACTTGACTGAACTTTGAGGAAAATGTTTTTCTTCAGTGTCAAGAGCCCTCCCTACTCCAGCTAACTTGTGTTCTCACAAGACGAAAGATATTTCTGCATATAAAATGTCACTATCTCATGCAGATGATGAAAAGCAGGCAAGAGAAAAGTAGATGTGCCCAGCGTCACTCAGCAATTTAGAGGCAAAGCTGGGACTAGAATTGAAGCCTCCTGACACCCCTCAACGAGGGCTCTTCAACAATCTCATCAGCCAGAGATGAACAGGCAATCCTTTCCATAAAATGTCTGAATATTTTAAAATAGGAAGATAACCCAAAAGGGTAAAATGATAAAATTTCAAGCCACATGGCATGTGAGTCAGGTGGCATGGGATCCTTCCTGACTCACATGCCATGTGGTAGGTCACATGGCATGGGATCCTTCCTGAACTTCTCATGTCATCCAGTTTGCAGAAGCATAGTCTGTAGGTAAAAGGTGGGCTACACTAGGAATAAGACACGTGCTAGCATCTTTATCCCATTGGCCAAGGCAGAATGAATTCTGAAGCACCAACAACTGCTGCTGCTAAACCCCATTCCTGTCTTTAAAATCACCCCACTCTCTTCCCACAAATATTTATGTATAAGTACCTGTCCCTTTTACTGGATACAAGAGACAAATGTCTGAAGAGAAGCATGCATTTGCTTTCTGCATGTATAACAAACTGGTATGTTGGACAGTAAAGGCTTCCTTCAAAGAAGGAAATACAAGACCCTAAGTAACTTATTCTTTGCTAGGCTTCTAGCCAATCCCTCCTCCTTTTGAAGAACAGGGAACAGAGGCTTGGAGAAGAGATGCAAGCTTGCCAGAGGCTGAGGGTCACCTCTGCTACTCTCAATTACCCCATGGGCTGCCCCTGGCAACTGGAGGAGAATGATTTAGATGGTCTGTTCCCTTTGAAAATGGAACTTCTGGGATATTGCCCAATAGGGGTTTTTACCAAATGGTCCCATTAGTGCCTTCCCAGGTAGGATCTTATATCAGCCGCCTGTCCCTACCATCAGTCAAAAGATAAACAGAGGACATCATTCAGGCCATTGTCTTAATGAACATCATGACCTAATATGAGATCTCATCTTGGCAACTCATCTATTTTGCAGTTAAGGGTAGGTCATGAAGAGGAAGCAGCCATGGAATTTCTCATACCAGAGTGGCAGCCATGGAGATTCTCATACCAGAGTGGCAGGCCAGAATGAGGAGATAATCAACTTTGGCTAGAAGACCCCATGGCGTTGACTGCCTTCACATCAGGCTGCTCCTGATACAACAGGACTAACAGGAAATTGAACCTAGTTTTCTTGTTCCAGGCAAATGCTGATGTATTTCTCCATTTGGCTTCCTTGTCCCATTTTATAGATTGGCAACCTGAGGGTTCATACCTTTCTCAAAGTCAACAGGCAAGTGTGTTACTGAGAGCCAAGATTCAACCCCAGGTTGCCCAACTCTATGATCCAAAACAGGGCTAACCTTCCTCAATAGCATAGTGAAAAAGCCCTGACTAGATTTAGAGTTGGGTGACCTGGGTTCCCAGACCTGCAAATTTCCTGTGTTGAAACTTTTCTGCTCCTTCTCCACCTGGAAATGAGAGAGTCGGAGAACTTCTAAGAACTCCAAATTTTTCTGAATTCGTGGTTTTCTTCTGTGAGAACACATTCTCAGGTCATACCTAAATGCCCTTGAAGGTTTCATTCAAGTTATCAATAAAAAGGTCTCTCTTTTTTTCTTTTCTTTTCTTTTTTCTTTCCTTCCTTCTCTCTCTGTCTCTCTCTGTGTGTGTCTCTCTCTCTCCCCCCTTCTCTCTCTCTTTCCCTCTCTCTTTCTTTTTTCTTTTTCTAAATGTGTTATAAGCCAGACTGATTCAGCTCTTGAAACGAGTAACTAAAGCCACTAGTATGTCGACTGAAAACCCGCTGACTGACTAAACTGGCTAAGCATTGACAAATCACAATTACAGACTGGGGGTGGAACAGGAAGAGAAGGTAAGAAGATGGTAGGAAGAGAATCTGAAAGATATTAACAGAACTCCCAAAGTAAACAAAGAGTTATGTGCTCTGTGGAAGCCCCCAACTCCTGAACCAGGTGTGCACTTGGCCACCATCACCTTACTTTGACCTACCACGCCAGGCTCAGACTCCATGCTCATGTGAACCCTGTGGGAACTCTTCCACACTGTTGATATTCTGAACATACTCTGTACTTTTCAACATCTGTGGCTTTGCTCCAGCTATTTCCTCTACCTAGAATGCATGCTCAAAGCCAAAATCTCAAACTGAGACCTCTAGGGACCACTTCTCCCTTAAAGCCATTCCTAGTCACTGAACTTCCGAAGCTCTTTGCACATCCCTGTGGAACCTGATACAGAATCCCCTCTAGTTACTCATGTCTATGTTTTTTTTCATCACTCCTGCTAAAATGTTAGAGCCTGAAGTCACAAGCCATAAATGATTCAACTTTAGGTCTTCCCAAGTTTAGCATCATGCCTTGGCCAATGATAGCAGAGGCCTAGCTCAGAAGAATGTTCTCTCATCTAGTGCTGACCACAAGGCCAGGAGGCAGAAGTGGGGAAAGACATTTCCTCCTACTTCCCCATACCAGGAGGTCTCTGTCTCGGCCTCAGCTTATTTTATTCTTTGCAAGCAAACACCAGATGACGATCCAATGATCAAGATTCTGGTAAAACCAATGGTTCTTGTCTACTGGGCATGCGCTGGGCAGCAAACTAAACGTTTCAGCCTCCTTCCCTCCCAACTTCTCCACAGGCACACCCTCCAGACACTGCCACAGAGCTGGAGAAGGATTGGCACCCTGGAAGACATATTGACATTGGCCTAGCTCTAATTACAGCTCCAACAACTTGAGCCATGCCTAGTAGTCAAACCAAACCAGAGGCACATTAATTTCTGCCTCAGCTGGCTCCCATCATGGGCCAGCTCATATTGGCATGCTCAAAGGGGCCCTTCCTGAACTCCTAGTGCCAAAGGAATGCACCCAGCCTGACTCTCCTCTCATTTTTAATTAGAAGTTCCCATTCAAACCACTACAGCAATGAGGCACACACCAGGCAGCATACTTCAGGACAATTAACGTACTCTTCAGGTGGTTAAAATGGTCTGACTCTGGCCCAGGGCTGACATAATTGTACCAAAACATACAGCCTACCAGGAGGTTCCCATTTTAAGTGGAAAAAACAATTAGTCACACAATCTATTGGGCAGTTAGATCTGTAGGAAATTATTCAGTGTACATAATTTTAAAGTTTGCCAGGGGTTGCGATAGATAGAATCATCTCTTGCCTGTGGCTCAGTACATCCATAAGCAAATTTCTATCCCTGCACACACCCACCCCCATTCTACTTACGTTCCATGTGTTTGTGTGCAGATACCCACTGCGCAAAGCAGAGTTATTGTAATTATGTGTCTGGATCACTGGAGACATGAGCATCCCATTCTAGAAATGTGGGATATAATTAGTGGGGCAAAGAGGTTCTGGTACCCTCATCTGCCTTGCTGCTACTTTCTGAATCCCCAAGCCACCAATTAAAACCTGCCCCTAAGATAGCTCCTGGTCGAGTCACCCTGGTGATTCTGAGAAGTAAATAAAAACAGCAAATTAGAAGACCAAAAAGACCTCTCTGAACACCAGGAGAGCTGCAGAAAGCCACCCCAAGGCTCTGTGGGCTCTGTAGGAAGCCGCATTCTTGGCTTCCACATGCACGAGCATCTTGTCGGCATTCGATCACCCTTCTCCACTCTCACTGCTAAATCACCGCACCTTTCGCAGGCCAGCAGTGCCACTATAATTAATATTCAACTGGCATTTCCACTGCGCACTCAAAGCCTGTTCTTTCAGCCTTTTCAAATCCAATTCAGACCAAAGTAATCTTTGCCCTTGCATTTTGGTTCAGGAGGCAGCGATTATTAGGATTGCAGATTATGGTTTATTAGCATTTATTGAACAGCAAAGGAGCCCTGCATGACGGTGGTGGTCACTGGGTCTCTGACTCCCCAACTAAAATTAACAAGCCAGCAAAACACAAATACTGGGGCTGGAAGCAGGCTAGCTCAGGAAGAAGGTTTGCTTATGATCTTTCTTACAAGACTATAGAGGTCTTGAAGGAAGAGGCAGTCTGGCCAAGAGGAGGCACCCACTGTTTGACCACTTTAACTTCTCTAGTCACCCTTCAGGCTTCATTATGTGTGGATCTAGAGAAAATGGCAAAGGGTAAGAAGGCCTCAATTCAAAGCCCAGACTAATCCCATGTGTGACCTTGAGCAAATTATTTCCCCCCAGGGGACTCAGTTCATCTTCAAAATGAAAACTAATGGGACTCTGTTTTCAGTGATGTTTAAGCCTTGCTCCTCAAAACCCCAGGGGCAGAGAGTCAGGACCCCTTCCCTACATGACCAGAACTTCCCTCATCCTATCTTCTTCACATTCCAGGAATCGCCCCCTTCCCCAAGATTTTGTATTTTAAAAGTTCTTCGTTTTAATCTGTAGAACGCAAATATGAAGGCACTAGATGATCTCTAAAATCCTCCATAGCTCAGCTGGGCATGGTGGCTCAAGCCTATAATCCCAGCACTTCGGGAGGCCAAAGCCAGAGGATTGCCTGAGCTCAGGAATTCAAGACCAGTCTGGGCAACTTGGTGAGACCTCATCTCTACAATAAAGCAAAAACAAAGCTGGGCGTGGTAGCACATACCTGTAGTTCCAGCTACGTGAAAGGCTGAGGTGGAAGGATCCCCTGAGCCCAGCAGGTCGAGGCTGCAGTGGCCATGAGTGTGCCACTGCACTCCAGCGTGGGCAACAGAATGAGACTCCAACTCAAAAATAAATAAAAAGCAAAAATAAATAAATAAAATAGAATAAAATAAAATCCTCCATAGAAGTCTATAAAGCAGTGAGAACCGAAATGGCATGAGGAACTTACCATGCTAGTACATGTATGAGTATATTCTGAGAGACCAGAGAGATACAAGAGGGAGACAGAGGAAAGAAGGGGATTAACATGGAATCCCAGCAAAGGAGAGAAAACAGCCAGAGATGATATGAATGTCCATGAATATATAAACAGAGTGCACAATGGACCTGAACAGCATGACGCTGGGGAATGTGCAGACCTTGATAACGAATGTAGCTCAGCAATATTCTATGGTGGATTTCCTGTGCCAGATGGAAAGTCCTCTGGTGCAGGCTGATAGGCCCAGATTGATAAGACTTTCTGCTCCTTTTCTCTTGAAGGGATGCATTGCCCACCCACATAAGCTTTGATAATAAGGAATATATCAGCATCTTGGGTAAAAATCTTCTAAAAGCAGACTCTGAAACCTAAAAGAAATATGGTTGGGCCCCCTCAGATGAAATCAAATGGCTCTGGTTAATGAAAGCTGGCAAAACCAAATAGCCAAAAATGGCAGACAGAATTACCTCATGAAACTTAAAAAGAGAACATCAGCTCAACTTCCACTTGAACACAGTGGACTGGCAGAGCATCCATCTTTGCTTTCTCCTGAAGTCCCAATAGAATATGAGTTAGAGGAGCATAAAGATAAAAATCACCAAGAGTAGATACACTCCTTAAAGCTTTATCTACATGGGAGATGAATCAGATTGTCAAGTCCTGCTTCCCCCTAGGAGAGAACAAAGTCTGCCACATCTGGATTACTCAGTTGTTTATCTACATGCCACTAGTCTTTTTTTTTTTTTTTTTTTTTGAGTTGGAGTCTCACTCTGTCGCCCAGACTGGAGTGCAGTGGCCGCTTCCAGCCACTGCAGCCTCCACCTGCTGGGCTCCAGCGATCCTTCCGCCTCAGCCTTCCAAGTAGCCGGAATTACAGGCATGAGCTACCACGTCCGGCTGATTTTTTGATTTATTGTAGAGATGAGGTCTCGCTGCCCAGGCGGGTCTCAAACCCGCAGGCTCGGGCAATCCACTCACCTCAGCCTCCCAAAGGCGCGGGATTACAGGCTGAGCCACCGAGCCGGGCCGCCACTAGTAAGTCTTGATTGAGAATTACTCACTTTAAAATGACCAAAGAGGCTGGGCACGGTGGCTCATGCCTGTATTCCCAACACTTTGGGAGGTCAAGGTGGGAGGATTGATTGAGCCCAAGAGTTCAAGACCAGCATGGGCAACAAAGTGAGACCACATCTCTACAAAAAATTCAAAAGCAATTAACTGGGCATGGTGGCTCATGCCTGTAGCCCCATCTACTCAGGGGACTGAGGCAGAAGGATCATCTGAATCCAGGAAGTTGAGACTGTGGTGAGCTAAGAATATGCAACTGCACTCCAGCCTGGGTATCAGAATGAGACCCTGACTCAAAATTAATTAATTAATTAATTTAATGGCCAAACAGCACCTCACCCCCAAATGAAACCACTGCCTACAACACCAAGAAAATGCCAATGTATTTACATGCAATGTATTTTTGTTCTTTGTGGCCTTTTCTGAGGAAAAACTTCTACCTTGTCCTTTACACTTTAAATTATAAATGTGCAAGTGATTTCTGTCTTGACAGCCTAAATGAGGCTTTTGACCCTGTGTCATCTAGAGGGGGTCTTAATAATATGACACCTTACAAGTTAGCATTTTGCATCTTGTATTGGTAAAGATCCCAAGAAGAAGCACATTCAAATTAGAATTTGAAGAGCATTTAATAAGAGGCCTATTTACGAAGGTACAGGAGGCAATAGGGAAACTGTAGTGGACAGAATGAACCCCAAATCTGGCAATATGGGTGTTTCTAACCACTCCCAGGCCTAAAAGAGACAAAAGGAGAGAACAATTGTGGCTAATGGGACCCAATACAGAGAAGGCTGCCCAGGGAGTGTCACCTTATAGGAGCTGAGACACCCAGAAGAGAAATTAAATAACCCCATAAGTGGGAAACAATGAATAACTACCTTGACTGACCCTCTTTTCTCCCTTCCTGGAGCTAATGGTGCACTTCATGAGCAGAACTCAACCCAAAATTAAAGGACAGAGGAACTCATTGCCAGGGAACAGTAGTTCCCAAACTTCAGAAAGCATCAGGCCCACCCGGAGGGCTGTTAAAACAGATTCCTAGAGCTTCTGGTTCAGTTGGTCTGCGGTGGTACTCAAGAATTCACCGTGAGATCACAGTGATGCTGGTATGATGCTAATTCCAGGAGCACAGGTTGAGAACCACTGCTGTAGACCCTGCCACATGGGCCAGTCTCCTGAACTCTAAAACTGGGTGGAAGCGGTGGAATGCTGATCCAGGGGGGAAGAAGGAGGATATCTTGCAGGGGTCAGCAACATTTTTTATAAAGGGCCACAGAGCAAATATTTTAGTATTTACAAGCTATGCTGTCTGTTACTATGGCTTAATTGTGCTATAATAGCACAAAAGCAGTCAAAGACAAACTCTAGATCAGCAGTCATTTCAATAGACAGGAATGAATGAACATGGCTGTGTTCCAGTAAAACTTTCTTTCTTTTAAATCAGAGCCTCACTCTATTGCCCAGACTGGAGTGCAGTAGCAAACTCATGGTCACCACAGCCTCGATCTGTAGGGTTCAGGCCATCCTTCCACCTCAGCCTTCCAGGTAGCTGGAACCACAGGCATGCACCACCACACCCAGCTTCAATAAAACTTTCATTCTTGGCCTGGCACAGTGGCTTATGCCTATTATCCCAGCACTTTGGAAGGCCTAGGTGGTCCCAGAATGACTTGAGCCCAGGGGTTCAAGACCCATCTGGGTAACATAGCAGAGCCTCATCTCTACAAAAAAAAATAAAAGAATTAGCAGGCATAGTGGCTCACACCTGTAGTCCCAATTACTAAGGAGACTCAGATGAGCTTGAGCCCAGGAAGTCATGGCTACAGTGAGCCGTGTCCATGCCACTGTACTCCAACCTGGGTGACAGAGTGAGACGGACCCAAAAAAAAAAAAACTTTAATTCTTTATTAAATTTTATTTACTTTAAAATTATTTGTCTTATTTTGTATCTCCACAGCATTCCAAAACAACCACTACAACTATTCACAGAATGTTCAAATATAAAAGCCAGGAACTTAACATACATTATCTCTTTGCTTCAAGGAAACCTATATTTAATCTGTCCCAGTTAGGATCAGCACCTGGGTAGCTCTCAATTTATTTGTAAAACAAACTTTTCTCTCTTCTGGGTATCAGAAACTGTGCTAGTCACTTGGATCTAGAGGGAGGGAGATAGCCAAAGTTCACTTTTTGGAGTTAATTTGTAATGAGAAAATGTCATTTAAGGTTTTCTGGGTGCTGGTAACAGACACAACCCTGAGTAGCTTAAATAAAAATAAATGTGTTAATAAAATATTGAATGCTGATTAGGCTTGAAAAACAAACAGGTCAGCAATTTCTTGGGAATAACGAAAACCAGAAAACTCGCACAAGAGGAGGCAAGGCCCAGGTCCCACTCCCTGGATTCTCTTTTAATTCTGTCTTGGACAGGGCCCTGGCTTAAATTGGTTTAAACTTTCCTCCATATGATTCTAATTTGTAGCCATAGTTGATAACCACTGTTCTGGTCTCCTCAACAGAATTGTTTTGTTTTTCTCCTATGTCATTCTTGTTTTTAATTGATTACTGACTCCTGACAAAGTTATAAGACACTTTTTAAAATCCATCTGTTTTTCAACTCCTTACCAGATATAATAGGCAGACAACAATAGGACTGCATGTTTATCCATATTTATAGCACTTGTTTCTAATCATTCTCATGTGTTTTTTATCTCTAGTGAGCTCATGATTGCTCAATGAGGTAGACAGACCACATAGATGTTATAATTTCTCCTTAAGATAAGGAAACCGAGCCTAAGGTAGGGTGTGTACCCAAGTTCACACAGCAAGTGAATAGAAAGGCTGGGAATAGAACCCAGGTCTCCTTAGGGCAGTGGTTATTGAACTTTAGAGTGACTAAGACACACTGGTATTCTTGTCCCAGTGCAGTGTCCTTGGCTTAAAACCCAGAGAGGTTCAGATTCAGTAAGACTTGAGTGGGCACAAATACCTACATTATCACCAGTGTGATTCCGGTGCAGATGACGTAATGTCCATTGATGAAACACTGTTATTGAGGAAATCATCTTCAGTCCATGACTTTGCATATTATTATCTTGCCCAGAACTAAGGGAGCAGACCAGCTGACCTACTCAAGACTCTTTCCAAACCCTTGACATTTCATTTGTTTTTCCCTTCCTTCTCTTTTATTACTTGGCAATATTATCTTTCCAGAGAAATAATAGTCAAAGACAAACTCTAGATCAGCGACGGTCAAGGAGTTTCAGTTCAGCATTCCAACTAAGAAGGAATGAATTGAGAACCAATGAGGCTGCACCCAGGCACAGCATGAAAATACACCATGACCGGATAGTCACGTCTGTCATAGGCACAGTGAGGACGTTGGCAGCCCAGCACTTCTGATGATCTAGATAGTGCTTCATTCCCAGTTCTGTTCCTATTTTTCTACTTAAAGCAAGAACATTTCTACAAAGAGAGACCTAATTTCTGACTACAGATAATAAGAAATGATTTTTGTAAAATTGCTTCCGTGCTGCACATAAACTATGGGTTCTGCTTGAGACATTCTCGATACCATGATTCAAATGTAAATATCCCCTGAAATCCATCAATGTCTGGGTAGCTGATTAAGCACCATAGACTATAACAGTGTTCCCTTTTCTGATCTTCAGGCGCTTCTGATTTTTTGAGCTGATGTATTACCACAGTGAGGGGACTTTCTTACACATTCTGCTCATGATAACAGATGAGGTGTGAAATTGATTCTGAACACCTAGGAGGGTTATGATTTATCATCATACACTAGGCCTTGTGGAGCTTTACTGGGTGAATCCCAACCACTTTCAAAATCCAAAAACACTTCTAGAAAGAGAACGTGGAGAGACTCAGGATACATTAAATACAGATGTTTGACCAGGCACGGTGGCTCATGCCTGTAATCCCAGCCCTTTGGGAAGCTGAGGCAGGAGGAATGCTTGAGCCCAAGAGTTCAAGACCAGCCTAGGCAACATAGCAAGGCCTCATCTCTACAAAAAAAAAAATCATAAAATAAGCCAGGCATGGTAGCTCATACCTGTAGTCCCAGCTATTCAGGAGGCTGAGGCAGAAGGATCACCTGAGTCCAGAAGGTCAAGGCTGAAGTAAGATGTGATCATGCCACTATACTTCAGCCTAAGTGACAGAGACCCTGACTCAAAAAAAAACATATCACAGTGACTCCCAAAAGGGACTCTCTTTTATTCATTCAATGAGCATACATTTACTGAACACCTAACACTTGCCAGGTCCTATTCCAGGAGCTGCAGATATTGCACTGGACAAAAGAGACACAGTCAGACTCTCTCCCAGAGCTGGCTCTCCCCTATGATTATAATTAAGACTCACCATTGGGTAGACACAACAACAGCCTGGTGTCTGGGATCAGTGCGCAAGGTGGCCTGCACTGGACATCATCTCACACTTTTCTGGACTGCCAGAACTTGGAGGAGCCGACCTGATGATGACGAATGACTTTAGCATGACCTCATGCTGTTATCTTCAATACAAAGGTTGAGCCCATGAAAATGTCTACTGAGGGTATATTGCATGTGGGCCTCTTAGGAAGTCCCTTAGCTGAAGAGGAAAAGCTTCAGGCAAAAACTTTACCTTACTGCAAGTATGTAAAAACCTGGAAAGAACTGTCTCTTCTGCCAATCAATGCCTAAAACCATACTCTTAGCACAGGGTGAGGCAAGGGAAATGTCAGACAGGACAACAGAATCACATAGCAGAGTTTTGTTGAAAAATAAGCACTTCTAAGTCTCTGTTCCCCCACCCCAGCTTTCTGCCTCTGAAGTCTTTCATTAGGCCCCCAGACATACCTATTTTGAAAAAGTACCCATGGATAATTCTGATGAATCTAGAAACACTGCCTTCACATTTCACTTAGATACAAGCCAAGCCTCTGTCAAAATACAAGGTACAGCCAGGCATAGTGGCATGCGCCTATATTCCCAGCTACTCAGGAGTCTGAGGTGGAGGGGTTGCTTGAGCTCAAGAGGTCAAGGCTATAGTGAGTGCACCACTACACTGCAGCCTGAGCAACAGAGTAAGACTCTAACTTTGAAAAAAAAATACAAGGTACAAATATCAAAGTTGGAGGAAATATAAACCCACTGGGAGAATGAAACTTGAATTCTAGTCCTGATTTTGTCTTCAATCAGCTTTGTGACCTCAGACCAGACACTTCAGCTTTGGGCTCCAGTTTCATCAGAGACACGATGAAGGGAAAGAAGTAGATGATCTCTAAAGTGCCTTAAAGAGCAAGATTATGTGACTATGTATCTTTCACATGGACATGCCAATTTCAATCAGTAATGGATTAACCCTCAGTATAAATAATCACTGATAAATAATTCTGATAGGAAAGTAATGCATATTTAAAACATATGAGTGTGCCAGATCAGTCCAATGAGCATTTAAATGTCATCAGGATCCATAATTAAGTGCCTGAGGTGTTCAGTGTGGAATTTGTATATATAAACTCTTCACCAGCACACTCATCCTGGTGTTATTTGTTGTCCCGCCTTCTGGCTGTCTGCCCCTTGCCCGTCTTTTGGGTGTCTGCGCAGCTGGGGTAGTTGGTAATTGGCTGCAAGGGACCATTGCTGGATTTCTCTAATAAAATGTCTATAAATCTCTTCTTCTCATTAAATAATCTAGAGTTGTATCTCTCAACAGACTGACTTTTTGCCTAATCATTTCCGTGTGATGAATGTTCCTGCATTTTTCCTTCTGATTGCCTGTCTTTGTCTACTCCCCACTCACATACATCTGCTTGCAAATAGTCTCTATGCTATTATTTTTTTTTTTTTTGAGTAGGAGTCTCACTCTGTCACCCAGGCTAGAGTGCAGTGGCTCACTCACGGCTACCACAGCCTCAACCTACTGGGCTCAGGTGGTCCTTCTGCCTCAGCCTTCCAAGTAGCTGGAACCACAGGTGCGTGCCACCACACCCAGCTAATTTACTTTTTATTTATTGTAGAGACGAGGTCTTGCCAAGTTGCCCAGACTCATCTCAAACCCCTGGACTCAAGCAATCCTCTCGTCTCTGCCTCCCAAAGTGCCGGGATTACAAGTATGAACCACTATGCCCAGGTTCTCTGTGCTATTTAATAGCTAAGACTAGTCAACAAACTTCACATCCAATGGCAAACACTGAGATTTATATGTCTGGTTTTTCTTCATAGAGATAATCTCTTACAAGATCATGATGAGATTAAAATCTGAATTTTTTGCCCTTCCAAATGAATTGTCAAGTCTACAATCTACCCTCAGCCAAACCACAGTGCAAAATCCACAAGGTAACTCCTTGGAATCTTCACTGGTTCACAGTTGATTCGGCCAGTGCTTGTCATCTTCACTGCTCCCCCAGTACCATGGCTTATTAGAGCAATGCCTCTGGAAAATGTACTAGGATGAGAATCCCACAGAGATGTAACCATTGTTTCCCTGCTCGTTTACCTTGCTATATACAGCCAGTCCTGAAGCCTACACACTGGACTTCCCAGATTCTCTTGCTGGGGCTTTTGGTTAGGTTCAGCTGATGTGACTCACTGGCAGCCAGGAACAAGCAATCCTGATTCTAGCATTAGCAGAGGGGGTGTCTCTTCAGCAATTCCAGCAGCAGCAGTGTGATCCATCTCCGAAGGCCCCAGCATGGTCCACGTGGGCTCCAGATCAGCAGTTTCCTCAGCATGAGGCCCCTTTCTTCTTTCAACCCCTAGAATATACCTTATTCCTTCCATTCCTCCAGCCTTCCTAACACTGTTGCAACCATGGTAGACTAGCAGCCGAAATGGTCCAAATAAATCCCTTCCCTCTCCCCACAGTGCTTTGCAATGTGACTTTAAGGCTTCTTCCATCAAAAGGTGGAGTCCAGACCGGGTGTGGTGGTTCATGCCTATAATCCCAGAACTTTGGGAAGCCAAGGCAGGAGGATCACTTGAGGCCAGGAGTTCAAGACCACCCTGGGTAACATAGCAAAAGCTCATTTCCATAAAAAATGAAAATGTCAGCTGGATGTGGTGGCACACATCTTGTAATCCCAGCTACTGGGGAAGCTGGGGCAGAAAAATTGCCTGAGCCTAGGAAGGCGAAGCTGCAGTGAGCCGTGATTGTACCACTGTACTCCAACCTGGGCAACAGAATGAGACTGATTTAAAAAAAAAAAAAAAAAACCAGGCGCAGTTTATAGATAAGATCACCCTTAAGCAGAAGCTCAGCCTGTTTAAATGCTTGCCAATTCCAATGTCCAATGAAGGTCACATCACTTTCAAGGATTTTTTTCCATAAGTGCTATTATAATTCCCTCAACCTGCAGTTTTTGTCTCTGTCCTCTTATTTCTTGCTCAGAAGGAAAAAATAGTGGCTGGTAAGTATTTTGTTGAGTTATATTTGACAAATAAAAAGTGTATATATCTAATATGTACCAGGGGATGTTTTGATATACACTGTGATGTGATTACCACAACCAAACTAATTAGCATATTCATCACCTCATATGCAGTCATGCACCAAATAACGATGTTTCATCCAAACATGGACCACATATACAAGGATGGTCCTGTAAGATTACAATATTATATTATTATATATATTATTGTATTATTTTATTGTATATTTTTATGTTTAGATACACAAATACTTATTATTGTGTTACAATTGCCTACAGAACTCAGTATAGTCACATGCTGTACAGATCTGTAGCCTAGGAGCAGTAGGTTATACCATATAGGCTAGGTTTTTAGTAGGCTATACCATCTGGCTTGTGTAAATACATCATGTTCGCAAAACAATGAAATTGCCTAAGGGCACACATCTCAAAATGTATCGCTGTAATTAACTGACACATGACTATAGTTACCTTTTTGTGGGGGGGTGGGAAGAATGCTTACTATCGCCTCTCTTAGCAAATATCAAGTGTAGAATATATTATTATCAACTTTAATTATCATGGTGTCCATCTAACCTCCAGAACTTATCTTAAAATTGAAAGTTTTTACCCTTTGGTCAAAATCCAGGTCCCCACTCTCCCAGTGCCTAGAAACTACTGTTCTGCTCTGTGTTTCTACAAATTTAACTTCTTTAGATTCCACATGTAAATGAGATTGTGCAGTATTTGTCTTTCTGCGTCTGGCTTATTTCACGTAACATAATGTCCTGTAAGTTCATTCATGTTGTCACAGGAGGCAAATTCCCTTATTTATTTATTTATTTATTTTGAGTTGGAGTCTCACTCTGTCACCCAGGCTGGAGTGCAGTGGCACACTCATAGCCACCCCAGCTTCAACCTGCTGGGTTCCAGTGATCTCCCAGCCTTCCAGGTAGCTGGAACTATAGGTGTGCACTACCACGTCTGGTTATTTTTTTTTTTTTTTTTAATTGTAGAGACAAGGTCTCGCCAAGTTGCCTGGGCTGGTCTCGAACTTGCAGACTCAGGCAATCCACTCGCCTTGGCCTCCTGAAGTGCAGGGATTACAGGCTGAGCCACCAAGCTCGGCCAGAATTCCCTTTTTTTAAAAAACTGATGTTAGCTGGGCTCGGTGGCTCAGCCTATAATCCCACGCCTTTGGGAGGCTGAGATGAGTGGATTGCCTGAGCCCACGGGTTCAAGACCCACCTGGGCAGCGAGACCTCATCTCTACAATAAAAAAAAAAAAAAACCGGGCATGGTAGTGCATGCCTGTAATTCTGGCTACTTGGAAGGCTGAGGCGGAAGGATAGCCGGAGCCCAGCAGGTTGAGGCTGCGGTGGCCTGGAGCGGCCACTGCACTCCAGTCTGGGTGACAGAGTGAGACTCCAACTCAAAAAAAAAAAAAAAAAACCTGATGTTTTCTATATATAGAACACTCATTCCCCCCAGGTTGAATAGTCCCAGCTAGATTCTTTACATTTTCATCTCTGGTCCATGGGAATTCTTTTAAAAAGAAAAAAATCCACTTTAGTGTCAGGTTGATCTTGGGTAATCCCAGATCTACCTACCATATGACTTTCAGTAAATAATTAAGCTCTCTGCACCTCAGTTTTCTCAGCTCCAAAAAAAGGTTTGTTGTGAAAAATAAAACAAAGTTTGTAGGAACTTATATGTGCTAGGTCATGTCTTTCTCTGCTTCAAGTCTGTTCCCTAAGGTAGATAGGAAATGAAATGTTGTGACTCTGGTATGGACCCAAATCCCCACATCCCAAACTCTGATTAGAGCCTCATGAGCAGACTCTCAAATAATGATAAGAAAAGGCTCCCATACCTATCACCAGTAATGTGGAGGGTCAATACTGGAACCTCCTGCCCTGCCTCGTGAGAAAGGAACACCCCAGAAACCCTGCCTCAAGACAAGGCCCAGGAAAGGATGGCCAATTCCTCTGAGTTCACCCAAGAAACAAGAAGGGATTTTTTTTTACTATTATTTTGAATAGGTGGGGTAAAATTCAGGGTTAGGTATACAAATGTTCATTATGCAGGTACCCTTGTTGATGAGGTGTGCACCCCTACCCCTGGGCAGTTTCCCACTGCTGCCAATTCCCCCACCCCCATCCCCGGCAGTTTCCCACTACTGCCAATTCCTTTCTTATAGTAGTACAGTCATTGTTCAAGGTCCACTTATAAGTGAGAAAATGTGATACTCGTTTCTTTGTTTCTGTGATAGATCTCTCAGTATTATAGACTCTAAGTCCATCCAAGTTCTGCGAAGTTAAGAAGGGATCTTTTAAATAAAAAGTAATATGTTTTAATTAGGCAACAAGGGAAAAAAGGGAAAGAAATCAATTCCTAGTACAAAAACAATCACTGTCAACACTTTAAGTCTATTCTTCCTCACTCAGTGAAAGGAGCAGGAACAGCAGATGAGACTAAAGATCTCAGGAGGAAAATGGAGAAGGGGGTTGACACCACTTACTCCACAGATATCACTTCCAATTTTCCTCCTTCACTCTTTGTTCTCTCAAAGTCCCTCCTAGGCTGTGCTTGGGGCAGGGAAGGGGAAGTCAAGGAAAAGAGGTTAGGAGGGAGGCCATGGAAGAATATCAAACTTCTCCCCCCTTATATTCTGTCTCCCAAAACACTCCTTCACTATTCCAGCAATTTTGCAGCATTTTCTGTTACTGAGAATTCACCCCTCCCTACTCCCACCTTAAGTAAAGTATTTTTTAAAAGACAAAGTATGCTCCTCGAGAGATCTTAATGAATGGAATTGTCTCCAATGACGTGTGTATGTGTGTATATACTGCAATCAAAACCCCACAAACACACAATGAATACTGTATCTATTTTTACATATAATAAAAATACATGGTCTTTAATCTCATTTTTATTGATCCATAATAAATGTACATGTTTATGGGGTATGTGTGATATTTTGATATAAGCATGTAATGTATAACGATCAAATCAAAGTATTCAGACTATCCATCATCTCAAGCATTTATCATTTTTTTGTGTTGGGAACATCTTAAATCCTCTAGCTATTTTAAAGTATACAATGAATTATCATTAACTGTATGCCTACTATATTATTCAATACTAGAACTTATTCCTTCTAATTGTTTGTACCATTAACCAACCTCTTTTCATCCCCATTTCCTCCCCTTCCCAGTCTTCAACAACCACCATTCTACTCTGTCTTCATGAGATTAAAGTTTTCAGCTCCCACATATGAGTACAATCACATGATATCTGTCTTTCTGTGACTAGCTATTTCATTTAACATAATGACCTCCAGTTCCATTCATGTTGCTGCAAATGACAAGATTTCATTCTTGGCCAGGTGTGGTGGTTCACACCTGTAATCCCAGCACTTTGGGAGGCAGAGGCAAGAGGATTGCCTGAGCCCAGAGGTTTGAGAACAGCCTGGGCAACTTAGTGAGACTTCATCTCTACAATAAATCAAAAAATTAATCAGGCATGGTGATGCGTACCTGTGGTTCCAGATACTTGGAAGGCCAAGGCAGAAGGATTGCCTGATCATAAGCATGCCACTGTACTGCAGCCTAGGCATCACAGTGAGACATCTACTCAAAACAATTTTTTTTCATTCTTTTGTATGTCTAAATAGTATTTCATTATATATGTGTACCACACTGTCTTTATCCATTCATTTGTTGATGGACACTTAGGATGATTCTATACCTTGGCTACTGTGAGTAGTGCTGCAATAAACATGAGGATTCAATTATCCCTTTGACATACTGATTTCATTTCCTTAGCTAAATACCCAGAAGTGGGATTGCTGGGTTATACAGTAGTTCTATTTTTAATTTTTTTCAGAAACATCCAGATTGTTTTCTGTAATGGCTGTACTAATTTACATTCCCACCAACAGTCCCCTTTTCTCCAAATCCTTGCCACCATTTGTTTTTCTGGGGGTTTTGTTTTTCTTTTTGAAAATAGTCATTCTAACTGGGGTGAGATGATATCTCATTGTGGTCTTAATTTGCATTTTCCTGATCATTAGTGATGCTGAGCTGGAGGTGAAGATCTGTGATCTTGACCAAACCATCTCTTTCTCTAGACCTCTGCCCACACCAGGTAAGTGATGCAGGGTTTAGATTAATGTTTAAAATCTCTTCCAGCCCTGAAAATTGACATGGTAAATTCTTCCCCAACATTTTGTTGTATTCTGAGTTTTATCCTCTTTCTTACTTAAGCAACTAAAGAGCATTAAAGAAAGAAAAGGAAAAGCAGATGCTCAAAAAGTGTGTTTATTAACTAACACAGGGAAATGAAAAGGCAGCAGAGGGGATTCTATTTATATCTCCCTGAAGGATTTTGCCATAATCTGTACTATTTGGTTTTTTAATGTGTTCATTCAGAGCTGGGGCCCTGTAGGGTGCTCTTTAAGCCTGACACTGAATGAAATAATTCAATTAAAATAGGCTTGAAGTTTTTTCGAAGTATTAAAGTCCCTGAAGAGCAGATTTAGAACTGGCTTGCATCCTCCTCAGCGCTAGCATTGGTGAGACCTAGGACGGCATCAGAAGGACTTGGCAATGAGCGCTTCTGGAAGCAGTAGAGGACATGAACTCCAGGCTGCTTGGAAAGGGACTGTCACGTGGGAACTGCACTTCAGGGAAGACAGACTCTACCCCAAAGCCTCCCAACAACTCACTGGAGTCTAACATTTATTTTATCATATACCCCAGATAAAACCTATCCTTCCATTAAGGAAATGAAATGTAATAACTCTCATGAGCAAATACCTTCGCTGAGTGCACTTTATATCCTTGATTTCAGCATGTTTTAGACATTATCTTTCCAAGTCTTCACAACAATGGAATGCAGTTAAAAATCATTAAGCCTTTGGGAGGACAAAGCAAGAGGATTGCCTGAGCCCGGGGTTTCAAGACCAGCCCAGGCAACTTGGTGAGACTTTGTCTCGACAATATATCGAAAAATTAGCCAGGCATAGTAGCATGTGCCTGTAGTTCCGGTTACTTGAAAGGCTGAGGCGGAAGGATTGCCTGAGCCCAGCAGGTCAACGCTGGGGTGGCCGTGAGCATGCCACTGCACTATAGCCTGGAGACAGAGTGAGACTCTGACTCAAAAAAAGAAAAAAAAATTAAGCCTATTTTTTAAAAAATAGAATTTACTGAGAAGATGGAAAAGCTCCCAGAGCAGGAGGGGAGCCAAGGGGGTTGTCCCCCCCCAAAAAAAATCATTAAACCTATTTTATAGATGAGGAAACTGAGATTGCCAAGAAGTGCCATGACTTGCTCAGGATGACACAGCTATGCAACTCAGATTCCAGCCCCAGTCCGTGGTGCCACAGCCAGTGCTCTTCAGCACCATACCGCTTACAATGCAAGTGATGTATAATTGCAGGAACCTGAACTAGGAAGAGGGCTAGAGGAAATTGCGAACATACAAAAAAAAAGTCAACACAGTTCCTTTCCTTGGGCACACACATTCTGGCTGGCAAAAACAAATACCTCTAAGCAAATTACAAGTGACTGAGTTTAGAGAAGGGTGTGAAATGGGCAGAACCCATTTCTGAGGAGCTAAATCACTCTTCACAAGTCTGGCCAAGACCCACATAGATAGACACCTTTTTTTCTTTTTTTCTGTTTTACACTGGACATTCCAAAGGATTAGAGTCTGTGTCTTCCTTATTCAGCACGGTATCATCAGTACCTAGCACCTATATTTTGTTGAAACTGGAAGAATGCATAAAAGAAAAAAAAGAAAGCATGCAAAATTAAATAAGCCAAAGAACAAGAAATCTTAACCCTGAATCTAACCATGAGAGGAAAGGCGGGAGTAGTGTCAGGGGATTTGTCAGCTTAGGTGTAAGGGATGCCAAAGCCTAAATTGACCACTCTGACTTTCTAGCCTTAGATTAGTGGCTCTAAAACTTAAGTGTACATTAGAATCACCTGGAAAGCTATGTTCCAACACAGATCACTGGACCCTAAACTCCAGAGTTTCTGAGTCAGTAGATCAGCGAAGTTTTGCATTTGTATCTATCTAGTTCCCAGGTGTTGCCACTGCTGCTGGTTCAGGTTCTCACACTTTGAGAATCAGTAACACTCAACCTACATCGCACATGAGAATCACCTGGGCCATACTCCTGACCAATTGCATCAGAATCCCCATGGGTGGGACCAACATGTGCATGTTCTTAAAATCTGGTACCAGGTCATTCCAATGTGCAGCCAAACCACGCAGGAAGCAACGTAGGAGATACGTGGCCTCGAAGTTAATACATCATAAAAATAACAACTAACATTTACTAAGAACTTACCTTGCGACAGTCATTTTACTAAGTGCATCACCACATGAACTCATTTAATCCACTCAGGAATCTTCCAAGTAGTGACTATTATTCCCATTTTATCTATAAGAAAGTTCAGATAAATTAAGTAATTTGTGCGAGGGCATAAACAGGTAAGTGGCAACCTGGGAATTAACTTCAGGTCCATGTTTCTACAAAGCCTCCTGACCAGCTGGGCTCGGTGGCTCAGCCTGTAATCCCGTGACTTTGAGGTGAGTGGATGGATTGCCTGAGCCCGCGGGTTCAAGACCCACCTGGGCAGTGAGACCTCATCTCTACAATAAATCAAAAAATCTGCCGGGCGTGGTAGCGCATGCCTGTAATTCTGGCTACTTGGAAGGCTGAGGCGGAAGGATCACTGGAGCCCAGTAGGTCGAGGCTGCGGTGGCCGGAAGCGGCCACTGCACTCCAATCTGGGCGACAGAGTGAGACTCCAACTCAAAAAAAAAAAAAAAAGCCTCCTGACCAATAAGGGTTTTAGCTCACTCCATTAAGCCACATAGTGCTCTGGCCTCTGCCTTATTCTTCAGTGTTTGGTTGAGTCCAGAGGCCAAAACCATCTGAGATGCAACAACTTGAATCAACCTCATATTAGGCATCCTATAAACCAACACATGTATGTGTGCACTCACAGATACGTAGAATAAACAAATGCAAATCACAGAATGGTTGTTTTCCTGAATTCAATACTTTTTTTTAAGCCCCATCACTGTCTTGCTTATACTCCTTGGATGGCTCACAGTCACTTCCAAGAGAAGTTCAAGCTCGAAATGTGGCATTCAAGGTCCGTCATGATGGGGCCCCTGTCTCCAACTCTCTAGCCCCTCATCCTTCCTCCTCTGCTCTCACCAATCTACTTCCAACTCCCCAAATCCAAGCACGCCACCGTGCCTTTTTTCATGTTTTCTTTTCTCATTCCTTCCCCTCTAACTGGAGAATTTCTAGTCATCCTATAAAACTCAGGTCAACTATCACCTTCTTTTCCACCATCTTCCCCCACATTCTTTTTCTGAGCAATCACAGCAACATGTGTATTCACATCTCATTTTATGGCTATTTTCATCATTCCCCATATACTTAACTTGTTCTCTGAATGTTCCAGAGGAACCATTTTAACAGAATCCAAGCTCTCTATTGAAAGTCTGATTTCCCTGAAGCTCCCTCAAGTGAGGACTGTACTGTCTCCCATCCCTCAGGCCTAGAGACAAAGTGGTATCCTGCTTCCTCTCTTCCAGACTACTTTCCTTCCATCTGTCTAACCCCACTGCAGCTCTGAATCCATGTTGTCAGATTATACCACCTACCACCCCTCCTTGCTACAGTCCTACTTTCGGGGTCACATCCTCTGTTCATTAAATATTTAGCTCCTCACTCACTGTCACTCTATCCAATACCACTTCTATCTTAATTATTGGTGATTTCAGTATCTGGTTTTTTTTTTTTTTTTTTTAGTTGGCGCCTCACTCTGTTGCCCAGGCTGGAGTGCAGTGGCACACTCACGACCACCCCAGCGTTGACCTGCTGGGCTCTGGCAAAATTTCCGCCTCAGCCTTCCAAGTAGCCAGAACTACAGGTGTGCGCTACCATGCCTGGCTAATTTATATATATATATGTATTAGAGACGAGGTCTTGCCAAGTTGCCAGGGCTGATCTCGAACTTGCAGGCTCAGGCATTCTACTCACCTCAGTCTCCCAAAGTGCTAGTATTACAGGCTGAGCCTCCAAGCCTGGTCTATCTACATTCTTGACCTTTCGATATCCTGTTCACTTCAATATTCTTTGTCACCTTCTTTTTTTTTTTTTTTTGGTTTTTTTTTGGGGGTGTTTTTGTTTTTGTTTTTGAGTTGGAGTCTCACTCGGTCGCCCAGACTGGAGTGCAGTGGCCACTCCCGGCCACCGCAGCCTCGACCTGCTGGGCTTCGGCGATCCTTCTGCCTCAGTCTTCCGAGTAGCCAGAATTACAGGCATATGCTACCATGCCTGGCTGATTTTTTGATTTATTGTAGGATGAGTTCTCGCTGCCCAGGCGGGTCTCGAACCCACGGGCTCAGGCAATTCACTCACCTCAGCCTCCCAAAGTCACGGGATTACAGGCTGAGCCACCGAACCCGGCTCTTTGTCACCTTCAATGAGCTTGTCCCATGGTCTCACCACAGACCTGGACCTTGTCATGACCAATCACTAAAGCCCCTCCAGAATCTCAGTCTCAAGCACTCCACTCTCCAAGCACTGCTGCCACACTTCCTACAAACCCCTTCTAGTATCCTGACTCCTGTGCTCTTTCAACATCACAGGGACCTCTGGCCCATGAGTCCTACCCCTTCATGTGCCTCACCTTCTCCCCATGCCATGTCCTCACTGGCTGCCCTGACATGGCTCAGATTCCCTGCTCCGTGGCTATCATCACTGCCTCTGGCCCAATCTCCTGGTTAAAACCAAATCTGCCTTTTCTGCACCCATACGCTGAACTGAAAGTTACTAGAAAAAGTTATAACCATGCCAACAGAGTCATGTCCGCAAACCTCAAGTGGCTTTACTGCTACCACTGACTTTGCCTCTATAAATCATTAAAAATAAAAATAAGGCAATCAGTTAGGATTTTACTTTACCCCCACTTTTACTTTACTCTCTTGCTTCTGTACCCACAATCTCTGCCACCCTTCCTAAGCTGTGATATAGGACTCCAGCGATAATTCTTCTGACCACCCAGCAATTCCAGCCCCTGTGACACCACTAAGCCAGTATTCTGCCCTCTTTGTGTCAAATTCTCTGTCTAGCACACCTAATGATTGAATGACACCACTCAACAGAAAATGAGCTTTGTTGGGTATGAATCTCTTTTCTTTTGTTAAGTAGGCAATTTAAATTATTACTTTGTGCTTTATACCCAAATAGAGGATAAGGCCTTTGATGTGCTAGTCTTTCATCCCTGTATTGTTCCTCCACTAAAGGCAATGGGTGCCTATTTATCTGGTTTCTACTTCTTTCAAGTGGTACAGTGACCTGGAGAGAAAAAAAAAATGATTTGAAGTCCCTAATATATTGTGTGTTTATTTGGTCTTACAAAGAGCAATTGTTTGATTGAATCAGTGAAAATAAAAATGTTAGTCTTTTTCCCTTGTAATCATTGGATCAGCTCAAGCGTGAATAGTGTAAAGGGGTGGGGAGGGGGTAGGAGTGGGTAGGAATGGGGTAGAATGTCACTTTTGTCAACTGTTTTAAAAAGTCTTCACATTTCCCAGGCAATCTGTGAAAAAGAGTACTATGTATGATCTTTCTTCCCAGCTCAAACTATCAACAATTCAAATGCTCGCTTTCCATATGATATTAGCTAAGGCTACAGGAAAGAGGCTTCTAGGATATTTGTATTTTAATTTACATTGAGCACTTACCATCTGCCCTGGCATTACACACATGTATTATGTGTATCATCCCAATCTCATGCCCACGGGGTAGGTGGTATTTTAGCATCTTCTCCATTTACAGATTTGGAAACTGAGACTTGGGTAAACTGAGAGATCAGCCCAAGGTTTGTAGCTACTAAATGAGGGAGCTGAGAATCAAACTAGGCAGCCTGAACCCTGAGCATGTATACAAGTGATGTCAGTGAACCTTCCATTCCCCTCTCCAAAGATTCACTCATTTATGTCTTGCAGTCTGTATTAGTCCATTTTGTGTTGTCATATAGGAACACCTGAAACTGGGTAATTTGTAAAGAAAAGAGGTTTATTTCATCTCACAGTTCTTTGGAAACATAGTGCCAGCATCTGCTTCTGGTAAGGCCTCAGGTAGTTTACAATCATGGAAGAAGGCAGAGGGGAGTAGGCAGTCACATGGTGACAGAAGAAGCAAGAGAGAGAAGGGGAAGTCCCCAGACTCTTTTTAACAACCAGATCTTCAGTTCACTAATAGAGCAAGAACTCAGTCATTACCACAGGGTGGGCGACACCAAGCCACTCCTGAGAGATCGAGCCCCCATGACCCAAACACCTCCCATTCAGCCCCACTGCCAACATTGGGGATCACATTTCAACACAAGATTGGGAGGGGAAAAACATGCAAACCATCTCATAGTTAATTGGGCATTTAAAAGGAAAATGGGATCAAGTTTCACAGAGACAATAAAAGATGGGTTCGGTCTTACAGAATAGATCATCTTCCCCAGGAGGAGAATTATCAGGGGCAAAATGCAAATTCTGCTAGTAGAGAGGCTCCATTTAAGTTCTTACATGTTAACACATTGACATTTACTTTCCCAAAATAGTGATTTCTGAAGTAAAACTTCTAAGTTTCAAAACCGGACTCCTTTCCTCACTGAGATCTTGGGCAAGTTACTTAACCTCTCGGACCCTCAGGTTCTTCCTAAGCCAGGTTGACCATAATAGTAGCTGCTTCACAATCAAGTTGGCATCACTGTTTACCAAAGGGGCACCATTAAACTTTAATGCAGCATAAAAGACAATATGCAATGACTAGATTATATACAAAAATAGAACTCTAATCCACATTGAGCAACCAGCCCAGAAAACCAACCCATTATCTTTAGTAACCAAACAAGACAGACTCATAGGAAGTCAGACCACTAGACCAATGTTTGCTAGAGAAGCACATAATCCAGGAAGCCAAATAATAACTCCTATAACAATCAACCCAAAACTTACAGGATTTGATTAATAACTAACAGCATCACTAAATCTTGTTCCTGCTTTCAACCTTGAACCAATCAGGGAAAGTCAAATATGCACCCTTAACCAATCACATCGGGTGCCCTACTCCTAGTTAGCCCACCTCTAGCTTCTCCATGCCAAGGCATACCTGAAGCCTTTCCCTTCTTCCACTATAAAGCTTTTCTAACCCTTTGCTTGCCTTTGAGTCTCTGCCAAAAGGCAAGTGGTGGTGGCTGACTCCCTTGCAGTAGGTGGTCTTTGCCTGTTTTTACTGGGTTGGTCTGAGTTTATTTCCCCATGTGTTAGCTGAACTCATCTGGGTAAGAAATGATGAAGACTGGGATCAAGGTTATAACAGTGAAGATGGCAAGAAATGATCAGATTCAGGATATATTTTAAGGGTAGAACTTTCAAAATATAAGAGGTGAAGCAAAGTAGCTTGGGTATCTAGGTGGCAGTGGTGCCATGCACAACACTGGGGAAGGCTGGAGTACATTCTTAAGTAGAAAGACAATGCCTTAGATCCCTACCCTCTGCACATACAGTCATTTAAATACCTCCAAAAATCTTCTCTAAGACACCATCTCTGCCAGCTAACACATGGCCAGAGAACTACTTCTTTGGACAGTGTTACCTCCGGGAGGTTAGTCCTCAGGTATCCATATGCGCCCACTCCACATCCCCATACCCTTTTACTTCCTCCCCCAATATCCCCTGCCCAAAAAAAACCTCCTCAATCCCCTGACAGGTATGTGAAAATTCACCCTTGGAGCTAGCTCCAATCACAATTGAAATGCTAATAATAAAACAGTATAATTTCAGTTTTTAAGTATGAGCTTATCTTTAAACAAATACAGCAAAATATTAGCATGTATTATTTCTGGAAAGTGATATTAACTTTTCTTCTTAATACATTTCTGTATTTTCTAAGTCTTTATTAATAACCAAGAATTTTTCTTATTAAAAAATACATTTCTTAAAAATTAAATTTCTGAGGTGTTTAACAAATTAAAATCAGTCAGTCATTCACTCCTTGACATGAATGAATGGAGTATATATCACCCACGTGACAGTTTTATGGAATGAATAGAAGACATGAGACTTGGGATGGGGGCTAACAAATGGGGCCAAAGGCATGGAGAGGAACATATTTCCCAGAAAGTTCACTATGTTGCAAGGACAGCCTTGCTAGAAACTATGGGTTAATTTATGACACTCTTTTCTCTACCACCTCTGCAGGTATGTGATAGAAAGTAGAGTTCAGCTCAGGGGCATGAGTTGTGGGAACTACAAATAAACTAAGTGAAAGGTACCTATAGAAACTTAGAAGAAACTTAGCTTATTGTCTTTTTGCCTCAGTGTAGTCATTAGAAAGCATTCAGACATTCTACTGCAGGACAAACAGCAGCCTATCCCATCCCCCCTAGGCAAATCTCCTTCAGATACAAGATCAGGACAGCCCAAACGACCACCCCACCTTTGGTCAAGGAATTTGTGAATTACAAATGTCTAATAAGTCTCTTGCAGGAAACTCCCCCCCTAGGGTCAACCTAATCAGCCCTCTGTGAACTAGTGACACAGATAAGCCCCACCATGGCAGCAATCATGTGACTAACCCACCCATCTGCCTCCTGTCCATCACCTGACAACATCAGTACCTGCGCTTGCCTGCACCTTTGTTATGACATGGAAGCAGGCCACCACCCAATCACCTTAATGATCTTCCCCATCTAGGGGAATGGTTAAAAGGACTCAACCAGAAGCAACCAGCGGCCATTGCATTGCTAGAGTCTGGTGTGGCCATGTGCTCTTTGTGCCATGGCTGTCGCCCTGCTTCCTGGCTTTGGTCCCCCTCCCCTACCTTGGGAAGGTGAATCTTCTCTCTTCCTTCTCTTTCTCTCTCTAATTTACTTTTAAATAAACTTTTCTTTCTTAACTTTGTGTGTCACAATTCTTTGCAATCTACTTGGATCTCTGGGTTTCCCAGCACAGCATCTCCGGCTTGCCAACTCCGGCTTGCCAGCTCTGGCAGTGCTGTGCGATGCTCTGCACCTCTATACACTTACCCTGTCCGTCTGTACCCTAACACTAGGTATTTCCAAACTCTTTCAGTGGGATCACTGCGAGTCTAAAAACAAGGAAAAGCATATTTCTGAATCAAATAATTAAAGTGTTTGAAATGCAAACAGAGACAAATTCAAAAATAGGCACTCCCAAGAGAACCTTGACTGGGGCTGATTCACCTCTGACCAGAACTCATGGTCAAGGCTTGAATTTGGAGAATCACCAAGGTACATGGTGGTATTTTTACAATAAAGTGAGAAAAAAAAGTGAAATGATTCCAAGCACTTCCCTCCCCACAATCCCCCCCAAAAAGAAAGGGAAGCTGCCATTGTTCAAACTCCAATCCATCAGGCCTTCTTCAAAAATTTCAAATTGTTGACGCGTTTCCACGTGTTCTTGGCTGAACTTACAAGGATCTATTTATTTTGACTTCAAGCAAAGAATAGGACCTTCCTGGGCCTATGATTTCAAATATTCAGCAGTTTGGCTGATTGGTATTCAGAGGATTGAAAGAAAGTGACTTTTTCCTTCCAAGGACAACTTTCTCCTGCAATAGGTACTTAGGAGAAATGTAGATGGATGGACTCTCAAAGAACCAAGGGCCCAGAAAAGTTCAGAAGCAAATTTTCTCGCTAAATAGATACATTTGAGAAACATTATAGACGGATTTTTTTCATCACATCCTCATACTAATTCTTATTAAGAAACATTATCTAAAACTTGAAAGTAAAATAAGATGATCAATGTATGCGCTTTCTATGTCACTAACAGACTCACCAGAGGATTATTTGACCTCTAGGACTTTGAGTTTGCCATTCAATACCTGATATGAAAACAGACACGGTAAAAATAATGTTAACATGTAGATTTCTGTCCAAAGGTTACAATTTCATTGCCCTGTAAAACATTAACCAATTTTTTAATCTTTTAGCAAATTCATTTCTATGTTTCTTTGACTAATTTACTATATAAATCTCTGTTCCTCCAATTCTTTTATGGAACCAGCTCTACTTTCTTGCTGAATCATTTATTAATGAGATGAATAAAATCCTTGACATATATTCATAGTCTTTTTTATGAATCATTTTAAATTTTTTTTTAAACTTACTATACATCTTGCAGATGAGGAAATCTAAGTCTCAAGAACAGAAGAGCCACACCTCGTCAGGAACAGAGTCAGACTTTGAAACCAGTTCTGGCACTAAAGCTCCTTTCACACTGCCAAACTAAATAGCTGTGTGATCTTGACCAGTTTACTTTTCCTCTCTAGACTCAGTTTCCCCATATGTAAATTGGGACAAGTAGAGTAGGTGATCTACATAGCGCCTCTCAAATCTAGTGTTCTTTGGTAAGGTTAATTACTTGGCAAAATGAAAAAAAAACAGGCCAGACTGATCTCCAAGTCCTCTGCCCTTTTTATCCTCATTCCTAATGATGATGACACTTCATGAATGAGTCCTTTTCTCCTCAGGCAAGAGTCCATAGTCCTGAATTTTTTCTCTACCCATTAAAACTAACCTGTTCTGTGTTTGATCCATCAGGGAAAATTTCAGAGGAAGAATCTGCTTGTGTTATAAACTATGAAAGCTTTAGGAGATGAAGGTCTCACACACATACCCTTCTTATCTGTGTTTACCTCCCAGGAAAAATAAAATCTTTATTCAAAAGAGTGTTGGGACCTCATGCCATGTGACAGGCAAGTGGGATAACTTTGTGAGAACGGACAACCTTAATACCACTACATCAAATGTATTTGGAGGATTGTATGCAGTCAACGTGGACAAGAGCTATGTGTTGGTCAGCCCCCGGGGTCCATGCCACATGCTGTTATATGTTGTGAATATCACCCTTGTTATTTCTGGCTTGATTCATGGAGTCACATCTGCCACCAAGCACATACAACAGTGACAAAATCTTTGCATCTGTTGCTAGTCATTCATTTTCCCAAACCCAAAATGTAACATTTGCACTTGAACACTG
Organism: Cephalopachus bancanus; assembly: GCA_027257055.1. Classification (NCBI taxonomy): domain Eukaryota; kingdom Metazoa; phylum Chordata; class Mammalia; order Primates; family Tarsiidae; genus Cephalopachus; species Cephalopachus bancanus. The sequence continues at coordinate 4,403,171 of JAPVLO010000236.1, forward strand.
CTGTTGATTAAGATGATTAGACTTGATTCTCATGATTCTTCATTAAGTAGAAAATAGACACTTACATAGTTTTCTTTTCACTTATTAATACGTCCTAATGTTTCAACACTGAATATTCTTCAATCCCAGAATTTAAATAATGAAAACAGCTAGTCCCGAGGCTCTATTAAGGATAAAGAATGAGCTACCATCTTGATTCCTTCAATGAAGCTTGTCTTTTTAATGCTCTTTTTCCCTCCTCCCTGGCAATTAAAAGACAAACATCTTTACCAGAAAAAGGGTGGGGAGCGTGTGTGTGTGTGTGTGTGTGTGTGTGTGTGTGTTTTAGAGAAGAAAAAACTAGTGGGACATTTTTGTCACTGCTAATGCTTACACTCCAACAACACAGTGTGTCTTGACTTGTGGGAGGGTCACTTTAACATCATTTTAATAATAATAATAATAAGTCTTCTCAGCGTCAGTCTCAAGGGAATGTCCTGGACTGGACAAGACACAGCACAAGTGGGCAAAGTTATACGTAGAACAAGGATCCTCAACACTGGATGCACATTAGAATCACCTAAGAACCATTAAAAATATAGCCAGCACTCAGACCAATAAAATTAGAACCTCAGGTAGTAGGCCCAAGCATAATAATGGAAAAGTTCTACAGGTAGCGGCCAGAAGGCTGAACACCAATGGTAGAGAGATGTTCATGGAAGCTTTGCTTATAGAGGAAAAACAATGCAAATGACTTACAGTTTATTGATTGGGTGTGATTAATTAAGTGATGGTACTTCCACACAATGGAATATCATCCGCTCTTTTTTTTTTAAGTGAGGCAAGTCTATAGGTGTTGTGCAAGGTCATTTTCTCCAACAGTGTCCAAAGCACTGATTAGGTTTTGAGCGGCTTATAAAAACATATGAGATCTGAAAAAAATTATTGATTACAAAATACAAAAAAGCCTGCAAAATGATAGTCAATACCCTGTGTTTGTCTAAAAAGCATAATATGTCAACTGACAATTATTGGGTTTAGTATTCAAACAATTTTTATTACATTTGAAAACAATTGGCAAGTCATGTTCTCATCACCAGAATTCCCAAGTATATATGCAAGGTCAGTGGTTCTCAAAATGTGCCCCCCAGAAGAGCAGCATCAGCATCACTCAAGAACTTGCTAGAAATGAAAAGTTGTGTGCTCCATCTTAGATCTACTTAGATCTGAGGATGGAACCAAATTATCTGTATGAACAAATCATTCAAGGGATTCTGATACATGCTTAAATATGAGAACCACTGTGCTTGATGATTACCTAAATAAAAGGATAACAATCTTATGTAACATTAAGATAAATATAACCAATCATAAATTAAATAATAAGTAATTTATAAAAACCAATTTGAAATTCTTTCAAAAATTTCTACTAACATATGTATCAGTATATATCATGTAGTGTATATATACATACACACACATATATTATTGTGATATTATTGTTTGCTTAACCTTTTGAGGATAAGTACATATACATATTCTCAAAATTACCTGAAACTACCATATTTCAACTGATCTTTCACAAGGATGTCAAGAATGTGCAATAGAGAGAGGATAATCTCTCCAACAAGTGGTATTGGAAAAACTAGATATTCACATGCAAAAGAAAGAGATTCTTACACCATACACAAAAAAATAAACTCAAAATGGATTAAAGATTTAAACATAAAACCTGAAACTGTAAAACTCCTAGAAGAAAACATAGGGGAAAATCTTTATGACATTAATCTTGGCAATGATTTCTTGGATATGACATCAAAAGCACAACCAATGAAAGCAAAAATAGACAACTGGGACTTCTAAAAACTTACACACAGCAAAGGAAATGATCAACAGTGAAATGGTCATCTGCAGAATAAGAGAAAATATTTGCAAACTGTATATCTGCTAGGGGGTTAATATCCAAAATATATTAGAAATTCCCACAATGCAATGACAGAAAACAAATAACAGTTTTAAAATGGGCAAAGGATTTGAATAGGCATTTCCAAAGGAGACATACAAATGGCCAACAGGAATATGAAAAAATGCACAGCATCACTAATTATCAGGAAAATGCAAATCAAAACCAAAATGAGATATTATCTCACACATATCAGGTTATCTACTACTTAAAAAAGATAAGAGCTGATGAGTAGTGGAGAGAAGGGAACACTTGCACACTGTTGGTGAGAATGTAAATTAGTCAAACCATTGTGGAAAACCGTATGAAGATTTCTCAAAAACTAAAAATAAGACTACCACATGATCCAGCAGTCCCACATCTGAGTATACAAACAAAAGAATTGAAATTAGGCTCTCGAAGAGATATTTGGAATCCCATGTACATTGCAACACCATTCACACTAACCAGGATGTGGAAACAACCTAATGTCCATCAATAAATTACTGGACAAAGAGAATGTAGTATATGTGTATACATAATAAAATGTTATGCAGTCTTTATAAAAAGTAAATCTTGATATATGTGACAAAAATAAACCTTGAGGACCTTGTGCTAAGTAAAATAGGCCAGTCACAGTAGAAAAAATACTGCGTGATTCTGCTTACATAAAGTACCAACAGTGGTCAAACTCATAGCAGCAGAGAGAAGAATTGTGGTTGTCAACTCTTTTTCTTTAATTAAGAGCCAATAACAATTGCTTACTTGGTCTATGTACTGCAATCAAACCATGAGTTGATCATCAGCTACATCAAAAGTTACTGGTAAATTAGAGGTACTTCAAATACTATAATAATCATCTTTCTTCATTTCAAAAGCTTGTACTCTACAATGTATTTGTTATCACAAAATCCCTGACAACTATACTGTCTCATTTGGATGTTGCAGGAATAAAACTAAGATAATATTTAAAAAAAAAGAATTGTGGTTGTCAGGGGCTGGAGAGATTGGGAAATGGCAAATTGCTGTTTAGCTTCAATTATGCAAGATGACTAAGTTCTGGGGCTCTACTGTACAACATTGTGCCTGTAGTTAACAAGACTGTGTTGTACACTTAAAAATCTGTTAAGAGAAGCCGGGCTCGGTGGCTCAACCTGTAATCCCGTGCCTTTGGGAGGCTGAGGTGAGTGGATTGCCTGAGCCCGCGGGTTCAAGACCCGCCTGGGCACCGAGACCTCAACTCTACAATAAATCAAAAAATCAGCCGGGCGTGGTAGCGCATGCCTGTAATTCCGGCTACTAGGAAGGCTGAGGCGGAAGGATCACCGGAGCCAGCAGGTCGAGGCTGCGGTGGCCAGGAGCGGCCACTGCACTCCAGTCTGGGCAACAGAGTGAGACTCCAACTCAAAAAAAAGAAAAAGAAAACATGAATTACCATATGGCCCAGCCATTCCACTCCTAGCATTGAAAGAAGAGACTCAAACAGGTACTCGTACACCAAGGTTCATGACAACATTATTTTCTTTTTTTTTTTGAGTTGGAGTCTCACCCAGACTGGAGTGCAGTGGCCGCTCCCGGCCACCGCAGCCTCGACCTGCTGGGCTCCGGTGATCCTTCCGCCTCAGCCTTCCGAGTAGCCGGAATTACAGGCATGCGCTACCACGCCCGGCTGATTTTTTGATTTATTGTAGAGATGAGGTCTCGCTGCCCAGGTGGGTCTCGAACCCGCGGGCTCAGGCAATCCACTCACCTCAGCCTCCCAAAGGCGTGAGATTACAGGCTGAGTCACCGAGCCCAGTTAACATTATTTTCAATAGGCAAAAGGTGAACCTAAGTGTTTATTAGCAGATGCAGTGATAAACAAAATATGATATAAATATTCAGTGGAATATTATTCAGTCCTAAAAGGGAATAAAGTTCTGATACATGCAGTAACATGGATGAACCTTAAAACATTATGCTAACTGAAGTAAGCCAAGCACAAAAGGACAGGTATTGTAAGCGCTCATTATATGAGGTACCTAGAATAGGTAAATTCATAGAGAAAAAGAAGAGAGGATACTAAGGGCTGGAGGGAGAGAGAAATGAGGAGTTACTGTTTAATGGGTACAAAGTTTCTGTTTAGGATGATGAAAAAGTTCTGGAATAGTGGCCATGGTTGCACAACATTGTGAATGTAGTTCATGCTACTGAATTATACATTTAAATATTGTTACAATGGTGAATTTTATGTTATATATATCACAAAACATGAATATATGCCATATATATAACCTTAATATATTTGATATGATTGGAATGGGTCCCTCAGACATTAGTGTTCCTAGGGACTAGGGTATTCAAATGTCTTAGTAATCACTTGGAGATAAATCTATGTGAAAAAAGTCAAGTCACTTTGTCAAAGGTACAACAACAACCTAGATAATATCCAGACCACTTTTTCAACATCTCTACCTACCTCTACAATATCACCCAACACGGCAAGTTAAGGATGCTCAATTTACTCCAAAAGACTAAATCTCCTGAGGGCAGGGACCCTTGTTCATGAATCTCCAACACCTTTTTTTTTTCTTTGAGTCAGGGTCTCACTCTGTTACCCAGGCTGGAGTTCAGTGGCACTATCACTGCTCATTACAGCCTCAGCCTCCTGGGCTCAGGCAATCCTTCCACCTCAGCCTCCTGAGTAGCTGGGAGCTGGGACTACAGCAGGTATGTACCATCATGTGCAGCTTTCTTTTTTTTTTTTTTTTTTTTTTGTAGAAATGCGGTCTCACTATGTTGCCCAGGCTGGCCAAACTCCTGGCCAAAAGCAATCCTTCTACCTCAGCCTCCCAAAGTACTAGGATTACAGGTACGAGCCACCACACCTAGCCATGAGTCTCCAGCATCTAACATCTAACACAGCACCTGGACCTCAACAGTTAATAGCAAATGAATGAGTATGTGAATAAGTGAATGAGCAAAAGAATGGATAAATCAATGCATAAATAAACAAAAGATTGTCACATAAGTCTTCAGGTGGTCTAGTATCCACTGAGATTATGTGCAAAATTGTGTATATACAGGAGTTTTCTGGAGAGAAGTTCTGTACCTTTTGTTGGATTCTCAAAGCGATGCAAGACCCTACAATGCTTAAAACCATAAATGTAGAGATGGAACAGGATGGGGATGAACTAGGTTATTTCCCATGGATGGCAACTGGCAAGGATTTCCAGAAGATCAAACCAGAGTGAGCAGCAGATAACATAGTACACTGCGGACGAAGTAAGAGAGGAAATCAGAGTTTACCCCCTGAGACCTCTTTCATCATCTGACCATTCCTCTTTGATTCCTCGGAGTTTACCAGTTCTTTGATTTTACAAAACAAATGAATACTCTGATCACTATCATCATTTCATTCTGGCAGAGTCTAGCTAGGCACAGCTGCTTCCTACTCTTTAAAATGTCAAGAAAAAACCTGTGTTTTGAACACCTAAATCCTCTGCTGAAAGAAGAGTCTGACATTGATCTAAGGGCATTCAATTCAGCAGACATTTAACAAGATCCCACTGGGTAACACAGGCCAGGGACGCACAGAGGATTATGTCATGGTCTTTGGGGAGCTCATAGTTTCATGGAAAAAAAAAAAAAGATAATCCTCTGCTCAACACCCCTCTTATAATCAAAGAAATGAAAATTAAAATGACAAGAAACTTCTTTGGATCCATCAGATTTTTTTGTGAGGATATAGGGGAATGGAACCTTCATGGAGGTAAGAACATAAGGTCATTCTAGAGGGTACTCTGTTGGTGCTCAACACATATCTTACCCTACCTTGCCCTAGGGTAAGTGGTGGCTTACCCTACTACTCACCAATTCCATACCTGGGCATATACCCCTAAGAATTTTTACACTGATTCATAAGAAGACTGGTGCAAAGTTGCTTTCCAAGTCTCTTAGAAACCCCCAGATGCTCTCTTCTTTCCTTCTCCCACTTACAGAGGATATATTGGAAACAGTGGTCAAATCATGCTTTACCAAGAAGAAGTTTCACTTCACCACCTAGCTCTGTAATTCCCAACCCAAATCGCCTAGAGACTAGAATCCGTCCGTTTCCAGAAGGGGGAAGTTATTAGAGGGAAACTGTTTCCTGGATACCGAAGACAGAAATCAATTCAGAAACATGACCCTAGATGCAACAGACATCTCGGCCATCACTGTAAATGAAAACAGATGCCGGGCTCGGTGGCTCAGCCTGTAATCCCGCACCTTTGGGAGGTTGAGGTGAGTGGATTGCCTGAGCCCACGGGTTTGAGACCCGCCTGGGCAGCGAGACCTCATCTCTACAACAAATCAAAAATCAGCCGGGCGTGGTAGTGCATGCCTGTAATTCCAGCTACTTGGAAGGCTGAGGTGGAAGGATCGCCAGAGCCCAGCAGGTCAAGGCTGTGGTGACCAGGAGCGGCCACTGCACTCCAGTCTGGGCGACAGAGTGAGACTCCAACTCAAAAAAAAAAAAGAAAAGAAAGAAAGAAAATAGAATGAGAAGCTTGGAAATTAAACCTCATGTGGTCATTTCTTCTAGTCTCCCGTCCCCAATAGGTTAAATGCTTAAAGCAGCGTCAAGAACACAGAACTAGGGAAGTCACTGTCTATATTCTTCCTGAGATGATTTAAAACTTTTATTCAGGAGAGCCAAAGCACTCTTGAAGGAGAGGAACCTGAGAGCTAAAGGGAAAACCTCAATTGTACATTAAGTTTTGGAGAGAGGAACCTGAATATGACCACTTTGTAAATAATTTTAAAAGATCAGCATAGTTCGACTTACTAGCACTGTGTCCTAGCCACCTTGCTTAAAAACCTCAGGTCCTCTGTGAAAATTACAATAGAATCTACTTCATGGAGCTGCTGTGAGGAACAAAGAAAATAATCATTATGAAGCATTTAGCACACTATAGGCAGCCTGTAAACGTTAGCCATTATTCACAAATTTTTTCCTTCCATTTTCTTTGCCAACAAAACTTATTAAGCACTTTTGTGTTCACTGAGCTAGCCATTGAGAATAAAATCTGGACAGAATTTAGAATTTTTTAAAGCTGAACAACAACTTAGATAACATCCAGACCACTTTTTCCAAATAAAATAGTAATTGTATCATCAAGAAATAATAACTAAAAACAGAGCTGCTCTGGTTAAAGCGAGATCTATCTTCTTGCCCTAGCCAGGGTACCAAGAATATAGTTGGGAAACCACATCCAATCTCTTCAGCTTACAGATGAAGATTTTGAAACTCAATTGTGACATTGTTTGTCCAAGGTCACACAGCTCCAGTATCAAAGAATTTACCAACTAGCTTTGGAAGCAGGATATACACATGCAAGACAGTGGAAGAAAATCTAGGGCTAATTTCTTCAAGTTGTATTATCAAACTCTAGGCCTTGGCCACGTCCCTCACTCTTGGGTTTCAGTTTCACCTTTGAGCTTTCTGTTCATGGTAACCTTTGCCTTAAGCTTCCTTTACCATGAAGAAAACTGATCATTTATGCTTTTAGAAACTCAAATACCAGTTTTTCATTGAACATTTTTGTGAATTTGTGTATCTGTGATAGAAGTATTTGTTAAATAAAATAAAAATACAAATATGTTGACATAGGATAATTTTTTACAATAAAACATCTTACTTAATTTGCAAATACATAGAAAAAACAGAAAGCAAGTATTAAGCCTGATTTCCATTATCTCTTCTCTGTGCTTTGAATGATAAAACCTAAATCACTTTTATGTAGTACTGAAGCTTTATTTTTTTTTTTAAAACTCACTGAGAAATATTTCAAGTATACAAAATAAGCTCTACTTGCTCTGTCTGATGTCTGATACTGAGCAGGGAAGAGTGAAAATGCATCTAGTAAATCTGATAAAATGCAATTCTTCCCCAATGCCAAGACTGAGGATTTTAAATATTGAATAGCTTCATCACTTCCCACCAGGATAGGGAATTGCATTGTACTTCAGAACTCCATCCCACCACCTGGGGTTGGTGGTCTGATGTTTTAACACCTTCTAGATCCTCTCTTTAAGTATCTCTCTATTCTGCCTTAACTTTTCTTGGGGGGAAATCCTCTGATATCCTAGTCTATGGTTTTTTAATTTTTTATTTTTATTTTTTAATGTTGTAGAGACAAGGTCTCACTATGTTGCCTAGGCTGGTCTGAAACTCCTAGACTCAAGCAATCCTCATATTTCGACCTCCCAACATGCATAGTCTATGCTTTGAATTCTATTTGAAACATCTCAAATGGAAACAGAGATGGACTTCAACCAGAGCATAGAGCCAATAAAGTGGAGATTCCTTCCCTCCACCATCAGCATCCCTTGCTTCTACAGCCCCTGGACAAACAAAGAGTTCTTGCCCAACATATACATTCAACACGAAGGAAGATGAAGACCTAGATCCTTCCAGCAAGGCGTGTAGTCTAGTGGTTAAAAAATTAAAACACATAGACATTTAAACAGCTAAACATTTCAGAGGAAAAAGTTTGATGCCAAGTAAGTTGAATAAATTGTAAGTGCCATGGGAATTTAGACCACAGAGAAATCATTGCTAGTATTTAGAAAACAGCAAAAGATAGAGACCATGAGCTAAGCCTTACAGAATGGCAAGAATTGGGTGGGTGGAGAGGAGGGAGGGAGTTACAGGTGCAGGGAGCTGAGTGAACAGAGGACCTAAAACAGAAAAAGGATGAGACACATGGAAGATAGTGGAAAGGCTTGTTTGTGTAGACATGAGCTGTTTGGTTAGAAATAGAAACCAAAGCCAAACTGTGAAGGACCATGAATACCATACTGCAAAGTTTTCAGCTTACCTTTTTCCCTGTACCCCCTGGGGACACTAATCTGATGAAATGGTTCATAGACAGGGGTTACTTCCTTATTTTCAGGTAACCCAGAGATGGCAAATACTTTTCCTATTCCACACAAAATTCCATATATTGCCTGGAAAACTGTTTTGAAAATGATTCTAAGGCCACATCTAAGCACATCATGAGTGTTGTGGTTTATTATTTGTGCTCATCAAGGATAAAACAGGAAAGAATTGCAGTAAGAATGGCAGTACAGATGCTTCTTGTTTGCCAACCATGATTTATCCAAAGGGGTGACTATAATGGTGAGAAATCCAAGCATTGAGGTTGCTTAATGGGGAAGGTGTGTGAAGTAGGGGAGGTCTTCCAAATTCCACTAGTTAGGTTAACCACCCACCCTATCTATGCTTAAGGCCAACAAAAGAATGTTCTGCCTCAGACAACAGGAGAGACTACGAGGCACTGATGCTGACATTTGGCCTCATTAACAGAGTGTCCAGGAATCGATTAGTAATGTCTGCCATGGGCTTAGCTTTAAGAAGTGAAACCCATGATATAAAATTAATATCAGGCCATGGGGCAAAAGCTGGAAAAGAACCAAGCCCTGAAAAGCTGAAGCTATGGTTAGAATTTAACAAATCTGTTGTTTATAAGTTTACTTTCACTCCAAAAGAGAGCAATTGATTATCTTCACGTCCTTACCATTAGGGAGAGGGGAAGCTACCCCACAAGACTGATAAACCTATTTTCCCTTGAACAGTGGGCCTCAGACTGCTTAGATCTCCTTGAGGACACAAGGAGGTTGAAGGACAAAAGCACCTCCAATCTCCAGGGACCTCATCTCACAAATATCTTCCTCCTAAACTAGCTCTATAATGGCTCACTGCCCCGATGTAATTGCTGATAGTATGAGACTTGCTTTATGGATAGCATCTTCTATAAAAACTAAGAATGGTAGTTGAGATATTTTTCAGACTCTGATGTATCTGAGGCCCCACCCGGGCCTAAAACAGGTGCCAGGAAGCTGGTTCCATCAGCCCTGTGATGCCCCCTTCCAGAAATTGGCTCTGTAATATGAAGATAGCTCTGACAAGCCCATGACATCATCAACCAATCAGCAGTCCCTAGCCCCCTGTCCCAAATTCTGCCCACCAAATTCCCTTTAAAAACCCTAACCTCCAAATTCTCAGTGAGGCAGATTTAAGTATCTCACTCCCATCCTCCTCACTCAACAGCTTCAAGATATTAAACTCTTTCTCTACAGTAAGGGCTGTGTCAGTTTTGGTTTTTCTGGGCCACGGGCAAGAACCTGATCAGGCTGTAACAAAGTAGTGCTACCCAGCTTTGTACTTACTGTGCTTACGCTTAACAACAGGAAGCACACTTAAAGTACTGCAGGCATCAGAACCAACTCATGCAGGAAGTTAGATGGTTTGGTTTGGTTTGGTTTGGTTTGTGGTTGGGGAAGAGTTATTTTTCAGTTTATATAACCAAGTTTGCAGATACTTATTCTATGCAAAAGATCAGCTCAAAATGTGCATGGTGCCCCAGGATGAACTCAAGGCAGGACCACAGAGACCACTCATCACAGAGTTCAATGATTTTTAAAGTCTGTAATCACAGCAGTTTTGTTTATCCTGCTCTGTTCCTTTGGTGAGTCCTACAAGGCGTTCATGAACTTGCTGCCCATGCCTGCCCATGATCCCTGATTCAGATCAGCCCCCACCAGCAGCTTCTCACCTGGTCTCTGATCTCAGAGCCTCTAATTTCCTCTCCTGTTGAAAACCCTTCAACTCCTTCCCAACCACACTCCTGGGGAAGATGGAGTTTGTCGGCAGGGAGAGCAATTTTTTCTTCTTCTTTTTATTCTCCCTGTAAATGCAAACAAGCGACCGGCACTACAAGAACTTTCATATTTGCAAACACCTCAGGGTGTTTCGCAAAAATCAATCTAACCAAAAACCATAAAATATAAATTCACCTGATACAAGCACAGGATGACTGTGGAGATTTCTCTCCGTACCTCCACATTACACAGTGTCCATACAAATGACTCTGGAAACTGCACCAATTACCAGAGCCACTGGGTAAATCTCAAGGTCAGGAGAATTTGCAGGAAAAAGAAGCAAACGAAATGCATCTTTAAAGAGGTCCCTTTGCATAGGAGAAGAGGGACTGGAGCATGTTCAAACAAAAGCAGATGATTTGGGCGAGAAATTTTCCACCTTCTCTTTGTGATTTTTCAGCTGTCTGAGAACACAGCCCCTACCGTTCATTCCCAGAGGCCTTTCCTAATCTGGAGTCTGCGCAATAGGCTTCTATTATAGGGAAGGATTGTGGTGGGCGTGGGGGAAAGCAGGCGAGAGATGCAAGGCTGTTGCACATTTAGACATAGGAAATACTTTTCTGCAATTACTAAAAAATGCTTACTTAGTAGAAACTTTACAAAACACAACCAACCAAAAAGATAATAATAATGAGTCACACCTAACCCCTCTTCAACCAGCAAGAGCCATTGCTTGGTGGTATAACCCCCAATGCAGTCTCGAAAGTACTGCTGCAGTCTGGTGCATGTAGAACATGAAGACCCCTGGGTCTACCCCCATTTCTGCAGAATCCAGATTGCTAAGGGTGGCTGCATTTTTACAAGGCAAATCCCGGCAAGTCTTATGAGAACTCCTCCTCTGAACTATAAATCCCCCTCCCAATGTAGATATTTCTGTTTCTTTTGGTCATCACTGTATCCCAGAGCCTGGCATGTAAGGGAAATTCAATTAAATTTGTATATGTACAGCCAGATGCATGGCATGTACCTATAGTCTTGGCTGCTCAGGAGGATCACCTGTGCCCAGAAATTCAAGACCAACCCTGGCAACATAGTGAGACCCTATCTCTAATAAACAAATAAATAAAATATCCATATACAAAATAAAGTCTATTCGGTCTTTTTTCCTTGACCATATACATTTTTGTTTTTGTAAGGCAGAGCCCAAAATGGAGCTTTGCTGGTCTCCTTGAGCTCATACACAACAATAATCCTTTCTCAGAACCCTGGGCAAATCACAAGATATTAAGATGAACATTTCCCAAGAATTTGTCTTTCAGCTACCAGCCCAGCCCTTCTTCTATGTGATTAACCACCCATGACTGATCCGCCCATCCATCCGGTCATCAGAGATATGAGAAACAGACCCCAACACCATGACGTCAGCTCCTGTGAATGCTTGCCTGCCCCCCCCAAAAGGAAAACTTTAAAAGCTTTCAACCTCAAGCATCTGTTGCCATCTTTCTTTAAGTGTCTGGCCCCCTCTCCAATCTTGGCAAGGTGGTTCCACACTTTTTCTCTGATCAACTTTCTAAATAAGCTTTTTCTGACCTACTCTTTGTGCACTTGTTTGCATCTTTCCCATGGCACCAGCTCACCAAACTAACACTTTTCATCCTTTTCCTTTTTTTTGAAATGTATCTTCAAGTGCCTTCGCTGAAGCAAGAACATTCCTCTTCTTTGACAGCAAATACTAATTAAATCTTCCCAGAGAAAGTTAGGCAAACCAAGACCTACCTTCTTGCCAGTTACAAAGGAACAGACTTTCCAATTCCTGTGTTTTCTTTCCCTTTTCTTACTGTTAGGAAAAATAAATAAATCAAAGTGATAAGATTTTGTAGAAAATTTCTACTGGAGATAGAGCTATTTATGCTTTAACTTAGGCTGAAAGATTTCCTTCCAGTTTTGTGAATTATCTAATCTAAATAAAAGAATTCCTAAACCAAAAAAAAAAGAAAGAAAGAAACATGTCTTCATAGTTTTCAGTTCATTGCTAGAAAAGGCATTTATCACATGCTTTTCACTGTTTTGAGTTTTACAACCATTACTTCACCTATAATTATTATCTATAACCCCTATTTCAGAAGAAGAATCTTAGACACAAAGAGGTTATGTAGTTTGTTCAACATCACAGCTAGGAAGTGGCAGAAGCAGTTGAAGCCTCAGTAGCAGAAATCCAGAGTCTTCACATATGACCTCTGCATTTGTCTTGAGTCTCCTCAGGTTTTCAATATTGCTTTACACATTTTAATGGTAACATGTTATTCTACCATATAGAGTTACCAGAACTTCTTTAAGAAACTATTGGACAGTTTTTCTCTGATTTTACATAATGTACATCAAAAGTATGTTAACTCAATTTTTCCATATCCAGTTTTATAGTTCCCTAAAATCATTTCCTGAAAATGGAATTGTTAGGTCAAAGAGCAGGAGAATTTTTAGGGCTTTTGATTCACATTGTCAAACTGTCATTCTAATTTATTAAGATACACAACCAACAGCAGCAGAGGTATCTATTTCCTCATAGAGAATACCAAAACTGGTCAGATGTGGTAGCTCAAGCCTATAATCCCATCACTTTGAGAGGTCAAGGAGGGAGGATCACTTGAGACCAGGAGTTCAAGGCCAGCCTGGACAACATAGTGAGATACAGTCTCAATAATAATAATAATAATAAAATTAAAATTAGCCAGGTATAGTGGTGCACACCTGTAGGCACAGCTACTCAGGAGACTGAGGAGGTAGGATCACTTGAGCCCAGAAGTTCAAGGCTGCAGTGAGGTATGATTATGCCACTGTACTCCAGCTTGAGTGACAGAGTGCAACTACTAGTCAAAAAAAGGAAAGAAAATACCAAATTTTGAATACTGTTTAAAATATATCTTTGTGGCTTCCATATTTGGAGGGAGTACTTTAGTTCTCTTTTAACATGGGGCACCTGTTACAGGGCAGGGCCTTGGCAGCACCAATGGACAAAGAATTAGGCAAGGAGACTGAACTGAGTTCCTCCTCACACCTCCTGGAAACGCCCTGGGTAACCCCCAACACATTTTGGGTTTTGCTTTGTGTTTTGTGTTTTTTGTTTTTTGTTTTTTGAGTTGGAGTCTCACTCTGTCGCCCAGATTGAAGTGCAGTGGCCGCTCCCAGCCACCGCAGCCTCGACCTACTGGGCTCCAGGGATCCTTCCGCTCAGCCTTCCAAGTAGCTGGAACTACAGGCGTGCACTACCACACCCGGCTAATTTTTTAATTTATTGTAGAGATGAGGTCTCGCCAAGTTGCCCAGGTGGGTCTCGAACCCACGGGCTCAGGCAATCCACTCACCTCAGCCTCCCAAAGCGCGGGATTACAGGCTGAGCCACCGAACCCGGCTTGCTTTGTGTTTTTATTTTGTTCTGTGTGGTCTCTGTACCTTTATTTATGTCACACTCCCAGCTATTTGGGTGTCTTCATTCCTATGCATCCCACAAATTCACTTCCTCCCCGGTCTACTCCGTGGTGATCACATTCCTCAATGATTTGCAAAAGGCCTGCTAAGAACCCACAGAAGACTGATCAACTGTAATTATCCAGAGTACCACTAAAGAAATAGAGGCTAAGCCAGGCTGAGTAACTTACCCAAGGTCACACAGCATGCCAAGAGGCAGAGTCTGGATTCTCAGAGTTGGCGCTCTTATCCATGCCCCTCCACTGCCCCTCCGTTGGCAAAACTTCCCACCTCGGGGAGAAAACCTGAGCTGCAAATCAACCATTCCGAGGCCTGACTGACCTAGCAATCCTACAACCAAAGATAGAAGTTACTTCTCCCTGTGCGGAGGAGGAGAGAAGGAAAGAGCCTCTACCTTTTGCCCAAGCATTCCAGACGGACCCATCATCCCTCCCAGAGTCACTAGCTTCAAATACTTTGCCTCTGGTGCAGCTGAAATCATTATCGATCTTGAGTGCTTTCTAAATGAGCTCATGAGCCACCATGGCCTCAGAGCAGCCAGGCTCCTAGGAGCGACTGTTTCCTTGATCAGCTCTTCCTGGCTCATATTTACACTGGGAAATTAGAAGTTAAAAGTAAAAGCAGATGGAGATGGAATTTAATTCTATCCAGCAAAAACATGGTATGCAAAGAAAGCAAAAGTGAATGGTCAAGTCGGTGCCAGGCCTGTGTATGTCCTGGTGTCTCCAGTGTCTGCCGATGTGTGAACTCCATGGGGCGACACTCATACCACTGTGAGAATGCACCAACATCCTGCTGTCTGTTAGGATGGTTTTCTGCCAGAAATGACTAGTAAGGATGTGGTCGGAAGCCATCCTGTACTTATTCCTCCTAAGTGAGAAGCCCAGAGGAAGGTGGCCTTAGAGCCGGTCTGACAGCTCAACGGAGGTGTCAGGATGGGGCTCTTCCTGCATTTCTGTCCTGCCATCCTCCTGTTGGCTCCTCCTACCCAGGCTTGGTGCTCCAGGCTCCCAAGCTCCACGCATCAACTTCCCACTCAAGGCAAGAAAATGGGACAGAGGGTAGCACCCTCCAGGCCCACTTTCGTGTCTGAATGAATGTCTTATCAAAGTGCCCATCCCTCCTCTCACATCTCATTCAATTTAGCATCACGTGTCCACTAAATGGGGTGGGGGTGGTATTATCCTGATCAATTTAGAACAGCCATGAACAACTTTTCACTAGGGTCTGACAAATTCTTGTCCCAAGTAAAACTGATGTTCTATAAAAAAGGAAGAAAGAGGAAAATTGGCAAATAACAACGTCAGTCACAACTGTATCCTCAGCACACAGCTGAAGGCTTGGCACATAGCAAGTGCTCACTGAAAGCATGTCCAATGAATCAATGAACACCTTTGTTCTCTGAGGATAGAAGGAAGAGAGTAGATTGGGGAACAAGGTCAAAGAGGAGGACAGACAAGGATGGAAGAACAGGAAGGCACCTGCTTCTCATCTATTCCTGAAATGGGCTTGAGCTTCTGTGTTTGAAGAGTAAAGGATGGAAACTGATAAGACCCCCAACTCGTGAGCCTCCTGTGATATTCCAGGTAAGGAGTGTTGGCCAGAAGCTCAGGCTTTGTTCACAAGAGCCCAGTAACAATGGGGTACGGAGCTGAGAAGGGCCCTTCTCTGGACACCACTTAACCCAGCAATGCTCTGCCCATGAGCAAATGGAAGCTTCTGGAACACCCAGAGGGAGCTCCCTTGCCCAAAAAGCCAGCAGTGTTCTCGTGGTGGGCATCAAGGGGGCTTCAGCAGGCAGCTTGCCAGGCTGTGGACCCAATCAGGTGAGAACTGGAAGTGAGGAGGGAGGAGGCCTTGCAGAGGTCAAAGTTGACAGACTGCCTGGAGGTTCCCTGAGACAAGCCTTGGAAATCCGGAGAACATGTTGAGGGGTCAATCCTGTCAGTCAAGCAGATGGAGGCCTATGCCAACATAATTTGTATTTCACAGGCTGGTGACATTTGAGTTGCAAATGGACAAGACAGAGTTGGCTATGATTTTCCCTTCCAGAGGAATGCTAGCCTAACTCACTTCTCAAAGCAGGTGACACTGGTGGTGAGAAGCCCACCCAAGAAGCCAAGTTAGACTTCAGTGTCAGGATTGTGCAGACATAGCTGAAATCAGGAAACTGTTGGCAGCCAAGACACCCCACCCCGACCCCGAGCTGAGCCTAGAATAAGATTCACTATTCTCTCTCTGGTTTAGATGGTCCATTCTCCTCCCTGAACCTCAGTTTCCCCATCTATAAAATGAAGGAATCACATTACAGTCTCTCAAATTCTTTTAACACTGGTGTTCTGCCTTGTTAGATAGGCATACGCAAACAAGAAAGGTGCTAAAATAAAATCAGAGCAACTGATGATATAAATAAAAATAAAGATATGGCCCAAACAAAAGAGATCATGATGTAGGGGTTGAGAATTCAGGTTCTGGACTGGGCTGGACCTGGGCTTAGAGCCAAGCTCTGTCACTTACTGTCGCTATTATTACTATCGTTATTATTTTTTAAAGACAGGGTCTCGCTCTGTCTTTCAGGCTGCAGTGCAGTGGCACAATCATACCTCACTGCAGCCTCGAAATCCTGGGCTCAAACAACTTCCTGCCTCAGTCTCCCAAGTAACTAGGACTAAAGGTGCAAGCCACTGTACCCAACTAACTTTTTCATTTTTGATAGAGATGAGTCTTGCTATATTGCCCAAGATAATCTTGAGCTCCTAGGTTCAAGTAATCCTCCCATGCCTGGGAGTACAGGCATTAGCCACTGGGCCCAGCCTGATCTTATGTTTTTTGGTTTTTTGTTGTTGTTGTTTTTTGAGTTGGAGTCTCACTCTGTCACCCAGACTGGAGTGCAGTGGCCGCTCCCGCCACCGCAGCCACAACCTGCTGGGCTCTGGCGATCCTTCCACCTCAGCCTTCCAAGTAGCTGGAACTACAGGTGCGTGCTACCACACCCGTCTCATTTTGATTTATTGTAGAGATGAGGTCTCACCAAGTTGCCCAGGCGGGACTCGAACCCGCGGGCTCAAGCAATCCACTCACCTCAGCCTCCCAAAGGCACGGAATTACAGGCTGAGCCACCAAGCCCAGCTTGATCTTATGTTTTTAAGCCTGTGATAAATTTTCCTCATCTATAAAATGGAGATAATGATACCAATCGCATGAAGTAGTTTTGAGAATTAAATAATAGGCTCATATTGCCTAGTAAAGTGCCAGGCATATATTAGATGCTCCATAAATACCCCTTTAAACAAACCAAAAAGATGAATTCTCAAGTGATGGTCTACCACTAGGACTTCAGGGACCCACTTTCTGACTGCCAACTTCATGACCAAGAGGCAGACAGACTGTCAGAACTTCCTAAAAGTCTGACGATTGTGTGTTTTATTTAGGTGATGACCAGGGTTAGCCCCAGACTCGGGGAGATGTGTGGAGGCCCTCTATTCTAGAAAGACTCAAACTTGTTCCTTTCACTGGCCTTGTCTTGTTGGATAGCCAAGTAAAAGATCTTGCCCACTCACATTCAAAAATCTATTCATTAATGGAATGCAATTCACATTATATGCCACTAATTACCCTAGGAAGGCAGTAAAAATTAATAAGGAACTACAGTTTAATTGTTCCGTAATGACAGGGAGTTCCAAAGTGCCCTCTTGAGTAATAAAATTAACATTTAAACTAGTTCCGTCAAAGAACCTTCTCTTAAATATAACTCTTCACTATTAGCGTGGCTTATTTATTTATTTTTCCCTTTGGGCAGCTCTAAAATGTCACCAATTTAACATTGCGAATTTTTCTAGTGTTCCTAGACAGTGACTACAGTGTCCACAATGCTTCGTGTAAACTATGGATGGCAGGAGAAACCCTGCCCCCCAAACACACACACACCAGTTAGAGTGTCCTCCATTTATTTAATCAAGGGTAGATTGATTAAATCAGAAAACAGTGCTTCTCCCTAAAGGGAGGTGGGGACTAGAAGCAGCTGCCAAATGCTATCCAGCGTGGAGTCCTACAAGATCTCAGAGGTGCCATCTGTGCTATGACATCATTCTTTCTCTCATATTTGAACTCATATTGCTATTTCAGGGTTTCCTCTGTACTTTTTTTTAAGGGAATGTGGTAGTTTCAAAATATGCCTGTAGACTGGGCGCGTTAGCTCATATCTATAATCCCAGCAGTTTGGGAATCCCAGGTAGGAAGATTGCTTGAGGCCAGGAGTTTAAGACCAGTCTGGGCAACATAGCGAGACCTGGTCTCTACAAAAAAACCAAAAAATAGCCAGGCATGGTGGCAAATACCTGTAGTCCCAGCTTCTCGGGAGGCTGAGGTAGAAAGATCATCTGAGACCAAGAGGTTGAGGCAGCAGTCATGATTGTGCCACTGCACTCCAGCCTGGGCAACAGACTGAAACCCTAACTTAAAATAAAATAAGCCTGTAAAAGGTGAAGTTAGTGATTCCTGTCTAACAAATACAAATACAAAATGGCAGAAAGGATACTGTGCAACTTTTAGAACTGAGCTCTAAAAAGGATGTGACTTTCACTGGCCCTCTCTTGAGACGCAGCCACCATGTTGTGAGGGAGCCCAGGCACATGGAGAAGCCACGCTTGGGTGTTGTGACCAACAGACCCAGCGAGGCCCCGGCCAATACCACACCACCCACCAGATTCATAAGTGAATGGGCCTTTGGATTCCAGCACCCAGCCTTCAAGTCACCCCAGCTGAGGCCCAGGAACCTGAATCAGAGGCAACTCCTGCCCCCTGTGCTCTGAATTCCTGACCCGCAGAAACTGTGAGCCATATTAAATGATTATTTTAAGCCACTAAATTTTGGATCAAGCTGTTATACCACATTAGACAACCAATGCAGAAATATTTGCAGACTTTGGGCCTCCCGGTTCTTAAACAAAAACTTTAAAGCCAGCAAGGCCTCATGTACTTGGGACAGAAGGGAATACAGAGGGGTCAGCAGTGCCTGTCACTGTCCCAGACACCTACCTTCCCACATGCCCACTTTCAACCCCGCAGAGCGACACGTTCCAAAAGAAGCTCTGTAACCCTGGGCAATTTTAAGGTTGAAGGATTTTCCTATAATTTATAGAGATAGGACAAAGCACAGTTTATCAACCTGGGATGTTTTCTTTCCCTAAAGAGCTAAGGATTGACATTGGTAATCCCTCGAAAGTGGCCTCTCAGGGAGTCCCATCATAGTCACACACTTAGAAAGAAGAAAAGCCAACAGAGAGGAAACAGCTGAGTTCTGGGCCTGTTCGTTCCCCATACCCCATGCTCGGCCCCAGCTCCACACCCCTCACCCACTGTCTCTCACACCAATATTGCTTCTTCTCCTAGGCCAGGCCAGCTGCCTTCTCATTCATTCATTCATTCATTCAATATTTATCAAGTGCTTACTGCCTCATGGTAGGTTAGCATTAAACTAATCAAACAAATAAATAATTGCACTTGTCCTAAGCACTATGAAGGAGAAGCACAGCATCCCCTGGGGAGCTAGGGATATTTGACTGAGACCTGAAAAATTAGAGAATTAGCAAGTCAAACAGGGTTGGGACGGGGGTGTAAGGGGAACATCCTAAACAAACAGGGAGCTGTGAAAATGCCACACGGTAGGAAGAAAATTGGAGGTAGCTAGGGTCTTAAAGAAAGACCAATCAGGACACCAGAAGCAGAGAGAAGGGGGAGGCTAGAAGAGTATGATGGAGACTGCACCTGATCATAAGGGACCATGTTAAAAAAGATGGTGTTTGTATTATAAGAACAATGTTCAGCTGCAAACGTGTTTAAGACAAAAGAGTGACACGGTCAAATTTCTCCCATTAAATAATTTCAGTTCCCCAACCCTATCATTTCCAATGTGTGTACACCTCTATAGAACCCAGATCCCTCCATATGACAGCCAGCTGTTTGGGTATCCTTCTCCCCCAAGACTGATGGTCTCTGAGAGCAGGGATCATAACTCTGCTGCTCTTGGGATCAAATACAAACTCCTTTTACAGTCTTCAAGGTCTTGCACCATCAGTCCCTTGCCCACCAATCTGGGATCATCTCGGGTCATCTCTTGTGTTCTCTGGTCACTCACCATGGGCCAGCCACACGGGCAGGCATGTCACTTCCTCAGGGGCCTTTCCAAGATTTCCTAACTAGGATTAGCCCCTGTTCAATATGCTCAGAGCTACCAATGCTTCCCCCATTATAGTGCCTACCAGGGTTTATATCATTACTTATACACACTATTGATTTAATATCTGCCTCCCCTCCTAGACTGTCATTTTCATGATGGCAGAGAACTTGTCTGTCTTCATCATCATATCCCCAGCACCTGGCACTGTGACACACATAGCTGGCATTCCACCAAGAGCTGTCGAATGTCAGGATAAATGAGTAGGAACGCATGAACTGGTAACCGAAGAGGTGAATTAATGCATGACCCAGTGGTCACTCAGGCCAGCTCCACAGCTGATGTTGGAAACTTCTCTCTGGTTGTCCTCCAATGCTTTTAATGACATAACCTCTTTGCTGGCGTCACTGACGTACGACTGGAAGAAATCGATGTTTGTAAGTGCTTTGTGGCATAAATGGAAAGTGGAAACAGGTAGAGGCTGGAAAGGCATTTCTGGAAATCTCTGAGTAGTTATTCTCTTAATCCCTCTGCCAAGCAAAGGAAGAGACTGGCAAACAGCCATGCTCACTTCATGATTCCACGTAAATGCTGACATGCATGGGACTTCAACAGCATTCATAAGTGCCCCAGGTCCAGGGCATCTCAACGCTTTGCACAGAAACCTGCGAGGTCAAATGACAGTCCTCTTGGTCAATGCTGCTCAAACTACCTCTGATCAAGGGCCAAGTTTTATTTTTATTTTCAATCCATCACAGATGAATGTTGTATAAAATACAAAATAGTATGCTTGGATGTGGCAGCAATGTCAAATGGCTGTCAATGTTTCTAAAGTGTACTTCTTGTTTCTAATTTCATCATGAGTAACAAATATTCTGTAGACCCAGCCCCATCTGCAGACCACGCTTTGAGTGACACTGTTCCAGGCCCTCGAGATGATCCTAGAGAGATAGCAAAGACCTTCCAAGCTGAAAAGGAGTTTGTTCTCACTCTAAGAGCAGCAGGGAGTCCAATGGAATTACAAATACAGCTAAGACATGGTCCCCGCTCTCAAGAGGTCATCAGTGTGGTGGGGGGGAAGATACATAAGGAACTAGCTGAAGTATAATGTGGTATGGGCTTTATAGAAGGGTACACACACAGAGGTAGGAAATGACAGGGTTAGGAAACTGAAAGGATTTAACAAAAGAAATTTGACCTTGTCACTCTCCTGCACTCCAGCTGCAACATTCCTCACCCATGGCAGACATTGCTAATCAATCATCACACAAGTCCCCATCAAGACCATGTTTGGCTTTTAAATCTTTCTCATCCCAGTGTTCAAGACACTCACCACTATGTAAATAATCAAGGATACCACAGGAAATAAACCTCATTTCCCATCTCTGCTCTACATGATCCAAAGATTGACCTTTTGTCACATTCGTGCCCATGATAAAGAAATGTCCATATTTTTATTTCCAGCCTCACGAAGGGTTCACAGAGAAAGGCCATTTCATCACAGGGATTCCCTCCTGTCCATTCAGTCCAGCAACCATCTTGAACAGCTTGAGAAGTCCTGCATTCATACATACCAACAGAAGATGCAGCAATTTATACCAGATACAGAGCCTTCTAATGTAATCTCAGACATAAGCTGTACAGATCGTATTTGAGAACTGCAATCACTAGGCCCTCATTGCTTTGACTCTTTCTTCCTTCAAATTCTACATTCCATGGTTTACCTGCTTTTATTTCAAATTGTCATGAGGGCTCACTCACCGTGGATTGTTTTCACTTCTCCTCACCTTGATTGTGAAAATAGTGAAGGTTTTCATTCCTCCCACATTCATTCTTGTCCTAGGCAAGACTAAAACCCTCTGCCGTGCCCTGGTAACTATCAAGCCGTGACCCAACTTCCAGCCATGGTCCTGGAGGGGCCCAGAAAGAAGCATCCACAGGAGGGAGAGAATTGATCTGTTATCTTGCATATCAGACCCAAAGCTCAGTCTAGAAAAAGACAAATTTCACTTGGAACATTTTCTCTCAACCTCACCTGTCAAATTTCCTTTGAAATGTTTTGCATCTTCCTGTGGCCCCTGCAAACCATGGAATCACAGACTACTAGAGCTAAAAGGGACATGAAAGAGCAATTGTCTAATCCAAAGATCTCTTCTGACTAAGGGGAAAACAGATGAGGTTAGTCTGAGGAGTCAGGAGACTCAGGCCCTCTCGCCAGCCTGCCAGGTGGCCGCGGAGGTACTAGCTCACCTCTATGAGAGTGTTTTGAAGAAAAACAGACAAGAGCCTTAAATGGGATAGTTGTGACTCACAGAATAGCTGAGAATTAAGTGAGATCATGTGAACATAAGTGCTTTGAAAATGAGGGCACCATATGAATGTTGGAGTTTCAACCATCCTCAAATACAGGTTAAGTATCCCAAGTCTAAAAATCTGAAATCTGAAATGCTCCAAAATCTGAAATTCCTTTGAGTCAACATGATGCTCAAAGGACATGCTCAATGGCCCATCTCAGATCTCAGATTTTTGAATCTGGGATGCCCAGCCAGACAAGGATATAATGCAAATATTCCAAAATCCAAAAACATAATCAGAATTTGAAACATTTCTGGACTTGAGCATTTCAGATAAGGGATATTCAACCATACCACAGACACCCAGAGGCAAAAGTCAGAGCAGAAACACTGGGGTGGGGGCGGAGTAAGTTAGCCAGTCTGCCTTTTGACAAAGACCTTTTTGACTACTTGGAAGTCAGAATGAATTAAAACAATGAGAAGGTTGGGGCCCATTCATAGTCCAAGCAAGAGATTATAGAAGCTTGGACTAGAATGGTGATTGTGAAAAGAAAAAGTGGACAGATTAAAAAATGTTTATGAGGTCAAACCATCAGGGCTCAGTGATGGATTCGATATGAAAAGAAGCAGGGAGAGGAATATGTTCAGGGTAGTGTTCCTGGCCTACTTAACTGGATGGTAGTATCATTCAATGAGATCAGAAACACCAAAAGAGATCCAGGTAGATGAAGCACAGGTGGAAGATCACAGAATGGCTTTCCAACAGGGGGAACTTGAGACATCCAGGGGAGAGGTCAGATAGGCTGCTGGAGCTGAGGGGGGCTGCATGGTACAAGATATAAAATAAGTATGTGCAGCTGGGTGTGGTGGCTCATGCCTGTAATCCCAGGGGAAGAGGAGACTGGAGCACCGCTTGAGCCCAAGAGTTCAAGACCAACATAGTAAGACCTCGGACAACAGAGTAAGATCTCGTCTCTATAAAATTTTTTTAAAAATCAATCAGCGCCGGGCTCGGTGGCTCAGCCTGTAATCCCGCGCCTTTGGGAGGCTGAGGTGAGTGGATTGCCTGAGCCCGCGGGTTCGAGACCCGCCTGGGCAGCGAGACCTCATCTCTACAATAAATCAAAAAATCAGCTGGGCTATGGTAGCGCCTGCCTGTAATTCCGGCTACTTGGAAGGCTGAGGCGGAAGGATCACCGGAGCCTAACAGGTCGAGGCTGCGGTGGCCGGTAGCGGCCACTGCACTCCAGTCTGGGCGACAGAGTGAGACTCCAACTCAAAAAAAAAAAAAAAAAAATCAATCAGCCGGGCGTGGTAGTGCATGCCTGTAATTCTGGCTACTTGGAAGGCTAAGGTGGAAGGATCGCCAGAGCCCAGCAGGTCGAGGCTGCAGTGGCCAGGAGCGGCCACTGCACTCCAGTCTGGGTGACAGAGTGAGACTCCAACTCAATAAATAAATAAATAAATAAATAAAAATTAGCCAGGCTTGATGGCACATGCCTGTAGTCCCAGCTACTCAGTAGACTGAGGTGGAAGGACCACCTGAACCCAGTATTAAGGTTGTGGTGAGCCATGCTCATACCACTGCACTCCAGCCTGGATGACAAAGTGAGACTCTAGCTCAATCAATCAATCAATCAACATGGTATATACAGGTAGGTGGGAACTGAAGTATAGCGAGTCCCCTACATTCAAACCTTCAAATTACAAACTTTAACAATGCATACCTTTTTTATGTATTATTTCTCTGCACCAGATGTCAGTATAGTAAATACAGTACTAGATAGTCAATTGTGTTAGTTGGGTACCTAGGCTAACTTTGTTGAACTTTAAGCAAATTGGACTTGTTCATATGTAGGGGACTTCCTGTGATTGGCCAGGATGACAATACCTAGGGAAAGAATACAGAGTAAAAAAACAAGAAGTGGAACTAGGGCCAACCATCATATTGAATGGCAGAGGAGGATGCCCTTCCAGAGATACAGAGGAGAGATCAGAGAGACAGAAGAAAAGGCAGAACCATGTTCTCAACTAAGGGAAGAAAGACCTGGCCAGCAGCAAGTACTGATAAGGACTGAAAAACATCCCTTGACGAGCAATGGACGTGGCAGAAATCAAACTCCAGATCCTTCCCAAGCACCCTTCTCTCCTGACCCTTCCCCACTAACAACCAAGATTCAAAGTGGACCTCCAATCGGAAAACCTAGTCCTCCTTGAGGACTTGAACACCATGGCTCCTTCATCAGGATAGCTTGGGGCTTCAGCTAAGTCTGTAGATTCCTGGAGACCCACTCCACCTACCAGCTAAGAAGTCCTGAAGACTGGTCTTGTCTACATCATGGATGGAAGATACACAACCTGCCTGTTAATGCCCACCAGACCTGAGTCCACAGCAGACATCACTAATGGATCAGAAGTCCCATGTGCACACCTGCGTCTCAGGGCCTGTCTCCATCCCTCTTGTCCGCCTGTACAGCCCAGATCCCCAGATGCCCCTGCCCACCCCATTGTCTCCGTTCCCTGTCCTCCCCCAAGGGAGGCAGAGGCAGCAAAGATGAACGGCCTTTCCGTGTTAGCACCTCTTTGTTCCTGGGTCCTTGTCCCTGGCTGCCTGGCTGCGCACAGCTGGTCGGCCAGACTGCTGCATCTGTTCCCAATATTGATGTGATTCGCAGTGATTTGCTTTGGAAATCAAAGCCTGGGGATTGTCGGCTTTATCGAAAAAGCAGGCCCTGCTCTGCTGGGGAAGAGGGATGACTCGACTCACAGCAGAGTTTCATTTGTTTGGATTTTCCTGTCGGACACAAACACCCGACGGGTCCTGCCCAACATGGACAGCTCGCAAGCCTCCTCTGGAGCTTGACTGGGGAGGATAATAACCTAAACAAAGGAGCAGATGATCGCAGAGGCTTATTTGCAGTCTGCACGGTTTATATTTAGCCATCTTGTGACAGGGTTGCTGCTTCTGTGTGGCAATTGCCCTTGGGAAATTCAATCCTGGGGGGTACAGGGGTGGGACAGAGCTGGGAGAGGGCAACAGGGGTTTAAAATGTTGCTTTGTGCCACAGGAAGGAGAGTCAGACCAAATGTGTCCAATTAGCAATCAGCTGGGGACAGTATTTTAGATACTTACTCATAGCAGCATGAGAGAGAGTACAAAAATGTATAGAAGGGGACAGTTGTGTCATGGGCTGCAGATTGCCTAGCACATAGGGCTGCAAAGTCTCTTTGTCTTTCCTTCATGTCTGCACTCCACAAGACAGAGTGAAAAGGACAGCGAGGGGAAGCTAGAAGAGCTGGATTCTCGGCCCAGTCTGCCATCGGCTCAAAGCCATCTCCCTTCTCTGTAAAATAAAAGGGCTGGAGAGGATGATCACTGAGATCCCATGATTCTACCCGAGGCAAAACCAAGAGAGCACACAGCACACTGACATCGGTAGAGAGCTACTGGTTAAGAAAACCGTGGGGCCGTCACAAGGGATTGCCCTGCCATCATTAAAATTTGTGGTGCTGGCCTGGCATGGTATCTCACATCTGTAATCCCAACACTTTGGAAGGCCGGGGTAGGAGGATTACTTGAGCCCAGGAGTTTGAGACCAGCCAGGGCAACATAACAAGATCCTGTCTCTACAAAAAAATTAGTTGGGCATGCTGGCCTGTGCCTGTAGTTCCAGCTACTCAGGAAACTGAGGCAGGAGGATCGCCTGAGCCCAGGTGGTCGAGGCTGCTGTGAGCTGTGATGGAGTCACTGCACTCCAGCCTGGGTGACAGGGTAAGAAACTGATTCCAAAAAAAATTGTGATGCCACTCAACACAAACCAAACTTCCATTCAAATAATCTTTAGAGGAAAAAAGCAGTGTTGATCTATATTCATTGAGACTGAAGGGCATTTCTAATATCTTGCTAAGTGAAAATGGCAGCAGCCACGTGGAACAGCCCTTCCTCGCCAATCAGGTAACCATGGAATGGGGCAGAAGATCACAGAGAGCTGGAGGGAGGTATGCAAAGGAATGGAGAGGAAGGAGAAGCCTCTCCTCATTCCTGCTGACCCCTCTCCCTCTGTCTTGTGGGACTAACTTGTCTGGGAATGTGAATTCCATCAACTAGGTCTGGTAGAGAAAGGAGGTTTTCACGCAGGATTTGTGTTGTGGCTTTTTTTGGCTTTTTGTCTTCGTGCTGTTTCATGGCCAAGAACATAGAGTGAGGACCCAGTCCACCATCTTTCCCCAACCTGAGGCAGCAGGAGAAGAGTCTTGGTGGATATCTGTGAGTCAAGTCTCTTCCTGATTAAACCCTCCATTATTCTGGAATCCACAGTCTTATTGAAGAGGCTGCCGGTTTAAGAATAGGGTGGGCTGAGTGTGGTGGGTCGTGCCTATAACCCCAACACTTTGGGAGGCTGTGGTGGGAGGATTGCTTGAGCCCAGAAGTTAGAGACCAGCCTGGGCAACCTAGTGAAATCTCGTCTCTACAAAAAATAAAAAAGTGAGCTGAGCATGGTGGCGTGGGGCTGTCGTCCCAGCAATTCAGGAGGCTGAGGAGAGGGACCCAGCACCAGGGGGACGCCTCTAAGAAAAAGACTGTGGCTTTAGGCAGAAGCTCCACAACCTCCTGGGGCCCAGTCTCCTAGAAACAGTCCCGTCTGGGCATAAATCTCATTCTAGAATGTTGAGGCAGAAAAGGTCTTACAGCTCCTCCCTCATTCCCAGAAAAGTCCTGTTTCCACCCTTTGGGGTTGGTTTGCTTGAGTTTTTTGTTTTGGTTTTTTGTTGTTGTTGTTTTGAGTCGGTGTCTCACTCTGTCACCGAGGCTGTAGTGCAGTGGCATGATCACGGCTCATTGCAGCCTCAACCTCCTAGACTCAGATGATTCTTCTGCCTCAGCCTCCTGAGTTGCTGGGACCACAGGCACACACTACCATGCTCAGCTCACTTTTTTATGTTTTGTAGAGATGAGGTTTCACTAGGTTGCCCAGGCTGGTCTCTAACTTCTGGGCCCAAGCAATCCTCCCACCACAGCCTCCCAAAGTGTCAAGGTTATAGGCACGAACCACCACATCCAGCCCATCCTATTCTTAAACCGACAGCCTCTTCAATAAGACTGTGGATTCCAGGATAATAGAGGATTTAATCTGAGTTTCAGGAAGAGACTTGACTCACAGATAACCATCCACCAAGACTCATCCGCATCAAAGGCAAATCGAATACTGACCATCATGGTGTGACTGGAATGAGCCAAGAGTACCTCTCTCACCACTTGCCTAAGCTCCACCCTTCGCTCTTTATTTCTTTGTGTTAAAGTATATCCATCTGCAGAAATGAAAAAAAAATGTATGAGTCAGGAAAATAAAACTCCCTCAGCATGAAAGAACCCCCAGAATTAGAAAATCCACAAATAGGCATCAGAGTGGGCAGTTCTCCAGTCTCAGCTATCTGCACACTTGGATTCTTTGCATCAGAAGGGACTTTAC
This sequence comes from Cephalopachus bancanus, assembly GCA_027257055.1. Taxonomy (NCBI): domain Eukaryota; kingdom Metazoa; phylum Chordata; class Mammalia; order Primates; family Tarsiidae; genus Cephalopachus; species Cephalopachus bancanus. Next base: position 4,431,143 of record JAPVLO010000236.1, read on the forward strand.
TTCATGCTGTACTTTTATGAAGGGGCAATGTAGGCCCAGAGGGGTCTCGTTTCTTAAGCAAGGTCACACAGCACATTGGGAGCCACGGTTGGGGCCCTCTGACTGCTATGCACATTTTTAAGAACTCTTAAATGTTAAACTCTAACCCAAGACCCCACTGCTTTGTCTTACAAACCATAGGAACCTCCTCCACCAAAATCCCTCTTTTACCATTTCTTCGGGCACTAGCATGTATAGGGATCACAGTGGGCAGAATGAAATCAGCGCCATAAGTAGACTTGGTGTATCTGAATCGAGACATGCAGAGCTCGGGTTTGGAGCTTGACCTGTCCCACGCCAGCGCAGACCCTGGCAGATCCTCCCCGTGTTGTCACCTGCGGACTTTGTGGCCCTCTTCTCGGGCCTTAGTCCTTTGCCTTGGTGCTTCTGCTCCCTAGTGGCAACAAACTTTATTGCAGACAAATTCGTCGGCAGACAGCAAATCAACGGGAAATTGCATGAGAAGACCGTACTCTTCAGGAAGGACAGGGGCGACCAACCTGTGTCCTTCTCTAAAAAGCAGTCCTCGTGATGCTGGAAAGGATTTTTAGCCTCACACACAAAAACGTGACTAAGTAGACTTCAGCCGAAAACAGATCTGAATTCCGGCACCAGGATCCTGGGTTGAAAAATAGATTGTATAACTGACTTAGGGACTCTTGGGAATAAGGGGGCTCAGAGACTCAATCACTAAGGCACAGATAGGAGCAGAAGGATTTAAAATGACAAAAGAGGAGGACATTGGCATATGGTGCCCCCTGCCAACACTGGCATGAATGAATTCAGAGTCCTGCCTTCCATCCCCCAGAACTTCGCACCAGCTATGCCCAACGCTCAGTCCCCTTGTCCCCAACTCAACCTCCCTGTACTCAGCTAACTCCTGCTCCTTCTGCCCATCTCAGCCCAGCACCTCCTCTGACTTCGCAGATGAGACGGGCCCTCATCTGATGTCCCCAAGACACTGGGAAATTTTCCAGCATAAGACTGTTTCATAATCCCTAATCTTACATTTCTCTGATTATTTTTATGCCCACAGTAAGGTATAAGTTCCATGAAAATGGGCACTGAAGTTGTCTTGTAACCACTAAACCTGTGCCCCCAAAACAGTCATCAGCCCATAGGAGGCCCTCAACCAACATTAACCAGTGAAATTAATAAAATCATGTGTTGCTTGAGTGACTGCATTACATTTGTTTACAGACTGAATGAACAGATCTTGCCTCAATGGAGAAAGCAGGCAAACTGCACCTAGAGTCTGTCTGCGGGGCTGTGCAGAGCCAACCATGGCAAGTGCTTTTCTGGCAGTCTAGCCTGTAATGGCACTTAAACCTTCTGAGGATGGAGACTGTCCTTACATGTCACCACAAATGCTCATCATCACCCTGGAATAAGTGGCCAGGCAGCTGTCTTCACTGTAATTACACTTTTTGATGTAAGCATACATAGGCTCAGCATTTGTCCCTGCCTCAATAGTGAAATCTGCCTGAGACCTGAGAACCAAATGACAAGCAGATTGAATGACCTCGAAGATATTGGGAGGTCTGACCTTCAGAGCTGCCTCTCTGCATGACCTTGGATGCAGCCTCCCTGTACTGGGGGTCCATTGTCCCATTTGTAAAAGAAGGATCTTGGGGTATGTAACATCAAAGTCATGACTTCTCAGTGTCAGAAACCCCAACATAAACTAGATTAAAGGGGGAAAAAAAGAATATATTGTTCATGAAATTTGGTTCAGGATTTACTCAATCCGGGATATCCAGCCATGTCATCTGAGCTTGGTTTCTCTTCTCCACCTATAGGCTCTGCCTCTCTTGATGTTCATTCCGCTTGCAGGCAGGTTCCTTCTCTGGGGATTGCCAGAAGCTCCAGGCTTTCACCCCACAGCAGAAAAATAGAGAGTAGAGAGTGTCTCTCTCTCTCTCTCTCTCTCTCTCTCTCTCTCTCTCTCTCTCTCTCTCTCTCTCTCTCTCGCTTGCTCTCGCTCTCACTCTCGCTCTCGCTCTCTTTTTCTCCCTCTCAGACCCAGAACTACCCCTCAGCAGTGGCTTTTAGGTCATACACTCATCCATGAGCCAATTACAGTGGTCAGAGGAAATTCTCAGCTCACGTGAATCACAGGGATCAACATCACCAGAGGCCAAGTTCCCCAGGAGTAAACAGGACGCACTCTTAGAATGCTGGAAAATAGTTGCTAGACATATAAAAACAAAAATGACACTCTGCAGCTTACCCTGATGTGACTCTGGGATTTGATACCAGAATCATGAAGGGAGAATAGAGCCATGGATACTCTCTAGAGTTTAGCCCAACCCCAAACCTTTCAAAACCCTACACACCAAATAACAATCCTCACCCGTTCTGAAGGGGAAATGGGGTGACATCAGCAGCCCTAGAAAGCAAGCAACAACTTTGACCCTCCAGAAGTCATGGGGCATGAAAATGAATGAAATTTTGATAACACCACTAAAATGGAACATTTCTATTTCCCAAAAAGACAGACACTGTCGGTGAGATTCATAAAATAAAATTTAAAAATCTTATTAAACTTTCCCTTTCACTGCTTCTTTGTATCTCTGGTTGAAATGGAGCAGGATGCAGGTTGCCATGGTGATGGCTGAATTTTAAATAACAGGGCTCAGGCGCTCTGGTTGTACCGCCCCAGGCAGGAAACAGTTATGGAGAGGAGAGGCAGAGGCTGAGTGAGAAAGGGAAAAAAGCTACTGGGCTCATCCCAGGACACTGTCACTCCTTTAACTTGTCTTCCTTGCATGGAGAATAAGGTCCAAAATCACAGACCCCAGCTTCTTCATAGAACTAGGGATCCCAAATCACCACTTCTGTGCATACAAATAGAATCTGAGAAGCCACTTTGAGCATCTTCTACATGATTCTCTCATGGGGCAAGTGAATTTCCCCTACAGTCACACCCCTTCCTGCTAATGATGGGCCCTGCTCATTCAAGTTTTAGGCAAGCCACTGGAAACCTAATGCTGAGAGAAAAGTCCAATGAGCTGTAGATGCAAAGAGCCCACAGTATTTCTTCAAGTGAAAGAGGAATTTGTGGCTAAGAGCCCAGAAGCTGTCGATTCACCACAGCCCTCGCCACAAGTGCCAGTTCTGCTCCACTCTCTAGAACCATCCAAGAATGAGATGGAGAGTTTTGGGAAGTGGCAAGTTCCTTGTTACTGGACATATTCAAGCCGGCATCAGCCAGCAAGAAACTGACAGGCAGAGATGTTTTCAAATCATTTCAGGCTTCACAGCGTCAGGGTCCTGCTGAGGGCTGACTCAGAGAATCACTACAGAAGAGTACAAAGTCTTTCTACCCATATCCTCCTAAGTTTTCAGGCCAGGGAAGAGAGAAACCAGAGCAAAAGCTGGAGAAAACCAGCAATCAGGGAGCACAGAAATCTGCCTGACACCCACATGCCTGTGGGAAGTGTCTCTGACAGGAGGTGGCCTCTTTCCCTGCCTTTCCCTGCTTGCCCCAGAAGACCCCGGGAAAAATTTATAATCTCAGCCAGCCCTGTCCCTTGTCTCCTAGCCAAGATGGCAGGCAGCCAAGGCCATCCTGTGTTTGTCAGGGAATAGTTTTTAGATGCTAAACAGTAATGGTAGTGATAATAATAGTAATAAACACAAAGATTGGTCCTCATGGCTAGGAAAGTGGCAGGATTACTGAAGCTGAACAATCTGACATTTTCCAGACACTGGGTGAGCTGAGGCCCCGGAACAGAAGGGAAGAGTCAAAGAAACAAGGACCCTGGGCCTGTGGCCTACACCCCGTGACCTGTCCCTGTGGCAGCTTGGGGTCTGGGATTCCCCATCAGCATTCCTCAGGAAGCTTAGGGAATCAGGGACAATGGCAGCATCTTGAGAAGGAGATAAAGGCCAGAGGAAGAGAGGGACATGTGTCTCAGCATTCACACCGGAGGTCACCCTCCTGTGCCTTCCTGAACAGAATCAAGAGCTCAGAGGTCCCAGATCTGTGGTTCCCAAACCACCACTTCTGCCCCTAGAAAACTTCTAGAGTCAGTCCTTTCCACCTGCCCCTACACACACACACACACACACACACACACACACACACACACACACACACGCCTAGATCAGGCACAGGAAGGGATGGGACTTTAGAAAATCATGCCCAGGGATCTACTCACACTAGGCCTGTGTAGTATGAACCAGCTCCCAAGGGATACATGGAGTCTGTCCACAGAAAAGGACCAAAGGACTGGATAGGAAGGAGATATTTTCACTGCACAGCTTTATATAGAATTTTTTCTATATGCATATATTGCCTTTTCAAAAAATAAATTCTGATCAAATACCTAAATGTAAAACCACAAACTATAAAAACTTTAGAAAATGCAAAAGTCACCCTTCTAGAAATTGGAACTAGCAACCAGTTCCTGATCAAAACCCCAAATGCCCATGCCATAAGAGATAAGATAGACAAGTGGGACCTCATTAAACTAACAAGCTTCTGCAAAGTAAAAGAAACCATCAAGAGAGCTGGGAGACAGCCCACAGACTGGGAAAAAATATTTGCCAACTTTGTATCTGACAAAGGCCTGACATCTAGAATCTACAAGGAACTCAAATGTTCCAGAAGAAAAAAAACAAACAGCCCTATTAAAAAGTGGGCAAAATCAGTCATAAGTGAATCCTGGACATTTACCATAATACTATAAAAAAGGGATTGGCAGTAACAGGATACTACAGGGGTGGGGGTGAGAACACAACATCAATAAGTGTACCTGATCTCAAACTAGGCAAAGTGGGGACCAAAGGGAGGCCCAAGCTTTACCTGTATGATGTCCACTTGCATACCTAATCCTGAATTGTACCCCACATCTTTAAAATAAAACATTTTTTTAAATGGCAAAAGATATAAATAGACACTTCTCAAAAGACATACGAGCAGTCAACAGATACGTGAAAAAATGCTCAGCCTCCCTAACCATTAAAGGAAATGCAAATTAAAACCACACTGAGATACCACCTAACAACAGTCAGAATGGCCATCATCAATAACTCAAAAAACAACAGATGCTGGAGAGGATGCGGGGAAAAGGAAACACTTCTACGCTGTTGGCAAGAGTGTAAACTAGTACAACTTCTGTGGAAAACAGAGTGGCGATTCCTAAAAGATCTAAAAATTGACCTTCCATATAACCCAGTAATTCCCCTTCTAGGAATATACCTGGAGGAACTCAAATCATTCTACAAAAAAGATACCTGTGCACACATGTTTATTTCACTATTCACAACAGCAAAAACATGGAACCAACCATGCTGCCCATTGAAAGTAGACAGGATTTTTAAAATGTGGTACATATACAAGATGGAATATTATGCAGCCATAAAGGAGGATGAAATTATGAACTTTGCAGCAACTTGCATGAATTTAGAGTCCATAGTACTCAGTGCTCTACTGCAGAAACAAAGAACTGAGTACCACATGTTCTCACTCAGAAGTGGACCCTGAACAATTATCACAATACTATAAAAAAGGATTGGCAGTAGCAGGACACTGCCAGGGGGTGGGAGGGCACACTTCCTTAATGAGGGTAACTGATCTCAAATCAGGCAAAGTGGGAACCAAAAACAGGCCCAACCTTTACCTGTAAAATAACCATTTGTATATCTAATCCTGAATTGTAGCCCACGTCAGAAAGAAAGAAAAGAAGGAAGGAAGGAAGGAAGGAAGGAAGGAAGGAAGGAAGGAAGGAAGGAAGGAAGGAAGGAAGGAAGATCAATTCTGTTCTGCTTTCTAGAACACACATATGGACTCTGTCCTTTGTCCTGTCCACTGGAAGTCAGGAAAACTAAGTCCTATTTCTATTCTGCCAGTAATGCTGAAGGAGTGTGACGTCAGGCTGGCTCTCCTTTGTCTCAGTTTCTGAGGCCATAAAATGGTGTTGACAAAACCTACTCTGCCCTCCTTACGGGCACTTGAAGAGTTCAGTGAGATAATGCAATAAAGCAATGATAATGACTGGAATGTATTGGGCCCAGCGTGACTGTCACAGTCCAAAACCAATCCTATAAGACAGCAACTAGTATAAGTCTCATTTTAAGAGGCAAGGAAAATAAGGCAGAGAAAAGTGACTTTGCTAAAGGTCATGCAATGATTTACCCAGCCTTCTGACTCCAGAGCCAACACTTTTACCCATGAAACACAGTATATAGGTTTGATATTAGCATCCATGACTCTAGATGCAGCTTCCGGTCTCAAGATGTTGGGTGGATGCTCACCCAGCATGGGGAGATTTCCTCCACCCGTTTGCTCCCATAATGGAGTCTCTGCCCTTGCTCAAGACAGATCAGTGAGAAGTTAGAATCTAGAGACAGAAGTATAAGCAATTCCCAAAGCAGGATCAAGGTCCCAGGAGTTAGGACTTGTTGCACGGCAGAGACTAGGATCCTGGATCTGTCTCTAACTCAAGAAAGCTCCAGAAAAAACCCCTAGTTGAAGTTCATAAACACAATCAGCTTGTTACCACCCCCCACACCCACCATTGCCATGGCAGTGAGAGAGATCTGGGACGCCAGTCCTCAATTGCTGTTCCTGATTTGCAGAGCCTTCCTAATGCACACTTCCTCTTTCAGTTTCTTCTTCTCTACCCTGTGTACTTCACAACCCTCTGCAATATCTACCAACGCATGCAGTCCTTCCTTGAACACTCCCAGAGCCAAGTGTCTCACCACCTACCAGGCTCAAACCTTTCTCAAACGAGCCTGACCTGTTTGCAAAGTCTTCCTTCCATTGCCCTCAAATCCATCTCCCGTTTTTTCCAATAGTTCTAGTGCTGTCCTCTGGGACCTCCTAATACACTTCCTCCTGACTTTTTCCAATAACTAGAGATTATCCTCATCTGCCTGTGTCTTCTCTTCCTAGGCCAGTGGTTCTCAAACCTAAGCATGCATCGGACATGGAGATCTTGCTAAGCCACACGGTGCAGGGCCCTGACCCTCGGAGTTGCTAATTTAGATGTCACTGCTGCTGCTTGGTGACCACACTCTAAGAACCACAGCGTCAGATATGCACTGCTCATTTCTTTGGAAACTCCTTCTATGTGAGCGCTCCCAGGCCTCTTGGCCCTTCTCATCTCTCTCCTGTTCCAGTTGGCCAATAGGGCACCCAGAACTAGACAAGGAACCTTGAGTAGACGTTTTGGGTTACAAGGAACAGAGAGTTCCCTCAGGCCACCTCGAGTAATAGGAGGTGCTTATTGTGGGTGTAAGAAAAAGAGGAACCACAAGTTTATAGCCAACCTGACAGTACCCCACAGGGAGGAGGTCCCCAGGTTGAGAAGAGATGGCAATGCACCTGGATCTCTACCTGGAGGACGAGAGATCTTGCTAGTCCCTTGGCAGCAAGGCTCAGCTCATTCTCAGCTCTTTCTGCCTCTTCTGCTCTTTCTGCTGCTCCCAACCAATTCCTTATCCTCTCTTCCCTTCTAGATTTTCTCTACCTCATAGCTTTTGCTTCCTCGTTCTTGTTTCTGTTTTCTTGTTTCCTTGTGCTTCCTTTTGGCCGCGGTGATAGCATAATCCTTCTCCATGAACATTACAGCTTCTGGGCTTGCCTGATTTGCTCTCTTTTTCCCGGTTCAAACTCCCAAAAGAATGAGAGTAAGTGAGCTTATTCCAGTTTGGATAAAGTTCTTTAAAGAAAGCCTGTGGATTGGCAGCCCTTAGGTCCTATCCAATCTGTGTCTGGCAAAAGGCTGCACTATGTGATATAAGCGTGAGCTTCCCACTTAGAGGAGGTGGTTGGAATAGCCTGCAGTCCATCGGTTACCAATGGGTTTCATCTTGCCTGCCAACACCCCTCAAAAAATATTGGCTGCCTTGAGAGGGGCTTGGAAGCTACATGTAAACTCAGTAGAATATGATTAATTAGTGGTATCTGTTATGGACACGCAAGCAAGAAGCCTCAGCCTGCATGCCAGTTCCTTGCCAAGCCACTGTTGAAGCATGTGGTCTAACAAGACACACTGAGTGGAGTCATCACCTTCCTCGTTCTGAATTTCCTCCTTCTCTTTATGGAGACTAAGATGACATGTGTTTGTTTAGGCAGCTGGATCACACTACGGCTTCACATTGAACTTCAGCCAGTTAAAACCCCTGGGCCTTTTTTATATCTGCTGTGAAGTCACATCTCTTCCATTATGTATTGCAGCAGAACCAAATAGATACATTTTACATTTTTCCCTAAAGTTGTTCCTCTTGCTTCATTTAGCCCATCACGCCAGCCCGTTGAGATCTTCTTAATATGAAGGATGTCTTTTCCTGGTCTTTTGATAAATCGTTCAAACTCTATCTATAAGCATCTGTCCATGAAATAGAGATTAAATGTTTACGTCATCTTTTTTTTTTTTTTGCAACAGGATCTGACTTTGTCACCCAGCACCCTTGAAATCCTGGGCTTAAGCGATCCTCCTGCCTCAGGCTTTCAAGTAGCTGGGGCGACCGCTGCTCACTACCACACTTGGCTAATGTTTTTCTTTTTTGTGGTGACAGAGTCTGTCTATGTTGCCCAGGCTGATCTCAAACTCCTGGTCTCAAGTGATCCTCCCCCCTCGGCCTCCCAAAGTGCTGGGATTACAGGCATGAGCCACCATGTCCAGCCAAATGCTTATGTTGTTTACCTTGCAGGATTGACACAAAGGTGAATTTGAATTATTTGTTTCCATGTACTTCCTTGCACCATTTGGAGAACACAATTGCTCAACTGTCTTTTCTAGGCCTGTAATTCTAGCTACTCGGGAGGCTGAAACAGGAGTACTGTTTGAGCCCAGGGGTTGGAGACCAGCCTGGGCAACATAGCAAAACTTCACCTTTTTTTAAAAAAAAAAAAAAGGGAAAGAAAGAAATTATTTAGACTAACAAGTACACATGCCTATTTGTCCGTCGTGTTCACAGTGAGAATAACCAGATACACAATTTTGTGGAGGCATCTCCTTTCCTAAAGCAATAGTCTTTCATTGAACAACTATCTTGGGTGGCAGATACTTTAACATGTTATTTCTAACCCTTATAGCAACCATAAGTGATAGATTTTACTATTTTTTTAAGGCTGAGACAATTGAGGCATAAACAGTTTAATCATTTTCCAAGCTCTCACGGCTAGCATGTGGTATGGCTAAATGCTAGCCCTAATCTGCCTGACCCCAAATCCTGTGTCCCATCCACTGGCCACACAGCTTCTCCCTGAGCATGGCTCTCAAATGACCCTGAGATTTGCTGAAAATGACTGAAGGTAGACATTGGGAGCTCATAAGTATAGTTACCCATGGATCACATTTTTTTAAAGCAGCACTTATTTATACTAGGTTTAAAAAATGATAATGTATCCATACCTTGGAATATTATGGTTCTTATAAAAGAATGGGGTAGCTCTACATGTGTTCACACAAAAGACCAAACTTTACTGTTAGATATGTCTACTCTGATCTTATTTTTTAACATGACTTTAATGTACGTAGGTAGGAGGTGGAGAATCATAGGAGACTCCCAGTGTCTATTCTTAACACTTTTTATTGAAGTTTTACATTTATATATTACTTTTTTTATTATTGGGGTCTTACTCTGTCACCCAGGTTAGAACAATCACGGCTCACCACAACCTCGAACTCCTGGGCTCAGGCAATCCTTCTGCCTCAGGCTCCTAAGTAGCTGGGACTACAGGCATAAGCCATCATGCTCAGGCAAATTTTTTTTTAATTTTTATAGACACAAGGTCTTGCTATGCTGCCTAGACTGGTCTCAAACTCCTGGCCTTAAGAAATCCTCCTGCCGCAGCCTCCCAGACTGCTGGGATTACAGGCGTGAGCCACTGTATCTGGCCTACATTTGTATATTACTTTTTTAATCAAAAAAATTATGAAAGCAATGTGCTAAAGTCATTATATGCCCTTCCCTTTCCCCTCCAACTTCTGAATTTCATACATCTGTATGGCCTGATAAGATCCAGCCTCCCGTGTCTACCGTCTTCAACAATAAGAAAGTCATTGTCTCATATTAGAAGGCCAGAGGTAGGATAGGACTTAAGTTGGTGAACTCAGTGGTTCATGGAGATCCTAAACACCTTTGCACTCACCCATTCTCAGCAGGAGACCTGGTTCCCTGTTCATCCAGTTCTGGCTGCCACAGTTCAAGGCACCATGTGATGCTATGATAATACCCAGCGGGAAAAGAGGTAACCATTCGTCCTATATTTTCTTAACAGTAAAAACCTATGTGGTAGTCCCTCTTATTCATTATTTCATTTCCCTCAGTTTCAGCTAACCATGGTCAACTATGGTCTCAAAATAGTACATGAAAAATTCCAAAAATGAACAAATTGTAAGTTTTCGATCACACATTGTTCTGAGTAGCTTGATGAAATCTTTGAGCCATCCCACACCATGCCACCTGGGATGTGAATCACCCTTTTGTCCAATGTCTCCATGCTATCTCTGCCACCTGCCCATTATTCACTTAGAAGCTGTCTGAGTTATCAGATCGACTATCACGGGATCAGTATCCTGGTGCGCGGGTTCAAGTAACCCTTATTTTATTTAATAATGGCCCCAAAGCACAAGAGTAGTGATGCTGGTAACTCAAATATGCCAAAGAGAAGCCAAAAATGATTCCTTTATGCGAAAAAGGTAAAAGTTCTCAATTTAATAAGGAAAGAAAAAAATTGTAGGCTGATGTTGCTAAGATAAATGGTAAGAATGAGTTTCCTAGCCAGGCTCGGTGGCTCAGCCTGTAATCCCAGCGCTTTGGGAGGCTGAGGTGAGTGGATTGCCTGAGCCCATGGGTTCGAGACCTGCCTGGGCAACTTGGCGAGACCTCATCTCTACAATAAATAAAAAATTTAACCGGGTGTGGTAGCATATACCTGTAGTTCCAGCTACTTGGAAGGCTGAGGTGGAAGGATCGCTGGATCCCAGCAGGTCGAGGCTGTGGTGGCCGGGAGAGTGCCACTGCACTCCAGTCTGGGTGACAGAGTAAGACTCCAACTCAAGAAAAAAAAAAAAAAAAGAATGAGTCTCCTATCCATGAAATTGTGAAGAAGAAAGAAAGAGAAATCGGTGCTAGTTTTACTGTTGCACCTCAAACTGCAAAAGTTACAGGCCCAGTGTGTGGCAAGTGCTTCGTTAAATTGGAAAAGGCATTCAACTTGTGAGTGAAGACAAGAACAGGGACACGTTCTGACTGATGGCAATTGGGTTCCGTGCTATTCTTGGTTTCAGACATCCACTGGGGGTCTTGGAAATGTATCTCCCATGGCTAAGGGGGGACCACTGTGCTAGCGACAGCTCCAGCAGACTTCTCACAGCCTAGTGGTCAGAATTGCATCACCTGCCCCTCTGAGCACTGGTAAACAGTGAGGTCACCAAGCCCAGATGGGACAAGTGATTTGCTCCCTGGGGCTGGGGACCTCAGCTTCCCTTAAGGCACGTGGTTTTCTACTCTCTGAACAATATAGGGGTTCCATTCACAAGGGAAAAGAGGGGGGAAGGTTCATGAAGACATTATCCACAGTGTCACAACTATTTCCTAAATTATTGTTGACCCCATGCTCTTGTGAGTGTTCTTACCAAGTGAAGCAATGTGCCCTCTCTCTCCCACCCCATGTATTCTCAGAAGCACCTGGTTTCTGACCCAGGCATACTAGGTTTATAGACTATTTGAATTGTTAAACTGCCAGCTCCTGAATCTGTTATTGTTACTTATGTGACAGTGATAGTCATAAAAGCCTCTGGAATGGGCTGTGGAAAACGTCGCTGTGAAGATGATTGAAATACAACTGATGGAAAATCTACTTTACTAGAGGTCCAAAGTCATGGTCCAGTTGATTTCAGAAACAGCGAATTCTGGAGGTAAGTAAGCAAATGGTTTTTGGTGGTGGTGATATATGGTCCATTTAGCAGGATATATGGTGTTTAACAAGGATTAAGCTGAATAGATTTCAGAGGAGAACTTGCAAAGCAGGCAGATCTGTCTTAGAGGTTTTACGATGCAGCTTTCTGAAGGTGGGATGTAATGCCCTCTGCCACTCCTCTGAAAAAAACTGGAAGATTCCAGCCTGCACAGTTCAGTCATTTGTCCATCTGGAAATGCATCGATACAGGGGACTCAAGTCATGTGTTGCAAACTTGAGGAATTTCTGAGGTGGAATCAGTGATTTTTCAGGTGGTCAAACGTGGTTGAGAGGAAGAAAGAGTGAGAAGAAAGAGGAGATGCTTTCCTAGCACAGACCTGGACTGTGAATTCATCCATATCTTTATTTCTTTCCCTACTCATCTTCACTACTATAGGAAGGAAAATTGTCCTCAACCCTCAGGGGTTCAGTGACTGGGCCTCAAAGTAAACTGTCAAAAGACAGATTAACAGGAGGTGTGGGGCAGTGGGGAGCACACAGACTCTATTTGATGTTATAAGTTTTATATGGCATTGGGGTGGGGGGTTAGTTCATAGACAACAGAAAACCTCCCCCAAAAAGCAGCTAGGCTTGGGGGCTATTATACTATTTCAACAAAGGGTGATAAATTTGTAGAGAAATAGCAAGACAAAGGAAAGGGGAAAGTTTTACGTTTCCCAGATGACAAATTGTAGGCAGGTAAATATATGGGGGAAACTCATGGAAGACAGGGCTATTGTAGCAAGGTGTGTCTGTGCAGGTCCATTCCTGTGAAATTTTCTGTCTTCTTTGTGGCAATAAAACTTCCCCGGGAGAGAGGATTTATGACAGTCCTCATTTCTCAGAAGTTTCTGCTGTCAGTCAGATAAGGGAAGCTCCAGGAAGTCTTCTTTCTGCATCTCTTGAATCTCGAATGCCTTCAGCTCAAAATAATCCTTATGCCAAAGTAGCCTATTTCGAGGTGGCATATTCTAACTCCCTGCACTGCCTTATCCCCCACATACCCTTGGTTTTGACCTGTCCCTTGTGCTGGGTGTCTTGTTTGTCCCTCCCTAGCCACACTTTGCTCTTCTCAGCTCTGCTTTGTGCTCTCAGGGGCTGCCCTGTAAGAATGCTCTTTGCCCTCTAACTTCTGGTTGGGGTTGGCACTGGCAGGAGATCATGGGAAGGAGAAAAGCAAATTTGAAAGTGAGGTTGGGGTATTTATTCTCGAAGTTCCCTCCCTGTAGAGTCCCCAAGTGCTGGCTGCATTTCACTGCAAAAGAAATCAGCGCAAATAAGGCTGTCCTCTCCCCAGTTCTATCTCCCCAGATTCAGGAACGCACCCCCTCATCTGCCCTGAAGACTCAGGGGTGGTAATAGCCCTACTATTACTAATCTGGGGTGCTGCACTGTGTCTTACAGTTTCCCTGCTCTCTGCCCACGCCTTTGTAAATAGTTTCTTTATGAAACTCTGCTTGAGCTATCCTAATTTGAGGGTGCCATCTGTTTCCTGCTGATACACTGCTCTGATTTCATCTTATATGGGTTGAATGTTTTTGCTTGGTGATATTTCGGTGTTCTTGCCTCCTGAATCACTGCAGAGCATAGTGGCAAAGACTTCAGTCTCTGAAGTTGCATAGAACTGGGTTCATATCTCATTCCACCTTCTACAGTGAAAAGACCTTGGGCCAGTCATTACATCTCTTTGAGCCTCCATTTCTTTATCTAAAAATGTCAATAACAGCAACAACAATAATAATAATAGTGGCTAGTGCGCCATTGAAATTCCATGTGGATCAAATGAAGCAATAGGGAGTAGTGGGGAGTGTGACAAACTGCAGCCCTCATGCCTGTTCTAAAAGAGAGGCAGTGATTCCCACTTCATTAGTGATGTGGTGATCTCCTCGGACAACCAGTTTGCACTCTCGGGCTCCTGGGATGGGACCCTGTGCCTATGGGATCTCACAATGGGCACCACCATGTGAAGACTTGTGGGTCATACCAAAGACATGCTGAGTGTGGCCTTCTTCTCTGACAATCAGTAGATTGTCTCTGGATCCCGAGATAAAACCATCAAGTTATGGAATATTCTGGGTGTGTGCAAATACACTGTCCAGGATGAGAGCCACTCAGAGTGGGTGTCTTGTGTCCCCTTTTCACCCAACAGCAGCAACCCCATCATTGTTTCCTGCGGCTGGGACAAACTGGTCAAGGTATGGGATCTGGCTAACTGCAAGTTGAAGACCAGCCACATCGGCCACACGGGCTATCCGGTGACGGTGTCTCCAGATGGATTTCTTTGTGCTTCTGGAGTCAAGGATGGCCAGGCCATCCTTTGGGACCTCAAAGAAGGCAAGCACCTTTATACGCTAGATGGTGGGGACTTCATCAACGCCCTGTGCTTCAGCCCCAACCGCTGCTGGCTCTGTGCCGCCAAGGGCCCCAGCATCAAGATCTGGGACTTAGAGGGCAAGATCATTGTAGATGAGCTGAAGCAGGAAGTTATCAGTACCAGCAGCAAGGCAGAGTCACCCCAGTGCCCCTCTCTGGCCTGGTCTGCTGATGGTCAGACTCTGTTTGCTGGCTACACAGACAACCTGGTGTGAGTGTGACAGGTGACTCTCGGCACTCATTAGAAATTTGTGGCAGAGCTTTAGAAATAAAAAAAATCTGCTTTTCTGACTTTAAAAACAATAAATAAATAAAAATAATAATAACAAAAGGGAGGTAGTGGCTCCTGGATCCAGGTGATGTTTGTTATGGAAAAAAAGTCATCTTAGAGTTGTCAGCTCTTCTTATACTTCAAACAGCCAGAAATGTAGTTTTATGTATGAAATCTCCCCTTTGCTAGAATGTCAGTTCCTTGAGGACAATAATGACTGTTCTATTAATTACTATATCCTCAGTGACTAGAATTGCGAGTATGAGGTACTGCTTTAAAAATAACCACAATTGAAAATCACTAATATGGGAAACTGCCAGGGAAGGGGGAGCTGGAATTGACAGTTGAGGGAAACTGCCAAGGGAGGGAGGGGCACACTTCATCAACCAGGGTACCTGCATAATGAGCATTTATATACCTAACCCTGAATTGTACTCCACATCTTTAAAATAAAAAGTAGCCGGGCATGGTAGTGCTTGCCTGTAGTTTCAGCTACTTGGAAGGCTGAGGCAGAAGGATCGGCAGAGCCCAGTGGATTGATGCTGGAGTGGCCGTGAGTGTGCCACTGCACTCCAACCTGGTCGATGAAGTGAGACTGCAACTCAAATAATAACAACAATAATAATAATAACAATAAATACAAAATTTTTAAAAGAAAAAAATCACTAATAAATAATGGGTCTTTTTTGAGTCCCCTCTAATTGAAATGAAGTAGGATACAGCCATTATTTTCAGCATCTCCTCTGTGTAACCCCTGGTTCAGATCACCTGCAACCAGGCACTTAATAAATATACTTAGGACCCAAGAGAAGAGTTGCAGCTTCAACCCAAACAGTTCAGATAGCCTCCTCTCCCCATTACAACCCAAAGATACAAATCCAGTGAGCTGCAGAATTATTAGAGTTTATAAATGCCAAGAGACAGCTCTCCAGCAAAAGAATGACTCAGTGGACACATTGCAAATAAATAATGTATGAAACCACTTCTATTTTAACGGCACTTTGCGGTGACACTAATATTGATGAAAAATGTTAGCATGTGTTAGATGGTGTTATATTCAGTGAGAGATGAGGTTTGGCAGGCTCTGGGCCTTTTCAAATCATAGCCCAGGCCAGAAATGTAAGTAAGAAATAGCACTCCTCGGCTGATGGTGGTCCCTGTATGGAATAGGCTGCGAGATCAAATAAGATCAACACGTGCCCTTGGCAAACATCTTGTGGTGACTATTTGTCTTAGCTTGGGCTACATACCAAAATACCGTCAAATGAGTGGTTTAAAAAACAGCAATAGGCTGGGCACGGTGGCTCACACCTATAATCCTAGCACTTTGAGAGGCCGAGGGTGGGAGAATTGCTTGAGCCAGGAGTTTGAGACCAGCCTGGGCAACATAGCAAGATGTCATCTCTACAAAAAAAATTTAAAAATTAGCCAGGTATGATAGCTTGTGCCTATAGTCCCAGCTATTCAGGAGGCTGAGGTGGGAGGATCATTTGAGCGCAGGAGTTCAAGACTGCAGTGACCCATGATCATGCCACTGCACTCTAGCCTGGATGAGAGAGTGAAACCCTGACCAAAAAAACACAGAAATGTATTTTCTTACAGTTTGGAGGCTAAAAATCTGAAATCAGAGTCAGGTTGTGTTGATGGCTGTCTTCCTGGCTTGCAGATGACTGTCTTCTTACTGTGTCCTCAGGGGACAGGACAAGGGGGAGATTGTCCTCTTTTCATAAGAACATAGTTTTTTCTAATTAGGACCTCACCCTTATAACCTCATTTTACCACAATTACCTTCTAAAGACCCTATCTCCAGGTACAGTCACATCAGGGATTAAGGCTTCAACATATGAATTTTGTTGAACACAAAACACAATTGAGTCCATAGCATCCTTGTAAGTTGGTTGATATAGACGTCATTCTCGAAGCCCTCTTTCCTAGTCACCTTCTACTCCAGAAGTTGGAAAAGTTAGACAGTCATGTTCCCAGGCCCGTCTGCCATCTGCATTGGTCACATAAAACACAGTGATTCGGGAGAGTGAAACAGCAAAAAAACTAACATAACCAATTCCATTTTTTTTTCAGGAACTGTTGCCCATTCCTGTATGCAGGTTAGGATAATTTTAGAGCACTGAGATAAAACGTGAAAACAGCAATCATGTAGTTTTCAAAACTAACTCTGGAATTAAAGGGAACTATGTAAACAGCTAACTGTCTTGTTAAAGACTTACTGGAACATTGTGACCTGACAAGGGACAAAAAGCTTCCCAAATCCCGTAGGATTCTTGCTGGTACCCAGATGTCTGTGACCGTGGGTCACCTCTTGATTCAAACCCCTTGCTCTTCTCCCTGCCCTTAACATAAAAAGACCCTGAAACTTGTGCTGACCTAAGATTGAGGACATTAGGCCACCATTGTCTTGGTTTGCTGGCTGTCTAAAATAAAGTTGCCTTCCTTGCTCCAATACCTTGTCTCTCAACTTCTTGGCTGTCGTGTAGTAAGCAAAGCAAGTTTGGACTTGGTTACAAGTGGAATTCTGCTGAGGGGAGGAAGGAGGTTCTAAGGAGAAAGCGTGCTAGCCTGATAAAAGGGCAGATGTGGTCAGTCAGTCAGCACTATCTGTTTCACTTTCTTCCTGCCCTGAAGCAAGATGTGGTGTCTAGAGCTGCTGCAGCCATGATAAAAAATTTAAAAAAAAAAAAAGGCACAGAAGAAAACAACTGCAGTGGCAGCAGCCCTGATGGCACTGAGCCTCTAAACCAATGTTAGTAGTTGCCCATATTCAGACTAGGTAAGAAAAAGTAAATGCCTATTTGCATAAGAATCTGTAAGCTGGATGTTTTGCTCAACACAAATGAATGCAATTTGATACTTACCCTTTCTGTGCCGCTGTGATCTCATCTGTATAATGGGAATCATAACAGTACCTACTGTTGTCATGGGAGGTGAGAGTTTTAATGAGAATCTGTTTAAAGTCTTGAAATAGAACTTGGCACACATAGTAAATCCTTAACACTAGCATTTTATGTGTTAATAAATAAAAAGACACTGGGTTGTTTTTCACTCTCCTGAATCCATCACAAATAATCCCCAGATAAATGCAAGGAAATAGAGACAGATATATGGGGGTGGGGGGAACAGCGGATTTGTCTTCAGGAGACCCAGATTCAAAATGTCTAGTAATAAGGAAATGATCATATAGACAAAGACACATCCACTCCATGAACTACATATGCAGCTATTTAAAATGCATAATAAGACAATGCAAAGACATGGAGAAATGCTTATGATAAAGTGTTAAGTAAAGCTGGGCATAGTGACTCACGCCTATAATACCAGCACTTTGGGAGGTCGAGGCAGGAGAATTGCTTGAGCCCAGGAGTTCTAGACCAGCCTGAGCAACATAGCATGACCTCATCTCCACAAAATTTAGCTGGGCATTGTGGTGCACACCTGTAGTCCCAGCTACTCGGGAGACTCAGGCAGAAGGATCACATGAGCTGTGATCATGCCACTGCACTCCAGCCTGGGTGACAGAGTGAGATCCCTGACTCAAAAAAAAAAAAAGTTAAATAACAAAAAAAAAACACATACACAAACTACATTTAAAGGATTATGTCAATTGTGTAAAGTGGGTAAAAATGAAGAGAAATAACCCAAAATGATAATCCATGAACTTATAGGTAACTTTTGCTCCTTTAAGAGTTTCTGAATTTTCCAAATTCCCAGTAAAAAAATATATATATAATCATTGTAAAATAAAAAATATGAATCATTCAAATTGTTTCTCACTTTTACTTTGCTGTATTTTCAAAATGACTTGCAATATTCTCAGACTACTTATATAAGAAGAAAAACAAGTTAGTTTTTAAAATAAGAAAAACATATTTTTTGCCCATAGATAGAATGTGATCCATCTTGGGAGCATTGTATAGAATCCAGATAAAAAGCATACTTCAGTTTCTTAAAAGCTGTCAACAATGTAACCTAATCTATTTTAAAATATAACTGTGTCCCAGGGATACAGTCACAGAGAGGGCTCACTCCTGCTTACCAAGAATACAGGCGGAAGAATAGGATAGAGTGATCCTCAGTACAGGCTTTCGTTTATAGTCATGTTGGAAAAATTGAGGCAGGAATTTTTTTTTCTTTTCCCTTCTTCTAAGTTTATATATATTCCTATGATTTTTTTTTTTAATTTGGTTATTAAGCTCAGCTATGCCGGTTACCAGCCATGTGGCACAGGAGACAGATAAGTTGCATAACCTTTTTAAAACTCCACTTTCCCACCTCTAAAATTAGATTTACAAGATGATCTACCTCACTGAGGAAGGTGGTGTTCATATTATTAACATGTGTTACAGTTCCTTATAAACTGCCACTCTTAGTGCAAACTTTAGTGAAGGGAATATAGGCTCTAATTAGGTTGTCTTGGTTAACATCCCTGCTGTGACACTAAATAGTGTGTGAAATTTAAGCAAGGTATACAACCTCCACTGAGCCTCAGTGTTCAGAGCGAGAAAATGGAGATGATATATTTTATTAATATAAGACTCCTAGAGTGTTATAAATACTAAGTAAGGGAAAGTTCTAGTTATATTGTCTACACTTTCCCAGGAATAATCAAAGTTAGCTCTTCTACTTGGAAGGGTCTCCCCAAGAGACAAAAGCAAACTTCCTTTAAAACCATTGTGAAATCATCATAGTGCTAAGAAGAGGAAAGAGGAACTGGACAAGATGCCTGGTTCCCTACCCCCGTCCCCTGGAGCATTTTCCAGACCCTCTGACCAGCTAGACACCGAAGCTGGGAGCTGCTGAAATATTACGAGAAAAGAGGTCAAGAGAGTCTAGATGTGAAAATATATGAAAAAGGACTCTTACATTTTAACTGACAAAGGTTTGACTGCCACCAGGACTTAGGAAGTCACTGTGTTCTTAAATCATCAAATCACAGCAACCTGGTACCATGAATAGGCAGACCTTTGAGTACTGTATCCAACTTTCCAGCACATCCCATCAACAAGAGCTGATAAATCATGACCTTCCTCTGTTATCTGAGAGTGGCAAATCAATACTTCCATTATTATTATTATTATTACTCCCAAGGCACCTCTCTAGCAGCATCTGAGCTGATCTCTCCCAAGCGAGGAGCTAAAAGAATGACTAATCTGCTTCTGAGACCCCATCCATCACAAGCAGGAAGAGAAAGACTGAATTGGAAAGAAGAAACATAAGGGTGCAGGAGGAAAAAAACCCTAGAACAGTTACTCAAAGTGTCACCCTAAAACTTCCTCAACGGAATTCATTATGAGTGATCGTTAAAATGACAGATCCCTGGAGATGCTGAGTCCCTGGGTCAGGGGTATGGCCCAGGAACCTGCCTTAGTTAATAACTTTTCTATGTGATTTTATGCACCTGAAGTTTGCACATCAAAAACAGAGTCCTGGCCGAGTTCAGTGGCTCAGCCTGTAATCCCAGCACTTTGGGAGGCTGAAGCGAGGGGATTGCCTGAGCCCACAGGTTCGAGACCAGCCCAGGCAACTTGACAGACCTCGTCTCTACAATAAAATAACATAAAATAAAATAATAAAATAAAATAAGCTGGGCGTGATAGCGCGTGCTTGTAGTTCCAGCTACTAGGAAGGCTGAAGCGGAAGGATCCCCAGAGCACAGGAGTTCAATGCTGGGGTGACCATGAATGTGCCACCGCACTCCAGCAACGGAGTGAGACTCCAACTCAGAAAAATAAATAAATAAATAAATAAAACTTAGAGTCCTGCTGTTCATGGGTGAAAATATCACTGGGAACAATTATGAAGTTCTGTAGTCCTGCTATTCACCTCTCAGAGACAAGTTTTGCAGAATTCCGCAGCCACACTGGCAGGAGTGAGCCAGCATCTTTCATGCCAATAACAGCTACATTTCAGTTCCATGGAATAAAGATGTTTCTAGATTGATACCAGCAATGCTAAAACTTTAGTGTGGAGAAAAGTCAGCCAAAGGACTTGGTAAAACAGAAATTTCTGGGCCCCACCCGCTACAGCTTCTTATTCAGTAGGTCATAAGTGGGATCTGAGAATTTCTGTGACAGTCCTAACAAGATCCCAGGTGATAC
Source organism: Cephalopachus bancanus (assembly GCA_027257055.1). Lineage (NCBI taxonomy): Eukaryota > Metazoa > Chordata > Mammalia > Primates > Tarsiidae > Cephalopachus > Cephalopachus bancanus. The sequence goes on from JAPVLO010000236.1 coordinate 4,451,859, forward strand.
TGATGCTAATAATCCAGGAGACATATTTAAAAACCACTGGTGTACAATGGATAGATTTTAAGAAAGTAGCACATACACTGAGTGTTCTTTTTTATTATTATTTGGGCAGAAAAGCATAAACAAGAAAGAAAAAAATCACCCACTCTCCAGTGAACATCCATACACAGACACACACACACTCTCTCTCTCTCTCTCTCTCTCTCTCTCTCTCTCCTCCTCCTCCTCCTCCTCCTCTTGCCACAAAATCAAAAAAACAAAAACGAAAACAAATTACTACATGTTGCCCTGTGCCTATCTCCTTCATGGAATTTCTCTCCACTCCGCCATGACTCACTTCTAACAAATGCAGAGCACTAATCCTGTCTGGAGTGTTACATTTTTCGAATACCTTTATTGTTTTAACTAAACATGTGCAGTGTAAGAGTCAAACGGTAAGGAAAAATATGAAAAAAGGAGAACACATCTCAAATCCCACCACCATGGAGATAATACCTGTTAATAAATAGATGTACATCTTTCAATGCACGTATTCCTAGTTGCATTTATAATTTTACATAAATTAAATCATAGAATACAAATTATGTTGCAGCCTGCTTTTTTCAGTTACATAAATTAAGCTTTGATAAAGCAAATACGCGCTCAAAAATCTTTGGAAAGTGTGCTACTTAATGGAATCTTAACACAATGCAGCATTCTTTTATCTTGTGAATTTCTGCCTATTCCTCACAGATACAGAAGGTTGTTTAAGAGTGTGTGTGTGTGTGTGTGTGTGTGTGTGTGTGTGTGTGTGTGTGTGTGTATTCCATATTTCATTTATCACATTTGCTTTAGGAAGAATGCACTTGAAAGAGAAATTAGCCTTTTGTAGTAAATCACAGTTCTGCTTCTAAGTCCACAGCACAGAGCATTTGAAGTCTCTACTGTAAATTCCAGATTTTCTTCAGCAGTCTAGGACTGAGGACACCGATCTCTGGCCTCAGTGGAGATTCACTAATGTTCTGGTTCTAGAATGAGTCAGTGGCTAAGGGTCTAATAAGCAAAGGGCGGAAGTGGGCAGAGAGTGAAGAGGGTGGGGGGAGCCCTTGATTTGATCAGTACAACCCAGAGAACACGCCCATGTCCCACACCCTTGCCAAGAGGCCTTTCATAATAATCAAGTGCCCTTTTGCCTCTGTAGAACACCGTTACACTGTTTTTATTTGACACCCTTTCGTTAATTTGTCACCATGTTCCAGATGAGGCTTGGTGAGATTCTCTGAGCTCGTGCCTACAAAGCACAGAGCTCAGAGATCAGAGCTCAGAGCTGAGCTGGGCACATTAAGTAGGCAGTCAGAGTCACTGAGAAGACAGACTGAGACTGAGGGTGCTGTAGGGTCTGTTGCCTTTGCCTGCCTCTCCGCTTTGGGCTAGATTACATTTCCACTCCACAGACTCTACTAAGATGGAAGTTCTGGGACACCAAAACATAGTGATAAATCAAAGATGAGCTCCCCAGAGACAAAACATATGCCTTATTCCCCATCAAATCTAAAGCCCAGGAGGTCCAAATAGTACTTACGAGGCCCCTCACCCTCTGCCTAAAAGTAGAAGGTGTCATCCTCAGAGCAAACCCAAGCCTCGGGACATGCCTAGCTTACTTGGTGACAGAGGACCCTAGAAGGGCCTGACCCATAGCACACAGTTGGCTACATCAGCACATATAGGGGCCTTCAAAACTTTCATACTTCTGTTCCCTGGAGAAACTCAGGATTGTGGTGAACTCAAAATACTTCTTTTTGCCTTATTTGAGATACAAAGGGACGGTGTATGATAAAATATTAATATATTTATAGAACACAAGGAAGTAGAGATTCAAATAAAAGGAGAGGAGAACCATAAAAAGGGTGTACTCATGTTTCTCATCTTCTTTCACTGCAGATCTTGAAAGGGGACCAGAAACCTTGGTAGTCCATGCTAAAGAATAATCATCACATCCTATTAATCCCACCTGATCCCTTGAAGGGGGGGAGAAATCATTGTACGGCAATGTCATGTGTCTCAAGCTTCATTGAAGTGATTTTCCCTAAGAGTCCCTTATAACAGCATGGAAAATAGTCCAGTACCTGAATCATCGTAAGTAATCAATAAATATAAACCAGTAGTAACTGCTGCAGCAGCAAGAGCAACTTGCCGAGCTCATTCATTTAGCCACTTAGCATAGAATTCAAGTCTTTTGGCCATCAAGTGAGTGCTTCTCACGTGAGTGCACACACCTTATTCCCTCAGAGCCTGAGACTTTGCCCTTCTGTCTCTGGTTTTCCAAGTTCCTCAGCAGATCAAAGAAGTTCCTCAAGATCCGCTCTCTCCAGTGTCCTCAAGCCCGTGGTGACAGAGATACCCCAGCTGAAGAACTGAATTTCACAGGTCTGACATTGACACAACCCATGGAATTCAGTTCTCAAAGCTGAGGATACACACAGACTTTCCAGAGATGGCACAAAGATCCCTCCTTGCAGTCCAGGCCTTCCCCAGCCCTGTAAGATACAAGAAAGAAAAGTCTGGTAAATCCAGTACAGCTGTTTCCAGGACTAGGTCTAATCCCAGTGCTCATGAGTCATGAACATCTGGAGGGAGGTACATGGTGGAAATGTGTGTTATTATACATCATTAAACAGGGCAGCTGGTCTCTTCTGCCTTACAGCCCTTCCATAGACCACCTCCACCCCCAGCCTGGAAGTCTCTCTCCTCTCTTTAACCCCAATTCATTCTGAGGTTCTCACCTTCAATGTCAATTCCTCAGAGACGCCATCCAGAGCAGAGACTGTTAAGTGTTTCCCAATATATGTTCTCTCCTAAGTTGCACCCAGGCACATGGACACTTGGAACAAAGACTTCATTTCCTTGCCTCATGTGACTAAATGCTGGACGTGTACAGAAGTGATGAGTTTTTCACGGTTTCCTTCCCTCGTCTCAGGCGTGGACTGTAGACACCATGGGGACCCACCATGGACCACACAAAGGAGCACGGCCCCATAGAGAAGGGCAGAGCAGCAGTCAGAAAATCCCTGAAATTGTGGGGCAGCCATGGGAGCCCTAAACTGCTTACTCCTGCACTGATGTATCACCAAGAATTGAACATATACCTTGTTTGAGCCACTGTCATGTGGGGATCTCTGAGGAGCTCTTGGATGTTTCCTACTTCCATTAACCTCCTGCTAGTCTCTTTCATAATATTCAGTTCTTTCCCTTCATAGCATTTACCATGATTTGTAGCTGTTAGATATTTATGTATAATTATTTGATTAATCACCTCCCCAACAAGATTTTTTTCACAAGCACAGAGACCATGGTAGTGTTTCTTTAAAAATATACATACTCTAGGCCAGGTGCAGTGGCTCAAGCCTATAATCCCAGCACTTTGGGAGGCCAAGGAGAGAGGATTGCCTGAGCTCAGGGGTTCAAGACCAGCCTGGACAACATGGTGAGACCTCATCTCTACAATAAATCAAAAAAATAAGCCAGATGTGGCAGCGCATGCCTGCAGTTCCAGCTACTTGGAAGGCTGAGGCAGAAGGATCGCCTAAGCCTAGCTGGTGGAGGCTGTGGTGGCCATGAGCGTGCCACTGCATTCCAGCCTGGGCGACAGAGTGAGACTCCAACCCAAAATATTAAAAAATACATAATCACTTTATTGAGCTATAACTCACATACCATACAATCTGCCTGTTTAGAATGTGAAGTTCAGGCTGGGCATAGTGGCTTACACCTGTAATACCAGCAATTTGGGAGGCTGATGTGAAAGAATTGCTTGAGCCCAGGAGTTCAAGACCAACCTAGACAACATAATGAGATTTCATCTCTATGAAAATCAAAAAATTAACCCGACATGGTGGCATGCACCTGTTGTCCCAGCTACTCAGAATGCTGAGGTAGAAGGATCACCTGAGCCCAGGAGGTCCAGGCTGTGGTGAGCTGTGATTGTGCCACTGTACCTTAGCCAGGCAACAGAGTGGGATTCTGACTCAAAAACCTTAAAGTAATAAAAAACAAAAAATAAAGTGTGAAATGCATTGGTTTTTAATACACTCAGAGTTGTGCAACCATTACCATAATCAATTTCAGAACATTATCATCCCACAAATAGACCCCACACTCCTTAGCAGTCACTCACCACTTCCCTCCCCCAGCCCTAGGCAATCACTAATCTACTTTCTATTTATCGATATTTGCCTATTCTGAACATTTTATATAAATGAAATCATATAATACATAGTACTTTGTGATGGATTTATTTCACTTAAGATGTTTCAAGGCTTATTCATGTTTTAGCATGTATCAGTACTTCATTCCTTCTTATGGATGAATAATATTCCATTGTATGGCTCTACCACATTTTGTTTATCCATTCATGTGATGATGGGCATTTGAGTTTTTTCTCCCTTTTTCCTAATATGAATAATGCTTCTATGAACACTCATGTGCAAGTTTTGTGTGGACATATGTTTTCATTTCTCTTGAGTATACACCTAGGAGTGAAATTTCTGGATCATGAGCTAACTAGATGACTAATGTTTTGAGGAACTGCCAGATCGTTTTCCAAAGAGGCTGTACCATTTTACAATTCTACCAGCAGTATACGAGGGGTTCCATTTCTCCTCAACCTTGCCAATACTTGCTATCATCTATCTTTTGATTATAACCGTCCACTGAGTAAGATGTGGTATCTCATTGTGGTTTTGATTTGCATCTCTCTGGTGGCTAATAGATGCTGAGCATCTTTTCACATGCTTACTGGACATTTGTACAGTTTCTTTGGATGAATGTCTATTCAGATTCTTTGTCAGTTTCTTAGTTGGGTTGTCTTTTTATTACTGAGTTGTAAGAGATATTTATATAGTCTAGACAAAAGTCTCATACATATAATTTGCAAATATTTTCTCCTATTCTGTAGGTTACCTTTAACTTTCTTAATGTGGGGTTTGTGTACGTGTGTGTGTGTGTGTGTGTGTGTGTGTGTGTGTGTGTTCTGTTACAATATTTCTACCTTCTAACATAATATCAGGCTCATAATGAGCACGTCAATGACTTGGAAGAAAGAAAAAAAAGGAAAGAAGGAAGTGAGACAGGAAGGAAGGGAAGGAACTTTTAGAGACCATGTGGTTAAATGTCCTTATTTTACAGATGGGAAAACTGAAAACCTAAAGACATTAAGATGACAACATGATGAGACAATAACAACATAGAAGCTAGAACTGGGTTTTGGTCCCAGCTTGTCTCCTACCAGCTATGAGAACCAGGCAGGTCACATAACCTGTCTCATATAACATCAGAGACCTTAGAAATATTACACTCTCACCAATCGGTACTGGAATGAGCTAAGTGAACTAATGTATGAGAAAGGATTGCTTGAACAGGAGTTATAATTGAGGGTCAAATAGCTAATCAGCTAGATTAGAAAAAGAAGGCAGATGGCCCAATGTATGGTCCATCATGATAGTACATCAATAATTCATTCTTCAGATAGTTGCTGATTTTCATCACCAATGAAGAGACTTTCTGTGTCAATGCAGGGAAGGGCACCACTAAATTAGCCACAAATCACACAAATTCTGGGTCCTCTCACCTAGTGAGAGCCCAATACAAGAAATCTTGCTTCCACTGAGTGTAGCCCTGAGTAGGGATTGTGTCTCATTCACGACTAGATCCCAATGCCTAACACTATGGCTGGCACATGGCAGATGCATAAAAGCATCACTTAGTGGATAAAGGGAAGAATGGATGACAAATAAATGGCAACTATAATCTGAACCCGAATCCCACAGTCTTAATGAAGCAAGAGGGAATTAATATACCAAGCAGAGGGATTCTGGGGTGCATTTGGGTATATCTGGAGACAGTGAAGTATAATGCTTAGAAAACAGGTTCTGGAATTTGGCTGCTGACAGGGTTCTAATGCCAGCTCTGAGTCTGCCTGAATGTGAGGAGAAAGCGACAGCCATGCATTTTCATCTCTGCTTAAACTTACATCTATTTATGTCTATCACTGTGTTACATCCATGCCTTCTGTTCCACGCCAGGCTTCATGCTCCCATTCAGCCATGGCCCTGAGCCAAAGCTCCAGGCATTTTTTTTCTGGCTGGATCCACACAATTTGGTGTGGACATATGAATGTCTCATACTGTTCATTCTGCAGCATCAGTTCCGTTCACTCAAAATGATCCCCTAGACATTCACCTCCCTCGGGTAGCATATAATGGCTTCTCCATGACCCTCAACTCAATGTGTCATTTTATACTTAGAATACAGTGTTCATTATTTGAGAGTCTTCACTGTTTTAACTCTTAAGTGAGCCCTGCCTCCCTTTTTACATGAAGGAAAGCCGAGACACAGAAGGAGAAAAAGTGATTCCCTCACCCCCAAAGTGCTCCAACTTAGGTGACTCTGAAATACGAGAGCCAGCAACACAGAAATCTGATGAACAGAAGGGTGTCACACAATATGATAACCGTCACTTACCAAGTGCAACAGTCTGCCAGATCTAAGTAAGGCACTTTTTATGCAAATCAGTTCATTCTCACAAAGTCGTAGGAAAAGGTTATTGCCAGGCCCATTTGATTTTTTAAAAAGGGAGGGGAGAGAAGGAAGAAGAGGAGGAAGAAGAGGAGGAGGAAGAGAAAGAGGAAGAGCATGAGGAGGAGAAAGAAGACAGAAAAAGAGGAGAGGGAGGAAGAAGAAGAGGAGAAGGAGAGGAAGAAGGAGCTAAAGTTAAAACACCCACCCTTGCACACACAGCTAACACTTCTAACCATTCTGCCCCACTACCTGCCTCTTGAAGACATAAATAAAAATGGTTTATTCCCTAAAGAAATTTAAAGACCAGCTAAGGTGGCACGGTATGCAGATGAAAAACAAGTCACTGTAGAAGGCAGTTTATGATACATACTAAACCTGGCATCCTCAAGAAGGGCCAGCAGCTGGTAGAAAGGAGACTTTTTGTTCAACTCCTCTGCAAGTCCCGCAAGCTCTACCTTCATGTATGCCTAGAATCTAACCATTCATTCTCACCCAAGTCGTGTCATCTCCCACCTGGACCTTGGCAACAACCAGGCCTCCTGCCTCCACGCCTGCCTTTGCAGTCCACCCTTCAGGCAGAAGCCAGAGATCTTATGAAAAGTAAAATCATGTGTGCTTGTAGTTCCAGCTACTTGGAAGGCTGCAGTGGCCGAGTGTGCCACTGCACTCCAACCTGGGCAACAGAGTAAGACTCCAACTCAAAAAAAAAAAAAAGCTAAATCAGATCCTGTCACTCCCCTGCATGAAGCTCTCCAGCAGCTTCCCATCACACTGAGAACGAAACCCAAAGCCCTGAGTCTGACCTACAAGGCTCTCATGTGACTGCTCCCCCTCCCGCCTCTGTCCCCAGCCTCATTTTTTTTTTTTTTTGAGTTGGAGTCTCACTCTGTTGGCCAGGCTGGAGTGCAGTGGCACACTCACGGCCATGCCAGCATTGATCTGCTGATCTTAGGCGATACTGCTGCCTCAGCCTTCCAAGTAGCCAGAACTACAGGCTTTTGCTACCTATGCCTGGCTAATTTTTTAAAATTTATTTTACAGACAACGTCTCACCAAGTTGCCCGGGCTGGTCTCGAACCCACAGGCTCAGGCAATCCACTCGCCTCAGCCTTCCAAAGTGCTGGGATTACAGGCTGAGCCACCGAGCCTGGCCCCCAGTCTCATTTTCTACCATCCCTCCCTCATCCACCCATCCCTGGCCACCTGGCCTCCTACCTGCCCCTTTCTGCACCAAGCTATTGCCTCCTCCTGAAATGCTCTTCCCCCAGATATCTCCATTGTTCACCCCTTGCTTCTTCCAGACTTCTCAAATGTCACCTCATCAGAGAGTCCATTCCTAACCACCCTACCTAAGGTCACCACAGACATGCCCCACTGGCCCTGTGGGCTCCAGCCCCATGACCCATTCTTCCTTGTCATAGAGTTTCTTATTCTTTCACAGTTTATAGCTAGTTACCTGTTTACTGCTTGTCTGCCTCATCAGAACAAAAGCTCCCTGGGAGTGGACCCTTAAGCCAGAATAGCACCTAGCATAGATTAGGTCAGTTTCCCAACCCTTTCTTCATTATCCTCCTTCCAAGGAGCCTTTTTAGACATTTTTCCAATCACCTCCACTATGAAATACTAATAACACAGATACGCTGTATGTCTATATGTACTATATGTATACATGTACTTTGTATATAAAGTAAAAATTTTAATACCACAAAAAACTATATGTATATAAGTTTACGTACTGTGGTCTGATGAAGACCAGGCAAAAGGATGTTCCAGACAGAGGAACATATATACATACAGAATACCGTGTGTATGTATATCTGTGCTTTGCATAGAGAGTATGATTTTTAATACCACAGTACACTATATGTATATATGTATATCTGTGCTTTGTATATAAATAGAGCATGATTTTTTTCACCCCCTAAGAGCCAATTTTCTTGTCCTTGAGCACAGAGGGAATGATATATTCCCCACTGACCATGTCTGGAATAGGTACTTGATAAATATTTGTTGAACAGTTAAAACTCCTAAGGTGAACAGCAAGCTGACAGACATCATACAAGCCATGAGGCTCAGCTAGGGAAATTCCAAGTCCTCCCACCCAACCCTGCAATCTTTGTAGTATGAATACATCCTGTCATGCTGTGTCTGGTGACTATCCGGTATTTTTCTAATTCAGATTTCAGAAAAAAAAAAAACTAATCTTGTTTTGCATCCCACTCCCATTGCCATTTTGGATCCTTAAATGCACACTTCTTCCTCCCTCCTCCACCCTCCACCCTCCTCTCCACTCCACCCTCCTCCCTCCTCCCTAGACATGCCTTACAACCCAGACTAGTCCCCTCCTTCTGCACCATTTATTTATTCCTTCCTCCAATCACAACCTTCACTAAGATCCTGCATGGACCACACTCTGGAGATAGAAACATGATCTCGATCTAATCCCTGTCCTCTGGAAGCTTACGGATGTGGAAGGGTGAACAAACAGGATATTGAGCATAACACACCCAGGATTCCAGGAGGAGGAGAGGCCAAGGGTTTGGAAAGGACACAGGCACCCATCCAGTGGAACCTCTGCTCACACATCTGTCCGTGCATCACTCGTTCATGGAGCACCTATAGCACGTCAAAACTGTGGTAGAAGATAGGGAGGGAGCGAGAACGAGTCAAGCATGGCCTTGCCCTCATCCTCAGGGAGGTCACTACATAACAGAAGAGACTAGACCTCATGAGAAGCATGAAAACAAGTGAGTCCAAATGTGGTAAGTGCTACCAGTGGAAAAGCTCAAGATCCTGGTAGTTAGAAAGATATAACATTTAAGAAAAATCCTGAAGGAGAAGCAGGCTGTGGTCTGCTGAAGACCAGGCAAAAGTATGTCCCAGGCAGAGGGAACAGAATGATCTGGAACAGAGCGTTTCCACATTGGTGGGGATAGAGAGGAGTGAGCCACTCTGCTGAGGTTCATAACAAGAATGGGGATGGCATGGGGAAAGGGAGGCCCAGGCTGGCAGGCAGTTCAGGTTTGCCTTGCTTAGAAATCTGGAGTCAACCTTAAGAGAAGACAGATGGAGCAGGGAAGAGATGTACTCCAGACGGCATTTGTTAAATATTCTGGCTGGGTGTGGTCAACGGTTAGGAAGAGGGTAAAAAATAGGCCCACACATCCACCATCCGATGGTGAAATTGAACATGTGATCTTTTAAGGTCTTGTGCCTGTCAGTGAGTCTTGTGAGACTTGGAAACTAGCAAAGACAGACACCCCATTTCCACTTCTTGGCCCCTTCCCACAGCAGCAGTGTATGCCACATGGTAGGCAATTAGGAAACATTTCTTGAGTAAGTATCTTAAAATAACACATTCTCTGCTTTAATTATGATTAACAGCTCCTTATCTCTGCCCTCTGAAAGGTCCCCTCCCATCCCCAGTCTCCCACCCTCTGCCTGACTGGCATGCTCTGCCTCTGAAGATGGCCATAACTCTCAGATGACCTCCCACGGGCTCCCTGAACAGTCACAGCATGGCATGAAAAGCCCAGCATCACAGATGGCGAGGATCTGAACGATGAGCCATTGTTTGTCCCCTCCCTGTCCCCTGTTCCCACCTGTCTCCAGTCACTCAGACCCTCCAACCTCTGGTTCCTTGGAGTCCACCTTTCCAATGATGACTAGGTGACGCCTGTGCTGCTGAAGCGGCCAGCTCAAAATGAACTTCAACTTCATGGCCAGAACCATTTCTCAGACAGATTGGGGACAGGACAGAGCAACCCAGCAAAGCAGTTGTCTCCTATTTATCAGGACATACTTTGTGCTATGAGCCATTTTGTCAACTTCATGAAATTTGCACTCAGAAAACACGGAAACAAAAGAACAATATGAAGGTCTTCACCACTGACCACTTACATGTCTCAGCACAACTGTTCCATCCATTATTTGCATTTCCCCAGTGCAGGGCGCAGGAAAAAAACGGCAGTTGTATTAAATCAATAAGAAGCTGAGCTCTCTTTTAAGACACAGAGACCTATTGTGTAACTCTGTTGAGCAAACCTGGCCTATGAAAAGAAATACCACATCTCATTTGATCATGGTGCCTTGTGACAGAGAAGCTACTCATTTCTATTTCTAAGAATTCACACCCTTTTCTTCTATGTATTTTTCCCACCATATGAGGGAAAATTAAAAACTAATTCATCCTGAATTATACTCCACATCTTTAAAATAAAATAAAATAGAAAACTAACCCAAAAGTTGTCATAAATATGACTTGCCAGTCCTTCACCCCAAAAAGCACTAGTGTGGTACTTTACTTTTCCTGTCTAGAGTTAGAATAAAGGAATGGGTTTTCAGTATGTGAGGCTTTTAAAAGAGACACTTACCTAGTATAACTTTACAAATTTAATATCCTCTCAAAGCTAAATTAATCCTGGACTTCCAGTTCATTCCCAAAAGGTGTAAAGGAGATACATTCAAATTGCTTTATATGCTAGCTATAAAAAAAAAAAGTACTTTGCATAGCACTTTATTTTTTTTTTTTTTAATTTTAAATAGTCTGCATAATTATCTCATTTAGAACTCTGCATATAGCAGGGAGGAAGGCCGGAACAGGTACGGAAACATTTTGGGGTCAACAAATGTTTGCCAATAAGAAGAAAATGCAGAGTGATCCTCCAGTATTGAACTTAGCCTTTTCTGTAAATTCCCCATATAACCAAGAGGCAAGTTCATGTACAGAGAAAGTTCACTAAACACAAGTCCCCAAACAAACAATTGCAGCCCATGCACCTTGTGCTGGGCACTTCTAGGCTCTGGGGCCCAGTTTGCTGGGAACCAGACTCCTGACACAAAACATGCTTAAAGCAGCAAAAACCGGCCAGTCGCGATGGCTCACGCTTGTAATCCCAGCACTTCACAAGGTAGAGGTGGGAGGATCACTTGAACCCAGGAATTTGAGACTAGCCCAGGCAAGAAACAAGCTCTTATCTCTACAAAAAAAAATTAAAATTAGCTGGGCATGGTGGCGTGCACCTGTAATCCCAGCTACTTGAGAGGCTAAGGCAGAAGGATCATCTGTACACAGGAGGTCAAGGCTGCGGTGAGCCGTAATCATGCCACTGTACTCCAGCCTGGGCAACAGAGTGAAACCCTGACTCAAAAAAATAAATAAATATAAAGTCGCAAGAACTGTCTGATGGTTGGATTTATTAAGCAGAAGTGGGCAATACATTTTTCTCTGGTCTTTTAGCCCATCCATTTCAAATTGGTCTCTGTTTTCTATCTGGGGGCATGGAGCTTATTCTAAACTCCACATTCCAAGCCCCAAGACTATTCTGTTTCCCTGGTCTTGATGGTCTTTCCCAGTGTGTCTAGTCTCTGCTTGTGTCTAGTCTCTATTCTCTTTGTAGTTACTAAGATACCAGTCTCTGGGGACAAGTCCCTCTGTTAAGGTCACCATCTCCTGAAGAGCTTCTCTAATTCCCTCCCCACTTCCACAGCCTTCACTGCTTACCTCTGTGGAAACACTCCTCTTATCCCAGTACAAATGTTTTATTTGATCTGAGTATACCCCCATCCCTAGCACAATGAATGGCTCACAGGAGACACTCAAATGAACAATAACAATTATCATCATAGCTAAGATGTGTCAGCCACTGGGCTAAACGAATTATCTCACTTAAAATGCATAACAAAGCTGTGAGGTAGTACTATAATAAACATTATTTTAAAGATGAGGAAAACAAGGCTCAGAAAGGTGTAGTGATTTGCCTAAGGCCACACAGCTGCCAGGCACTTCCAATCACCTGCCAATTCACTATATTTTCTCCAAGAGATCCCCCCAACTTCCATCCCAACACTGGTCCTCTACTTCAGTAGGGCAACAATTTTTCTTCTTTCCTTTAAAATAATCAGATGGTGGGGGCAGGCCATCAGCTGTCAAGTTAAAAAAAAAAAAAATTCCAGGGCCAGCTATGGTGGCTCACACCTATAATTCCAGCACTTTGGGAAACCGAGGCAAGAGGGTTGCTTGAACTCAGGAGTTCAAGACCAGCCTAGGCAACATAGGAAGACCGTGTTTCCACTTTAAAAAAAAAACCATCATCAAGGGTACCTGCATAATGAACATTTATATACCTAACCCTGAAATGTACTCCCACATGTTTAAAATAAAATTTTAAAAAATAAAATAGCCATGCAGGGTGGCACATGCCTGCAAGCCCATCTACTCAGGATGCTGAGGCAGAAGGATTGCCTGAGTCCAGGAAGTCGATGCTATAATGAGCCATGATCATGCCACTGTACTCCAGCCTGGATAGTCACTCTGCTACTCTGGTCAAGTGAATTCAAACAAGGTCGTCAAACTAATGAACCTGACCACTGCTCAGGACAGTGCACCCTCTCTTATCTTCAAACCAAGCCCTGGTTTTACAGGAAGAAGGAAGTGAGCCAGCCCACACCTGCCGTCCTGGACCAGATCTTCTGACACACTAGAAATAATCGTCCCCATGAGAAGGGCTCTCAGGCAAGCTTAATAGCTGACATAATGGTTTTACAATAGCTGCTGCTACAAAAGGCAAAACAAAACAAAAACAATTCTGGGTGAAGTAACATGAATTGCTGCAAGATGAGCCTTCATCCATCCCCCTCTGAATTGCAAGATGATGGCATGTTTTAACGGTAAATGAACATGGTGTCCCCAAAGCCATCAAGTTAATGAATCAAGTAAATCCTCAGTCTTTTTCTCGCCAGATTTCTATCTTCCCCACTGTCATTACCATCGTGCTTAGAAAATCATTTCTGGGCCTTTCTGCTGCTCCAAAGAGCTGCATTGTCACTTAAAGTCCTGTTAAACTAACTGGAATTGCTGTTCCACAGCTGCAAATAAAATTCACACACAGCTCAGATGAGTTTATCATGAGAGCTGATTAATTAGCAGTTATAGAGCCCTGAAAATAGAGTTCCAGTTCATTAACATAGACATGTACTGTTTTGGTGCATATTGTTATGATTTAAACACATTTTTACCATGGTGGGAAAGATATGAAGGTAAAGGAAAAATGGGAAGTCTGCGTGTTTTTAGGAGTGAGATCAAACATAAAGAATTTTAGAAATCATGTAATGGTTAACATTGAGCTCGTGTCTGTCCTACCAGAGTCTCTTCTGCGTGTTTCATGTGTATTAGCTTGTTTGGTCCTCGGGACCATCCTGAGAGATAGGTACTAATATTGCTCACGTTCTACATGAAGAAATGGAGGCACAATGTTACTAAACAGTATAGCTGGGGTTAATGCTCACATAGGCTGACTCTAATGTAGTGGTTTCCAGTTGAGGTAAGGGGTGGTTAACCCCTAGGAGACATTTGCAATGTCTAGAAATTTTTTATTGTCATGAGTTCGTTGTCATTGGCAAGGTGTTATGAGTCGGTGGAGGGAGCATCTAGTGGGTAGAGGCCAAAAATACTGCTAAACATTTTACAATGTGCAGGTCAGTCCCCCACAGCAAAGAATTATCAGTCTCAAAAAAATGTTTTTGAGTCAGAGTCTCACTCTGTTGCCCGGGTACAGTGAAGTGGCATGATCACTGCTCAATGCAGCCTCAATCTCATGAGCTCAGCTGATTCCCTCCACCTTAGCCTCCCGAATAGTTGGGGCTACAGGTATGTGCCACCAAATCTGGTTAATTTTTCTGTTTTTTTGTAGAGATGGGGTCCTGCTATATGGCCTGGGCTGGTCTTGAACTCCTGGGTTCAAACAATCCTTCTGCCTCAGTCTCTCAGAGTTCTGGGATTACAGGTGTAAGCCAACACACAGGGCCCAAGATGTTAATAGTGCTGAGGTGAAGAAACTTCAAAGACTGGTCTTTCTCTTGTGCCCAAGGCTTGTGCTCAGAGAACAGGGCAGGTCACCAATGATCCCTTCCCTACGCATAGGTCACTAGCAGCAGTGATACTATAAACAGGGTTGATAGTACTTCACTTGCCTGAAGGCTGAATTTGACGGCATAAAAACTCTGTGAGATCTCAAATATTCTGTCAAAAGCTATGAAATCTTCAGAAATAAGAATTAAACATGTGATATTGGGGCAGAAATAGCAAATGATCAATAGGATAAAAGTGAGATTCTAGAAAGACATCTGTGGATATCCTGAAATTTAGGACCAGGTAAAAATATGCTTTCAAAGCAGAGGAACTCATCAAAAAGCAGCAGAGAGGGGTGTACACGAATTCTCTGTATTGTCTTTGCAACTCTTCTACAAACCTAGAACTATCATTAAGTTAAAAGTTTATTTTTTTAAAATAGAGGGAAGGCCAGGTACAGTGACTCACGCATATAATCCCAGCACTTTGGTAGGCCGAGGTGAGAGAATTGCCTGAGCTCACAGGTTCAAGACCAGCCCGGGCAACTTGGCAAGACCTCATCTCTACAAGAAATCAAGTTTAGTGATTCATGCTGTAGTTTCAGCTACTTGGAAGGCTGACGCAGAAGGATCACCTGAGCCCAGCAGATCGAGGCTGGGGTGGCCATGAGCATGCCACTGCACTCCAGCCTGGGTGACAGAGTGAGACTCCAACTCAAAAAAAAAAAAAAAAATAGAGGGGAAAATTGGCACCTATAAAGAAAAAAATTAACATCAAGTCTGTCTCATGCCGTACATAAAAGTACACTTCAGATGGGTGAAAGAGCTAAATGCAAATGAACAATGTAATCAACAACTATAAAAATTTCAAAAGCACATATAAGAATAAGTCTTAGCCAGGCTCGGTGGCTCAGCCTGTAATCCCAGCGCTTTGGGAGGCTGAGGTGAGGCAAGCCGCCTGGGCAGCTTGGCGAGACCTCATCTCTACAATAAAATCAAAAATTAGCCGGGCATGGGAGCGCATGCCTGTAGTTCCAGCTACTTGGAAGGCTGAGGTGGAAGGATCGCTGGAGCCCAGCAGGTCGAGGCTGCAGTGGCCAGGAGCAGCCACTGCACTCCAGTCTGGGTGACAGAGTGAGTCTCCCAACTCAAAAACCAAAAAAAAAGAATAAATCTTTACAAACTTCACTTGAGGAAGGATTTCTCAACAAGACACAAAAACTGTTAAGAAACACCTGAGAGTCTTGAGACTACCTGTGTAACAATCAGTTCAATAAAGAAATAGTCAGAATTGTTTTCGCAGCTTTTGTCTGGGAGAAATTTCACAGCCAAAGTTTTGCATCTCAGGTTACAGAAATCAAATGGAAAGTCTCTTGGGACAACACCCAATGGCATTCCTCTCAAATTAGCTTTAGATTTAAGAGGGAAATTCTCCTTCCTTCTCTTGGTTCCTGCTGTCACAGGGTGAAGGAAGTAGGATGGAATGTTATTGATACCTAGGTGTGACCCTAGAGCCTAATTGTGGGCTTTGCTCAAACAATTGGTTCTTTTCTTGTTAGATGAATATCTGAACCAATTTAGGCCACATTTTCTGCAGCAGTGTGAGCAGTTGGTAACGACTGATGACCCCTGCACACCAGGACTACTCCCAAAAATGGTGGCACTGTGTGACCCCCTCCAGTAACCCAAGAAACAATTCTAGAGAAAAATGGTCACTCCCGTATCCAAAACTGAAATTAGCTTCCCCCAAGATCTGCAGAGTTTTATGTCCAAACCTCCAAGAAATCATCAACAAGGAATCTATCTAAATAATCAAATCCTTAAAGATTAAAGTTTTTGGCAGAGTCAGGAACCTAAGAAAGATCTATAGAGAGTTGGAAAAAGCCCTCAGTCATCTCTTTGATGGCATATCCATCCATTTCTATTTTCCTTTTTTTTTTTTGGAAGACTCTCACTCTGTGGCACAGGCTGGAGTGCAGTGGCATGATCATGGCTCATCACAGCCTCAAACTTCTGGGCTCAGGCAATTCTTCCTCCTCAGCCTACCGAGTAGCTGGGACTGCAGGCGTGCACCACCAAGCCCAACTAATTTTTTAAATTTTTGTAGAGACAAAGTCTCACTATATTGCCCAGGCTGGTCTCAAACTCCTGGCCTCAAGTCAATGCACCCAACCTTCCTATTATCTTTTCTAATAAAAGACCTTTCTAAGATCATAGTGATCTAAGATCTTGGAGAAAGGATAATAAATAGTATGCAAGACATTGTATCAGAGTCAGTCTGGAACAGGAAAAATTAGATGTAAGTTCCTACTGGGCAGTGGGGCCTGGAAGAGGTCACTTGGCCTCTCTGAGTCTTAATTTCCTTAGCAGTATAAAATGGATTTAATTCATTCATTCAACAAATATTTAGTAAGTTCCTATTATGTGCCAATTCTGTCTCTACTAAACCTACAAATTTTATGAAAGAATTACATGAAATGACACATGAAAATGCTTTATAAATTGTAAATCCTAAAAATAATTCCCCCGGGTTCAGGGGCTCACACCTGAAATCCCAGTACTTTGGGAGGCCAAGGTGAGAGGATTGCCTGAGCCCAGGAGTTGGAGACCAGCCTGAACAACTTGGCAAGACCTTGTCTCTACAATAAATCAAAAAATGAGCTGGGCATGGTGGCGCAGGCCTGTAGTCCCAACTGCTTGAGTGTCTGAGGCGAAAGGATCACCTAGGCCCAGGAGGTCAAATTTGCGGTGAGTCATGATCTTGCCACTGCACTCCAGCCTTGGCAACAGAGTGAGGTGCTAACTCAAAAAATAATAATAATAATAACAACATTAATAATAATAATTCCCAAGTTGTTAAAAGTAGAAGAATTTCTATAGTTATTATTAAGACTGAAGCCAGGAACAAAATAAGAAACTTTTGCCAGATTATAGAAAAACCAGAAGGAAGAATCACAATTGCAATTCATAAAGTGCCCAAAAGCTGACTTTTAGGGACCACACCCAAGACTCCAAATTGGCTGACAGCCAGAGAACTGAGAAAAAAAGACTACACAGAGCTCCTGTCTGATACCGTAGAACCTTCAGAGAAAGTGAGGCCACAGGAATTCGAAGACCAAGAAGAAGTAGAACAAGACTGCCTCTTCAGGCTGTCCAGTCAGTTCCTTACCCCATCCCAGGCCAGGGCCTCTCAGAATCCTGAAGTAAAGTCCAGATACCACCACCCCATGGGCTAAAGTCCAAGCAATCCAAAGGATCTGAGCAACCCCCAGAGTCAAGGTTTCTAACTTCTTCTCTCTTGGTGGTCTTCACCACAAAGAGCTCACAAAGTCTTGCATTGCTGCTTATACAAGGAGTACTATGTATAAGAACAGCAATGTGATTTAATAAGCAAAAACAAAACAATCGAAAAGAAAAACCCATTGTTAACAACCTGGGGGCAAAATATCAGCATAGAGCTACAAACACAAGGGTTTGGGCAAAAGTCAAAGCCGAATAGGGGCAGACAAATGAAATAAGGAACAAAACATGAATGTTCCAATAACAAGAAAATACAATAACACAATAATTAAGCCAATGAAGACATCAAGAAAAAAAGCAACACTATTTGCCAATTAATATACAAGTCAAGTTCAGTGTGTAAAAAGACTCTTTAAAAAAAACATGGAGGCTAGACTCGGTGGTGGCTCAGCCTGTAATCCCAGCACTTTGAGAGGCCAAGGCTAGTGAATTGCCTGAGACTGCGGGTTCCAGACCCATCCGGGCAACTTGGCGAGACCTCGTCTCTACAATAAATCAAAAATTAGCTGGGCGTGGTGGCACACACCTGTAGTCCCAGCTACTTAGAAGGCTGAGGCAGAAGGATCACCTGAGCCCAGCAGGTCGAGGCTGTGGTGGCCAGGAGCATGCCACTGCTCTCCAGCCTGGGTGACAGAGAGAGACTCTAACTCAAAAAAAAAAAAACTAGAAAATAAAACAAAAAACTCGCAATATCCAAAGACAAGATTCAATGAGACTGAGAATAGGAACACAGTAAACAAAAAGGAATAGTCATAACCTTCTAGCCCCCAAAGTATACCATATTCACTGAGCAATAGCTACATGCTATTGTCACTGCAAGAACATTTATGACTTGCCAAACAGAGGCTATAGTCTGTATATCTAAGGTTGAAAGCACATTGTTTTAGCATAGATGGAGGTTCTAAACCAATTTCCGACACCACCTCACCCTGAAAATAGCAAAAGGTTAAAAGTATTTTCCTTTTGGAAATAGAGCCTCATCTTAACTAAAGCACTGGAAATATATCCAAGTCACTGACATTTTTATATTAATAGTCCATGGCAAAAGTCTCACCTGCTTTAATTCTAATATCATTCAATACAACTTAAACATCTTGATTATATCTTTAATGTGCCATTTACTCAGTAATAATCCACTGTACAAAAGCCTGCTGCCTCTTAGACAAAGATAAGTACATAATACATCAGCTTGCAATGATTTTTTTTCCTCAGGTCATACAGTGAGCTCCTAAAATTTCATTTTATCATTTCCAATGCAATCGCCATTCTCCCCCTCCCCATCTTGCTCCTTCTCCTATTCACCCTGCCCACCCCTTTGGCATGGCTTCAGCCCAGGATTTTACCACTCCAATCGGCCCTGCTGCCACTTTCCAGGGAAGGAAGAGAGTTGTCAAGTGTCTAGGAGAAACAGCATCTTTCTGGAGAAATACTTTTGCTCACTGGGGTAGAGGAAGGCACGCAAGGGTCTATTTGCATAAGCTTTTATTCCATTTCCACACCCTGCACACTAACGCTGTCTGGAAAGTCCCTTCTAGATCCCTCCTGGGCACAGCAAGGGAGGAAGAGGCTGGGCCAGAATGGAAGGTTTCAGCCTGGTAGTGTCAGTCTCTCCCCTGGGGATGCCTGCATCCACTTCCCTTCTGATGCCTGTAAGAGCCCAGACCCCTGGGTTGGGCCAGGAACCCTCTTCCAGCACGCCTGGGGAGCAGACCACTGCTGGGGCCCGCGTGCCCTAGAGAGTTCTGGGCAGGATGCGCGTGCGCTCCTTCTGCCTCCCCCGAGGAAGTTCTGGTCAGGCGCCGGTTCCCCGGGCTTCCTGTCTGTACTCTCCACAGCCCTGCGGGGAAATCCCGAGAGCTTTATCGGCTGCCCAATGAGCCTGTTGGCTTTTCAAGTAGGCACAGGCTGAGTTTCAGCCAAAACCTCAATTTAACGTTAACCAAAAATAAATAAATAACATGTGTGCAGGCATTTAAAAAAGAGAGAATCTGCTTGCAGGGTGAGGATGAGGCAGAAAGCTCTTTTTTTTTTTTTTTGTAGCTGCTTACGCATGAGGCCTGGATTTGCTCAATATTTGAACAAAGGGAGGCTTTGAGCTGTAAACTCAAATACTTGAAGTGAGAGCCGACCTGGCAGGCTGGAGACTCAGAAGTCTCTTCCCAAGCACCCTTCTCCGAAATGTGAAAATTCGAGGCAGTCTTGTGTCTCAGCGAATGATAACAGTAACAGCTAAATTCTAACCAGCACCTGCTGGGCACCAGGCAGGCCGCTAAATGTTTCCCACTCATGATCTTTCCTCATCCCACAGCAAGCATAACCCATGGTCGGTATTATGATCCCCATTTTACTGAGAAGAGGATTTTCTCTTTAGTGAGGTTAGGGGCACTTGCATTAAGTCACACAGTGGGCAAGTGCCTCCATGACTGCTCTGAGCATTCCTTTTCTCGACCTAAAAAGGCCTTCTGGGCTCTTGGAATGTGCAACTGCAAATTCAAATTCCCAGTCAAAATAAATATAACCCCCCTTAGTTGGAAACTTGCTCAGGGACAGAAAAGAGCCAGTTCAAAGAATTTTGCTTCCAGGCAGAAGCAGTCACTTCCCTGGCCTCCACTAAGGCCTGTGCTGGGCTCCCAAAAGGTTTGTGTGAAATTCTATTATAGATAACTTTTTAAAAATCAAATATTTATTGAGCTCTTATATGACAAACACTGTTCATACATATGTGCTCGTGTTTAATCTTCCTAATGACCCTAAAAGGTAGACACTATTATTCTCTCCAGATCAGAAATGAGGAGGAAACTTGAGTTCAGAAAGATTCAAAACCTGCCCAGAGTCCACACAGCTAGAAATTAGCAGAGCCAGGATTTGAACCAAGGTTTGGTGGCCCCTAATCTCTGAGCCCCATACGCTACATTACACTGCCTCTCACAGAGTCTACATTCAAACTACCTCCTTGTGTGAGATTCTCTCCCATTAGAAGAGAGCCCCTTAGGGGTGTGGGTTGGACCCAGGAATCTGAGTTGGCTCTGAGCGTACCTTCAGACACTCTTCTGGGTTTGCTGAAATGCTGGGGGAATGGAAGGCAGGAAGCCTAAGGGTGACCAGAAGAGTTCAGAGCACTCTAAACCCATCCCACACTGCATTAAGGAGCAAATGACCTATTTGGGAAGCTTTTACAAAGGGCTAAGAGCTGCCTAATGTCAATTAGTGACAATTCTGTTTAAAGAAATCCAAAGTCATTTGGATCTGTTAACTAGAGCTAGTCTCAAATGAAATAAACAGAAGGAACTCCGGCCTGGCTGGTCTGCTAACACATTCATTATCCCGTTCCAGTCAGTTAGCTAGACTTCCACTTCCTAAGGGCTCCTTCACAGCACCTGGGGCTCACTTAGTATGGCTTTCCAGCAACAGGAAAGTGAACACTGGGAGCCAGAATTTAAATAGCTATTTGCCACCAGCTGTGTGCATCCCATCATCTACCTTTGGACTTGGGAAGAACAGACTCTAAGAATCTTGAAGCAGGTTTTTAGGGATGATCTATGAATTTAGCCTCATCCTTTCATAATCAAAATTTATATCATTTTTTTGTTTCATTTTGTTAGTGAGTAGGATGAAATGAACTTAAACACATTTATGGAATTTATATTGCATACCAAGCAAAGTCTATGGACTTTTCCACCATTATCTCATTCAAACCTTAGAAGATGAGCATCAACATCTCCATCTGACAGACAAAAATGTACAAAAGACAGATGCTCAGAGAAGTGAATTCCTAGAGTTAAAAATTATTAAAGAGTTTTGGAAGGCCAAGGCAGGAGGATTACTTGAAGCCAGGAGTTCGAGGCTGCAGTGAGTTATGGTCACACCATTGCACTCCAGCCTGGGTGACAGAGCAAGACCCTGCATTGAAAGAAAGAGAGAGAGAGAGAGAGAGAGAAAGGAGGGAGGGAGGGAAAGAAAAGAAAAAAGTTAGAAGAGATGCTGGAAGAAGGGGAATTGTATGAATCTTTGTGACAAGAGCACTGTCTTTCTAGTATAGAGTCCTAATCCAAGTAATATTATGCTACATTTTTATAGTACTAATAAGTGCAAAAACTAACTGAATGATTAGGCTGGAGCTCTTATCTACCCTTATTTAGGAGGCAGACTTCATCACGGGCATGAAGATTTGTTGAGTCCTTCATTGTTATTTTAATTCCAAACAGCCACACCTTCCCTCACTCCTCCCTGCCTCCACCACTGCATTAGACATTTCAAAATGCACACATACAGGATGTCCTCAGTGTTGCATATAGTACCCCATTTTACATAACAGACTTGAGCACACATAACTGCAGTATCCGTGGTGGAGGAATAATCTCCTTCAGATACTGAGAGACAACTGTACTGTGTTAACCAAAATTCGCAGATATCAGATCATGTCCTCAATGTGCACATTTCTGTGTAACATTGATACAAAAGTTAAAGCTAGGCTGAGTGCAGTGGCTTACACCTGTGATCCCAGCACTTTGGAAGGCCAAGGCAGGAGGATTGCTTGAGTCCAGGAGTTTGAGACCAGCCTAAACAACATAGCAAGACCTCGTCTCTACAAAAGGAAAAACAATTCTTTTTTTTTTTTTAGTTGGAGTCTCTGTCGCCCAGGCATTCCTATGGCCACCACAGCCTCAACCTGCTGGGCTCAGGCAATCCTTCTGCCTCAGCCTTCCAAGTAGCTGGAACTACAGACACATGCCACCACTCCGAGCTAGTTTTTGTGATTTATTGTAGAGATGAGGTCTCATCACGTTGCCCAGACTGGTCTCGAACCCCCAGGCTCAGGCAATCCTCTTGCCTCAACCTCCCAAAGTGTTGGAATTACAGGCTGAGCCACCGTGCCTGGCCAAAAAAATTTTTAAGATTAACTGAGTATGGTGGCTCACACCTGTAGTCCCAGTGACTTGGGAGGCTGAGGCAGAAGGATTGCCTGAGCCCAGGAGGTTGAGGGTGCAATGATTCATGATCACACCACTACACTCCAGCCTGGACAATAGAGTGAGATTCTGACTAAAAAAAAAAAAAAAGAGTTAAAGCTAATGAATTAATTCAAAGTTATAATGTTACATTGGGAAAGCATCAAACTAGACATTTGCTATCTCTGGTTTTATAGTTTTCCTTTCAAATTTTGGAGCCAATTGATTTTTTTCCCCCATGAGTCCCAGAACAGTACATACACACAGCATCCAGAGTCCCTGATGCTTTACCCGGCTCCATGTTTAAGGACCAATTTTTCTCCATGCTTCATGTAGCACATACAGGGGCCTGAAGAATCCTGCCATTGTTCACCTTAATGTTACAGTGTGGGTTCCAAGGTACAAAAATCTAAAACTGGAAAGTTGACCCTCAAGTGTGCCCTGAGGACTGCAAGGATGTCTCCACCCAAGTTCTTTAGCCGCAACCTCTCTGAGCTGGAAATAGGAAATTGTGACACAGATAGTTCTGAAAAATACCCTCAAGTGTCATGGCAATGTTTGTGTTTCCAGCCCACTTGGTGGCTGAGATGCTTGAGGTTCTTAAACCTAGGAAATTCCCCAAATAGACAGCCACTGTTGGGGTAAGGATTAGAGCTGGTGGTATCTTGATCAGCTAGCTTGCAGCGCATCTGGGGTCCAGACTTGGGATTCAGTGTGCCCTTGTCTCTGTAGGTTCAGAGGAACTTGCTGGACTGCCTCTATCCAAAGGAAAATCTACTGGAACCAAACGCCCTTCTGCCACAGCACTGCACACGAGCACCATGATCATCAGACACCCTCCTTGCTACAAACCCACACATTCATCCTTTCATCAGGGAATGAGCCTGTCTGGCAGTGATACCTTGCAGAGCGGTTCTAACTTTCCATCTGTGCACAGTTGGTCTCTCCAAAAAACTGTAAAGGCAACTAGGAGTCGTTGAAAAAGCTGGCTTTAGACACTGGCTGAGGAAAACTAAATCTAAGTCACTCTTCTAATAAAATCAAAAATAATACCCACCTGACAGAGTTGCATTAAAGATTAAATTTATTTTATTTTATTTTATTTTTTGAAGGAAGAAAAGATTTATTTAAGAAAAGATCACTTCCTGTGGACAGGAGAAGGCCAGCACTCTAAGGCGAGTGTGGCTGTCTGGGGTGTGATCCGATGCATGAAAGAGGCAAAGAATTGCACAGAAGTTAGATTAGAAAATATAGTTTATCAATCCTCAGCAAAAGAAATAAATCACACTTCCAGACTTCAAACTTTACTATAAGGCTACAGTAATCAAAACAGCCTGGTATTGGTACAAGAACAGGCATATAGACCAATGGAACAGGATAGAGATTCTGGAAGCAAAGCCTCAATTTCTCTACCAACTCATCTTTGACAAAGCCTCCAACAACAACCACAGGGGAGAGGAGAACCTATTCAGTAAATGGTGCTGGGAAAACTGACTGACCACATGCAGAAGATTGAAACGGGACCCTTACCTAACACCATACACAAAAATTAACTCTAAATGGATCAAAAACCTAAATGTAAAACCTCAAACTATAAGGGTCTTAGAAAATGCAGGAGACAGCCTTATAGAAATTGGAACTGGCAGCCAATTCCTGATCAAAACCCTAAGTGCCCACACCAAAAGAAATAAGATAGACAAGTGGGACCTTATCAAACTGACGAGCTCCTGCAAAGCAAAAGAAACCATCAAAAGAGCAGGTAGACAACCCACAGAATGGGAAAAAATATTTGCCAACTGTATATTTGACAAAGGCCTATCATCTAGGATCTACAAGAAACTCGAGCGCGCCGAAAAGAAAAAAAACAAACACCCCCATTAAAAAGTGGGTAAAAGACATGAATAGACACTTCTAAAAAGAAGATATATGGGCAGCCAATAGACACATGAAAAAGTGCTCAGCCTCACCAATCATCAGAGAAATGCAAATCAAAACCACGTTGAGATACCACCTAACCCCAGTAAGAATGGCCAACATTAATAAAACAAACAACAACAGATGCTGGTGAGGATGTGGAAAAAAAGGAACACTTCCTACACTGCTGGTGGGAATGCAAACTAGTGCAACCTCTTTGGAAGACTGTGTGGTGATTTCTGAAAGAACTAGAAACTGACCTTTCATATGACCCAGCAATTCCCCTATTGGGAATATACCCAGAGGAACTCAAATCATTCTGCAAAAAAGATACCTACACATGCATGTTTGTTGCAACTCTATTCACAATAGCAAAAACATGGAACCAACCATGCTGCCCACTGAAGCTGTACTGGATAAAAAAAGGTGGTACCTATATACAATGGAATATTATGCAGCCATAAAGAAAGACAAACATATGGACTTCGCAGCAACTTGGATGGATTTAGAGTCTATCATACTCAGTGATCTATCACCGAGACAAAGAACAGAGTACCATATGTTCTCACTCATAAGCGAACCTTGAACAATTATCATAACACTATAAGAAAGGGATTGGCAGTAATGGGAAACTGCCGGGGAGGGGGGTGGAATTGGCAGTTTAGGGAAACTGCCAGGGGAGGGGGGCACACCTCATCAACAAGGGTACCTGCATAATGGACATTTGTATGCTTAACCCTGAATTGTACCCCACATCTTTAAAATTTTAAAAAATATATATAAATAGTTTATTTAAAAGTAAATTAGAGAGAGGGAGCGAGAGAAGATTTGCCTCCCCAAGGTGGGGGAGAGGGCCAAAGCCAGGAAGCACGGTGACAGCCATAGCTTAAAGAGCACATGGCCACACCAGAGCCTAGCAAGGCAGTGGCCAAAAAGATTAAATTTATTTTAAAAGCCAGTAAAGTGCCAAACATAATATACATCCATAGCGGACCCTGGAAGTGGCAAAGAGGTCACTTACTTCATATCTTTGTTGTATTTCTTTCTTTTTTTTTTTTTTTTTTTTGAGATAGAGTCTTGCTCTGTTGCCCAGACTAGTATACAGTGGCTCAATCAGAGCACACTGCAACCTTGAACTCCTGAGCTCAGCAATCCTCCCTAAGTAGCATGCACCACCACAGCCAGCTTTTTTTTTTTTTTTGGTAGAGACAGGACCTTCTCTGTTGCAGGCAGTGCTCAAGCAATCCTCCCTCCTTAGCCTCCCCTTTATTGTATTTTTTTATGTGACATCTCCCCAAGCTAGCCATCCAGAGAGCTAGCTAAAGCGCTGCACCAGGGAAAGCGATCATATCACATTGTAAATACCAATAAGTAGGAGCACAATAATGATGCGAGTTGCGTTCCTGCATGCTGAGAGTTTGCTCCTGAAACTGAAAATCTGTGAGTGGAAAATCTCTGCATCTCTAAAGGTGGAAACAAAGGAGGTAGGTATAAAAGAGAAGCAGTGCATCCACTCCTTTTGAAGTCCACAAATGCTGGGACACTGACTGATAGCACACAGGGCGCCATGAGCAGGCTTTCACACTGACATTGAAGATTGCCACATGGAGGTTGGGGGGGAGGAGGGAGAGGAAAGACAGGCATTACCTACCAAAAGAAGCACCTGGCCAAGCAAACTCAGGAAATCATCAAAAACATGAGCAAGGATTTAGCCAAACATTGTTCATAAGTGAAGCTGCTTTAACATCAAAATATTGAAAACAGGCCAGGTACAGTGGTTCTTGCCTATAATCCTAGCATTGTGGGAGGTCAAGGCAGGAGGATTGCTTGAGCCCAGGAATTCTAGGCCCAGACTGGGCAACATAGCAAGACCTCATCTCTATTTTAAAAGTTTTAAAAAGAATGAGGAAGAGGAAGAGAAGGAGGAGGAGGAGGAGAAATAATACTGTCAACAAATCTCATTGTCCAAAATAGGGAATTGGTTAAATAAACTATGGTGCATCTATAAAATAAGCACATCCACGCTATTTAAAATGATAATGCTTAAGAATACTTAACAATATTTCAAAAACCTTCTAGGTGTATTTTTAAAGGGAAAATAATGCTAAAAATCACTTATTGTCATCATCTAACATCTGTAAGAAAAGTGAAACTATGCACCAAAAAGATAAAAGTAGTTATTTATAGGAGGAAGATGAGACTACATGAGATTTTTCTTAACTTTTCTCATCTGTGCTCTCTACACATTAAAAAAAAATTAAATGTATTAAACTTTTATAAAAAGGGGGGAATTGTTAGTTTGAGAGAGAGAGATAAAAGAAGAAAGAAGCTGGGCACGGTGGCTCTCGCCTGTAATCCCAACACTTTGGGAGGCTTAGGTGAGAGGACTGCCTGAGCCCAGGAGGATGAGACCAGCCTGGGCAACATAGCAAGACCTCATCTCTAAAATTAAAATTAAAATTAAAAAATTAGCCAGGCATGGTGGCTCACGTCTCTAGTCCCAGCTACTTGGGAGGCAGAAGGACCACCTGAGTCGGGGAGATAGAGGCTGTGGTGAGCCATGATCATGCCACTGCACTTCGGCCTGAGGGACAGAGGAAGAGGAAGAGGAGGGAGGAGGGGGAGGAGGAATGGGAGGAGGAGGAATGGGAGGAGGAGGAATGGGAGGAGGAGAAGGAGGCAGCAAGTGAATAGGAAAGACAAAAGGAAGGAAAGGAGGTCAGAAATCAGGGGTTTGTAGACATCTTCCCACCGAGCTCCCTCCCTTCGACAAACCCTTCTGCTCTGTCTCTTCAAAGCTTCTGGACAGAAAAACAACACTAGCTGTGTGCTGGTAGTAAAAAATGACGGATAAAAGACTAGGAACATCTATCCAATGCACTAACAGATAGTAAATATTTATAGATCAGAGATAAGTGCAATTTAAGGATAATTTTAAACAACAAAAAAATGCTTTGTTTTTCCCATGTACTCCTAAATGCACGAAAGTATCCTGAAACTATCCAAAAGTTTTCACCTAAGTGGAATGATCCAGAGCAATATGGGATTGTCATCTTCTTCCAGAAGCATACTTTGGGCAAATGCAAAGTACAGCAAATAGTAGTAAGGAAATGGTTCTGTGGAGCAGAACCATGTGTAGGTCCCAACCTGAGTCTGGTAGAAACCATGGTACGGTGTCTCGAGCACAGAGTCCGGGAGCCAGGCCTCCTAGACTGCAACCCCTCCACTTCCACTTACCAAATGGGCCACCTACTTGGTCTCTGGTGCCTCATCCTCGGGATAGAAAAAGTAATAATAACTCATAGGACTTTCATGAGGGTGAAATGACTTGTGCATGTAAAATGGTTTAGAGCTGTGTCTGACATGTAGAGTTCCTCAAATAAATGGTGGATTATTCTAGAGGACAGTCATTACATGCTGGCTGCCTGGCATTCATGCCACTTCCTAACTCTATTCCAGATTGCCTTCGTGAAATCACCACTCTACTGTTCTCAACCCTGTTATTTTAGGCAGAATAGATCCTACTCTCAAACTCCAAAGGTGGGCACTGATTGGCTTAAACCATTCTTCTGTGAACAATGATGGCTGTTTCAGGAAAGGGCTCATGACCCTCATGATCCAATTCAGGCCAATGAGAAAGAAGTAGTCTGGAAGTGTATGAAGAGTCTCCAGAAGAGAACCTCTCTCTTCCCCTAGCCAGTGTTGTTCATGAAGATGGGGCCTGCAGCTGCCATAGCTGTTTGGTTACCATAAGGGGGAGTCTGGAGCTGCCAGAGAACCCCACATAAGAGTTGAAAATGAAGTCACTATTAAAGAGAGCTCCTGGTGATATCACTGAGGTCCCTGGATCAGTCCTCACCTGAAATCAAATCTCCCGCTAAACACTTCAGCTTTATGAAGCAATAATATAATAATTAATAATATGTAAGCCAGTTAGGTTTGGTGCTTTGGTTTTTTTTGGGGGGGGGTTTGTTTGTTTGTTTTTTGTCAGAATCTCACTCTGTTTCCCAGGTTGGAGTACAGATCATGGTCTCTGCAGCTTCGACCTCCTGGGCTCAGGTGATCCTTCCACCTCAACTTCCCAAGTAGCTGGGACTACAGGCATGTGTTACCATGCCCAGCTAATCTTGTGATTTATTGTAGAAACAAGGTCTTTGCCAAGTTGCCAGGTTGATCTTGAACCCCTGGGCTCAGGCAATCCTCTCGTCTCTGCCTCCCAAAGTGCTGGGATTATAAGCATGAGACACCACATCCAGCAGTTTGGTCTTTTGTAATTTGTACATAAGAAACCCTAATTGGTCCACTTTTCTAAGGTGAATAATACTCTGATTTTCTTTCTCTGGCCCCTGACTATATTCCAGGCATTCTCTACATCAATAGAGTCTGATGATCTCACACTCCCTTTCATTTTCTGTGACAGAAACAAAAGCAAGTAAAACTTCAACTACACTCACACTTTCCTAACTTAACTATTTCAATCCCAACCCCACTCCAATTTTTAAGGTACCCTCTGAAACCAATCACATGACATGAAAAATGATCCCAGCATTGGGAATCAGGAAAGCACAAAAAGGATGTCAAATGCATAAAACGCTGTGTTCTGTGTATAATATGTGCGTGTGTCTTTTAATCCAGTAACCACCCAAGAGGGAAGGGCAAGAAATATGAATTGCCACAATATACTTTCCCCATTTTGATGAAATTTCACTACAAAATGGATGTTTCTGGGCCAGGCATGGTGGCTTATGCCTGTAATCCCAGCACTTGGGAGGCTGAGGCGAGAGGATTGCTTAGCCCAGAGATTGGAGAACAGCCTAGGAAACATAGCGAGACCCCCATCTTTCAAAAAAAAAAAAAAAAAAATTAGCTGGGCATGGTGGCCCTGCCTGTAGTCCCAGCTACTCAGGCAGCTGAGGCAACAGGGTTGCCTGAGTCTGGGAGGTGAGGTTGCAGTGAGCCGTGATCATACCACTGGGCAAGAGAGTGAGATCCCAACTTAAAAAAAAAAAAGAAGAGGGGCAACCCCCTCAGTTCTCCTCCTGCTGTGGGAGCTTTTTTGTCCTCTTAATAATTTCTGCTTTCTCAAAAAAAAAAAAAAAAAAAAGGATATTTCTAGGATTTTGTGATGAGTTACCAGAGGGCATGGCACATTAACCACACAGCTTTGAATCACCCTGATCCCCACATCTAACAGACACCAATGCACACTTGTTGAATTGGAATGACCATCATTTATGCTACAACCTACTCAAACCACAATTGCAACCGTTTATTGAGCACCCACTACCCACCAGACAGTTTGCTAGGTAATTCACATGTATTCTCTTAGATAATTTATCTCTAAACACATCTGTATGGTACGTACTGAACTTCCATTCCTATTTATAGAGAAGGAAGCAGGGTCAGGTAGTAAATGATGGCGCTAACATTAGAACCCTGACCAGATATGTAAAAGACGCATTGACTGTGAATCACACATCACATGAGTATTGGTAGCTGAGCAGAAGATCATGTGGTTACAAGATGTAAAGGTCAAGGTATTTGAGAGGTGGGAGGCAGCGTGATGTAGAGGAAAAACAGAACAGGAGCTCCCACAGCTCAGCTGTGATCAAGTTACGTGACCTTAAATGAGACAAAGGATTCATTCATGTGTTTGATGAACAAATATTCATTAAGGATCTACTAGGTAATTAATACTCAGAAAAATACTGCGTGATTAATACTTAGCAGTGAACAAAACAAGCATGGTCCCTCTCCACCTGGCACTTGAAATCCCATAAAGATCCTAGAAATGAAAAGACCCATTGGGACCACCCCATCCAATTATCCCTTTGACAGGTGAAAGGACAGAGACCCAGACAGAGGAAGGATTTGCCCAAAGTTATACAATGAGTTGGTTCATGACAGAACTGGACTAAAATCCAGCCCTTCCTATGGCCACTGCAACGCTTCATAGGTGGAAGGTTAACTGACAGCCCCAGCCCCATAGGACTCCTATAACAAGTGAAATGGAGTATTTGAAAGCAGTTGAAAAGGCTTGTTATCACGAATAAAGATGTTCACTACAGCACTGTCAGAAGTGACGTACACACGCACACACACAAGGACACTGGAAGCAGCTTCAATATGCTCTAAGTGAGGGGTTGTTAAGGAAACTACAGCACATCAATATAATGAAAACCTTTGCTACTAAAAATAATAATAATAACAATCAGGGTTGGATTCACTGGCCTAGCCTAGAGAATAGCCATGGTGTTTAGTTAACTAGGGGGGTGGCGCGGGGGAACAAGTTGCAGGCCCATGAATATAACATAATCCCATTTCTTGTTTGTTTCTTAGTTTTAAGAATAGAATGTAGATGTGTTTATATGTTTAGTATACTTATTTTGGGTCATGGAGAAAAGTATGAAACGACATGTAACATTGATTTTTCTCACAAGTGGGATTAGAAGGTAGAAGGGAACAATTATTAACTTTTTATATGCAAATTATGTCATCTGACTTGGTACAGGTATGCATACCTTTTATTTTTGTTTTATAAATAATTTTTTTTAGACTGGGCAAGGTAGCTCACACCTATAGTCCCAACACTCTGGGAGGCCAAGCTGGGAGGATCACTTGAGGCCAGGAGTTTGAGACTAGTCTGCCAACATAATAAGACTTCATCTCTACCAAAAAAAAATTGTTTTTAATTCTTTTTTGAGTAGGTAATATATTCATATGGTTCAACATTCGAAAGAGACAAAAGCATATAGGATAAAAACTATCCTACTCATTCCATAGTCCAGAGTAGACTCTAAATTCCCCATGGGCTCTCAGTTTCCTCTGTGTCTCTCCAGAGATTTCTACAAATTCAGAGATCTCTGTATGCATACATGATACACAGCACTGTATCTTGCTTTTCTCACTTGACTATGTATATAGTCACAAATATATAAGTTATATTTTTTTTTCCAAGTCGTGGTCTTACTTTGTCACCCAAGTTGGAGGGTAGTAATACAATCAGGGCTCGTGGCAGCCTAGACCTCCTGGGCTCAAGTAATCCTTCCACCTCAGCCTCCCAAGTAACTAGGACTATAGGCACATGCCACCAAGCCCAGCTAATTTTTTTTTAATTTTTTGTAGAGATAAGGTCTCACTGGCTGGTCTCTCCTGGACTCAAACAACACTCCCACCTTGGCCTCCCAAAATGCTGGGAATATAGGCATGAGCCACTACACTTGGCAACAATATATTTTGACTATTGTATTCTCTCTCTCCATTCAGGCTGATATAGCAGAATACCATATGGTGGTACTTGGGTGGCTTAAACAACAAATATTAATTTTTCAAAGTTCTAGAGGCTGGAAGTCTGAGATAAAAGTGCCAGCATGCTCAGATTCCAGGTTTGCAGATGGACATCTTGCTATATCTTCACATGGCAGAGAGAGAGAGAAAGAGAGAGAAATAGAGAGAGAGAGAGAGAGAGAGAGAGAGAGAGAGGAGATCACATGACCTAATTATTTCCCAAAAGCCTCACCTCCAAATATCACCATATCAGGAATTAGGCTTCAACATACAAATTGTGGGGGAAGAAGGGGACACAAACATTCAGCTCATAATACATATCATATCCATATGTGTCACACATCCTTTTCTATAGCTGCGTTTATTTAAACAGCTCCTTTCTGATATGCATCTAGGTAGTTTCTAGTCTGTACTCAGATACATAATGCTAAAAAGTGTTACCTTTTTTTTTTTTTTTTGAGTTGGAGTCTCACTCCGCCCCCCAGGCTGGAGTGCAGTGGAATGCTCACAGCCACCCCAGCATCAACCAGCTGGACTCCGGTGATCCTTCTGCCTCAGCCTTCCAAGTAGGCAGAACTACAGGCACACACTACCATGCCCAGTTAATTTTTAAATTTATTGTAGAGACAAGTTCTCGCCAAGTTGCCCAAGCTGACCTCGGATCCGCGGGCTCAGGCAATCCACTTGCCTTGGCCTCCCAAAATACTGGGATTACAGGCTAAGCCACCGAGCCTGGCCAAATGTAACCTTTTAAAATTATTATTTGGAAATTTCAGTACTGGGCACAGTGGCTCAGTCCTATAATCCCAACACTTTGGGAGGCCAAAGTGGGAGGATCATTTGAGTCCAGGAGTTCAAGACCAGCCTGGGAAACAGAACAAGACCTCATGTCTAAAGAAAAAATTAAAAACTAGCCTAGTGTGGTGGCACATGCCTGTAGTCCCAGCTACATGGAGGTTGAGGCAGGAGGATTACTTGAGCCCAGGAGTTCAAGGCTGCAATGAGTTGTATTCACAACACTGCACTCCAGCCTGGGTGGCACAGTGAGACCCCATCTCAGAAACAAAAAAACAAAATTGCATCAGATCATGTCACTACTCAAAAATC
Source organism: Cephalopachus bancanus (assembly GCA_027257055.1). Lineage (NCBI taxonomy): Eukaryota > Metazoa > Chordata > Mammalia > Primates > Tarsiidae > Cephalopachus > Cephalopachus bancanus. Next base: position 4,484,816 of record JAPVLO010000236.1, read on the forward strand.
TCCAGTGAATCCCAGTTGCACTCAGAGCAAAAATGAAACTCCTTCTGACATCCTACACAACCCAGTGAAATCTGTACCTCACCTCACACCTTAGCCCTGGGACCTCTTTATCTACCACCACAGCCTGCCCTTTCCAGTGGGTGACAGAAGACTCATTGCTCTTCCTTGGAACTCTCCTCCCAACAGTCTCCATGACTCCCTCCTTCACCTGCTCAAGGAGATGCCTCATATTTAAACAGCACACACTCCTGTGATCCTCTTCTTTCCCATCCGCCCTCCACCCTTTTTTTCCATAGCGCTGGTCACCTTCTAACATACTGTACAACTCTCTTACTTACCGTATTAGTTGTCATCTGCCTTCTCCCACTAAAACGCAAGCTCACTGAAGACAAAAATATGTGTCTTGTTCATCGATGTGTCTGTCCCCAGTGCCTAGAACACAGTAGTTGGCACTTGGGAAGGGCTTAATCAAAACTTATTAAATAAACAAATATAGATCCATTTTATATGCATGTGAGCATATCTTGTTACACACATTTGTAACAATTAAAGCACATAAAAGTGTAGGGAAAAAGAAAGGTATATCAGATTTAGAGAAGGGCAGGGAGTTACAGATATAAGCCACTATCTTTCAAAACAAGGCCTCTGCGTGGAACCATAATGTATATTTCATGTGTCTGGTCACTGTGCACATGTGTCTCGTGCAATTCTCACAGCTTAACTTGTGAGTTAAGTAAGCATCATCACTACTTCCTTTTAGAATTGCAGAAACCCGGGCAGAGTCGTGAAGTGGTTGGTCCAAGATCACAGAGTGGGAGGTAGAAGAACCTACAGCATGGATGTCACGCAGGCACCCTGGTCCCGGTACGGTGCCTGATTGCCACTCAGTTTCCATTCAGGCCAGTGGAGTTTTTAAAACAAGTAAAAACCTAGAAAGCCACTAATACATGACCACAGTCAACATTCTTAACTTTATTTTCAGTGGGTCATGGAGCAAAGATTTGAATCCAGATATTCCTTATTCCTGAGTTTACCCTTAAGAACCACATCATAAGCCAGGCTTGGTAGAACGCACCTGTAGTTCCACCCACTTGGAAGGCAGAGGCTGAAGGATCGCTGGAGCCCAACACGTCAATGTTAGGATGGCCATGAGTGTGCCACTGCACTCCAGCCTGGGTGACAGAGTGAGACTCCACCTCAAAAAATAAAAACATTTTTAAAAATTTAAAAAAAGAATCACACCATACTACCTGCAAACCAGAACAGAGAAAAATTAAATAAGAGGGTCATATGAACCAGAACAAATAAAAATTAAATAAGAGGGTTGCATGCATGTAAAGACCGAGGAGCCTCCAGGAATTCTCCTGTCCCCAAGGACTCACATCAGCCACCAAGGCTGCCGTCTCCTCTGAAAAGTTTTTATTTACAAGCTTCTTTCAGCAGCTCAGACAGTACTTTGCTCAGTGCAGTGGCCTCAAGCTCTTACAGTCATGTCAACAGGGCACAAGATAACACTATTGCCAGGCTTGAAATATTACCCAAGAGGAAGCTTCACTGATGTGGCCATTGGAGCATCTGAGTGATGGACAATGTCAGCACACATTAGGCCCCTGAGACCCATTTACTGTGCTCTCCACACCTCCTATCAGAACATCGTATATCACAGGTCTATTGCGAGTGATGCATCTTTCTGGAGCATGGGGCGGCTGACATTTAACATGTCATTAATCTGGAACAGGCTTATGAGTCTCTTGACGCTGCCTGTTTGCACTTGTGCAATAAAAATAAAGAATTAAAAGTACCTGTGTTTATGGATGTTTTCTAGGTTGGGGAGACCAGTGTTGGGATGATATCAATGTACTTATGGTAGTTGTGTAACATCTCTCTGGGTCTCAGTTCTCTCTTCTGTAGAATTGGTGTCTGAGACAAGGGCTGCTAATTTGGGCTCAGTTCCTCTTTGAGCATTAATGTTGGCCACCCCCCGGGCCTGAGACCCATTGTTACTGCCTGATTGGGTTCTTATGCCTGCTACTCAGAAAAACCAGACCTGATGCAGTCATTGCAATGAAGAAAGAGTTTAATATGGCAAAGCAGTTGAGCAAGGTGGTCAGGAGATACTATTCAAATCTGCCCTCCCTGAAAATTCAATTTGGTAGGCAGGGGTAGAGGGGCTGTTGCTTGGTTGATGGGGTCATGGAGGTGTCAAGACTGTCTTCCTGTTGCAGAGCCAATTTCTGGGAGGGGGTGACACAGGACCAGTGGTGCAAGCCTTCTGATGTGTGCTCTGGGTCTGGATGGGGCCTCAGGTCCATCAGATTGCAATGTCTGAAATATATCTCAAATGACATTCTTAGATTTTACAATAGATGCTACCTATCAGGTGAGTGACCATCAGGTATTACCCCATGGGCAGAGATCCATTACAGGTCTCAGGTCCATTTTTTTGTTTGGTTTTGGTTTTGGTTTTATTTTGAGTCAGAGTCTCACTCTGGCACCCAGGCTGGGGTGCAATGGCATGATCCCAGCTCACTGCAGCTTCGACCTCCTGGGTTCAGAAGATCCTTCCTCTTCAGCCTCATGAGTAGCTGGGACTGCAGGCACACACCACCTCACCTATTTTTTTTTTGGTAGAGATGACATCTCACTGTGTTGCCCAGGTTGGTCTCAAACTCTTGGTCAGGCCTATCATTTAAGGGAGAATTGTGGTTCTCTTGTTGACCAGCCCTTCCCCTGCCTGGAAAAAGGGCAGCTTCCCTCCCCAGGTGGTTCCTCGGGGGAAACAACTGAATGTTTTTTAATTTCTTTGCATTAAATTTATAATTTTTGCCTATGGGAAGAAGCATCATAATCTTTCCATATTTATAATCTTCCAATCTGACCCTGTTTCAAGGTGGGCAGGTTTACGCAAACCTACTCCCAAAGTCCAAGATAACTGAGAGGCTGAAGAAAGAGGCTGACAAATCTGGTTTTCTTAAAAGAAGCATTTAATAAGAAATCAGGAACAGAAGCTGTGTCTGTCTGGGAGGCAGCGAGACAAGATGGTGGATCCCCATGGCATTACCCCCAGACTTAGGGCTTATAGACCACAGGGAAGGGGTAAGTTAGAAGGGATGTATAGGACAATTGGAGTATGACAGCATCAAGATTGTTTAACCTAAGGGCAGGATTTATGGTAAGTATCTGCTCTTATGCGAGGAACAATAGATACACAGGAAATCTTAGAGGTCTTCCCAGGACTGGGGTTAGTCAGAAGCCAACATGGCAGATAAGCATCCAGTATGGAGTTGCTTTGAACTCCACAGTCCCTGTTCTGAAAACATGCAGGAGTCTAACCTCCTCTTTCCAATCCTTTGTTTGAAAAGAGTCCTAAAGGCTTCTATGCTCCATTTTTAAACAGGGAGCAACTTCCCAGGGCTGCCTCACAAGGATGCATATTTACATGTTAAGGGGACACGAATCACTTGCCATGGGGGCAAAGAAGCCTGTGTGAGGATATTCTCTACAGCATTGTTTGTAAGATCAAAATAGGATAAATAATCTAAATGTCCATCAGCACGGAGCTCATTAAATCAATCCTGGAAACATCCAACTACACAACACAAGGTGTCCCTTACGGTGAATGTAATAGATCTGAATGTGCAAAAGCAAACAAGTTTCAGAATGTTCGCAATTAATTTTTAAATTTAAAAAAAAGCAAGATGCAGAGCAACATATAGTAGTAGGCTCCCATTTGGGTTTCTTCAAAGTAATTTATATTCACATATGCTGATTTATACATGGAATTTTTCCAGAAGGATAAACAAGAAACTATTATCAGCAGTTGTGGGGGTCATACTAGTGGCTTGAGTGAAAGAGGATGAAACTTTATATTCATTCTACACACTCCTGTACTGTTTACTTTTTTCATCATTCATGTGCAGAATTTCTGCTTAAACAAAAGGGCCTCATTTATGCACCATACTGCTATCAATAACAGAAAGCTTGTACCCTGTCAAAACCTATTAGAAAGTATGCATTTATAGTCTGATGGTTTAAAAGACTAATAGAGCATTAATTGTGTCCAAAGTGACATGCTGCATGCATGAGCCATGCAGAAATGCCAGAGACTTGGCTCCTTCCTTTAGGAGGGCACAGCAGTTGTCATCTCAAGCCCAAGAGGGAAGCAGAGTAGATTCAAGGTGCACCATTTTCTTACCCGGCAACAGTGGGAAAATCAGACCACCTCCGTTTCTTTCTCTGCAAAACAAGAATACTTAAAGAGCCTACTCTCACCCCCATAGAGCTGTTATAAAAAATAAAGGAGATAAAGCAGGTAAAATGCTCTTAGCAAATGGGAACAAGTGTGGGCCATTGTTATGACAAGTATTATTCTCCATTTGAACTCGACTCTCTCTCGAAATCAGGAACCTCCTGGTTTTGGATAACCCACTATTCCTCCCTATCCAAAGGAATGAAGCAGATTCAGAGAGTAAGGGATATCCTTATTCATAAGATGCTTAAAAGAAAAATCTGAGTGAAACCTTGAAAAATAAGTTGGATTTCAAAAGGCAGAAGGGGCAAAAGAAGAGAAGACAGGAATTCCTGCTGAGGAAACAGCATAAATTAAGAGCATGCAACAACAAATATGTCTGAGGATTGGCCAAGAACCCCAAGTGGGCACCTCCATCGTGGGAGGCCAGTGGGTCAATCTAGGTAAGCTTTCAAATGCTGGGATGAGGAGCTTCCAGAACAAAGTGTATACTGAAGGATGAGGAGTGATGGAATTTCTTGACCTAACAAGGAAGCCATGAGGGCAATGGCAGTGAGAACAGAAATGAGAAGATGGACTCTGAGTGACCCTAGGATGTGGACTAGAGTCTGGAGTTTGGTGACCCCTTGGACATTCAGTTGAGGAAGGCAAGGAAGGAGCTGAAGACAAACTCCAGACTTCTAGTGAATGCATATTTCCAGCTGGCTTTCCCTAAGGGGGAATTGGGGGTACATGTGAGGGTGTGCAATGTTGCCAAATGCAATGTACTCTTTTTGTTTTAATTTTCCATGAAATCCTGAGCCTGCTTCCCTTTAATTCATTCAAAAAATACTTATTAAGCACCAACTGTGCGTCAACGGCTGTTCCATGAGCCAAAAATAGAACAGTGAAGAGAACACAGCCTTTAAGTCACGCTTTTTGTAATTATAATTATTTTTTTTATTTTAAAGATGTGGGGTACAATTCAGGGTTAGGCATATAAGTGGCCATCATACAGGTAAAGTATAGGTACCCTTATTGATGTTATGTTCCCCCCTCTTCCCTGACAGTGCCCCACTACAGCCAATCCCTTTCTTATTATAATAATATTCAGGGTCCACTTGAGTACATGTACTTGTCAGATCTTTGTTTCTGTAATAACGTCACAGACTTTAAAATTGACTTGAGAGTCAGGTGACTAGATGATTGGGTAGGAGAATTCATGGGATACTGGGATTTCAAGTATGGGCACCCACCCCAAGCTAGGGTTTCCTCAAAAGCTTAGAAGGTGACTTCAAAGCTGAGAAGTAGGAGGTAAGAAGGCAGAGACCAGGGAAGAATATTCCAGGCAGAGAAAAGAGAAAGCATGATGGCCTTGAGCACTGGAGGAGCGACAGGGATGCCTGCAGCTGGGCGGAGAGCCGGAGCTGGGAAGGGGGCCGAAGTGGAGGACCACACCAAGGCGATTGTCAGGCACAGAAACCGCCCCTCAGCACATCTGGGAGACTCCCCCCCCCACACACACACACAGGCCGCCCGCTAGGAAGCCCCGCCTCTCAGCACGTGGGGCTGTGCGGAAGTTCCCAGTCACGCCAAGAGGCAGAGCCGAGTTCTGATTTGAAAACGATGACTTTGCTTTTGTATCAAATTTCTAAATAGGGCTTTTTATTTCTGCCCCACCAGCGTCATGTGCGCTGAGTTCCTCCTTTCACCTCCTTTTATATATATATATAAACTTGTGCAAATGTCCACATAAAAGTGAATATATGAGTGTGACCAAGTGGAACATTCATAAGTATGTTCCCCCTCCTTTCATTTGGCAATAATAGCAGTTCCCAAGTAAGGAAGAAAGAGCCAGTTTTATTTTGATGTTGATTCTGAATTTTGAGAATATTAGACAAGCATGGTGGCTCCTGCTTGTAATCCTAGCACTTTGGGAGGCTGAGGCAGGAGGATCACTTGAAACCAGGAGTTCGAGACCAGCCTGGGCAACATAATGAAACCTCATCTCTAGATGAAATCAAAAAATTAGCCAGGTGTGGTGGTGCACACCTGCAGTCCCAGCTACTCGGAAGGCTGAGGCAGAAGAATCACTTGGACCCAGGAGGTCAAGGTGGTAGTGAGGAGTGATTGTGCCACTGCACTCCAGCCTGGGCAACAGAGTGAGATCCTCTCTCAGAAAAGGAAGGAAGGAGGGAGGGAGAGAAGGAAGGGAGGGAGGGAGGAGGGAGGGAGAGAAAGAAAGGGATAGAAAGGGAGGGAGGGAAAGAAAGAAAAGAAGGAAGGGAGGGAGGGAGAGAGAGAGAGAGAGAGAGAAAATACATACTGGAGCCGCTTAGGAATAAAAGGACTTGATGTATGCAAGCTACTTTTAAATGGTTCAGAAAAGTGTGTGTGTGTGTGTGTGTGTGTGTGTGTGTGTGTGTGTGTGTGTGTGTAGAGAGAGAGAGAGAGAGAGAGAGAGAGATGGAGAGAAAAGCATGTGGCAGTTAGTGAATCTGGTTAAAGAGTATACAGAAGTTATTCTTACAACTTTCTCACCCTGTCACCCAGGCCAGAATGCAGTGACATGACCATAGTTCACTGCAGCCTCAAATTCCCAGACTCAAGCAATCCTCCTCTTCAGCCTCCTGAGTAGCTGGGATTACAAGACACACACCATGGCACCCAGCTTTTTTTTTTTTTTTTTTTTTTGTAGAGATGGGGTTTTGCTAGGTTGCCTGGACTGGTCTCAAACTCCTGGACTCAAGCAATCTCCAGCCTCCCAAAGTGCTGGAAATATAAGCATGAGTCACCAAGTCCACCTAAATTTGGGAGAAAAAAAAAGAGACATTACAGAAAATAAAATCAATTTTCTTAAAGGCCAAAAATGTGACCTTGGACCAGATGCATCAAAATCACTCTGGGATTGACTTAAAATACTGTACCAGTGCTCAAGGCCCACCCAACACAGTGGAATCTGCATCTCTGGGCCCGAGTTCTGGAAATTTGGGTATTAAATAAGCATCCTGAGGGTCTTCTGTATGCACTAAAAAACATCACTTTTATCTATTGTGTCAGGACCACTCCAGGTTTCTCACAACCTCAGCTCTCTTGGCATTTCTTAGATCACAGTTCTCTTAGAGCACTCCTGTGGTCCAGCTCATCCTGGATGAAGACTCTATCATGGCTGATACAGATCCATTGACTGCCTTGAGAACAAGGGTCTGGTCCATTGGCTGAGAGCCTAGAACCCTTGGTCCTCCTGGGGAGACCTCTTCTGGATGGACCAGATTCACTTTTAAAGGGGTAAGAAGAAGAAAGTCTCTGTTATTGACTCATTTGATACAACGTTCTCCATAAAGATCCCCACAGAAAAGCCTTTTTCAGCAGACACTGTGTTATTTTTCCCTAATAAGAATATTGACCTCTGAAAATTGGAAGTATTGGAGAGATGTTACCCAATTCTAATGCAATCTTTGAAAAGCAGAGACTTGGAAAGTCTTGGGAAAGTGGGATATGAAAGCGCTGATTTTTTTTCATTTCCCTCAAACCAAGCCTCACACCCACTTCTGCCTACCCACTCCAAAGGTCAGTCTTATAAATCTATTTTCTTTTCTTTCCTTTTTTTTTAGTTGGAGTCTCCCTGTTGCCCACATCGGAGTTCAGTGGCATGATCATGGCTCACCACAGCCTCAAGCTCCTGGGCTCAGGCAATCCTTCTGCTCAGCTTCCCAAGTAGTCTACAAGCACACACCACCACACCTGGCTAATTTTATTTTTGTTTTTTGTAAAGACCAGCCCAGGCTAGTCTCAAACTCCTGGGCTCAAGCCATCCTCCCATTGTAGCCTCCCAAAGTGCTGGAATTACAGACATGAGCCACTGCACCAGGCCTAAATCTGATTATTTAATGGAATGAATATCCCTCCCCCCCCACACACACACCACCACCAAGTTCATATATTGAAACTCTAACCCCTAATGTGATGGTATTTGGAGGTGTGGCCTTCGGGAGGTGATTAGATTTAGAGGGCAGAAAAGTATGACTCTCATGATGGGATTGGTACCCTTATAAGAGAAAACTGGAGAAAGTTCTTTCCACCATATGATATAGCAAGAAGGCAGTCATCTGCAAACCAGGACAGAGCCCTCACCCAGAAGTGAACTGTCTGACCCATTGATCTTGGACCTCCCAGGTTCCAGCACTGTGAAAAATAAATTTCTGTTATTAAAACACCCAGTCTGCAGCATTTTGTTATAGCAACCTAAGCCAACTGAAACAATTTCCAAAACCAAATCTCCAATGTATCTACTTTCCTTCAACTCCATCGTCACCAGCCAACTGCAAGCATCCATTCTCTCTCCCTGGACCACTGGCCTTCTGTTTCTATTCTTCCCCTATACACAACTAGAATTACTTTTTAAACTTTTTATTTTAAATAATATCAGGCCTACAGAAGAACATCCACTTCTGACTAAGATGGGGCAAAAGGAATTGGATTTACCCTCCCATGAGAGACAACTGAAAAATCAAACTAAATATGTGAAACAAAAGTTTTCATGACACTAAAAATGACACAATAAAAAACAGTGGTACCTGGTTGGTGCAAGGGCTTATGCACCTGGTATTTTGGGAGGCTGAGGAGGTAGGATTGGCTCGAGGCCAGGAATTTGAGACAAGCCTAAGCAACATAGACTTTGTCTCTATTTTAAGATTAAGAAGGCAAGAAGACAGGAAGATGGGGCACAGTGGCTCAAGCCCAGCAAGCCCAGCACTTTGGGTTCAAGAATAGCCTGGGCAATTTGGCAAGACCTTGTCTCTAAAATAAATAAAATAAATAAATAAATAAATAAATAAATAAATAAAAGCCAGACATGGTGGTGCACAACTGCAGTTCTAGCTACTTGGAAGGCTGAGGCAGAAGGATCACCTGAACCCAGCAGGTCGAGGCTGCAGTAGCCATGAGTGTGTCACTACACTCTAGCCTGGGTGACAGAGTGAGACCCCAACTCAAAAAAAGAAGACAGGAAAACAGAGATACTTGTGAAATGAAAACAAAGGAAGATGCCCTTGATTGACCCAGTTTACTATCTTATGAGACTTTTCAGGCCAGGGCACACAAAGGCACAACCCAGGCAGAAGCCAGCAAACTTCTTTCATTGAGAAGACAGAGCTGAGAGTCCTTGAAGTCCACGGGCAGCTAGAGTTGACAAGGGAGAGTACCAGAGAGAAGATACACAGAAAAAGAGTCCTGCAGGAGGTCTCCCTTGAGTGAGTATTCAGGAGAGTACTGAATACATTCATTACATGCATGTAAAAAAAAAAAAACACAACTACCTGAGGCTGGAGAAAGAACCACCTGAAAGGATTATAGGGAATAGTACCTGGCATTCTCTCTGGGCCAGAATGGTACCTATTTCTACCAACCACACAAAGGGAAAACCTCATAATTAATGGGACATTGAATAGATCAGTAAAAAAGGGTCTTGCCTTAGTAAAGGGAAATAATTTGCCCTAAACTAGATCCAGCTCTGATCCTGCTGAGTAAATATTAAAAACTCTGAAAGCATTAAATTGTTTCAAAGTAACTTAACTGCATCCCAGAGAAAATCTCAAGAATATTTAAGGATGACAAATATTCAAATAAAAATATTTCAGAAAAACAAAACCATCCAGGACCCAAAAAGTTAAAATTTACAATCTCTGATATGCAACAAAAAAATGTATACATGCAAATATAGAAGCAGGAAATCAAGTACATAATGAAGAGAAAGATCAATTCAAGGAAACTGGCCCAGAACTAACAGATGTCAGAATTAGCAAACATATTAAAAACAATTCTTGTATCTGTATTCTGTAGATTCAAAGAATTAAGTGCAGTCATAGAAAAGTACACTGGATGGAATTAAGAGCAGATTGTCTGTTCACCAACATAGTGCTTTACCAAAAAAAAAAAAAAAAAAAGCACCTAGCCTTAGCAACACAGCCAGACTCTGTTTCTACAAAATTAAAGTTAAAATAAAATAGCCAGGTGTGGTGGCACAGCTACTGGGAAACTGAGGCAGGAGGATCACATGAGACCAGGAGTTTAAGGTTGCAGTGAGTTATTATTGTGCCACTACACTCCAGCTTTGGCAGCAGGGTAAGACCTTGTCTGTTTTTTTTTTTTTTTTTTTTTTTGAGTTGGAGTCTCACTCTGTCGCCCAGACTGGAGTGCAGTGGCCACTCCCGGCCACTGCAGCCTCGACCTGCTGGGCTCCAGCGATCCTTCCACCTCAGCCTTCCAAGTAGCCGGAATTACAGGCATGCGCTACCACGCCCAGCTGATTTTTTGATTTATTGTGGACATGAGGTCTTGCTGCCCAGGCAGGTCTCGAACCCATGGGCTCAGGCAATCCACTCACCTCAGCCTCCCAGGCACAGGATTACAGGCTGAGCCCCCGAGCCCAGCGACCTTGTCTTAAAAAAAAAAAAGATTAGAGATTGTGGAAGAAAATACTAGTTACATTAAGACATAGCAACAAAAACAATACAAAATGGGAATACAGAAAGTAGAAAACTAGAAGAAGAAAAAAAAACAGAACATCAGTGAGCTATAGGACAACTTCAAAAGGCCTGTAATACATTAAATTGAAGTACCCTAAAGAAGAGGTAGACAGAAAAAACTATGTGAAGCAATAATGGATGAAAGTTTTTGAAATTTGTTTTATGAAAACTATAAACCCAGAGATACGAGATGCTCACAACACACACACACACACACACACACACACACACACACACACACAAATGAAAACACACACACACACACAAAATGAAAAAAAATAAAGAAAAGTACATCGAGGGACATTACAAACTAATTATTCAAAATTCATGAGGGGTTGGGGGGAGGGAGAGTACCTAGGGGAAAAAAAAAAAAAGACATGCCAGGTATAGGGCAGCAAGGATAAGGATAACAGCAGATTCTCACTGAAAAAATGCAAGTGAGAAGACAGTGGAATAATCTCTTCAAAGAACTGAAATGAAAAACACTGTGAGCATAGAATTCCATGACAAAGACTTCTAGATGTACAAAAGCTTAATTAATTCATCACCAACAGGCACACAGTACAAAAAAAATGTTGAAGGAAGTTCTTCAGACAAAAGGAAACAGATACCAGATGGAAATCTGGATCTACATAAAGGAGTAAAGAATATACCAAAAATATAGAAGAAGTTTTCTGATTCTTAAATCTCTTTAAAAGATAATTAACTGTTTAAATAAAAATAATGACAGTGTAATATAGGGCTTATAACATATTAAAAAGTAAAAAAGTATAAGAATAATAGCACAAAGGCCAACAGGGAAGAAATGGACATACCTCATTTATGTAAAGTGATATAATCACACTTGAAAGTATTCTGTGACAAGTTAAAGATGCATTCTATAAACTCTAAAGCATCCACTAAGAAAGAATTCTTGCTAACACACCAACAGAGAAGATCATTTCAAACACATTTGATCCAGGCAAGACACAGCAGTTTATGCCTGTAATCCCAGCACTTTGGGAAGCTGAGGCAAGAAAATTGCTTGAACCCAGGAGTTTGAGACCAACCTGGGCTATATAACAAGATCTCATCTCTACAAGAAAATTTTAAAAGTATCCAGGTATGGTGGCACGCCATTGTATTCTCAGCTACTCATGAGGCTGAGGTGGAAGGATCATCTGAACCCAGGAGGTTGAGGCTGTGGTGAGCTGTGATGGTGCCACTGCACTCCAGCCTGGGTGACAGTCAACTCTGACTCAAAAATAAAGAAGAGAGAAAAGGAGGGAAAGCAAAACAAAGGACAGATGGGACAAATAGAAAACAAAGAGCAAGATGATAGACTTAAACCCATCATGTCAATAATCAAAGCTATGGAAAAGTTGCAGGAATAGTATATAGAACTCAACTAACTTTTAAAGTGACTTTATATTTGTTTTATCACTCACTAATGCATATATTTTTTTCCTGAATAATTTGAGAATATGTTGCAGACATGCCCTTTCCTTTTACCTCTACACACTTTCTCACATTTTTCCCTAAGAATAAGAGCATTCTCCAAATTAACCAAAGTCAAGTTATCAAATTCAGGAAATTAAACAATAATATGAGTCTTTTATCTTAAAAAAAGAAGTTAAATTTTACATTTCATCAGTTCCCACAGTACTGTTCTTCACACCAACTTAGTTCTCAGTCCAGGAGCCAGCCCACAAGTGTGCATTGCTTTTTTTTTTTTTTTTCGAGTTGGCAGTCTCACTCTGACACCCAGCCTGGAGTCCAGCGGCATGATCATGACTCACCACAGCCTCAACCTCCTGGGCTCAGACAATCCTTTCGCCTCAGCCTCCCAAGAAACTGGGACTATAGGGAGGAGGCCAGACCTCCCTTGTTACAGTTGCCAGGTGGGGTGTGGCCCCAATGCTTGGGGGTTCTTTGACTCACTACTGAAAGGAATTTCAGAGTAGCCAGCAAAGTTTTAAAATGGAATTTATTAGAGAGGAAAAAAAAGAGAAATTTTTTTTAAAGTGCCTCAGCACAGATATTTTGGAGAAAGACCATGTTCTTGGTCTTGCCAAAAAAGGTTGATACATTTTCACAATAATTATCATGCTAAAGAGGGTGGGATACAGGTATTCACTGTGGAGAGATTACCATCTCTGGGAGACTGGCCTCCCCCCCCCACACACACACATTCATTTTACCTCTGACAAGAGACTTGCTAAACTTTGTGAACACACTAATTAATGAACTAAAACTTGCTCTGATTATCATTTCTACATCTTTGATAAGCTAAGGGGTGGGGTTGAGCCTTTTAAGCCTTTACCTTCAAAGGTATTTAGTGAGTATGATGCTAAGCCATGAACTGAAAGGTTTGGACTACAACATTTCTACATCTTGACAGGCTTTTCTTTTGACTATCTGAGGGGGTAGGGTGAACTGGCTAGTCCACTTTGGTCCACATTCCAGCCCACAGGGCAGCCCAGCCTACAGAAAACATGTCTGGACACTTCCCTATCTTAAACTAAAAACTGCCTATCAGAAATGTATCTAGTGATGTCTAACCTGCACTGACCATCCTGCCTCATCTCCACCCTTTATCTTGTGCCTCTTCCACAGCCTTCCTTGCATTTCTCTTGACATGCTCTCAATAGTCAGCTAGGGTTGGTTTCTGAGGTCTGCAACTCAGACCTCCAATAGATCCGGTTACTTTCTTTTTGTTGTTGTTGTTGTTGTTTTAGTGACAGGGTCTCACTCTGTTCCCCAGGCTGCACTGCAGTGCTGCGGTTATAGATCACTGCAGCTTCAAACCCCTGGGTTCAAGTGATCCTCCCACCTCAGCCTCCCAAGTAGCCAGGACTACAGGTATGTGCCACCATGCCTTGGCCATTTTTGTTTTTTGTTGAGAAGAGGTCTCATTATGCTGTCCTGGGCTAGTCTCGAACTCCTGAACACAGCCATCCTCCCACTTCGGCCTCCCAAAGTGCTGAGATTACAGGTGTGAGCCACTGGGTCCTGGCCCAGTTACTTTCCACAAAAGCATTCCAACTAGTTAGTTTATGGAGCTTGGCCTTGAGTGAGTCTTCTGGAAGTATGTCTCTCTAACCCAGCCACTCATTGACACTGTCTACTGAGACCACACAGGGAGAGCCAGTCATATGTCTAGCCTTCAGATGGAGCATCTCCGGCTGGATCTCATATTATGGTGCCCACGTGTGTGCTGCAAAGGCTGTTGCTGGCCATATCCACCTTCATGTCAATGAGAAAAGGCCTGGCCTGTAGCTGAGGATGCCTTGTGTGGGGGACTGCTATCTCAAAGGCCTGGTGGGGCTGAGGATGGCTAGGTTGGTATTTGAGGGAGAATACACCAACCATGAGTTCACAGATGAGCAGAATCTTCATTCAGTCTGGGGTGCATAGAGAAGCCAACGGGGAAGGCGTGGGCTTCATAGATGCTGACAAGCCAAGGAAGCAGAGACTTGGCAGTTTGCAACCCTGAAACTATGGGTGGGCTTTGGCAGGAGTTTAAAAACCCTGGAATCCTACATAAAATGTCTTAGGAATCATTTTTGGGGGAAGAGGATCTATAATTCTCATCTTGTCACAGGGCTCTGTGATCTACCCACTTGCGTACAACAACCTTTTTTTTTTTGAGTTGGAGTCTCACTCTGTCACCCAGACTGGAGTGCAGTGGCTGCTCCCGGCCACCACAGCCTCAGCCTGCTGGGCTCTGGCAATCCCTCTGCCTCAGCCTTCCAAGTAACTGGAACTACAGGTGCGTGCTACCACGCCCGGCTGATTTTTTGATTTATTGTAGAGATGAGGTCTTGCCAAGTTGCCCAGGTGGGTCTCGAACCCACAGGCTCAGGCAATCCACTCACCTCAGCCTCCCAAAAGTGCGGGAACAAACTTTTTTTTAAGCTTTTATTATTTTTATTTGTATATATCAATGGGGTACAAGTGCAATTTTGCTACATTGCTCTATTGTATTGAACACACATAAGTTTTAACTTAAAAATCATTCATATGGTCTAAACTTTCATTTTGCAGTTAAGGAAAGGAAGAACCAGAGATGTTCAGTGTCTTTCCTAAGGTCACAGAGCTGATTAGTGGCCAAGTCAGGATGAAAATCCAGGTCCACATCTCAAATACCAGAATTCCCTATGCTTTAGGTGCCATTCACATCACCATCCCAATAGGATATTGGTTTTGTTTGTTTCTTTTTGAGACAGGGTCTCACTCTGTCACCCAGGCTAGAGTGCAGTGGTGCAATCACAGCTCACCACAGCCTCGACCTCCTGGGCTCCAGCAATCCTTCTGCCTTAGCCTTGCGAGTAGCTCAGACAAAAGGCATGCACCACCACACCCAGTTAATTTTTTCATTTTATTTTTGTAGAGACAAGGGCTTCCTATGTTGCCCAGGCTGGTCTCAAACTCCCGGGCTCAAGAGATCATCTCCCCTCAACTTCCTGAAGTGCTGGGATTACAAGCATGAGCCACCGCGCCCAACCCCAACAAGATATCTTCACCAGGAGAATTCTACCAGGTCAGGCATGTTCCAGAACTGGCAGCAAAGACCCCACAAGGAGTCTCCCCGCATGAGCCATACAGCCTCCCCCAGCCCTGCCCAGGCTAGAACAGGCCTACCATGGCACTGGCGCAGATTACGCGCCACCAGAGGTACCCTGCCTCCTTCTGTCCCCCACTTGAAGGCACCTGCACATAGGGGCCAAGCAGAGATTCAGGAAGCCTGTGGGCTGGAAGCCACAAGTTGCTCAGCTAGTGCTTTAAAACAAAAAAATTTTAAATATATATATTTTAAGTCCTAAAACCCACACAAACAACACTGGCCCCCCACAGTACCACAAAGGCCACTTGTGGATGGACAGCCTTGTTCCTGCACATTCTCCATCCTCAGACAAGACCTCCCTTTCTTGGGTGCCTTTGAGATTTATTTCCTTTCATCTGCTTAAAATATTGGGGGCAGGGCCACCAAATAATTTCCCCAACGGCTTACTTCCAGGAAATAGCAGTTTTTGGTTTTGTTTTTGAATCAGGGTCTCACTCTGTCACCCAGGCTGGACTACAGAGTGGCAGAATCATGGCTCACTGCATCCTTGACCTCCTGGATTCAGGCAATCCTCCTGCCTCAGTCTCCTGAGTAGCTGGAACTATAGATAAGTGCCACCATGCCTGGATAATTTTTTGATTTTTTTTTGTAGAGACAAGGTCTCACTATGTTGCCCAGGTTAGTCTCGAACTCCTGGGCTCAAAGGATTTTCCCCCCTCAGCCTCCCAAAGTGCAGGGATCATAGGCATGAACCACTGCACCCTGCCCCCAGTTTCTTTTCTTTCTTTCTTTTTCTTTTAAAGCAGGAATTACCATAATAACAGCTAACATCTGGCCCAGGCACTGTGGCAAGCACTTAGCGTGCATATTATAATTTAATCCTCACAATAAAGACAAATGCCATTATGGTTCCTATTTTGTACATAGGCTCAAAGTCACAAAACTAGTAGAAGACAGGGCTAGGATTTGAATCCAGGTCTCTTAGGCTACAGGATCTAAGCTGTTGACTGTTCCTAGAGGTAAATGACCTCTCAGGAGAAGAGAATGTCAGGCGGGATTTCTGAGACTGCAGCCACTCTGGCCCCTTTACGGGGGCTAAGCACGAAATGAGAAGACTTCCTCTCAAGTACTGCATCTCCTCTCAGTGAGGATCTGGATTTCAGAGAGTCTTGGGCCATTAGATGCAGAAGAATTTGAGGGATTATCTCTTCCAAAATCCTCATTTGACAGGTGAGGACAGAGAAGCCCAGTGACGGCAGGACACGCAGACAGAAAGTGGTCCCTCGGCTCAAGTCCAGGAAGTCACCCACCATACCAATGTCTCCACAGTAGGAAATATCTTGTCCACTGTTGTATGGGAGATGAGTTTATGGGTGCATAGATGAAGCTTCAAACAATATTAATTCACATAAGGAGTCTTTCTGATTACTTTAAGGATCATCTCAGCTCAGTGCTAGTATATTTTAGCTTTTTTAAAACATTTGCTAAACTCCCTTTTAAAAGAAAGAATGAATCTTTGGTGGGAAACAGTATCAGTATCAGCAAGAATTTAGTAAATTGTTTTATTTGCTTTGTGGAGGGGGCTGTTTGTTTTTTCTCACCCTCCAATTGTGTCAAGTTATACAAGTTTTCCATTTATGCCTCAAAGTTTCCATTTATACATTAAAGCTTCCATTTAAATATATGTATTAAGGTTAGAGAAAAGTCTAGTCAATTTCAAGGAAAATATTAAATGAATACTGACCACTGGCTATAATACAAAGTAACCTCATGCCTGTAATCCTAGCAATTTGGGAAGCCAAGGCTGGAGAATTGCTTGAGATCAGGAGTTTGAGACCAGCCTAGGCAACATAGCGAGACCTCATCTCTACCAAAAAACTTTAAAAAATTAGCCGGACATGGTGGCGTGTGCCTGTAGTCCCAGCTACTTGAGGAGGCTGAGACGGAAGAATCGCCTGAGCCCTGCAGGTCGAGGCTGCAGTGGCCAACTGCATTTCAGCCTGGGCGACAGACTGAGACTCTCACTCAAAAACAAAGCAAAACAAAACAACAACAAAATTAACCTTAAAAAGTACCCATGAAAATAAACGTGTTACTTTTTAAGCAACTGATTTAGTGACAAAACAAACTTTAAAGCCTATGACGCCGCTCACTGGGTACATGTGACTAGAAATCGATGGCCTTGACTTGGGGGCCAGCTCTTCCACTTGTCACCCCCCTCCCTACCACCACCACCACAGCCCCCTTTACCACCTGGGGACCTCAGGAGGAGTCTATCATGGGGCGCTCTCCGTGGGAAGTGGAAACGGCCTAATCCCACGTGGAGGGACTGGCTGTGCGAGCGGTTCGCAGCAGTGGAAGGGGGGCATCGCCCCCTGGTGGGCAGTCTGGAGATGAGCACCGGCGCCCTTCGCGTCTTCTGGGGTGGATTGGCAAGCCTGATGACACTCGCTTGTTACCGCGCACTTTCCTTTGACGCCTCCTTTGTGTCATATGCAAGCAGACATGTAAGCACTGCTATATATTGCCCACACGCACATAGTAATGGGGGTGTGGCAAAGAACTTGATACAGAAAGGGGTTTGTGCGACTGATAGGTTGAGAACCATAGTCCAGACCGGTGGGACCTGCCCCCCCCCTTTTATTTACAGGGCGGCACGATGTTCAAGGGAGTCCATTTCCTGGTACCAAGTGTACCTTCAGCTGGATGCTACGTAAATTCCCTAACCACTCAGAGCCCACGTTTCCAGCCGTCAAAAATGAACACTCCTCCCTGCCCACGCCCCCACGGTGTTGCTCTGAGAGTCCATGAGAATCTGGACATTCCTCGCGAAGCCCTTAGCGCAGGTCTGGCAGAAGTAAATGCTTATCAAAGTGAGGTGGCGGTGGTGGCCGCGCGCTCCCTTCCATCAACCTCTCCACTCCAGCTTTATTTAAAGAGGTCTCGGTAAATGTGTATTGACTGATTTTTTTTAAAAAAGAGTCAGGTTTTTTCGCGCAAACTATATCACGGCCGTCAAGCTAAGAATGTCCTTCTGAAGACATCAAATCTCAACCTGCACCCACCTCAGCTAAAGGATCATTTCCAAATTAGAGGAAGCGGCCAGTGGCTGAATAAGAAGGCAGGAGTCTCCCTCTAGTGGCGAGGCTATGTTATCTCAGGAAGAAAGGGCGACTCTGAAAGAGAGAAGGAAGCGGGGGACTTGGTGTCATTTTCAAGAGAGAGGACAAAAAGCGAGGGTTACACTGAGGCCAGAGGTGGTGGTGGCTGAAAGATACCGGTGAGAATGTACTGGCTGCTCAGTGGGCATCGCAGATGCCTTCGAGATCTGACCGCCCAACGACAAGTGATTCGCTCAAGGTCAGGTTATTCGAGGGAGGAGCTGGGGACTGAACCCACCGCCGCCAAGGCCAAATCCGGAAGTCTCTCCCCAGGCAGCAAACCCCTTGAGAGCCTGAGCTGGGACTTGTGCCACGGTACGTCCTTTACAGCGCTGAGCCCAAGGTCATGTGTACACCAGATGCAGTATTCAGTAAGTTACTTGACGAAATAGGGAATGATCCCTCTGTGCCCAGCCCTGTTGGCTCACTACTTCACTGAAGCTCACCATACCTGAATGAGGCGGCTCAGGGTATGGATAAGGAAAGTAAGTCTCAGAGAGGTTAAGGAGCTTGCCTGAGAACACAAAGTCAGAATGTGAACCCAAGCACACCAACTCCAGAGCTTTTATCCACTCAGTACTTCTCAAACTAGTCTCTGGATTCATTCACCCTCTTTTTCTTTTCTTTTCTTTTTTGAGTCAGAGTCTCACTCTGCCACTCAGGCTGGAGGGCAGTGGCACGCTCATGGCCACTGCAGCCTCGAGCTGCAGGGCTCAGGCGATCCTTCCACCTCAGCCTTCCAAGTAGGTGGAACCACAGGCCCACGCCACCATGCCCAGCTAATTTTTTTATTTATTGTAGAGACAAGATCTTGCCTAGTTGTTCAGGCTGGTCTTGAACCCTGGACTCAGGCAATTCTCTCACCTCCGCCGCCTCTCGAAGTGCTGGGATTATAGACTTGAGCCACTGCACCCAGCTCCTTCACCCTCTTAAAATAATATTAAAAACCAAAGCCGGGCTCAGTGGCTCAGCCTGTAATCCCATGCCTTTGGGAGTCTGAGGTGAGTGGATTGCCTGAGCCTGCGGGTTCGAGACCCACCTGGGCAGCGAGACATCATCTCTACAATAATCAAAAAATCAGCCAGGCGTGGTAGCGCATGCCTGTAATTCTGGCTACTTGGAAGGCTGAGGCAGAAGGATCACTGGAGCCCAGCAGTCGAGGCTGTGGTAGCCAGGAGCGGCCACTGCACTCCAGTCTGGGTGACAGAGTGAGACTCCAACTCAAAAAAAAATAAAAACCAAAAAGAGTTTTTGTTTTTAAGAATCATATCAATGAATACTTACAATATTAGAAATTAAAACAGAAATTTTAAAAATATTTACTGATTTAGACATTACCATAATAAAACTATTAGTGTTAACATACTTAACATTTTGTGTAAACTGTTTTCACAAAAACAAAAATTTTAGTGAGGAGACTGACAATGTTTTACATTCCTGCAAATCCTTTGAACATCTGGCTTAAAAGAAGATGGCTGGCTTCTCCTAGCTGCTTCTGGGTTCATCTGCTGTGATCTCACACCTGGAGTAGCTTCTGGAAGAAACCCCTGTATTTTTGTAAGAGAATGAGAGTGGAAAGACAAGTGACACTTAGTACTACTACTGAAAATGATTTTGGCAGCATGCATCCCTGAAAAGGTCTTGGGGCAAATCCAGACACCCTTTGAGAATCACTGTTGTATGACATACTATCTATAGGGCAGGTGAACAAAGGGCTCCACCCTCCTGGGAGTCACATCTCCAAGGAGCTCATTCCACCTGGAACATTCTTGTTAGCTTCACAAACTCATTTTATCCTCTTTTTCCACCTTTGTTCTTGCTTTTTTCCTGGAAACTGCATGTCTTCCAAGGCAACTCTTTCTTCTCTCTTCTCTGGAAGCAGCCATCAGAGCAATGATGAAGCCAAGGTGGATTCCTTCAAGCAACAAAGAAAGGCCATGTTCTAACCCCAGGTGCCCCCTTATAAACCAGACCACAAACTATTCATTCCTGTTATGCCATTTCTAGGGGGGAAACTGCCGAAAAATTCTCACTCAATTTCATCAAGACAAAGCAACCCAGTATCAAGAAGTGATACTCTCACTTGCATTCTATTAAAATATAAAAATATAGGCTGGTATGGTAGCTCACACCTGTAATCCCAGCCTTTTGGGAGGCTGAGGCAGGAGGATCATTTGAGCCCAGCAATTCCAGACCAGCCTGGACAACATAGCAAGACCCTGTCTCTACAAAAAATTTTAAAATTAGCCTGGTGTGGTGGTGCATGCCTGCAGTCTCAGCTACTCGGGAGGCTGAGGCAGGAGGATCACCTGAGCCCAGGAGGTCAAGGCTGCAGTGAGCCATGATCGTGTCACTGCATTCCAGCCTGGGTGACAGAGACCTCAACTCCATAAACAAACAAACAAACAATACTGGCATTAATAGCAGTATCCTAGAAGTCACACTATTTCACACCTAGAGAGAGCCTGGGCTCCCCTGGCCACCATCCCTCCCTGATCACCAACACTCACCTGCCCCCCCATCATCCTGCACCACCCCATCCCCCCTCCCAGGACATGAGGGGAGTGGAACAGTGCCCCTAGCACCCTCTCTCCCTCTGCCCTAAAACTCTAGTGTGGAATCTCATAGCATCAAACAGTACCAGCCCGTCTTATCGCAATCACCTGGGTCATTCCCTTCTCTCCGTGACAGTTTTGACCCTTACCCACTGCCATTGGCTCGGACATGCCTCCTTCGTTCTGTCTATATCTTCCGAGGCCCTGCCCTCACAATTCCTTGATGATTTTCTTCCAAGGAGCTTGTCTCCCTCCCACCTCAGCCACTGGCTTCCAAGGTCATCTCCTAGACACTGCCAGGACCAAAAGGTCAATGTGTGTCCTAATCACCTCTTCTCATATGGCCATCAGTCTGCTGGGATTAGGGACCACCCAATCCAAGGACTCCATTTTAACTTAAGCACCTCTTTAATGGCTCTGTCTCCAAATACAGTCTCATTCTGAGGCACCGTGGGTTAGGACTCCAACATGTGAGTTTTGGGGTAAGAGGACACCATGTGAGCACCCCATGCTCCAACTTCCCAGCTCAGTGTTCCCTTGTCCCTTTATTTTGGTCTTCTGGGGGCACGCACTTAAAATTCAAACTCACTTCCATGGCCCTCCAGATCCTACATGATGCCGGGCATGGTGGCTCATGCCTACAATCCCAGCACTTTGGGAGGCTGAGGTGAGAGGATTGCCTGAGCCCATGGGTTTGAGACCAGCCTGGGCAACTTGGTGAGACCTCATCTCTACAATAAATCAGAAAATTAGCCGGGCATGGTGGCACATGCCTGTAGTTCTGGCCACTTGGAAGGCTGCTGTGGAAGGATCACCAGAGCCCAGCAGGTTGAGGCTGCAGAGGCTGGGAGCGTGACACTGCACTCCAGCCTGGGCACAGAGTGAGACTCCAACTCAAAAAAAAAAACCCAGTCGGGCTTGGTGGCTCAGCCTGTAATCCCCCCGCCTTTGGGAGGCTGAGGTGAATAGATTGCCTGAGTCCGCGGGTTCAAGACCCACCTGGGCAACTTGGCGAGACCTCATCTCTACAATAAATAAAAATGAGCTGGGCGTGGTAGCATGGATCTGTAGTTCTAGCTACTTGGAAGGCTGAAGCGGAAGGATCACCGGAGCCCAGCAGGTTGAAGCTGCGGTGGCTGGGAGCGGCTACTGCACTCCAGTCTGGGTGACAGAGTGAGACTCCAACTCAAAAAAAAAAAAAACCCACATGCTGTAGCCTCTGTCTGCTTCTTGGTGCCATCTCCTACCCCCTCTCTGTCACTCTACACCTTCCAGCCCTGCTAGCCTTTTTGCAGTTCCAAAAACACATCAAGTTCATTCCTACCTCAGAGCCTTTGCACATGCTCTCTCACTTCCTGGACAGTCTAGCCCTGGATGTCCTCAGGGCTCCTCTCACCTACTTCAAATCTTTGTTCAAGAGCACCAACTCAAAGAGGACTCCATACTTCCCTACTTTATTTTTTTCCCATGTCAACCATCACTTTCTATATATCAAGCAATTGGCTATCTTGTAGACAGTCTGTTTCTTCCCGCTGCAATGTAAGTTTCATGAGGAGGGCAGAGGCTTCTGTCTGTTTTGCTCGGAGCTGTTGCATTCTTGGTACCTGGAACAGTGCCTGGCACATCACGGTCACTCAATAAATTTATTTTCCGTGAATGAAGATTTGATTATGCAGGTTTGAAATATTACAATAATGATTACTAAATCTCACCTTGTACATAATTTTTTTTTTTTTGAGTCGGAGTCTCACTCTGTCACTCAGACTGGAGTGCAGTGGCCGCTCCTGGCCACCGCAGCCTCGACCTGCTGGGCTCCGGCGATCCTTCCGCCTCAGCCTTCCAAGTAGCTGGAATTACAGGCATGCGCTACCACGCCCGGCTGATTTTTTGATTTATTGTAGAGATGAGATCTCGCCTGCCCAGGCGGGTCTCAAACCCGCGGGCTCAGGCAGTCCATTCACCTCAGCCTCCCAAAGACGTGGGATTACAGGCTGAGCCACCAAGCCCGGCTCTACATAAAATTTTAAACAAAACATCTACCAGTGTTTTACAATTCATCAAGAATCATCTAATTTCAAAGTTTTAGCAGGTTATAAAGTAAAATTTATCTTTACACCTTTGTACACGACTTTGCCTCTAATAGAAATACGTGGCATCTGCTGTGAACTGAATTATGCCTCATCCCATCCCAAAATTCATACACTGAAGTCCTAATCCCTAGTATCTCAGAAAGGGATGGTATTTGGAGACAGGGCCATTAAAGAAGTAATTACATTAAAGTGGGTTCATTAAAGTGGGCCCGAATCCAACTGGACTGCTGACCTTATGAGAAGAGATTAGGACCCAGACAACACAGAGGGAAGACAATGAGAGGACACGATGAGAAGTCAAGGACACAAGGACACATCGGCAAGTCAAGGAAAGAGCCCTCAGAAGGAGCTAGCCCTGCCATGCCATGGCCTTGAGCTTCCAGCCTTCAGAATCGAGAGACAATGTCTGTTGTTTCAGCCACCCAGGCTGTGATGTTCTTTAATGGTAGCCCTAGGACAGGAATTCAACATCCATATCAGAATTAGTCTTAAATTACATACATTTTTTTCCAGAGGGACGAGGTATCCCTATGTTGCCCCAGCTTGTATCCAACGCCTAGCCTCAAGCAATCCTCTCATGTCAGTCCCCCAAAGTGCTGGGATTGCAGGCACGAGTCACTGAGCCTGGCCAAATTGCATAATTTTTTTGAGTCAGGGTCTCACTCTCGCCCATGCTGGAGAGTGCAGTTGCATGATCACAGCTCACCGCAGTCTCAGCCTCCCAAGTTTGGGTGATCCTTTGGCCTCAGCCAGGACTACAGGTTTGCACCACCACATCTGGCTAATTTTTTTTTTTTTAGTTGGTGTCTCACTCTGTCACTCAGACTGGAGTGCAGTGGCCACTCCCGGCCACTGCAGCCTCGACCTGCTGGGCTCTGGGAATCCTTCCGCCTCAGCCTTCCAACTAGCTGGAACTACAGGCGCGTGCTACCACGCCTGGCTAATTTTTTATTTATTGTAGAGATGAGGTCTCGCCAAGTTGCCCAGGTGGGTCTCGAGCCCTCGGGCTCAGGCAATTCACTCACCACAGCCTCCCAAAGCGCGGGATTACAGGCTGAGCCACCAAGCCCAGCCTAATTTTTTTTTAGAGATAAAGTCTCACCATGTTGCCCAGGCTGATCTCAAACTCCTGGGCTCAAGCAATCCTCCCACCTCAGCTTCTGGGCATGAGCCATGGTGTCTGACCAAATTACATAAATTTTTAATAATTACACAAAGTCTTCAGGAATATATCCTGCCATAAAACTCAACGGTTTGCATACTCACTAGGTGCCAAGCACTGCCTGGTATCGTGTCTGCTGACTTCTTAGTTCCCAGTTCTTTCTCTGTCACTTTTTCCAGGTATGAATTCGGGCCTGTCTTTCCCTTCACTCCACTGTCCCCTTCAGTATCTCACCATGCCACCCTCCACCTCTAACTACAAAAGGTGAGTCAATGTGCTGCACTGCTCTGACATACCCAGTTTCCAAACTAGCAATACAAGCTTTGTCCTCGACAGGCTCTGAATCTTTCTAGGAGGGAGCAGCTTCATCATGTGCCCTGTCCCTGCCTTATGCCTCTGGGTTAGCGTCCCCATAGTTGTGTCCCTTCTAGTGAGTCAATAGCCTGAGAGTGCAGGATGACAGCCTGGCACCAAGTCTGTAGGGGAGGTGGGCGGGGACGTGCCGTCGCCATGGAAACCCACACCTACTTCGGGCCCAGAGGAGTGCGGGGCCTGCAGTCTGTTCCACTGCATGGTTGGAGAAAAGGCTCTTCAGTCCTGGCCTCATCCTACAGGAAAAAAGAGGCCTCTTCAGGCTGGAGTGTAGACATAAATCCTCCCAGGAGCGTGAGCACACAGGGTCGAGGACCACCCTGCTCTCATTCTTCCTGCCCTGGTTCGATTTCACAAACTGTTTGTCTACTCCAGGCAAGGCTTAGGAGGACAAGCAAGACATCGGGCCTGCATTCACGCTAGGTGGAGGGGAGGGTCAGGTCTGCTACTTGATTGTTCCCACTGCTTGAGCACATGTGGCTAAGATCCCCCACAAGCCACAGCCGGCAGCATATTCTAAAATTAGCTTGGGTGGTTCATGTCTTTAATCCCAGCACTTTCGGAGGCTGACACAGGAAGATCTTTTTTGTTTTCGTTTTTGTTTTTGGTTTTTTTAATCATTATTATTATTTTAAATATGTGGGGTATAATTCAGGGTTAGGTATACAAATGTTGATTATGCAGGTACCCTTGTTGATGAAGTGTGCCTCCCCCTGGCAGTTTCCCAATACTACCAATCCCTTTCTTATAGTATTATGACAGTTGTTCAAGGTCCACTTATGAGTGAGAACATATGATACTTGGTTCTTTGCTTCTGCGATACATCACTCAGTACTATAGCCTCCAAGTCTATCCAAGTAGCTGAGAAGTTCATAATTTTATCCTTCTTTATGGCTGCCTAATATTCCATTGTGTAGATGTATCACTTTTTTTTTTTACAGGAGGATCTTTCGAGGCCAGGAGTTCAAGACCAGGCTAGGCAACATAGTGAGACCTTGTCTCTAAAAAATAAAAAAATAAGCCGGGCTCGGTGGCTCAGCCTGTAATCCCGCGCCTTTGGGAGGCTGAGATGAGTGGATTGCCTGAGCCCGTGGGTTCGAGACCCGCCTGGGCAGCAAGACCTCATCTCTACAATAAATCAAAAAATCAGCCGGGCGTGGTAGCACATGCCTGTAATTCCGGCTACTTGGAAGGCTGAGGCGGAAGGATCGCCGGAGCCCAGCAGGTCGAGGCTGCGGTGGCCGGGAGCGGCCACTGCACTCCAGTGTGGGCGACAGAGTGAGACTCCAACTCAAAAAAAAAAAATAAAAATAAATAAAAAATAAATAAATAAATAAATAATAAAAAAATAAAAAAGTTAGCCCCAGGCTTGCAGAGAGAAGCCAGTCCTAGGAGCATCAACCATCCAGAGAGGAAAGAGACCAAGAAAGGTGGTGGTCAGCTTTTGGGGTGTGTGCAGAGAAAAGCTGTGTCCTTGTGTTTTTTTCCACAGCCACAAGAAGCTCTGGAACATCTGAAGATTGGAATCTTCAGGAAAGGGAGACTAGAACCAGCATGGTGACTCACGCCTGTAATCCCAGTGGGAGACTGAGGCGGGGGAGGCCTGAGACCAGGAGACCTGTGTGGGCAACATAGCAAGACCTCGTCTCTACAAAAAATTTAAAAATTAGCCAGGCATGGTGAGACGTGCCTGTAGCCCCAGCTACTTGGAAGGCTGTGGCAGGAGTATCACTTGGGTGCAGGAGTTCAGGGCTGCAGTGTGCTGTGATCCCACCACTGCACTCCAGCCTGGGCGACAGAGCCAGACCCCATCTCTTAAAAAAAAAAGGGGGGGGGAGAATGTCCTCCTCTCACCCCAAGATGTTCAGCTGCTGAGCTGCAAAAATAGGCCCACCCTGGCACCACCAACAGAGTCAGGAGTGGTGAGAGAGAAGGCTCTAGGGGAGCATTCTGGGAACTGAGGTCACGTGTGTCCTTCCCAGTCTCCTTACTGTACTGTGGGGAGAACGGGAGGATCATCGGCATGTGGGGACCAACTTGAATTTAAAGACCGGTACCTGCTCCTGGTCCAGAGATTTCCCAAGTGGAGACACCGCTGAAGTAGCCAGGGCCTGCAGGGAAACCTTCACCCCATCCCAGCTCTCTGTGGCCCTCAAAGTGGATGGAAAGGACCCCAGTCATTATTCACAAAAGGGCAGAGGCCATGGGTAGCCCCAGCCCAAGCAATGGGATGCTCCACTTGGGACAGGCATGGGAACAGGGGCAGGCTGGTGTTCTTGGGAAGGATGGGGCCTCAGGCACAGAGGACATGTGATTTCTCCACCCAGGGACCTCCACGTTCAGCATCCCAGAACCCCACACCCAAGGCAAAGCCCGCACACTCCCACACCCCCCTACGGCCTGTCACAGAAGCAGAATCTCTTCTCCCTCTGGCTGTGCCCCCAGGCAGGGGCTGGACGAAGGCCTGGCAAGGGTCAAGATACCTAAAGGGGCAGGGAAGCACAAGGAGAGCAGAACACGCACAGGGGAGATCCCTGCCCTTGACTGTTGCAGGGGGGAAGAAGAGGCTGAAATGAGTTTGAACCTCAAGTTTTGTTTGTTTGAGTCAGGGTCTCATTCTGTTACCCAGGGTGGAGTGCAGTGGCATGATCACAGCTCACCTCAGCCCCGACCTCCTGGGTTCAGGAAATCCTTCCGCCTCAGCCTCCTTAGTAACTGGGACTGCAGGAGGTGCGCACTACCATGCCTGACATATAAATATAAATATATATAAATATATATATATATTTTTTTTTTTTTTTCTTTTTGAGAGACGTCTTCCTATGTTGCCCAAGCTGGTCTCAAACAATCGTCCCACCTCAGCCTCCCAAAGTGCTGGGATTACAGGCATGAGCCACCGCACTTAGCGTTGAACCTCAAGGTTTTGTTGTTGTTGTTGTTTTGAGTAGAAGTCTCACTCTGTCACCAGGCTGGAGTTCAGTGGCACTCATGATCACAGCATCCTCAAACCCCTGGGCTCAGGCAATCCTTCCACCTCAGCCTTCCAAGTAGCTGGAACTACAGACGCACACCACCATGCCTGGCTAATTTTTTGTGATTTATTGTAGAGATGAGGTCTTGCCAAGTTGCCCAGGCTGGTCTTGAACCCCCAGGCTCAGGCAATTCTCTCACCTCAGTCTCCCAAAGTGCTGGAATTACAGGCTGAGCCACCATATCCAGCCAAACCTCAAGTTTTAAAATGAGCAGGACTCAGGTTAACATTCCAAACCAACATTTAATTTTAACCAAAAGTAACTAGAAAGCTCTGAAGTCTGTCTGAATGCTGTTAAGTATCACCACCACCCAGCAGGGAGGAGAGGTCAACAAAACACAGTTGGTGGCAGTTAATGAGGAAAAAAAACCAGTTCATCCACCCCCTAAGGAGCTGGATCATCTCAGTAAATGGACAATACCTCAACTTTGTGGAGTGCAGGTAAATGGGACAGGACCTGTCTAGTTGGGGTGGGGGGAGCCAGTCTTCTAGACTTGGGTTCTGCTCCTGCCCCCACCATTCTTTCTCTGTAGAAACCTTAAAGATAGGCTCCCTGGTCCTGATGCTGTGTGATGCTACGAGTGGATACAGATGGACCTGGGCCTCTAGGAACTTGGGTCCCGGGGACTGATGAAACCTTCATTCACTTCAACAAGTCCCTAAGTCCCTGCCACAACAGATGTGAGAACACAGCTCTGAACAGGACAGACGTCACCCAGCTTCTGGTACAGAAGAGACAGCCAGTCAGGCACAGCTTAGTATGGTGAGCACTAGAAGGCCAAGCACCTAGGGCTAATGGAGTAAATTAGGGGGGACCTAGCTCAGACTTGGGGTAACAGGAAAGGTTTCTGGTAATAAGAAGCATCTCAGTACAGATAGGTGCAAACCAGGCAAATCAGGAGAGGGAATGGCATCCCCCAAACCCCACCATGTGAGTTGCTCTGAGTGACTCAGACATCATTCTGGCAGAGTGGACATCACTGAAAACTCAGTGGAGTGGGAAGTGACTGCGTGTTGGGCATGGGACTCTTTTTTGGGATGATCAACGTGTTCTGAAATTAGATTGTGGTGATGCTTGCATACCATGATGTAATAAAAGCCACTGGATTGTACACTCAAAAATGATTGTATTTTAGGAGAATTTTGCCTCTATTAAAAAAAAAAAGAAGAAGAAGAAAGAAAAAGTAAATGACACCTGGAAGGAACTTTCAATTCCAATCAAGATGGAGTAACAGGAGCCAGGTTCAGCTTCCTGCATGAAACAACTGAAAGACAGGACAAAATATATGAAGCAATGGCTTCCAAGAGATAAGGCAACAAAGGACAACGGACCCTAGGGACATGAAATGAAAGCAGTGAGCCCAATGACTGTCCTCACTGGCCACTTTGGCATTTTCCAGGTCTCAGAGTGGGGAAGGAAGGGGAACCCAGGTAGAGCCCAGCAGATTCTCTGTACTGAAAAGACAGGAGGATCAGAGTAGTCTAAGGCAGGCTGACTCTGCAGGGCAGAATACTAGAAAGGAGTGAGTTATGCAGAGAGATAACACCCTGGAAATCTGCAGAGGGTCTCCTGTAGTATTCAGAAGAGCACTGATCAGTGCTTGCACATGAAGAACTAGCCAAAAAGATTAGACAGAAGAATGCCTGTGGCTGCCACAGGGCCAGGAATAGTGTCTATTCCCATGAGCCAGAATCAAAAACCTCATAATTCAGGGAACAATGGGTAAAGTCCTAAGAGTCTTACACTTCAGTAGTAGGGCATATTCACCTGAGGCTAAATACTGCTCTGATCTTGCCTAACAAACCTCAAAGGCAAGGCAGGGCTTAGTGCATACTCAGAGGCAAAGGAATCACCAGAGGCTGGAATTGGAGGTTACAGTGAACTATAATAATGCCACTGCACTCCAGCCTGGTGACAAAGACCCTGCCCTCTCTCCTTCACCCCCACCAAAAAAAAAACTTTAAAGGCAAAACTTAAATGAATCAAACTGTTTCCAGATAATAATCCTATTCCAGAACAAAGTTTAAGAATATTTATAGAAATATAAAAACACCCAGCATGAAAAAAGGTCAAAATCCATGTCTGGCAACGTCTGGCATGCAAAGCAGGAATACACATTGTGATGAGAAAGAAAAAAACACTTGAAACTGACCCAGAATTGACACAGATGTTAGAATTTGCTGACAAGAATATTAAAAGATTTTGAAAACATTTGTTTAAAAAGTCAAGCAGAGGGACTGGGCACGGTGGATCTCCCTGTAATCCCAGCACTTTGGGAGGTCAAGATGGCAAGATTGCTTGAGCCTTGGCAATATAGCAAGACCCTGTCTCTACAAAAAAAAAATTTTTTTTAATTTTAAAAGGTAGAGACACAGAAAATATCCAAAAAGACTCAAATCAAACTTCTAGAGTTTAGAACTACTGATGTTAAAAGTTAACAATACCACCCCATTTGCTGAACATGAGCATTCACCCTGGCTGCCATCTGGAGCCTGGATGTGGAAAGTGGATATTAAAGTAGGAAGAGGAAGCTGTTAGAACATCTCAGGTAAGAAATGATGTGGCTGAAATAGGCCTTTCCGAAATAATGTGAGGTGGGATTGGCAGGACTCAGTGACCACTTAGAGGTGTTGGATGAAGAAGATGAAGATGACTAGAAGGTGAGACATAAATGACAGGGAAGCAAGCTGGTCCTCAACTTGAGGTGAGGTCAGAGGGCACCAACGATGGGCAGGAGAATCTGAGCAACACATGCAGCTCAAGAGGCAGCAGTCATGAGACTAGGTATGCATGCAGCAGGGTGCCAAGCCACTGGTAGGAATGGCACACTTAGAACTGGAAGGGTGGCACAGCTGGCTTCTAGGGGAGGACACGCAGAAAGGGTAATACCAGGGCACCAGGCAAGGCCTAGATCACATAAGGCCTCCAGAGCCAGGGACACAGGCTTAGATTTTATCCAAGACACAGTGAGAATCTATTAGAAGACTTTTGTTTTTAAAAATAATTAGCCAGCCAGGCTTGGTGGCTCAGCCTATAATCCCAGGCCTTTGGGAGGCTGAGGTGAGTGGATTGCCTGAGCCCGCGGGTTCGAGACCCGCCTGGGCAGCGAGACCTCATCTCTACAATAAATCAAAAAATCAGCCGGGCGTGGTAGCGCATGCCTGTAATTCCGGCTACTTGGAAGGCTGAGGCGGAAGGATCGCCGGAGCCCAGCAGGTCGAGGCTGCGGTGGCCGGGAGCGGCCACTGCACTCCAGTCTGGGCGACAGAGTGAGACTCCCACTCAAAATAATAATAATAATAATTAGCCAGTTGCAGTGGCACACACCTGTAGCCCCAGCTCCTGGGGAGGCTGAGTTGGGGGAATCACCTGATCCCAGGAGTTTGAGGCTGCAATGAGCTATGGTCGCAAGCTCCTGGGCTCAAGTGAGCTGGGACTATAGGTGCATGCTACCATGCCTGGCAAATTATTTTTTAAAATAATAAGTTTTCTTTACAAAATTTTGTAGAGACAAGGTCTTGCTGTGTTGCCCAGGTTGATCTACAACTTCTGACCTTAAGCAATCCTCCTGCATCAGCCTAGTGTTGGGATTATAGGCGTGAGCCACTGCACCCAGCCCACTGGAAGACTTTAATCAGGTACTGACAATTAGATTTGCATTTGAAAATGTTCTCACTCATAAGTGGACTTTGAACAACTACCGTAATACTATAACAAAAGGATTGACAGTAGCAGGAAACTGCAGGGCAGAGGGTGGAGAGGTGGGATTGGCAGTTGTCATCTGCCTGGGTAGGGGTGGGGCACACCTCATCAACAAGGGTACCTGCACAATGAATATTTGTATACCTAACCCTGAACTGTACCCCACAATTTAAAAAACAAAATATAACCGAAAAAAAGAAAAGAAAACGTCACTCTGCCAGCCTGGACAACTTTGTGAGACCTCATCTCTACAACAAATCAAAAGACTAGCCAGGCATGGTGGCACATGCCTGTAGTTTCCGCTACTTGGAAGGTTGAGGTGGAAGGATCACCTGAGCCCAGCAGGTCAAGGCTGCGGTGACTGGGATTATGCCACTGCCCTCCAGCCTGGGAGACAGAGTGAGACTCCAACTCAAAAAAAAAAAAAAAAAAAAAAAAAAAAAGGTGACTCTGCTTGAGGATGGAGAATGGACAGAAAGAGACATGAGTGGAAGCAGACAACCAGTTAGGACTTGGTGATCTCAAAAGATGACCACCTGCAAGTTAGGAGTAGAAAAAAGTGAGGAAACTAGGAATACATACAGGCAGAATCCACGGGCCGGGTTGTAAAAAGGATGTGGAAAGAGATGAAGGTGACAAGGATGACTCCTAGGTTTGTCACAGGAGTAAATGCCACTTATTGAGGTAGGGAATGATAGCATAGGACAGACTTGGGAGAATCAAAAGTTCCACTTTAGACAAAATAGATTTGAGATCTGGGGAGACCTGGGATAGACATACCTGTGGGGCCATCAGCACATAGATGGCATTTTTTTTTTTTTTTTTTTTTTTTTGAGTTGGAGTCTCACTCTGTCGCCCAGACTGGAGTGCAGTGGCCACTCCCGGCCACTGCAGCCTCGACCTGCTGGGGTCCGGCGATCCTTCCGCCTCAGCCTCCCAAGTAGCTGGAACTACAGGCGTGCACTACCACGCCTGGCTGATTTTTTTATTTATTGTAGAGATGAGTACTCACCTGCCCAGGTGGGTCTCGAACCCGCGGGCTCAGGCAATCCACTCACCTCAGCCTCCCATAGATGGTATTTTAAACCATACATGTAAATAAGATCACACGGGAAGTTTGTAGAGTGAGCAAAGAGGCCAAGACTGAGCCTCTCACAGTCCAACACTGAAGAGTGAAATAGAGAGGTCCCTAGCTAGAGAAAGATGTTGAAATGAGGATTTTTAGTGATGGGATAGAGGCTGGAGAGGCTGCAACTGAAGAGAGGAAGGAAATAACCAAAAAGGGAGGTAACCCAGAGCTCACACGAGGAGGGACGCTTCTGATGCAGGTCTATGGGGTAAATGGAAGCAAGAACATTCCTGAGCTCCTGCATCCTCTACCAGGGCGGAGGTACGGGACCCTGAGAGGTGGGGGTGGTGTGGAGAAAGGTACACGTTGACAAAGTGGGGAAGGTGTGAATGAAGTCTGTCTTAGCATTTCAACAAGTGTTAGAATTGTTTTTACAAAACAGCAGTCATCCCCACAAGTTAAGATGCAAATTATCTGTATTCATGGAGGAGCATCTGCTTCAAGTCCTCAATTAAAGTCACAACACACATTTAAGCTCATTGCAATCTGGTTAACAACAGATGAAAAGATCAGATCACTCCAGGCTTGGCTCTGACCTGAGGAGAGTTGTGATTGGTAAAGAATGGACCAGTCCCCTTGATCCCAGCCCTTGGCTCCCTCCACAAGAGACGATTTTTCAAAGTTTCAAGGTTTGTATCACAGAGTACAGAAGCCATTCAAAATTATTTTTTTTTTGGAGTTGGAGTCTCACTCCGTTGCCCAGACTGGAGTGCAGTGGCCGCTCCCGGCCACCACAGCCTCAACCTGCTGGACTCCAGCGATCCTTCCACCTCAGCCTTTCAGTAGCTGGAACTACAGGCGTGCACTACCACACCCGGCTAATTTTTTTATTTACTGTAGAGATGAGGGCTCACCAAGTTGCCCAGGCAGGTCTAGAACCCGCGGGCTTAGGCAATCCACTCACCTCAGCTTCCCAAGGTGCGGGATTACAGGCTGAGCCACGAGCCCAGCTAAAATTCTTTTTTTTTAAGAGACAGGGTCTTTCTTGGTTGCCCAGGCTAGAGTGCAGCGGTGCCATCCTGGCTCACTGTAACCCCCAATTCCTGCAGTCAAGCGATCCTACCACCTGTCTCTTGAATAGCTGGGACTATAGGTACATACCACCAAGCCTGGCTTTTTTTTATTTTTATTTTTATTCTTTGTAGAGATAAAGTTTCACTATCTTGCCCAGGCTGGTATCAAACTCCTGGCCAAAAACAATCTTCCCACCTCAGGCTCCCAAAGCACTGGGACTACAGGCGTGAGTCACTGTATCCAGCCTATTTTGCTTTTCTCTCCCCTGAAGACAAATGCTCTAGTAGTCTTGTTGTATTCTCCCCTGCTAATCCCAGAAATGCAGACTGCTTCAGTTCTATTTAGAGGGTAAAAGTTCTAAAGTCAGGGTCAGTAGCTATAGATGTTCTTCATACCTAATAATCTTCTAGTGTCCTCCAATAACAACCACAAAGAAAAGGTTCACATTCTCACTTGCCTATAGAAGCTACTGATGTTTAAAAAAAAAAGCCTTCTTTATACCTTAGTATCAAGTAAGGATCAGGGTCAAATGACTACAAAATCAGTTGAATCAGGCCAGGCATGGTGGCTCATGCCTATAATCCCAACACTTCGCAAAGCCAAGACAGGAGGATTGTTGAGCCTAGAATTTGGGACCAGAATAGGCAGCATATCAAGACCCTGTCTCTACAAAAATAAAGAACAATTTAGGCAGGGTGGCAGGAACCCATAGTACCAGCTACTCGGGAGGCTGAAATGGAAGCATCACCTGAACCCAGAAGGTTGAGGCTGCAGTGGCCGTGAGCATACATACCCTGTACTCTAGCCCGGGTGACAGAGAGAGACCCAGACTAAAAAACTTCTTAAATGTTTTAAAAAAAATTTTTTTTAATTAATTGGATCAAATCAAATTGGCCCAAGCAAGTAAAGGAAGTTAAGTAGTAAAGGGAGTTAAGTAGTGTAGGTCTGAAAAGAAAGACTAAGACGACGACTTTGGTCCCCCCACAAGGCCATTTGAGATAGGGTCTGTGGGATAGGAAGCCCATACTTCACCTAAAAGACAGCCAGCATTCCATAATGAGCCCAATGATTGCTGGAAACAGGGCCTACAATGACAGAGATACAATTCCAAGGGAAGCCCCAAGACCACAGACTGGTGAAACACTGGAATCTTAAATAGTGGAAACAAGGCTGGGTGCAGTGGTTCACACCTATAAGCCCAGCACTTTGGGAGGCCAAGGTGAGAGGATTGCCTGAGATCAGCCTGGGCAACTTGGCAAGACCTCATCTCTACAATAAATCAACTGCACATGCTTGCAGTTCCAGCTTCTTGGAAGGCTGACGCAGAAGGATCACCCGAGCCCAGCAGGTCAAGGCTGCAGTACCTGTGAGCATCCCACTGCACTTCAGTCTGGGCAACACAGTGAGACTCCAACTCAAAAACAAC
This sequence comes from Cephalopachus bancanus, assembly GCA_027257055.1. Classification (NCBI taxonomy): domain Eukaryota; kingdom Metazoa; phylum Chordata; class Mammalia; order Primates; family Tarsiidae; genus Cephalopachus; species Cephalopachus bancanus. The sequence continues at coordinate 4,519,760 of JAPVLO010000236.1, forward strand.
AAATAGTGGAAAGAATTACATTTTTATATCATCTACTCCCTTCACAAAAAGAAAACCCTTGGCAATCACTTGCAATTTCTACTTTAATTCCAATCTGTTTTAGAACCAAAATAGCAGCTCTAGCACTTTCTAGCTCTTTACACCTTTGGCAAATCAATGAACTTCTGAACCTCTTTGCCCTCATCTGAAAAAGTGTCAAGCATTAAGCACAATAATGCTTCTCAAATACTAATGTCCAACACAAGTAAACAACTAAATAGTTTCCTGTAGGTGGAGAGTGGATCTTATCATCAATAAATTATCTGCAGTAATCTTTAAAGAGTCTAATTGAAGATCCCAAGGAGGTTGAGTTCTCAGAAGATTTAGAGCCTTTCAAATCCTGATTACTGAATACTGAGTATTAAAGTCATTAGAAACTAAATAGAACCAGCAATAAGGAATGCTTAGCAATAGGTACTTAATGAGCTGGAAGTGCCTCTTCTAATTAAGAGGTCTAATAACTGTCACTAGTTAATAGCCGCAAAAAAGCAGTAAAGTACATACTGAGGGATGTACTTTTCAGAGACAATGGTGGCAGTTTCTAAATGAAGCTGTTAAATTGGAGAGATTTAAGGTAAGGTTTTGCAAATCAGATAAGTCTCTGTTGTCAAATTATAGACTTGTGGGCTAAACACTTCAGCTAGTTTTTAAACTGCTTTAACTTCAAGGAATACCAACTACAATATTAGGAAAAAGATCTATTAAACACAGAAATGCTTTATTAATATAAATACACACACATTATAAAGCACTAAGAAATTTAAATATCTATATCACAGCAAACAGGCGGCAATTCAACATCCAGGGTCGACAGAATGCTTGAGGGAGACTGCAGCAGATCTAGAAAACAGGAATTTCTTATTAAATTTCTGCAAATCCTTGAGTCATTGTTTATAGCAACATAGACATTCACTGTCTTTTTTTTTTTGAGTTGGAGTCTCACTCTGTTACCCAGGCTGAAGTACAGTGGTACACTCGCGGTCGCCGCAGCCTCCACCTGCTTGGCTCAGGTGATCCTTTTGCCTCAGCCTTCTAGGTAGTTGGAACTACAGGCACGTGCCACCATACCCAGCTAATTGTTTTGATTTATTGTAGAGCTAAGGTCTCGCCAAGTTGCCCAGGCTGGTCTTGAACCTGTGGCCTCAGGCAATCCTCTCACCTCGGTCTCCCAAAGTGCTGGGATTATAGACAGGAACCACTGTGCCCCGCCTGTCACTTTTAATCATAAATTAACGTTTTCCCTTTGCTTGACAAATCTCTACTCCACCTCCTCCTTACACACACTTCTTGGAATGTGTCTGCAGCCCAGAACTGACCTTCATTAGGAAAGAAGTCTTAGAAGTACCTCAACCTCTAATGTTCTTAGATACCAAAGAAAAAGTTAACAGTTCCACTAATGTAATTTACAGAATGATGATGGCTTTTGATCACCAGTTCAAGCTAAGACCTTAAACTTCTGCAGTAAGAACAAGCATATATTTCAACTTATAGCCTAAGAGGGATGTAAGTTAGATTTAATCTTTTTTCTGTGTCTAAGACTATCCTGGTTCCAGAAGAACTTCATTTGACTGACGTCTTCGGGACTAAAAAGCAATACCAATTAAGAATAGCTTTTTTCATTCTTCTAAAACCTAATCCCTGTAGTTTGAAGGATAGAAAAATGACTCCTGGGCTAACCTCCCACACAACCCTGACCCCATGGTCATGGAAGTGTTATGAAACCAACTGTCTACAGCCCTTTTAGGCAGGCACTTGCTCACTCACCAGAATCCCATAGTGGAGAGGGCATCTCATGGGAGAAGGGGGTCCCAGCTGAAACAGCTTTTCAAGCTCTCGCTCCTCATCAAGGACCATGAGAGGCACTCCACTCAAGGGGAGGTGTGCAATCTGGTGCTCTTCGGGCAGGTCAAAAGTCTCAAAATCTGTCACAAAGAGAAAGCACTTTCTCACTGCATCCTCAAACTCTGGGTCTCAGGCGATTCTCTCTCCCCAGCCTCCCAAGTAGATGGCACTAAAGGCATGCACCATCACATTTGGCTAATATTTAAAAATATTTCTTTGTAAAGATGAGGTCTCACTATATTGCCCAGGCTGGTCTGGAACTCCTGGTCTCAACCATCCTCCCACCTCAGCCTCCCAAAGTGCTGGGATTACAGGTGTGAGCCACTCTTCTGGCCAGATCTTTCTAACCAAAGAAATAATCTTACCAAAGTACTCAGGCATTGCTCAACTTGACATAAAGCTCACTTTTTAAAAGGCTTGCTAGACACTTGTTCAGTGCTAGTAAACATATCCTACCTTCTCTAGGTGCTAAGCTTTTGAGGACAGGAATAATATCACCCAAATCTTTGCTCCTATTTCTTTCACCTAAGATGATATCTTGCAAATAATTTCACCAATAAGTACATTTGTTCAAAGCAACCCAGTTTCAGATAGTCTCATTATAAATTTGGGTCATATCATATTCACATCAAGTTAAAGCTGAGTTCAATTCTAAGAGAAACAAAAGGCCAAAAGTATTTTTTCAATACCAAAAGATACTACCTAGAGGATCATAGGGAAAGAATTTTTCTATTTCCGGATAGCTGTCATCCATGGTAGAAATGGAGCTTTTTGTTTTAACAGTTTTCTCGGTCATCTAGAACAATCAAAGAAAATAAGGATTAGTGAGAACAGAAGCCTTGCCAACTGATTAATAAAACAGATTGTGGGGCCTTCTACAAAACATAACTGCCTCATCACGTTTTAAAATCTGTCAATTTCGGCTGGGCTTGGTGGCTCAGCCTGTAATCCCGCACTTTGGGAGCCCGCGGGTTCGAGACCCACCTGGAAGCTTGGCAAGACCTCATCTCTACAATTAAGTCAAAAAAATTAGCCAGGTGTGGTAGCACGCGCCTATAGTTCCAGCTACTTGGAAGGCTAAGGCGGAAGGATTGCTGGAGCCCAGCAGGTCGAGGCAGTGGCCGATAGCATGCCACTGCACCACAGTCTGGGTGACGGAGTGAGACCCCAACTCAAAAAAAAAAAAGTCAATTTCATGCTGCCTTTTAAGAAGCCATAATCCTTAATTCTCATAACACCTAAGTCCAATAATATAAATATAATTCTAATAGTGTGGCCCAAAAGTCTGAAAATTAAGCATAGCACCTGCCAGCGTAAGTAATCAAGAATGCAGAGCAGAGTTAATTCAGAGCTAATCAACTCAATTATTCAACCTAGCAGAGGAGAAAATAGGCATCCAGAATAGGAGTTAATCCTTGAAGCTGTTTTTCTCCCTTATGGAAGTGTGATTTTTTTCCCCCAGTTTCACCTCATTATTTGCTTGGTTAATATTAAAAACAAGTTTGTGTTCCTAAAATACACACACTGAGTAAAAGGTAGCAAAAGACATCCAAGGGCTTTAGGAGAACACCATGGATGAGAATTCTATAGTCTGGAGTTGACAAGTTTACCACAGTAGCAGGCCAAACTGGAAGTCTGTGTGTCCTGCTTTGTCTCACCTCACAGCTGCATACCTAGAGATCACCTTATGGCAGGGTTTCCCACACTTCAGTTCTGTACAACAGTCTCGCTTTTCCCATATCTTTGTAATACCTGTATTTAACATTTTTAAGTCAATTTACATTTTAAAAAAGATATCCTTGTCCTAAGATATACTACACATGCACACAAAGATCAGCATGCCAGCAAGTTGTCACCTAGCAAGCTGGTGCTTGCTCTGGGAGGCGAGGAGAATGGCAGCACCTGAGCTATTATAGCAGTCATGTAACCTCTCCCAAAAGGCACCCTCTCTCAGTACTTTAACTTCCCTGCAGGTAGATGCCATCAACTGAATCTGCTCTAAGATACTAGTTAAGGACAGGTGAGGCAAAAAGAAGCATTAGCTGCATCTGAGACTTCCAGTTTCACGGTACAGAGAAGTCTAAAGGACAATATGCTTCTCCTCTGCTAATTTATGTCTGCTAGCCTCTATTTCCCTTGTACTTAGACTGAAGAAAGCCAGGTAGGATGCAAACAGTCATTTTAAGAGTCAAAAGTACTGCAGTGTTGAAAAAAGTGGCTTTATAGCCAACACTTACCTTTTTGGCAGAAATGATTGGCTGTTTTTGTTTGAGGGGTCCATTTGCCTTCGTTGAGCTTTCTGTAGTTCTGTTGACAGTTCCCAAAGCCTTTCTAGCAGTTTTAGGTAAGGCTGGTGGAGCAAATACTTTGCCAACACGTGGTGTTGAAACCTGAGATCTCCCATCTAAGGCTTTGATTACTGAAAGAAAAGTTTTGCGGTAAGAATATTCCAGTAGCAAATACTCGTGCAGCTTGAACGCTGTATATAAAACTTAAACCTAATTCTCACCCCTCCAAACCAATTTTCATTTTTGGTAGTGGCACGAATGATATGTCAAGTAGCACTGAGATTCAATACTTTCTCAAATCATCTTAAGACATCGCACGTGAAAAGGAACCGATGACAAACTTTACTCCAATTGCCCACAAAGTACACTAAATGCCTCAACCGGATGCAGGCCACACCCACAATACCAGTGTATTTCTGATTGCAGCCTTGTGTACTTACAAGGCCCAGACCCCAGCTTCAGCCCATCCTTGGGAGCCACACGAGTGCCTGGTTCTCCATTTTCCTTATCCACAAAGATCAGAGTAGCCATTCTAGAGTATTCTACGGGTGAGAAGTATACGTTAGATACTGAGAACGGGGGAAGGTGAGAGAAGCTGTGGCATAGCAGCAGACCAAACTTTCTATCCTGGGATGCCCACACAAACACAAGAGCTAAGCAGAGGGCTAAGCCTGTGCTTGAGTCAACAAGCTTTGAATCCAGCTCCTAAGTCTTCCAGCCTGAGGCTCTAAATTCCTGAGCAGGCGGTTTAGGGCTGGCATCCTTTAGCAGAGAATCGCCGCAGCTCGACCGGTCTCGGAGCCATCACGCCCGGGGGGAAGCCTCCCTGGGAAGAGCCCCGGCCCCGGCCCCGGCCACTAGCCTACAGCCCCAGCCTGCCTCCTTCCCCGCCGGGCCGGGTCGCCAACCACTCGCAACCCTCGCGTTCACTCACGTTATTCCCAACAGCCAAACACTGCAATGAACGGAAGCGGCACCCTCCCGGTTTAAACCACAACTCGCGGTCCCATTGGTTCGTCCGCCCAGGAAGCAGGATCAAGGGGGCGGGGTCTCCAAACAGAACCAATAGGAGGAACCCAACAGCCAAGGCTCCGCCCCCAACACTCTTTCTCTCAAAGTTTGAGGCATGTTTCCTAGGAAGAAAAACAATTAAAATCGTGTAATATTCAAAACCCCTGGTGGCTTTTTTTTTTTTTTTTTTTGGCTCTCCATATTATTTAGCTGTATGGACTGAGGCACCGAACCAATAATGCTGCTTTACTGCTTTAAGGTCTTTTTTATTCAAATGACTCTGTAGAAAGAATTGAAAATAAGTAGAAATAAATATTGTAGAAATATTGGGAGAAACAACCAATATTGGGCCTAGAAAATACTAGCAGAGTTTAAAATTAAGAAGAAACTGAATCTCGCATGTTCTCACCCATAAGTGGGCCCTGAACATTAGTCACATTCGCACAAGGGAAGGATTGGCAGTCGCTGGGCACTGCTAGGGGAGGAAGGGAGGAGGGTGGGGGAACACTAACAACACAAAGGGTACCTGGTCCTATACCAGGGGGAGTAAAGACCAGTTAGAAGCCCAAACTTCACCTGCATGCAGCCTACTTATGTAGTTAATCCTTGCTTGTATTGCACCACTCTATAATAAAATGTAATACAAAAGAAAAAATAAATAAATAAATAAGAAGAAATATTCCCAGCAATGGTGTGCTCTGAAAAAAGAGAGAAGAATAAAAATTTTCAAAAGAAAAACAATAAAATTAATAAGAAATGTAAGTACAGATCAAACAGCAGTGTTTGAGTCATTCTGTTATGCTTGTGATTAAGAATGGATTGATTATTCCCTAATCATAAGACTATCCTCAACACTTCAGGCTAGGAAGTGTTTCTTTTTGGGGGTGGCAAAAGCATTTTTATGATACTAGGATATGATTCATTCTTTCCCAAGTGTACAGTAAGTTGTTCCAGAAGTAACACAGTAAATGATATCATAAGAGACTGAATACAGGGTCTTGTGGGGTGGCTTACGCCTACGATCCCAGCAATTTGGGAAGCTGAGGTGAGAGGATCGCCTGACCAACAGGTAGGAGACCAGCCTGGGCAATTTGATGAGACCTCATCTCCATAATAAATCAAGAAAAATTAACCAGACGGAGTGGCACGTGCCTATAGTTCCAGCTACTCGGAAGGCTGAGATAGAAGGATCACCTGAGTCCAGCAGGTTACGACTGCGGTGGCCATGAGCATGTCACTGCCCTCCAGCCAGCCTGGGCGACAGAATTAGAGACTTCAACTCAAAAAAACAAAAAACAAAACAAATAAAACAAAGAGACTGAATACAGAAGCAAATTGGAGAATCTGGTGTCTTCCATTAAGCCAAACCTTAGAGAGATTTGCAGAAATATAGAACAATGCCACTCTTCTCACTAAATATCTTTTGTTTTGGAAAATAGCTATTTATGTTATATGTGAGCATGTGTGTGGGGGGTGGCAATTCTCTGGGAATGGAGCTTTGATGGGAGCTCCAAGCCCTTTCTCCTCCTTCCATTTTGCTAATCTGCTGGTTTTCACTGGTGAGAGAGCTGGTGAGAGGGGATAGGGATGGGGCACATAAAATGCCACAAGGCAAGCATCTTCTAACCAAGATCCACCATTTTTCTTGAATAAATGTGCCTCAGATTTTTTTTTCTTAGAGGCAGGGTCTCACTCTGTCTCCCAGGCTGAAGTGCAATGGTACCATCATAGCTCATTGATCATAGCTCACTGTGTTACCGACACAAGCTTGGCCACTCATTGCCCACAGCCAAGTTCAACAGACCAGAGATGGTGGAAGGAAAGTGACTTTATTCCAAAAGCTGGCAGAAGGAGAAATGGCCAGGCTCATGCCTCAAGGAAATCATTTCCGGGATAAAGTTTCTATTACAGCATTATAAATCTGTCACTTTCTTAGGAACAAAGTGATGATCTTAATTAGTACATAATTCACTTTTCCCTTAAAATCCTATCAATAGTGATTTATTTTAAACCTCCAACATCTCAACAACATATACATTCATCAAAGTTGCCTGGAAGGGCTTGGCCAGAGAATAGGAGATCAGAGGAATAATAAAGATATAGAAAAAGAATTCCAATTTCCCAGATATGAGAAGAAATTGTGCTTGAAAAAGTTGATGGCCTTATCCTATTTCTATAGTAAATAGGAATCTACTGAACAAAAAGGAATAAATTCAAAACATCAACACCTGTGTCATTCAAACATCCCACAGGCTGCCATATGCATTTTAAAATGCAGATAAATTGGGAGACAAGAGTTAACCCCATTTTACTCTTTCACAAAAGGTTTAGCACTACACCTAGCATAGGCATGATTCTCAATTATATGCCAGTTCATCATCTCTTCTCCCCTGGCATTTCAGGACCAAAACTGATTGAATGACTCATTCATTCAACAAATATTTACTGAATAACTATTAAATGTTGGACACTATGTTAAGCATCAAGAAGAAAAAATCCTAAAAAAGAGGGAAGACAAAAAAATGCATATCCTTATTTTCTGCTCCCCATCCTCTTTCCCTTATCCCCAACCCTTATTTTCTCCCTGTATCTCCTATGGACTTTCACATCTCCATATTATATTATCAGCACACAAAAGTGTTACTTTTTGAGACTAAATCTGTACAACATCTACAGATTCCAAGTAGGGATTTTCCATCTACAAAGGTTTAGGTGTGCAAGGTTTAATCTCTTTAGAACAAGATTTCCCCTTTTCTTTGACCAACAAAAAGCATGGTTTCAACCAAGAGAATGCAGCAGTTGTAAACCATAATCACCCTTGTAACAGGCTAAAAAGTGACCATTTTGGTTATTTAAAATAACCAAAATCAAAATTTTGAAAGGTTATTTTCGTAGTTAAGACCAAGCTGAACATAAACTGCTTGAACTTAAAGTACACATTTTTTTTTCTTCTTCTCTGCCCCCTTCCCACCCCCCTTCACTACCCTCTGGATGTAACCCTGCTTCTTTTGTGCTGGCACAGCCTTGCACACTGGTTTGGAAAGCCAGTTTGTCTAACAAGCTGGTACTGGAGAAAACAGCTCCCCATGAGAAATGAAAAAGCTACACGTCTTTGAAAAGACCTCAAGAGATAAGAGTCTCAATGGAAACTCCTTAAACCCCTTAACGTATATTCATTTCTTTAAACGTACATCTCTTTTGTGGTATTCAGTTTAAATTCATGTCATGTAATAATTAGTGCATATATGAACCAGAACTGGCTATTATGTAACTAAACAGAAAAGTTCAGTTTAGGGTTATTTTTAAAAACAAGATTGGCCAGGTACAGTGGCTCAGCCTGTAATCCCAGCACTTTGGGAGGTTGAGGCAAGAGGATTGCCTGAACCCAGGGTTTGAGACCAGCCTGGGCAACTTTGTGATACCTCGTATCTACAATAAATCACAAAAACTAGCTGGGTGTGGTGGTGTGTGTCTGTAGTTCCAGTTACTTGAAAGACTAAGGTGGAAGGATGGCCTAAGTCCAGCAGGTCTAGACAGCGATGGCCGTGAGCCTGCCACTGCACTCCAGCCTGGGTGACAAGGTGAGACTCCAACTCAAAAAAACAAAAACGAAAACAAGACTAATGTAGTCTAGACATTGCTTTATGCCAATAGGTGCTGAAAAGACTAAATGCTGATTAAAAAGAACCCTGGATATGGTTATGAGACAACAGACACTGCTAATCAATAATTGAAGTAGATAAGACATTGCCTGTTTTAGCAATAAATACTGAACGTAAAACTTGCCTTGGTGAACAGATTTTTTTGGTCAACACCAGAACCTGTTCCCTAATTTCTGGTTTTCAGAATAAATGCCTATTGCCTCTCAGCCTCTCTTTGATTGGCTCTGAGAAATAGCAGCTGATCGACTGAAAGAACCACAACACCCTCTCTTTCAACAACCACTCTTTTCTTACTAATGATGCCCTCAGACCAGCTTTGCTATTCTTAACCATTACTGGGGATACCCAACTGCTAAACGACCCTCACTCATAACAGCACCTAGTCCCTAGTTAACTAGATTCTCCCAAGCCTGCTTTACAAACAGCAGCCCATCCAGAACCAATCCCTTCTTTCCTAGACCCTCCTCAGAACCCTCCACATGGACCCTAAATCTTACAACAGATTCATCCCTCTTGTCCTGTGCATTCTGTGATTCCTCTAGGAGATGTGTGTCTGATTTATGCCTGGTGGTTTTGACTAATTAGGCCTCAGCACTCTAAAGCAAATTTCAAGATTTTTTTTTTCAGTTGAAAAACAATTCTGAGTTATCCATAGACCTACTCACTCAGACTAGTCTCTGACTCTATTCCTTAATCTGCTGTAAATCTAAATCAAAATTAATATTTTCTGTAAAATCAAAACTAATATTTACATTCCTAAACTCCAGGAAGCTAGGTGTGGGAGGGCTCACACCTGTAATCTGAGCACTTTTGAGAGGCTGAGGCAGGAGGACTGCCTGAGCCCAGGAGTTCGAGAATGGCCTGGGCAACATCACAAGACTTCATCTCTACAAAATGTCCAAAAAAGTAGTCGGGCATGGTAACGCACACCTGTAGTCCCAGTTTCTTGGGAGACTGAGGCTGGAGGATGGCCGGAGCCCAGGAGGTTGAGGCTGCAATGAAACGGATGAACCGTGATTGTGCCACTGCACTCCAGCCTGACTGATACAGTGAGATTCCCACGGTGGGGGGCAGGGGGAGATAAAAAGTCATGCCTTTATTAATTTAGGCTTGGGGGTGAGTGAGGGGCTATGGAGTATAAAAGCTGAGTAAATTACACTGTCGCGGAGCAAATTTTTGCGGTGAATACACTGACTCGTTCCTTGATTCCATGGTATCAGATCAAATACCCATTTATCCCAGTTTCTGCCTCTCTTCTCCATTGGCTTCAAGGTATAGCAACCGATTTATCGGATCACAATTCCTGAAAACATGCCTTATGTTTTCATAGTTCCTGGCATTCCTTTCAGAGCAACTTTTAAAAACTATAATATATTTGAATAATTATTTTAGTGTCATTCTCACCCTGTATAATGTAAATGCAAGGAGAGTGTGTTCACATCCCCAGCGTGTTACACAGCCTGACTACTCATTAGAAGTGTAACCGGTTTTTTAGTTACTACCTCACGAACTTCCCCATTAATTTCATAGTCCTCTAGTGAGGCTTAAGCTCCTGTCTGTTCTGGGTAGTAATTTTTTTTTTTTTAAAATTTTTTATTTTTTTGGCAGAGCAGGGGCTGGAGGAGGTGGTTTTTACTTTGTTGCCCACGATTGGTCTTGATCTTCTGGCTTCAAGTCATCCTCCTGTCTCGGCCTCCCAAAATGCTGGTATTAGAGGCATGAATCACTACCCCGGCCCTTTTTGTTTGTTTTATTTTTTTAACGTTCTAAAATTCTGCGATTTTGAAAGAAACAAAGAGCTCACAAGCACAAACCAAACAGAGACCCCTCAACCTTCACCCTCCTAAACCAGAGACCCCTCAACCTTCACCCTCCTTATCTGACTAGGTAATAAGCACAAAATGCAGTTCGAGATCTCGCGAGACCCACAACGCAACCGAGCCTGAGCCCCAGAGAGTTCTTAGTGCGCATGTGTGGGTATTCGGAAGTTACCGCAGAGCTGCCGGAAGAGGCCGAAAACCAGAAGTAAATATTTCACTGTTGGCTTCGTTTTTGTCGGATGGTTTTGGGATCAGCTGCGATAGACTAAGTAAGAGATTATTCATTTCGGACGAAGGGGAGTGGGGAAACCTCATAAAACGGGTCGAAGTCTCCTAATTGTGAGATGTACGCTCACGGAGGTCATGAACCCCAGACTGAGGAGGGACCGGGGACTCAGAAGTCGCTGTTCTGGGACGCAGGCGGAGTATTCGTGCCCTGTTGGACCGAGCCTGTGTCTTTACGGAAAGAGTCAGGGTGACAGTGTGTCCCCTTTCGCAGTGGTTTTAAAGTGCGCCTCGGAGAGCTTGAACTCTCCCCGGACTGAGAGCGGCAAAAGCCGTTTCCAGTACCCAAGGTGACGGATTTTGTTTCTTCACCAGAAAAAAAAAATCTTTGAGCTTCAGATTTTTCCCCTTAAGGCTGATCTTACTTTACTGCGGTGTTATGAGCGTTAAATGAAATCATCTGCGTAGAGCACTAAGTAGGAGCTATTATTGTTTTTACCTGGAGATGAGGCATGGCAAACTCAAGAAATGATAGCTGATTTAATTAAGGTGATTACATTTACCTTTGTTCACCCTCACTTCACCGTGTGCTTAGGTCGTCATCTGTTCATCGATGCATCTGTGGAGGTTTTCCATGGGTCACACACAGAAGAGAACAGGTTTGAGCAGCGGCCTAGACCTCCCTGCTGTTGAGTTTTTCTCGTTGGGAAAGAGCTTACTATCAAAGCTCAGTATCCGCAGGGAGCATGGTGTGTTGGAGGAACTACAAGAAGAGAAGGAAGCGTATAGGATACTTGTAATGGTGAGGCTGGAAGGTAGGCAGGAGCTAGACCAGGATGAATGGACCATGTAGGTGTGTTAAAAAGATGTTGGTTTTTAGGATAAGATAGATTAGATCCCATTAGAGCTGCATTATTTAGTATGACAGTTATTAGCCACTTGCGGCTATTGAGACTGGAAATATGGCTAATCCAAATAAGTGCAAAATCTTTATCAGCCTTTAAAGACTGACTTGACTTTTTTTTCAGATTTATTGAAATTATAATATATTGGATATATTAAGCTGAAATGTATATATTTTTTGAGTTGGAGTCTCACTCTTGTCGGGCCCAGGCTGGAGTGCAGTAGCACACTCATGGTCATCACAGCCTTGAACTGCTGGTCTCAGGCAATCCTTCTGCCTCAGCTATCCTACAGGCAAGCACTACCATGCCCGGCTAATTTTTTGATTTATTATAGAGATTAGGTCTCACCAAGTTGCCCAGGCTGATCTCAAACCCCCAGACTCAGGCAATCCTCTCACCTCAGCCTCCCAAAGTGCTGACATTACAGGCTGAGCCACCACGCCCAGCCTGACCTAAAATCTTGTAAAAGGAATTTTACCTGTTTCATTTTACTTCTTTAATGTGACTTGGAAAACTTATTATATATGATGCAGTATTGGATTTGTGATGGTACTGCATTAGAGAGTTTGAAGCTTTGGCAGTGGGACATAATAAAATCAAATTTGTAGCCGGGCTCGGTGGCTCAGGCTGTAATCCCGTGCCTTGGGAGGCTGAGGTGAGTGGATTGCCTGAGCCCGTGGGTTCGAGACCTGCCTGGGCAACTTGGTGAGGCCTCATCTCTACAATAAATCAAAAAACTAGCCGAGTGTGGTAGCGGGCGCCTCTAGTTCCGGCTACTTGGAAGGCTGAGGTGGAAGGATCACTGGAGCCCAGCAGGTGGAGGCTGCAGTGGCCGGGAGCGGCCACTGCACTCCAGTCTGGGTGACAGAGTGAGACTCCAACTCAAAAAAAAAAAAAAGATAATATTTGTGCTTTTAAAAATCTCCACTGCAGTGTCGAGAATTGTTTGGAGGGAATCAGAGGAGACTAGAAAGCAGGAAAAAGTAATAACTTACACTAATATGGTAGCATTGAGAGTAAATCCATTTGAATGAAATTTTTTTTTTTTGAGTTGGAATCTCACTCTGTCGCCCAGACTGGAGTGCAGTGACCGCTCCCATCCACTGCAGCCTCGACCTGCTGGGCTCCGGCGATCCTTCCGCCTCAGCCTTCCAAGTAGCTGGAACTACAGGCGCACGCTACCACACCCGGGTAGTTTTTTTGATTTATTGTAGAAATGAGGTCTCACCAAGTTGCTCAGGCTGGTCTTAAATCCCTGGGCTCAGGCAATCTTCTTGCCTCGGACTCCCAAATTGCTGGATTACAGGCTGAGTCACTGTGCCCAAAAGTAACAATTTTTAGTGATGAAAGTGGTATAGGGATAAGCTGAAACACTTATGTAAAGAGATGGATGATGGTGTCTTTCACCAAGGTAGGGAACAGTGGAAGGGAGACTACATTTCAGAGGGGAGATGATGAGTTTGAATTAAGATATGTTGAGTTTAGGTGTCTCTGATATCTAAATGGAGATGTAAGTAAGCAACCGAATATATGCATTTGAAGCTAAAGATGAAGGCTCGAGTAGAGAAATTAATTGGAGAGCTAACAGTAGAGTATTATGGCTATTGAAGCCTTGGAAATAGATGGACTTATCCAATGGTACAGTTTAGAGTAGTAAAAAACAGCACTGACTGAGCCTTGGGAATCCAATAGTAAATAATTGGGCAAAAGTGATGACAAGAGGAACAGCAAGAGAGATGCAGGAAAAACCAAGCGAATGTAGTGTCAAGGAAGCCAAGAAATAAGGACATAGCCAAAACAGAACTGGAGAATGTCCATTGGACTTGGCACATTGATCCTGGATAACTTAGTGGTAACTCTTTACATTGGTAGGGAGTAGAAGCTAAATGAGAGTGAGAATGAAAGTAGGCAGTGAGGAAACAGACAACGAAATGAATATAGATGACTCTTGAGATCTTTGGTGTTGGAGGGGGCAGAGGTGGAACCCTGTTTCTCTCACTAAGAGTTACTGGGGTAGAAAAGTTTGAGACATACATAGAAAGGCATTCAGGAATGTGCGTATGGAGAAAGAGTCCTTTGAAATCTTAAATGTGTGTATGTCTCCATTTGTAAGCAGAGTTGAGGGAGAAACAGACATTGGATTAGGGAATAGAAAGTATCCTTACAGATACTATGAAAGATTAAAGCCTTATGAAACCTTATGTATACCCCACAGTATATGTTATTAGGTTGTATTTTTGGTTTCAGTCATGAACTCACGAAGGCCTACTTTTTACCATAAATTTGATTCATTTTTTTTCTTAGAGGAGCCAGGTAGCCATGTCAGCTGCAGTTACAGATGCAGTTAATGCTTCACCCCTGCCGGGGTCCAAAGAAATGAGTTTGGAGGAACCAAAGAAGATGACCAGAGAAGACTGGAGAAAGAAGAAGGAGCTAGAGGAACAGCGAAAATTGGGCAATGCTCCTGCAGAAGTTGATGAAGAAGGAAAGTAAGTAATTTTTGTATGATCTGTTCATTCAGAATTAAAATTCATGTCTACTTAATCAATTTATCATCCTTTGTTTTGAGAGGAAACTATCTTTACCATTTACATCATTTTCTTTTTATTATTTGATCAAACTAATATGAATACAGTTAAATAATGGGCCAGGTGTGGTGGCTCACATCTGTAATCTTAGCACTTTGGGGAGCTAAGCGCGGGAGAATTTCTTAAGGTCGAGAATTCAAGACCAACCTGGTCAGCAGAAAGCGTCTCTTTCAAAAAAATACACAATTAGCCTGGCATGATGTCGTGTGCTTGTAGCCCCAGCTATTCAGGAGGCTGAGGTGGGAGGATTGCATGAGCCTAGGAGTTCTAGGCTGCAGTGAGATATTATCATACCACTGCACTCTTGTCTGGGCAACCGAGGAAGACCCTATCTCTAAAATCATCATCATCATCACCATCATCATCTTCATTATCTTGAGAGTAATCAGATAATGTGGAAGGCAAATAATGAGCAGCAACAGTTCTCTTCCACCCTTCCCACACCTGGCCTGCTCTACAGAAGTGGCTGCTTTTAAATTATTCTATTTTGAGTTTTTGTGGTTGTTATTTTCACATCTCTTAATAATAATACATAATTATTTTGTCATTTGACTCTCAACTTTGTCTGAACTGAGACTTCTTAGTCTGCTAGAAGATTTAGATCACTGACACGTCTTCCTTCCTCTCTCCTCCTCTTTCAGTTTTATCCCTCTCCTTATTTTTTTAGTTGGAAATGTTTTCACTGTAAAATAAATGAGTTCTTTATTTGTAATTGTTCTTTGTTATATTATAGAGATAACAGTCATATTTTCTTTGCCCTCCCACTACAATATTTCTATTCTTAGATTCTGCACAGGCTACCTTTGTAATTGTAATATTGATTCTTTATTCTTAAAAACATTAAAAATTTTTATTACAGAGACATCAACCCTCACATTCCTCAGTATATTTCTTCAGTGCCATGGTATATTGATCCATCAAAAAGACCTACTTTAAAGCACCAGAGACCACAACCAGAGAAGCAGAAGCAGTTCAGCTCATCTGGAGAATGGTACAAGAGGGGTGTCAAAGAGGTAAGTAGGTAACCTGTATATATCCTTATGGATATGGAGATTTCATTTTAAGACCTTATGTAAAACCTTTGATGCAACACTATATGAAGTAGAAACAGATTTTATATATATATATAAAATCTGGTATTAAAATTCACAATGCATACTCCTTTATCTTCTGTATTTTCTTATATAAATTTTGTATTGCTGAAGTCCTTAAACTTTCTCATCTGTGTGTGGAGACTCTAACTGGTTTTCCTTTTAACAAATAAATCATTTCACTAGACAAAATACTAATGAGAACTAAAGTTATTTTTTACATACTCACATGAGACATTTTCTTTGTTTTTCTTTATGTGCATTTCTAGAACTCCATAATTACTAAGTACCGCCAAGGAGCATGTGAAAATTGTGGTGCCATGACGCACAAAAAGAAAGACTGCTTTGAGGTAAGTTTATCTTTGAAATGTGGAAAACTTGTCAGAGTCCTTCTTTTTTTCTTTTCAGAGAACTTCTATCTTTCTAAAATTATCTGTATTTAGGTGCTAGTTAAAAAGGTCTCACCTGTAATCTAAGCATTTTGGGAGGCCAAAGCAGGAGGATCACTTGGGGCCAGGAGTTTGAGACCAGCCTGGGCAACAAAGCGAGACCTTGTCTCTACAAAAAATAGAAAAATTAGCCATGCATGGTGGCGCATGCCTGTAGTCCCAGCTACTTGGAAGGCTGTGGCAGGAGGATAACTTCAGCCTTGGAGTTCAAGTCTGTAGTGAGCCATGATCATACCGCTGCACTCCAGCTTGGGAAACAAAGTGAATCTCTGTCTAAATAATTAAATAGATAAATTCTGCCATACGACTAGACTGATAATTTGAATAGATCATAAAGTCTCATGGTACGTTCATGCCACTCTGTAAAGGTTATGTGAAATTTTCCTCTGGGCTATAATTACTTAGGAAAACATTAAATCGTTCTCTATTTTCCAGAGACCTAGGCGAGTTGGAGCCAAATTTACAGGAACAAATATAGCTCCAGATGAGCATCTCCAGCCTCAGCTGATGTTTGACTATGATGGGAAGCGGGATCGGTGGAATGGCTACAATCCAGAAGAACACATGAAAATTGTAGAAGAATATGCCAAAGTTGACCTGGTAAGCAAAGTTCCCTGCTTTCCTGCTGTCCTTAAAGAATTGCCATTTTGCTGTATCTGTAATTTAGCAGCTCTGTTTTTCAAGTCTTGAAGCACTTTAAAAATGGCAGCATTTTTATAAAAGTAGTAGTTCTACTGTATAGGCGACCTCTGTAATTGTAAGATTGAGTAGTGGAAATAAATAGAGCTAGCCCTATTTGGCAGCAGTTTCTTCTAATTGATTATTATATTGTCCTTTACTCCCTGACTTCAGTAGCAGAAGATACTGGAAGCATAAGAACAGATTAGTATCCAAAGCTTTTGGCTTTTTGAGGTCAGAAACTTAAGGCCCTTGGGCTGTTGCTCACTCATGAACCTGTTTTGTAGTTGCCCCACATAGCATTTGGGAGTAGTGGAAGGGAGAGAGATAATTTGTTTCAGAAAATTTTATTTTAATTCAACCTCAGTTTTTACTGTTATGATTCCACCTACTCATTCCCATTCCTTCAGAGCCATAGTCACGATGCCTCTTTAAATTAGAAATAACATTTTTAAATCATAAGATTTTATATGAAAACCTGTGTGTCATCTTTTCTTGAACATTGTAATATGTGGTAACCCTGGGCCTGCCTGGCAAGAGTCAGTCATCTAGAGTTATATGGCATCTGTCCCTTTTTGTCAAGGCTTGCTCCCTGCAGTTGATGACTGGTGCCATCTGGCTCAGTTTACATTCATGCCTGGTTTAAACAAGAGCATGTAACTCCCGTTCCTTAGAGAGTCATAGGATTAGAGCTACAAGGAATCTCAAAAAGGTAACCTTGTTCAGTGACTTTCCGAAAACAGTGAAATTATGTATTTTAAATACATAAAAATTAAGTTGCTATTTCAATATTGTAAGAAAAATTTCAATTTTTTTTTTTAAGGCAAAACGAACATTGAAAGCCCAGAAACTCCAAGAAGAATTAGCCTCAGGAAAATTAGTGGAACAGGCTGTAAGTAATAAAAAGTTCAATTTAAAAATGTTAAAACTCAGCTGGGCACTGTGGCTCAGCCTGTAATCCCAGCACTTTGAGAGGCCAAGGCAAGAGGATTGCCAAGCCTGGGGTTCAAGATCGCCTGGACAACGTGGTGAGACCTCATCTCTTCAATAAGTCACAGCAACTATACCTGGATGTGGTGGTGTACATCCGTAGTTCCAACTACTTGGAGGATTGAGGTGGAAGGATCGCCTAAGCCCAGGAGGTCGAGGCTGCGGTGTCTGTGAGCGTGCCACTGCACTCCAGCCTAGGCAAGAAAAGTGAGACTCGAACTAAAAAAAAAAAAAAGTTAAAACTCTTTTAAGCAAATTAAAAATTGAAACAGGAACTCACTTTATTTATATCAGTTCAGTTAGAAAAGGGAGTATTACCATTGAGGGGAAAGAGTAAAACTGGCACTGTTTATATGGTTCGTGGGCATATAAATTGATATGATCATTTTGGGGTGAGTATTGCCATAAAGTACATGCATATATACTCACATACACATATATACATACATACTTTTCTGGAATTAAATTATTAGGTCTGTTCATTCTAAAGAATTCCAAAGAATTCTGTCCATTCTAAAGAAATTCTAAAGAATGTTCTAGAGTTCAGAAAACTTACTATATACAAAGATACTACAGCATTTTTTTTTTTTTTGCAATAGTAAAGAAATTGAAGTAGCATAAATGTCCAGGAAGATGGACTGTTGCTTAGCTCTTAAAATGGTATTTCTGAAGACTACATTAACAATACTGATGAATAGCACTTATATTTTAATAATACATAAAATATTATCACACAGAAGACCAGAACACGAGTCAGGTTTTGTTTTGTTTTATTTATTTATTTAGAGTCAGGATGTCACATTGTCGCCTAGACTGGAGTGCAGTGGCACAATCGCTGATCACTGCAACCTCGACCATCTGGGCTCAGGCAATCCTTCTTCTTTAGCCTCTCAATAGCTGGGACTGTAGGCGCACACCACAATACCTGACTAACTTTATTTTTTATTTTTTAATTTTTTTTATAATCAATATTTTTTATTATGATATTGTGGGGTACAGTTAAGGGTTAGGTATACACATACGCTTCGTTCAGGCACCCTTGTTGATGAGAGGTGTCTCCCCATAACTTTATTTTTTTGTAGAGAAGAGGTCTCACTATGTTGCCTAGGCTTGTCTTATCTTCCTGGGCTCAAGCAATCTTCCTGCCTCAGTCTCCCAAAGTGCTGGGATTATAGACGTGAGCTACTGTGCCTAGTTGTACCAGTCAGTTTTCATTTAATGTAGAATTAGCGATTTTTTTTTTTATCCTTTTTGTTTAGCATTTTCCTCAATGAAAATGTATTAATTTTATAACTGGGAAAAATTTACATATGAATACAAAGTCTTACTGTACTCTTTATTTTATTTTTATTTTATTTTATGGTGAAGTCTCTGCCACCCAGGCTGGAGTGCAGTGGCATGATTACAGCTCACTGCAGCCTTGACCTCCTGATCCTTCCACCTCTGCCTCCTTAGTAACTGAGACTACAGACACCTGGCTTATTTTGTGTGTTGGTGTGTGTTTTGTGTGTGTTTGTGTTTTTGTTTGTTTTAAAACTCCCAGACACCTGGCTAAGTTTGTGTTTGGTGTGTTGTGTGTGTGTGTGTACTACAGTCACCTGGCTTATTTTGTGGTGTGTGTGTGTGTGTGTGTGTGTGTGTGTGTGTACTACAGACACCTGGCTTATTTTGTGGTGTGTGTGTGTGTGTGTGTGTGTGTGTGTGTACTACAGACACCTGGCTTATTTTGTGGTGTGTGTGTGTGTGTGTGTGTGTGTGTGTGTGTGTGTACTACAGACACCTGGCTTATTTTGTGGTGTGTGTGTGTGTGTGTGTGTGTGTGTGTGTGTGTGTGTGTTGAGGTCTATGTTGTCTAGGCTGATACTGAACTCCTGTGCTCAAGCATTCCCCCCACCTTGGCCTCCCAAAATGCTGGGATTACAGGAATGAAACACCACACCTGAATGTTTTTTTTCTTTTTCTTTCTTTTTTTTTTTAAATTTCTGACCAACTTAATGGAGTAAAAGTATTGTGCATTTTAGAGTATACAAGTTTCTTTTTAACAGTCTTGGCACACAAAAAAACACTTAGAGTTTTCAACTTTAAATTTCTAAAAGGGACTCGCGTGTGTGAGTTACAAAGCAAACAGCACTTGAGGTAATTACCAAGTAATAGTTACTGAGGTAACCTCTCAGACAAGTTAGCTCCATAAGTTACCAGGTATATATTTAAAATTCAGCTCTACTCCTGGTTAGCTACGTGCTCTTGGAAAAATGAATTTGCCTCTCTGAGCCTCAGTTTATCATGTCTGAAATAGAGAGGCCAACACCTACTCCCAGGAGACTTTTATACATATCACTTAGTAAATACTTGTTGCACTTGTTAATTATTACCAACTCTGGAAAAAGGAAAAGGATCTGTTTCTCTTGTTCTAACTAATAATATTCTCTGTTGTTTGTTGTAAACATTTTATTTCCCCTGTAAGGATACATTATGTAGGAGACTGATGATTTTTATCTGCTTAGATACTTGCATATTACGGTAAACAGCATATGGCAGAGCAGTGTCAGCTATAGACATAGCTGTTGATGGTGCAATGTACGTAAATGTCTTTTGTTGAACTCGCAACTAGAAGGAACTCCAAAAAAATTCTTTGCAAAACATTTATATTTGTGATTTTGGTTTTTTTGGGGGGTTTTTTTGAGTTGGAGTCTCACTCCGTCACCCAGACTGGAGTGCAGTGGCCGCTCCTGGCCACCGCAGCCTCGACCTGCTGGGCTCCAGCGATCCTTCCGCCTCAGCCTTCCAAGTAGCTGGAACTACAGGCACGCACTACCACACCCGGCTAATTTTTTTGGTTTATTGTAGAGATGAGGTCTCGCCAGGTTGCCCAGACGAGTCTCAAACCCGCGGGCTCAGGCAATCCACTCACTTCAGCCTCCCAAGGCGAGGGATTACAGACTAAGCTACCGAACCCGGCTTATATTTGTGATTTTGAAAGTAACACATATTAAGTGGAAGAAATTTGTTCAGCTGGAATTAAGTTACATAATCTCAACTATATTCTTAGTGTTAAGTAATTAATAGAACAAGTAGAATGCAGTTACAAATAACTTTTCTTCTTTCATAATGCAGAATTCTCCAAAACATCAGTGGGGCGAAGAAGAACCAAATTCTCAGATGGTAATATATATTTTCTTTCTCTAAGTACACATTACATTTTCCATTTCTGATGGCTAATACTAATACCTTTTGTAGAACACACATGAAAAAGGGTTTGGTTAAAGGAAAAGAACTAGCTGCTGTTATAGTTTTCTTACCATTTTTTTCCTTCTTCCTATCTCAGGAAAAAGATCATAATAGTGAAGATGAGGATGAAGATAAATATGCAGATGATATTGACATGCCTGGACAGAATTTTGACTCTAAGAGACGAATTACTGTTCGGAATCTCAGGATTCGAGAAGATATTGCAAAAGTAAGTCTTGTCAACACACATATTTGAAAAACATTTGTCTTCCCAGCCTAAATCTTGTCTACTCTGATAATGCAGTCAGAGTTATTTCAAGGTAAGGTATCATTCTCATTTTTCCCTTCAATTGTATTCCAGAAATGTGCACACACATTGAATTGATTATATTCAACTCCTCCTATTAGGCTGCTGAAATCCTTTTTACTGTAAAACATTCATTCTTTAAATTTTTTCTTCTAGTATTTGAGGAATTTAGATCCAAATTCTGCCTACTATGATCCAAAAACTAGAGCGATGAGAGAGAATCCATACGCCAATGCAGGCAAGAATCCAGATGAGTAAGTATCAAGTTAAATTTACGGATTTCAAGA
The DNA here is from genome assembly GCA_027257055.1 of Cephalopachus bancanus. Taxonomy (NCBI): domain Eukaryota; kingdom Metazoa; phylum Chordata; class Mammalia; order Primates; family Tarsiidae; genus Cephalopachus; species Cephalopachus bancanus. Next base: position 4,541,170 of record JAPVLO010000236.1, read on the forward strand.
TGGGGAAAAGTTTGTTTTTTTAATCTGACCATAGATGTTGTTCATTTTAATTCAGATTCAGTTTTCCAAATTAATTTTCCTTAAGTCAGTCTCTGAGACAGTTTTTTTAAATTTGTCTTTACAGAGTGAGTTATGCGGGAGATAACTTTGTTAGATATACGGGAGATACCATTTCAATGGCTCAGACTCAGTGTAAGTGTTTGCTTTATGTCAAGACATTATACAGAGGGTGCCAAAAAAAGTATACACATTTTAAGAAAGCAAAAAACTATTAAAATTATAGATGAATACAAGTCACATTTAACTTCTGCAATTACAAGAGGTGCTCAACGTGGTAACCGTCAGCATTCAGACACTTCTGATTACAGCAAACTAAAAGTAATACATAGATAGCATGTCTTAAAATGTGTGTTACATTTTTTTTTTGGCACCTCTGCTATATCAGCTCACAAAAAGTTGATTTTTGTTTAACCCATTTCCCATTTAAGAAAAAAAATGCAGCTCACTGCCACTTTCATTTAGTTTTACATAAACACACTCTTTGAGGCTGAAGCAAATCTGACTGGGGTTTGTTTTTTTTTTTTTTGAGTTGGAGTCTCACTCTGTCACCCAGACTGGAGTGCAGTGGCCGCTCTCGGCCACTGCAGCCTCGACCTGCTGGGCTCTGGCGATCCTTCTGCCTCAGCCTTCCAAGTAGCTGGAACTACAGGCGTGCGCTACCACGCCCGGCTAATTTTTTTTTTTCATTTATTGTAGAGATGAGGTCTCACCTGCCCACGCGGGTCTCGAACCCACGGGCTCAGGCAATCCACTCACCTCAGCCTCCCAAAGGTGCAGGATTACAGGCTGAGCCACCGAGCCCAGCTCTGACTGGTTTTCAATGTGAAAATAAAATATAAAAATCGTTCTTGGAGTTATTTATCTTATACTAATGAGAATTATTAAAAAGAGAATTACTATATTTTATAAATGGAAACAAAACTACTAAAAACAGAATGCTAAAAGTACTAAAAATAGAATAATGTCATTTGTTTCCAAAAACTCTTCAGTATACTAAAGTGATGCAAAAATAATAATAAAAGTGAGCTATTTCATGGCAAACTTTGGGGATAGGGTTAGGACTGTAATCCATGTATCTTAGGGTAAGTGCTACTGTTGCCAGTGTCACCAGCGAGTATCTTGGGCAAACGAGAAAAGGGTGAAAGCTTGTTTTCAAGAAACATGCAGTAATGCAGCTGATGACTCATTAAGGTGTTCTGAATCATTCTAGTGTTTGCCTGGGAAGCCTATGACAAGGGATCTGAAGTGCATCTGCAGGCAGATCCTACAAAACTAGAGCTATTGTATAAATCCTTCAAAGTCAAAAAAGAAGACTTCAAAGAACAGCAGAAGGAAAGCATCCTGGAAAAGGTAATTTTGTCTAAAATGCTAAAGAAGAACTCTCCTTAAAGAGAAGCTACTAGTTACTAAGCATTCATTTTACATTTGGAATGCAATACAAGAGCCTCCTTTAATCCATGGAGAACTATTCTTTCCTTCCATTGTCTTAGTTGGAATTCACTTTTTGTATCAGCTTTTGCAGCAAAGCAAGCAGCCCCAATCTTAGTATCTTGAAATTAACATTATTTCTCACAATTTTATGCTAGCTGGGTCTCCTGGCCTGGACTTGCTCAACTGTGACTAGATAGTCTAAAATGACCTTACTCTGATATTAACACTGAGCAGGCTAAGCTAACTTAGCAAAGAGGATCTCATCTGGGACAGCTCATCTCTGCCCCACATAGTCTGTCATCCTCTAGTAAGCCGGACCAGCCTTTTCACATGGCATTGTCAGAGTCCAGAGTAGCAACAAAAAGTATGCGGTGGAGCCTAAGAAACCTTTGCTTGCATCACCTCTGCCAGCTTCCCATTGTCCAAAGCAAGTAACATGGCCATGCTCAGCTTCAAGTTATAGAGAGACAAACAAACCTCATCTTCGATGCAGCAAAGTCATGTGGCAAAGGGGCTTGCATATAAGGATAAGAGGAGTTTATGACCATCTTGTAACCTGCCACATTCAACAGATCAGTAACCACAGCGACATCTTTTGTTTGCTTATGAAAATTTGGTGACTTTTTTTTCCACTGTGTTTTCTGTGACAAAGGCCAGTAAAAAATGTTCCCTTTCCTTCTGATTAGAAATAAATACTTCCATAAATATTTAAATGCAGATCTTTATTGTAAAATATACTGAATAATGTTTGATGTCTTTTTAGTATGGTGGCCAAGAGCACTTAGATGCCCCTCCAGCTGAATTACTTTTAGCCCAGACTGAAGACTATGTGGAATACTCAAGACATGGGACGGTCATCAAAGGACAGGAGCGGGCTGTTGCCTGCTCTAAGTATGAGGAGGATGTAAAGATCAACAATCACACAGTATGTGGTAAACTAGAACCACCTCGTGTCCTTGCTAGTTTTGCTCTGTATTGTACTTTTCTATTACAACTGTGTTAGCTAACCATTACCATGCTTCTTTTTTTTCTTTAACATTTTAACTTTGTTTTATGAAATTTTTCCATAGAAAAAAATGTTCATCTATATACTCACCATCTATTTTTTTTTTTTTTTTTGAGTTGGAGTCTCACTCTGTCGCCCAGACTGGAGTGCAGTGGCTGCTCCCGGCCACCGCAGCCTCGACCGGCTGGACTCCAGCAATCCTTCCGCCTCAGCCTTCCGAGTAGCCGGAATTACAGGCATGCGCTACCACTCCCGGCTGATTTTTTAATTTATTGTAGAGATGAGGTCTCGCTGCCCAGGCGGGTCTCAAACCCGCGGGCTCAGGCAATCCACTCACCTCAGCTTCCCAAAGGCGCGGGATTACAGGCTGAGCCACTGAGCCCGGCTATACTCACCATCTAAATTCAGAACATTTTAATATGTCGTCACATGTGCTTTGTCTAGGTGTGTATGTGAATGTACACACTGATGTTATGTATACACACATACATAGTATAGTTATACATTTCTTTGAAACATTTGGAAATGACAGGTATTACGACATTTAATGCATAAATGCTATATCACTTATCTCCTAAAAAGAGGATATTCTCCTGTATAACCACATTGCCATTATTGCATTTTAGAAAATTGACATTAATTCCTTAATATCATCAAATATCTAGTCCTTAATCGCATTTTCCAAAAAATACACAAAACTGCCTTTAATAGCTTTTTTCCTGTTTTAGTCAGAATCCATTTGAATTTTATTTTGATCATTATTTGGTTAATTTTTTTTTTCTAGAGTTTATCTCTCCATTTTCATGACAGTAACCATTTAACAGATCAGGCCAATTATGTTGTAAACTGCCTTATTCTATATTTGTCTGTTTTCTGGTGGTATCATATAACTTATTCCTTTATCCCTTCTATGTTCTATAAACAGGAATTTAGGTCTCAAGGCTTGATTGGACATATATTAAATGTTTGGATAAGAATACTGAATAGATGATGGGATTTATTTGTTATTGCCTCACATCATAAAGCTTAGATCGTCATTTACTGTTCCCTTGAAGTAACCAGACTACAACTGTCTCTCTGAGTTGGGGTTCAAAAACCTAACTACATCTATAGGAGCCAGGCCATTGATTGCATGTGAGTGAAGTTAGCTAGGCAAATTGCACAAACTGTCTAATAAGGGTATCCACTGTTCAGCAATAGCCCATTATTGCCAAGTGGTAGTGTAGGCTCAGAATTTCCCACTCCTTAATTTTTCAAGAAAAGTCAGATATCTTAAATTTTTTATAGGCTTTGGGAATAGAATTTAAGACCTTTGTAATTGCAGTGCCTGCTTCTCACACTTGAGGTCAGGCCACCCTCTCCATTAACCAGCTTTGAATTTTTCTCCCAAATTGCCTTTAAAGGGGCTGTAAGATGTTACACTCCTGTCAACAGTATACAGAAGTCCCTAATTTCAGGTTTCTTTTTAACTAATTTCTCTTCTTCTGCAGCATATCTGGGGATCTTACTGGAAAGAAGGCCGATGGGGATACAAATGTTGTCACTCTTTTTTCAAATATTCCTATTGTACTGGAGAAGCTGGGAAGGAGATTGTGGTAAGTAATTGTCCTTTGGTTCTTAAAGGTATAAAGCAACCAAAGCTCCCAGTCAAACTGTATAAAATATGTCTTCTCATGTTTCAAATTTTAACTTTTTCTGAGATGATCAGTAACTACAACATTGAACTCAAATTACAAATATTTTCCACAGAACTCAGAGGAATGTGTTATAAATGATATAACTGGGGAAGAATCTGTGAGGAAACCTCAAACCCTGATGGAGGTAAGTCGATGATCATTTGTCCTGAATTTTTAAGTTCTAGAGAGAGGACCTTAAAACTTGCACTAGAGCTTTGTTTTCACATTAATAACACTGTGTTTCCATCTTAGCTGCATCAGGAAAAACTAAAAGAGGAGAAAAAGAAGAAGAAAAAGAAAAAGAAGAAGCAACGAAAGAGCAGTTCAGATAGTGATGATGAAGAAAAGAAACATGAAAAATTGAAAAAGGTACTTCATGAAGCCTAAATATTAATAGTAAAATTGACAGCAGCATTCTTTGTTTTAAGGGTCTTAGGAAATGATCTAATCCTTCTCTAAACTCATTCTTTTTTTTTAATTTATTGTAGAGATGCGTTCTCACCGTGTTGCCCAGGCTGGTCTCAAACCCGCGGGCTCAGGCAATCCTCTCGCCTTGGCCTCCTAAAATGCTTGTTTTATAGGCTTAAGCCACTGCACCTGGCCTTTAATTTTTTTTTTTTTTTTTCTTTTTGAGTTGGAGTCTCACTCTGTCACTCAGGCTGTAGTGCAGTGGCACGCTCACGGCCACCATAGCCTCGACCTACTTGGGCTCGGGTGATCCTTCCTCCTCAGCCTTCCAAGTAGCTGGAACTACAGGCATTTGCCACCACACCCAACTATTTTTTTTTTTTTTTTATTGTAGAGATGAGGTCTCACCAAGCTTCCCAAGCTGGTCTTGAACCCATGGGCTCAGATAGTCCTCTCACCTTGGCCTCCCAGAGTGCTGGGATTATAGGCATAAGCCAACATGCCCGGCCTCTAAACTCACTTTTAAAATGATGAGATGAGTTGGATGCAGTGGCTCATGCCTATAATCCCAGCACTTTGGGAGATGGAAGCAAGAGGATTCCTGAGCCCAGGGGTTTGAGACCACCCTGGGCAACTTAGTGAGACCTTGTCCCTATTCTATAATAAATCAAAAAATTAGCTGGACGTGGTGGCACATGCTGTAGTCCAGCTACTGGATTGCCTGAGCCCAGCAGATTGAGGCTGCGGTAGCTGAGAGTGTGCCACTGCACTCCAACCTGCATAACAGTGAGACTTTGACTCAAAAAGTAAACAAACAAATAAATGATGAGATGAGCCCAGGATCTGGGTGATTTGCCCAAGTCACATTAATGGAGATTTTTATGGATCTAGGTGTTTATTGATTGCCACTGCTTTGGAATATTTAATAAATGTCACTAATGGACAGAAGAAATGTGCTTTGTAAAGCTGTTTTAGAGTTACTGACATGTTGCCTGGGAAGAATTGTCTTCTTATCTCCATAATTTGTAAGTTTCAGCAAATCCTTGGGAAAGTCAGAATTGCAGTCTCTACCAGAAGCATCAGTTGTATTAGTAAAATGAACCTTATTTAATTTTTGTTACAGAGTAAAATTTTTTTAACATTGACTAAAGATGTCATAGAATGTTCTGTGCGCTAGGAAAATTCATATGAGCCAAATGGTAATTAGCTGTAGCTTGACAGTGGAAGGGCTGACTCCCAAGCTCTTGCAGAAAGTCTAGATTTTCAGACCTTCCTTGTCTGAAGCTGTAGCAGTTTGTGTTCAGTAGGGTCTTCTGGTACTCTGCCACTTGAAGAGATCTGATGTAAAACTGTATATTCATTTTTTTCTTCTTACTCTAGGCACTGAATGCAGAGGAGGCCCGCCTTCTTCATGTCAAGGAGATCTTGCAGATTGATGAGAGAAAGCGTCCATACAACAGCATGTATGAGGCTCGGGAACCTACTGAGGAGGAAATGGAGGCCTATAGAATGAAACGCCAGCGACCAGATGACCCCATGGCCTCCTTTCTGGGACAGTAGTAACTAGTCACAGAAAACCATCCAAGATGGACACAATTGGATAGGCACTTTTCAGCTTCTTGCTGATGTTTGTAGATAGAAAAATCCTTGTCTCTGCATGGGCTACTTCTGCAACAACAACATTTTTTAATTAAAAAGAAACAAAAAAAAGCCTTATCTACTGTTCTTGCTGTCTCACTTTAATAAATCTTTCAGAAATCTCATAGTAAGTTCATTCCTTTCCACACTGAGGAAATGAAACATAGAAGAAAAAGAGGAGGTACATTAAATGTGGATTAAGATTTTATTTTCAGTTTTATATTGGTGATATGGAAAGAGACTATGGCATGCTACCTATCAAATGTCTCCTACTCAACAGTTACTTATTTCTCAGAATTTATTTCTTCAATTTTTGTGACCCTCTATCTGGTATTAGCACATCTTTTTTAAACATTTTTTTTTTTTTTTTTTGTAGAGACGAGGTCTCACCAAATTGCCTAGGCTGGTCTCAAACCCGCAGGCTCAGGCAATCCATTCATCTCTGCCTCCCAAAGTGCTGGAATTACAGGCTGAGCCACCGAGCCCAGCCTCACATCTTGCTTTTAAGAAAGAACTAGGGCTTCATTTTTTTAAAAAATTACCAGTAACTCTATAATTGCATTAAAAATTTTTTTTTCTTATATACAGGGTCTTGCTATGTTGCACAGGCTGGAGCACGGTGACTTTCCACAGGCACAATCATAGCACACTGCAGCCCCCAGCTCCTGGATTCAAGCAATCCTCCTACTTCAGCCTCCCTGGAACTAGGTGCATGCCACCACACCAGCTAAAAAAAATTATTCTACCTTGCACTTTGGGTCACTAGAAGGAAATCTGTAAAGAATGTGAATAACTTTATCTCCATGTCTATCTTGTAGCAATAGATCTTTTTCAGTTGATTATAAAATTTTGATTTTTAATACATTTCCTTGCACCTTTCACTCAGACGAAATGTGTTAGTCTTTGAATGGAAAACTGTTTTCTCATCAGTATTGACTGATCAGTGCTAGGTCTTATACAATGCTGGACATAAGCCTTTAGACATAGAAATTATTTTATCATAGAGGATATGGCTCATTATACTATTTGTTTTAAATTTGATTGCCTTTATGTAACAATCATGAATATTAAATTAGGTTTTTTGAAATTGCAGAATATCCTAATCTTGTAGCCAGCAGCAGTTGCTTTCTTTGCAAAATCTACAATAAACACCTGAAGTTGATTTCTTCAAAGAATTATACGAGTAGCTTATGGGAATACTAGTAACAGATTACCATGATCCTCAAGCCTCTTCTAAGAATATTGTGAAAATGATACTGACAGAGTGGAATCAGTGAAAACAGCCTATTCAAAACCTCTGATTTGAGTACATCGACTTTTAGCAGCCCACTGGTTTTTGTAAGCTACCAAAGACCACCTGTAGGATACTGCATTAAGTTCATCTAAAAATGGTGGTGTGAGAGCAACTGAGCCAAATTGTCAAGTACTATGGATATACATAGTGTCTAGATTTAACCTGGTATGAAATTAAAACAGCAATGCAAATAGATTTTTGAGTCAAGGTCTCTTATCCAGACTGGAGTGTAGTACCACGCTCATGGCTCACTGCAGCATGGACCTCATGGGCTCAGGTAATCCCTTCACCTCAGCCTCCCAAGTAGCTGGGACTACAGGCACATGCCACCATACCAGGCTAATTTATTCTTTATTTTTAAAATTTTTTGTAGAGATAAGGTCTTGGCTGTATTGCCCAGGGTGGTCTCGAACTCCTGGGTTCAAGCAATCCTGTCACTTTGGCCTCCCAAAGTGCTGGGATTAGAGGTGTGAGCCACCTACTGCACTTGGCCTTTCAAATAGAGTTATCCACTTTCAGAATGCAAAAATTGTGGAGTCGAAAGGATTGCCTGAGCCCATGGGTTCGAGACCAGCCTGGGCAACTTGGTGAGATGTCATCTCTACAATAAATCAAAAAATTAGCCGGGCGTGGTGGCACGTACCTATAGTTCCAGCTACTTGGAAGGCTGAGGCAGAAGGATCACTTGAGTCCAGCAGGTCGAGGCTGCGGTGATGATAGTCCTATTTTACAATAAACACATGTAATCACTCTGAGTAATTTCTTCAAGTCCTAGCAGTTAAAAGGGTTGGAGCCAGGACATGAAGCCAGTTGACTCTGATTCTAAAGCCTACCTTTTTAGTACTTAAACTCCTAGTTTCTGAACCAGGAGACTGGTCTTTTGCAGTTTTTTCCACCCACAGGAACATTAAGCAGGACTTCAATGTTTACCAGGTTCACTCTCAACCTCTGACAATGTTGCATCTGCTCCAAATTCTGTGACACTCCACGACCCCTCCTCACACAGACCAGCCTTATGGAATGCTTCTAACAAGACTGACTGTACAAAAATGAATAAACGTATTAAATGTATAAGAAATCTGGAAGAAGATACCCCCAAATAGGAAAGAGGGTTATATTCAGGTTTGTCAACAATATTTTCTACTTTGGGATTTTTCTCTAAAACCTCTCTAATGTGGGTTTGTTTATCTTATTTTTGAGTCGGAGTCTCACTCTGTCACCCCAGGCTGGAGTGCAGTGGGCCAGGGCGGCTGGCTATTGCAGTCTTGACCACCTGGGCTCAGGCAAGCTTCCAATGCAGCACTCTAAGTAGCTGTGAACTACAGTCACGTCACCACACTTGCTATTTTTTTTTTTTTCTGCCCAAGTTGGTCTGGAACACCTGGGCTCAGGAAATCCTCCCGCCTCAGTCTCCCAAAATGTTGGGATTACAGGCTTAAGCCACTGCGCCCAGCCCTGAGTTTATTCTCTTTAAATGTTGAAATAATTTTGAGTAAAATTAATCTTTTTTTTTTTTTAATTGTAGAGATGAGGTCTTGCCAAATTGCCCAGGCTGGTCTCGAACCTGGCTCAGGCAACTCTCTCACCTTGGCCTCCCAAAGTGCTGGGATTATAGGCATGAACCACCGCACCCAACTTAAAATTAATCTTTTATCTAAGATTGATGATGATTCTTAGGAATTTCACCCACATTCTCTACTTCATGGGAAGGCCTCTGTAGGCAGGAGGACACAAGCTATGGAAGCTCATTCCCCATTATGAGCATCTTAATGGAATTTAAATCCTGCCCCATTTGCTGGAATTTTTTTTTTTTAATGTGTGCCACCACTCCCGGCTAATTTTTTATTGTAGAGACGAGGTCTCGCCAAGTTGCCCAGGCTGGTCTCGTACCCCTGGGTTCAAGCAATATCCTCGTCTCTGCCTCCCAAAGTGCTGGGATTACAGGCATGAGCGACCGTGCCCCGTTTAAGCTGGAATGTTTAATTTGGAATCACAATGAGCTTTCTTCTCTTTTTCCTCACTTATTCCACAAGGCACATGGTAATCATCAGAGCTTTATCACCTCCATGCTAAAAGCCTGACACACTATAAAATTTTATTTCCAATGCTCTGAATGTTTAAAAAGAACATAAAACCACGTGGACTTTGCAGTCTCCCTTCCATTCCTGAAACTATAAAGTTCATCCTTCTCCTGCAGGCACAATAAACGATTCCCCGTTCCACGTACACAATCTCAATTTAAAAAAAAAAAAAAAAAAAATGGAGAGGGTCAGCGCGCATGCTCAATATTCAGGCCCACCGGCCCCCTTCTCCGCCGGTTGCTACTGCGCCTGCGCAAGGGGAGAGGCTCGCCCCGTCTGCGGGCGGGAAGCGGCCAGAAGAACCCGGATGGAAGCCGGGCCAGGCCTAGGCGTAGGCGGCGGTAGCCGCAGCGGGTGCGTTTGTTTCCCAGCGCTCCGCAGAGTTCTGCTCCGGGGTCGAACCTGTGGCGCTGCCGCCTAGACTGGTTCCGACCGCCAGAGGCTGGGCCCCGGGCTAAGCGGACACGGGACTGGAGCCTGCCACGGGCGGCTCGGCGAAGCCCGAGCATCCCTGGGGCCTGCGCCTCGGGCTGGGGACCGGTGGGCGGGGACCGCGCCGTTCCCCCCGCGGCGCCCCGCGCTCGCCCGGCCGGCCCCGAAAGCCTCGGTCCTCAGCCCCGCCGCCCGCGGGCCCCGTCAGTTCGGAGCCGCGCGCTCCTCGCATGCATTCTCACAAGCACACCTCCCAGCAGCCCCGGAAGGTAGGTACCGTGATCCCCGCGGCGGGACGCGGGCTCGGACAGGTCCCAGCCCGCAAGTGACGAAGCCGCGGGCCCCGGCGCTGGCCTCTGAGGCGGCTGCCCGTCCGCCACGCGCCCGCCTCCGCCCGCTGGCTGTTGCTTTTACCCGTAAAGTGCCATGCAGGGTTCAGCCCTCGGCCATCCCTGGACGGGCTCAGGCAGGGGCTGCCTAGGCGCTGACTGGTGTGGAGTTCTGGGTTTACTCCCGCACCTCGGTGTTTTCACCAAAGCTAAAAGAGATCGCTATGTATTTCGCATTTCCTGAATACCTCTGTTACAAGAATGTTCACTTTTTCTTATTTTATTTTTAATTTTAGTATAGAAACGAGGTCTCGCTATGTTGCCCAGGCAGGTCTCGAACTCGTGGGCTCAAGCGATCTTCTCGCCTCAGCCTCGGTAAGTGTTGGGATTACAGGCGTGAGCCACCAGACCCGACAGTGTCCTTTTTTTTTTTTTTTTTTGAGTCGGAGTCTGTCGCCCAGACTGGAGTGCAGTGGCACGCTCACGACCACCGCAGCCTCGACCAGCTGGGCTCAGGCAATCCTTCCTCCTCAGCCTTCCGAGTAGCTGAAACTACAGGCGCGTGCCACCACGCTCAGCTAATTATTTGATTTATTATAGAGATGAGGGTCTCACCAAGTTGCCCAGACTGGTCTCGAACCTGTGGGCTCCCAAAGTGCTGGGATTATAGGCGTGAGCCTCCGCACCTGGCCAACAATGTTCACTTTTAACGAAGAATTTTTCTGTTAGTTGTGACACCTTTTCGTATCTACTCTTCATAAACTTGCAAAAGTCTCATAATGTTATATGAGATTGTTCATTCAGCATCTCTCAAGGCTCATTCAGCATCTCTCATCTAGAAGGATCATTTGTAAAATGAATGATGTCTGTCTCAAGATAATACGTGTTGTTTATCTTTTCATTACAGAAAATTTCCAGCATACTTTAAAAATAGAATGGTGTAAAGGTCACCCACCTTCAAGAGTTACCAACTCCACGCATGTGATCCAGTTAAAAAAAAAAAGTGGCCAGGCATGGTGGCTCAGGTCTGTAATCCCAGCACTTTGGGAGGCTGAGGCAGGAGTATTGCTGGAGCCCAGGAGTTTTAGACAAGCTTAGGCAACATAAGGAGATCTCATCTCTACAAAAATAAAAAAATAAACCGAGCGTAGTGACGCACACCTGTAGTCCCAGCTACTCAGGAGGCTGAAGCAGAAGGATGACCTGAATCCAAGTGGTCAAGGCTATGGTGAGTTGTGATTGTGCCACTGCAGTCCAGCCTGGGCAACAGTGAGACTTCAACTCGAAAGGAAAGTTACCAACTCAAGGCCGATCTTATTTCTTTTATCTCCACCCCACTTTGTGTGTGTGCATGTGTGTGTCAGTGTGTCCACTGAAGTACAGGATTTCAAAGGAAATCTCAAACATCATTTCACCTTAAATAATTAAGTCTGTGTCTCACAAATGAGGGATTTAAAAAACACAGCCACAATACCATTGTCACACCTATTTAACGATCGTTCCTTATGATGATGATGCCTTTTTAACGTTTACATTTTTTAGGATATTGTAATTCCTAAGCACCACAAAGGAGCAAGTGAAAACTGAGGTTCTAAAACACAGGAAGCCGGGCTCGGTGGCTCAGACTGTAATTCCGCGCCTTGGGAGGCTGAGGTGAGTGGATTGCCTGAGCCCGCGGGTTCAAGACCCACCTGGGCAACTTGGTGAGACCTCATCTCTATAATAAATCAAAAAATAGCCGGGCATGGTAGCGCGTGCCTGTAATTCTGACTACTCGGAAGGCTGAGGCAGAAGGATCACCAGAGCCCAGTGGGTCGAGGCTGCAGTGGCCGGGAGCAGCCACTGCACTCCAGTCTGGGCGACAGAGTGAGACTCCAACTCAAAAAAAATAAAATAAAATAAATAAAACACAGGAAAGCCTCTTGGGCGGTAAGTTTATCTTTGAGGATCTTGAAAATTCTTGCTTCCTCTGCTCCTTCATAAGTAGATTGTCATAAAAGTTATTTTGTTCAGAACAGATAAATTTTACATCAAAATAGAGTGGCATAGTCAACTAGGAATGGATTCTTAACATGTCCTGCAATGATGTTTTTTATTTTGAGTTGGACTGTCACTCTGTCACCCAGGTTGGAGTACAGTGGCACAATCACAACTCACCACAGCCTCGACCTCCTGAACTCAAAACAGTCCTGCATCTGGCAAAGATTTTATTTTTATAGAGATGAGGTCTGCTGTGTTGCCCAGGCTGGTCTCAAACTCCTGGGATCAAGCAGTCCTCTTGCCACAGCCTCTCAAATTACTGAGTCTATAGTCATAAGCCACCATGCCTGGCTTAGAAATACATTTTACAACTAGTTCATCTTGGTAAATTCACAAGAAAACTAGTGCATTAAGTAGATAGATTTTCTTGGCTTGCTTAATGTGTGTGTGTGTGCGCGCGTGTGTGTTTCCAGTGTGTGTGTGTGTGTGTGCTTAATGTGTGTGCGCGTGTGTGTTTCCAGTGTGTGTGTGTGTGTGTTTCCAGACAGAGCCTTACTATGTTGTTTAGGCTGGAGAGCAGTGGTGTGATCATAGCTCACCATAACCTCAACTCCTGAGACCATTAGTCCTCTCATTTCAGCCTTCCCAGTAGCTAGGATTATGGACACAAACCACCACACCTGACTAGTATTTTATTTTTTAATTTGTAGAGATGGGGTCTCATTATGTTGCCCAGGCTTTGCAATTTTTTTTTTTTTAATGACCCAGAGTGGGCATTTGGACTTTAATGTGTATCTGCAAATTATTTCAGCCACATTCTGTGGCACAGGGCTTTGGAAACTTTGGGGATCACCTGTCTTGGAGATAAAATTTTTTTGTTTTTTGAGTTAGAGTCTCACTCTGTTGTTGCCCAGGCTGGGGTGCAGTGGCACGCTCACAGCCAACACTGCCTCGACCTGCTGGGCTCAGGTGACCCTTCCGCCTCAGCCCTCCAAGTAGCCAGAACTACAGACATGCGCCACCACGCCTGGCTAATTTTTTTTTTAATTATTATTTATTTATTTTTCTATTGTGGGGTACAGTTAAGGGTTAGGTATACAAATATGCTCCGTTCAGGCACCCTTGTTGATAAGAGGTGTCTCCCCGATGGCTAATTTTTTAATTTACTGTAGAGATAAGGTCTCATCAAATTTCCCAGGCTAGTCTCACACCCATTGGCTCAGGCAGCCCTCTCACCTTGGCCTCCCAAAGTGCTGGGATTATAAGTGTGAGCCACCACGCCTGGCCTAGAATTTTTTTCTAAGGCATATTTGAGTCTACTTGTGGATTATACCTTTACTCATTGCTAAGGAGAGAGAGAGAAAAGGCATGGCTTTCATTTTTAGACCTCTCAGCTTTTTTTTTTTTTTTTGAGTCAGAGTCTTACTCTGTCGCTCAGGCTGGAGTGCAGTGGCATGCTCACAGCTACCGCTGGGCTCAGGCGATCCTTCCGCCTCAACCCAGCCATTCCTCTCTACTTTCATAGGAGGCCGTCATCAACTCAGAAAACTTAGAAAATGTAAATGCCTGTTACAACATTTGGACTGTTCATTTGGCAACCCAGAATATCTGCAAACTAAAGATTGAAGGATTTGTTTTTATTTCCCTAAATCTTACTACTTACTAGTGTGTTTCAGGATCTTCCAGACAACTTTGTTTCATATTCTTTTGTCCTACTTCTGAAAATTATTTAATTAGTTCTAAGGTAGTGCAGGGACATGTATACTTTCAAAATGGTTCCCAGTGATTGTGATGAGCATCCCTTATTATAGATCACTGTTGTAGTTACTATTCATAAGAATCTTGACCGGGCATGGTGATTCACACCTGTAATCTTAGCACTCTGGGAGGCTGATGCAGGAGCATTGCTTGGATTGAATACCAGCCAAGGTAGCATAGCAAGATCTCAGCTCTACAAAAAATCAAAAAAATTATCTAGGCATGGTGGCATGTGCCTGTAGTCCCAGCTACTCGGGAGGCTGAGGTGGAATGATCATTTGAGTCCAGGGGTCAAGGCTATGGTATGCCAGGATCATGCCACTGCAGTCCAGCCCAGGCGATAGAGTGAGGCCAAGAATCAAAAAGAAAGAAAAGGAAAAAAAAAGTTATCCAAAATATTTAATTTAGATGCAGATTTAGAGAATCAGAATTTCTAGGGTTAGTGCCCAGGGATCTGCATTTTAGCAAGGGACTCAGATCTGATTCTTCCTCTATTTACCAGGGAATCACTGTCTTCTACATCCTGTCCGTGGGCTAAGCCAAACCTTAGGAATGCTGACTACTTTTATTGTGGTGTTTTGGCTTCTTACTTGACTGCTTTTACTGAGGGGTATTAGATGAAAAAACATCATGAAGTTTCTAATTGTAGTTGAGGGTGTCCTTATATGAGAAGAATTTTTCTGAAGTCTCACTAATTAGAATAGTTGTGTTTTCATATGGACCATAGGAATCATGATAGTATGTTACACTTTATTTAGCAGCAGGGAAGCTCTGAGCTAAATTTGTAGCCTACCTTTGTGTCAAGGGTGGCTTAATCAGAATTAAAGACCCGTTTAAATTATCTAAGTTGGAGTCAAAGCTGCTCAAGAGTCAAATAGTTTTAGAGACCTGTTTAATTTTTAATTATTAAAAAGAATTAGCATGTTCTCACTCATAAGTGGGAACTAAATTATGTGCTCACGTGGATGTAGAGAGTGGATGCGGAGACTAGAAGGGTGGGTTGGATGATGAGAAATTACTTAATGGATTCAATGTATGTTATTTGGGTGATGGATACCCTAAAAGCCCTCACTTCACCACTACACAATGTGTGCATGTAACAAAATTGCACTTGTACCCCATAAATTTATACTTTTTTTTTTTTTTTCAGTTGGGGTCTTACCCCGTTGCCCAGGCTGGAGTGCAGTGGCACGCTCACGGCCACCCGAGCATCGACCTGCTGGGCTCCGGTGATCCTTCTGCATCAGCCTTCCAGGTACCTAGAACTACAGGTGTGTGCTACATCACCCACCTAATTTTTTTATATGTTTACTGTTGAGACGAGGTCTCACCAAGTTGCCTGGGCTGGTCTTGCATCCCCTGACTCAGGCAATCTACTCACCTTGGCTTCCCAAAGTGCTGAAATTACAGGCTGAGCCACCGAGCCCGACCTATACAAATTTTTTTTAAAAGAACTAGCTACCATCCCCAAGTTTGTCTTTCCCTATTTAGTGAATTACTCTTTTTTCTATTCAGTTCTTAACTGAAGGTTTACATATATCTTTAGGGCCGAATGGAAGGAGGTGGTGGTAGTGAGATATATACCCTTTCTGGGGATACAAAATATACCAGACTTGTTTGTAACATACATTATTGAAAATAAGCCATGACTGCAATTTGCCAATAAAGGACTTATGGGTATTCATAACTAGCCTAAGCCCAGATCTCCCACATAAAACTTGCTGGCAAGTTATTTTTTCCCAGGACATCAGGTGTGAGTCACTAGTTTTAAGCTGAACTGTCATCTTGTCGTGGCTTACTTCGAATTGATATGTTGCAGGATCTATCTTGACATATACAGGATAGCATATAATGACAGGATAGCATGTGATGTGGCTTTGTTTTAATTTGGTTAGCCACTGATGTTTAATGTGTGGGTTATATTTTACTCCCAAAGCAAAATTCCGTGGCATCTCTGGAATACTACCTGAAAATTTTTGTGTGCCATGTCGAAGAAACGCAAATGGGATGATGACTATGTTCGTTACTGGTTCACCTGTACAACAGAAGTTGATGGAACTCAACGCCCACAGTGTGTATTGTGTAACTCAGTATTTTCAAATGCTGACCTCAGACCATCAAAACTGTCCGACCATTTTAACAGACAGCACGGTGGTGTAGCTGGGCATGATCTCAGTAGCCTGAAGCATATGCCAATATCATCTGGTAAGAGTGAAACCTTGAAAGCCTTTGGAGTTGCATCTCATGAGGATGCCTTATTACAAGCATCATATCAATTTGCATATTTATGTGCCAAAGAGAAGAATCCTCATACAATAGCTGAAAAATTAGTGAAACCGTGTGCACTGGAAATAGCACAAATAGTTTTGGGACCAGATGCACAAAAGAAGCTTCAGCAGGTACCCTTATCAGATGATGTGATCCATTCTAGGATTGATGAAATGAGCCAGGATATCTTACAGCAAGTTCTAGAAGATATCAAAGCCAGTCCTCTTAAAGTGGGTATTCAGCTTGCTGAGACAACTGACATGGATGACTGCAGTCAGCTAATGGCATTTGTGCGATACATAAAAGAAAGAGAGATTGTAGAAGAATTCCTATTCTGTGAACCATTGCAATTAACCATGGATGTGAAAGGAATGGATGTGTTCAGGCTCTTTAAAGACTTCTTTTTGAAGCATAAGATAGCACTTGATATGTGTGGTTCCATTTGTACTGATGGTGCCTCCTCTATACTAGGAAAAAATTCAGAGTTTGTTGCCTGTGTGAAAAAAGAGGTACCTCATATTGTGATCACACATTGTTTGCTGAACCCTCATGCACTTGTCATAAAGACATTGCCTACAAAATTGAGGGACGCTCTGTTTACTGTGGTGAGGGTAGTAAATTTCATCAAAGGGCGAGCTCCAAATCATCGCCTGTTTCAGGCTTTCTTTGAAGAAATTGGTGTAGAATATAGTGTCCTCCTTTTCCATACTGAAATGAGATGGCTTTCGCGAGGCCAAATACTTACTCATATTTTTGAAATGTATGAAGAAATAAATCAATTTCTTCACCACCAAAGCAGTAATTTAGTTGATGGCTTTGAAAATAAAGAGTTTAAAATTCACCTAGCATATCTTGCTGATTTATTCAAACACCTAAATGAACTTAGTGCATCTATGCAAAGGACTGGGATGAACACGGTATCAGCTAGAGAGAAGTTATCTGCTTTTGTTAGGAAGTTTCCATTTTGGCAAAAACGAATTGAAAAAAGAAATTTTACCAACTTTCCTTTTCTTGAAGAAATAATTGTTTCAAATAATGAAGGAATATTCATTGCAGCTGAAATAACACTGCATCTCCAACAGTTGAGCAACTTCTTCCATGGATATTTTTCTGTTGGTGATCTTGATGAGGCAAGTAAATGGATACTGGATCCATTTCTTTTTAATCTAGATTTTGTCGATGATAGTTATTTAATGAAAAATGATCTTGCTGAATTACGAGCTAGTGGCCAAATCCTAATGGAATTTGAAACAATGAAGCTTGAGGATTTCTGGTGTGCTCAATACACAGTGTTTCCAAACCTGGCAAAGACAGCTCTAGAAATCCTTATGCCCTTTGCAACTACATACCTTTGTGAGTTGGGATTTTCATCACTTTTACATTTTAAAACAAAGTCCAGGAGCTTCTTTAATCTGAGTAATGACATCCGTGTGGCTATTTCAAAAAAAGTCCCTCGTTTCTCAGACATCATTGAACATAAGCTACAACAGAAGTCACTGTAAGCTGATACACTTTTAAAATATATTCTTAATATCATTGTAAATTAAGGTGCAGTTCTGTTTCTTTCCTTTTATATTTATGGTATACTGAATTCTATGTTTAAAAAATTTAGCAACCTTAACTTTTAATGAGGCATGTGAAAATGTGTTTTGAGAATAAGAAAAACACAAACAGCAGAAAAGATTAAGTACGGTTGCCTAGTTGATAAATAAGATTTTTATAATTCTGAGTATCTGTTTAACCTGTTCATGATACATAAAAAAGATACTCATTCACTAGGATATCCAGCTAAATGGTACAACATGCTAGGAATTGAGCCAAGAGAATAGAGAAGACTTCCCAGAAGTCAAAGGACAAAATGAGACTTAGTCCTCCCATCTTTGTGAGGGTTGCTATGGAGAGGTTACTGAAATCAGAAGAGGATTATGAATTATAATGGGAAAAAGAATGATCTAGCTTATATAAGATTTATTTTAAAATGTACTTTTTGGAGTTAGTCTCACAATGCTCATTCCCCTAGCTCCCATGCTCTAAATATTATGATATTAATAAATATCCTACTAGTCTATTAGTCTTTGTCTTCTTTTAAATTACTTCAGGACTTCAAGTCATCAAGACTGCTGAAAAGGAGATTCCTGAGCCTTACCCTAGAGATTTTTATTTAGCAGGTCAGCAATAAGGTAAAGGATCCTCATTCTTAATCCAGCTTTTCAGATAGTTCTGATGGATTCATCTGACTTCATCTGATTTTTCCTATACTTATCTTTCCTTTACCCTAATTTTCTCCTATTTTACATCTTATGCTATATGTACTTTTCTAAGTTCAAAATTTTTGGCCGGACTCGGTGGCTCAGTCTGTAATCCCAGCACTTTGGGAGGCTGAGGTGAGTGGATTGCCTGAGCCCTTGGGTTCAAGACCAGCCTGGGCAACTTGGCACAACCTTGTCTCTACAAGAAATAAAAAATTAGCCGGGTGTGGTAGTACATGCCTGTAGTTCCAGCTACTTGGAAGGCTGAGGTGTAAGGATTGCCAGAGCCCAGCAGGTCAACACGGGATGACTGTGAGCATGCCACTGCACTCCAGCCTGGGCGATGGAGTGAGACTCCAACTCAAAAAAAAATTTTTTTTTAGTTTGCCAGAATATAAATTAAATAAATTGATATGAAGTCACTAGGGTAATTTAGGGCCATCAAAAAATTCCCATATAAATCTAAATTAGTGCACTTTCTCTTGATGATAATTTGGCAAAATGTATTTTTTAATTGAAATAAATTTACATTTTTATTTTAAAACTTTAATGTTTGATCAAAGTACTGCATGCTCAAGATGGAGGGGATGGGGGCAATGGTATAGATGGCCCTGTAAGGAAAAGCCACAGTCTCCTTCCTGCCCAAATACCTTAATCATTTCTACTGTAATTCTTATGGTTCTACCCATATCCCCAAGTAATAGATAAGCACATGTGGCAGTTTTGATTTATCAGCTTTAGAAGTCATATATTGACTCTCTAGATAATAAAGATTGAATTTCGAATGCATCCATCTCTACTACTACTCTTGATTTTGTATTGTTATAGCACTAATTTTAATTTCTTTATTGGTTATTCATAGCTCATGTAACTGAAAGGTTAAAATGAGATTTCTTCCCCTAGAGATTTATTATGTGGAATCAGAGATGTTGGAAAATTTTACTTATAAGGTGAGTAATCATAACATTTTTGTAGTACTGAAAAATTGCAAAAAAAAACCTTAAGGGAAATGGAACTTGACTATCAGATTTAGATACCACTTAAATATTGCAAATCAAAATTTATGTTTTATCAGTAAATATAAATACATGTCTTTTTTCACTTAAAAGCATAGTGATGAAATATAGGTCTTAGGTCTTAATTTTTTTAAATTATAATCTAACATTAAGAGCAGTGAGAAGAATTTCCAAAGCTAATATTGGAATAAATCTAAATGTATGGATAAAGTTTAATTTGGGCTGGGCATGGTGGCTCACACCTGTAATCCCAGCACTTTGAGAGGTCTAGGTGGGAGGGTTGCTTGAGCCCCAGGAGTTCGAGACCAGCCTGGGTAGCACAGCAAGACTTCATCTCTACCAAAAAACCAAAAAATTAGCCAGATGGTATGCACCCACAGTCTCAGCTACCCTAGAGGCTAAGATGGAAGGATCGATCACGGGATCAGGTGATCGGGACTGCAGTGAGCTGTGATGGTGCCACTGTACTGCAGCCTGGGTGACAGAGTGAGACCCCGATTTTTTTTTTTTTTTTTTTTTGAGTTGGAGTCTCACTCTGTCATCCAAACTGGAGTGCAGTGACACGCTCCTGGCCACCGCAGCCTCAACCTGCTGGACTCCGGCGATCCTTCCACCTCATCCTTCCAAGTAGCGGGAACTACAGGCATGTGCTACCACACCCAGCTGATTTTTTTTTAATTTATTGTAGAGACGAGGGCTTGCCAAGTTGCCAAGGTGGGTCTCGAACCCACATCCTCAGGCAATCCACTCGCCTCGGCCTCCCAAAGTGCTGGGATTACAGGCTGAGCCACCAAGCCCGGCCGAGACCCCAGTTTTAAAAAGAAAAAAGTTGCCGAGCTTGGTGGCTCAGCCTGTAATCCCGCACCTTTGGGAGGCTGAGGTGAGTGGATTGCCTGAGTCCGCAGGTTCGAGACCCGCCTGGGCAGCGAGACCTCATCTCTACAATAAATCAAAACAGCCGGGCATGGTAGTGCATGCCTGTAATTCCGGCTCCTCGAAGGCTGAGGCGGAACGATCACCGAGGCTGCGGTGGCCGGGAGTGGCCACTGCACTCCAGTCTGGGCGACCGAGTGAGACTCCAACTCAAAAAGAAAGAAAGAAAGAAAAGAAAAAGTTCCAAAAATAGGAAGGAAATAGCCATAGAGACAAGGACTTGTATGAAGCCTGGGACCTAACAATACATTAGCAGGACTAGGATGAAATGACCTTTGATAGCCAGGCTTTCATGAAGTCTACTAAAATTCTCTCTTTAAAAGGAAATGGCTAACTAGGGTTTTTAATTTATTTTCAGATTTTACAACAGTTTGTTTTTTCCTGATCAAATGAAAGAGACAGCAGTGTTTGCTAAAATGATGAAGCCGTTTAGATTTTTTTTTAGTTTAAAAGTCTCCCAGCCGGGCTCGGTGGCTCAGCCTGTAATCCCGTGCCTTTGGGAGACTGAGGTGAGTGGATTGCCTGAGCCCGTGGGTTCGAGACCCGCCTGGGCAGGTGAGACCTCATCTCTACAATAAATCAAAAATTAGCTGTGCGTGGTAGTGCGCACCTGTAGTTCCAGCTACTTGGAAGGCTGAGGCGGAAGGATCACCAGAGCCCAGCAGGTCGAGGCTGCAGTGGCCGGGAGTGGCCACTGCACTCCAATCTGGGCGACAGAGTGAGACTCCAACTCAAAAAAAAAAAAAAAAAAATTAGTCGGGTGCGGTAGCGCGCGCCTGTAATTCCAACTACTCGGAAGGCTGAGGCGGAAGGATCGATGGAGCCCAGCAGGTCAAGGCTGCGGTGGCCAGGAGCAGCCACTGCATTCCAGTGTGGGTGACAGAGTGAGACTCCAACTCAAAAAAAAAAAGTCTCCCATTGTGGTACATATATTGGCACACATAAATTATATGTGTTTGTTTCTTTTGTTTTCCTACGGAAGAGATCGTTGTTTTTCTTGTGTTTTTGTTATAGAATTAGGATCATTGATAAATTTTGAAAAGGAATTAAGACAGAACAAAGACATAATCTTTATGACCAGCAGGTGTCACTCTCTGTGCAGGTTTGGGTGAAAGCAAACTTGCTTTACAGATTTTGCCAAATATCTGATTGTAAACATCTTTAGTAAAGGTATTAGTGACTCATTTAAAATGCTTCACCTGAGCTTCTGCTTGCTAACAACAACGCAGGTGGAGCCAGTTACCTCCAGACTGCAAGAAATCACTGGGAAACAAGGGTGGGAAAAAGAAGATATAAGTGAGTTTTTCTACGAAACTGACTTGAGCATGGATTTTTGACATCTTGGCTGCTTTTCTAAGCCACCAAAAGATGCTTGAAGTCAAAGAATAGGTCAATGAGAATCAAAACAAAATAGAAATACACATTTAAAGGGTGAACTTTGGCAGGGCTCAGTGGCTCAGCCTGTAATCCCAGCACTTTGGGAAACCGAGGGTTCGAGACTCGCCTGGGCAACTTGACGAGACCTCATCTCTACAATAAATCAAAAATTAGCCGGGCATGGTAGCGCACGCCTATAGTTCCAGCTACTTGGAAGGCTGAGGCGGAAGGATCCCCGGAGCCCAGCAGGTCGAGGCTGCGGTGGCCAAGAGTGGCCATTGCACTCCAGTCTGGGTGACAGAGTGAGACTCCAACTCAAAAAAAAAAAAAAAAGTGAACTTTATGATGCTTGAATTATGTCCGTTTTTAAAAATGGCTGTGGGTATTTGTAGTATAGGATTTTTTAGCAATAAGTTTCACCAAAATAATGTAAGCTTAGTTTTACTATCTAGAAAAGACAAACTTGAAACTTTTCAAGTCTGCCCTAATTTGAAGGGCAGCGTAAGGTTGTCTAATTTATTGTATTTTGTACTTCATTTATTTTAAGTTGAGATCTCTCACTCTATCTCCCAGGCTGGAGAGCAGTGGCACCATCATAGCTCACCTCAGCCTTTACTTCATGGGCTCAGGTGATCCTTCTGCCTCAGCCTGCTAAGTAGCTGGGACTACAAGGTGTGCACCACCATACCCAACTAGTTGTTTTTATTTTTTTTGTACAGATGAAGTCTCACTATGTTGCCTAGGCTGATCTCAAACTCCTGGGCTCAAGCATTTTTCCCACCTCAGCTTCCCAAAATGGCACTGTTACAGGCATGAGCCACCATGCCCAGCCTCTTTATCTTCTGAGAATGAAGAGAGACCTAAAGTTACTTTCCTTTTTTATAAATTTGCTACAAATCTTAGTCTAATTCAGAAACGGATTGAGTCCTGGCTCAGCTACTTACTAGCTGTGTAAACTCTGTAGTTCTCAGCATATAGGAGTCAAGAGACCTGATTATCTTGTTTTGATCTGCTCACCATTAATTCACTTCTTTTAATAATAGCACTTTGATTTTTTCTTTGAGGAACTATCCTTCCCCCACTGTCAGTCTGTATTGCCCCATCCTGGCTAAGTAGAGTTAGCTCCAATACTTTTTCTGGAATTAATAGGAAAGATGCTATACATGCTAAACTATCAGTATATGTCTGGTCTTCCAATGGTCACTTTTGCTACCACATACAGAGAAGTTGCCAGAGGATTAAGCCAACAGAGAATCCAGAAAAGGAAGAAGATTGTTGATGACATTGCTTCAGTCCTTAAATGCAGTCATACTTCTTTCTTCCTTTCAGCTACATGAGCTTTTAACACTTTTCCTTTTTTGCTTAAGCTTGTATGTTTCCTCTCACAACCAAGAAACTTACCTCATATACTTGGTTTCCAATCTTATCAATGAGTAATGGAAAAGCTTTTTACTCCATTAATTTTATTATATGATTTTGGAAAGCTCTCACCAGTCCTGGGCCTCAGTTTTCTCCCTTTTAAGGAACAGTTGGACAGGTTTTCCCTATAGAACCTTTTCCATTTTTTTCCACCACAGAGGCCATGTTTATTTGCTTAATTTTGGTGGCACTGAAATCAGTATAAAAAACTTCTATTACATATAGAGAGAAAACTAGTTTTGTTTGTTTGGAGGTTTTTCTTGGTTTTGTTTTGTGACATCAGCTTGATTTGTGAAGCAATCATAATACCTTTTTATCATTTCCTTTCACTAACAAAAGCCCTATTCAAATTTTCAGGAGACCTTTATTTATACCCAGTGTTTTATTATGAAAGATTTTAAACAAACCAAAAAGTTGGAAGAGTAATACAATGACCACTCATACACCTCTTTTCTAAATTAAAAAATTGTTAGTATTTTGCTGTAGTTACCTGTCTATATAAATGTATACTTGTCCAAGTATCAAACAGGATCCAGTAAGGAAACAAATCATACAAGTTTTTAAACAAATGGAATGTATGTTAAAGAATCACTAACCAGATATTAGAGAAGTGGGAAGGTGAAAGGTGCCACAGAGGTAAGTAAATGCAGGGTGCAGCTAGCATCACGGGCCTGGGTGAACAAGAAAGGAGGCTGGGATTATTAAAACATGAATTTTGGATGAGAGGGGTTCCTTGGAAATGAGAGTCATTTGTCAGAAGAGGGGTCCCTGCATGACTGATACTGTCTTAGGAGTGCAAAAATATCAGGAACAAGTACCAGCCTGCTGGTGTTGCCATCATCTCTGAGAGGGCATGATGAGGCTGATTTGAAAGTGGGGGGGAAACCCAGAAAACTTAAACTGCTGCTTCTAGAATTAATTCACTGCCAGTGTGAAGCGCCTAACAGAAATCTAGGTGATAAATGTATTTTGTGGGGGTTCCATCCCTAGCAGCACCAAGTAGAGTGTAGAAAGTATGGATAGGTTTGTGGCTGAAAGGTATTAGCATAATAACCAGCACTTTCCACCCCTTTGGCTACTCAACATCAATTTATACCCTTTTGTACATTTTTGGAGTTCTTTACTATGTTTACCTTTGTTCTGTTAAAATGTAACTATCTTCTGTATAAACAGAGATGCCCTCCCCTTTCTCCATAATGAGGAGACACAAAGTTTCTACTCACTATTCAAATTTAGCAGCAGTTTCAGCAAGTATTCTCTTGCCTAAAATGTAAACTGTGACATTAAATACCAGTAACAATCCTTGCATTAAAAACAACAAACCACTCCTAAATAACCAGTAGGTCAAAGAATAAACCAAAAGGAAAATTAGAAAGTACTTTGTGGTCAGTGTGAAAATAAAAACACTACATACCAAAACGGGATTTATCCAAAGTACTGCAAAGACAGTACTCAAAGGGAAAGGTATAGTTGTAAATGCTTACATTGAAAAGAAGGAAAATCTCAGTCACGTTAACAAGAAAAATAAGAGCAAACTAAACCCAAAGCAAGCAGAAGAAAGGAAGTAATAAAAATTAGGGTGGAAATAAATGAAATAGAGAAACAGTAAAGAAAAATTGTTGAAGCCAAGAGTTGGTCCTTTAAAAAAAATCAACAAAATTGACAAAACCTCAAGCTAGATTGACCTAGGAAAAAAAGACTCAAAATCAGGGATGAAAGGAGGAATATCGCTACCAATCTTACAGAAACAAAAATGCTTTATAGGGAAATATGAACAGTTGTATGCCAACAAATTAGATAACCTAGATGAAAGAGAAACATTCCTAGAAAGGCTCAAACTCCCAAAACTGACTCAAGAAGAAATAAAAAATCTGAATAGATCTATAACAAGAAATTGAGTCAGTAAACCAAAAAAGCCCTGTAATCAGTAAAGCTCAGGACCAGATGGCTTCACTGCCATCTGGTAAGTTTTATCAAATGTTTGAAGGCCACCAAGTCTTCATGAACTCTTCCAAAACATTGAAGAGGGAGGAACACTTAACTCATTCTGTGATAACAAACCAGACAAATATCACACACAAAAAACTACAGACCAATATTCCTTATTAATATGCTCATAAAAATTCTCAAAATACCAGCAAACCGAATCCAGCAATATATTAAAAAGATTGTATACCATGTCCAAGTGGATTTATCCCCAAAATACAGGTTTGATTCAACATAAAAGTCAATCAGTGTAATACATCAAACTAATAGAATAAAAGAAACCCACATGATCAAATTTAGTAGCAGTCTCATTAGGTATTCTGTTGACACAGAAGTGCCTGGCAAAAATCCAGTGTCCCTTTATGGAAAGAACAGTTAAAGTTGAAGGAAACTTCCTCAATTTGATGACCATTTATGAAAAGCCCACAACTAACATATTAAAGCTTTCTCCGTAAAAGCAGGAAAAAAGAATACCACTCTTACCACCTGGATCGAACATTGTACTTGGAGGTTCTAGCCAAGGCAATTAGACAAGAAAAAGAAATGGCATCCAGATTGGAGAAGATTTGCTTCTAATCGACATTTGCTATTAGACATGGAAGCTCTCAGAGATAGCCTCAAAGCATCCCCTGGTCCCACACAATCTTTCTCCCATTGTTTAGTAGCAACCGTGTTTCTTGGCAATCAATCAATCACTCTAGCCAGTAAAGTGTCCCTCTTCTTATCCTGTGGGTTCAGTGACATGAGGAGGCCAGTGCTAATGGTGGCAGAGTTGAAAGATTTAAAACAAATTGGACTTACAAACACATTCTCCGAAGGAAACTCGTTTATATGTTGGGAACTTTCTGTACAGAGTGTAGGGTCCCTCAGATCAGGAACCATCAATGACAGCATAAAAGACCTCAGAATCAGAGGACCCAAAACGGGAGTCTCAGCTGGGATTTCTTATACCTTGCTGGTCACACAGGCTTATTCCCACATAACCAGCCCCAGCAACCAGTTTTTGTGTCCGAAGTGGTGGAGTGCGGGAGGAGAGCTATAAATACTCTCACTATTAGTATAAGCATTGTGGACAAAACATACCACCCAAAACTCCCAATGTTATTAGAACGTATTATTCCTTGACCAGGACTTGGTACTGGACAAACAACTTGGGCTAATTTCAGGCCCACTAGAAGTAACCCTCACAACACAAGCCCAAGATGACCAGTAGCAGTCTCAACTTCCAATTCAGTAAGACCATTGTTATGTCTTGATGGTAGCATTCCTTCCTGTGGAAATCAGACTTTAACAGAGCTCACAGTTGCAACAAAGGGAAGCAAAAATTCTGAGTGGGTTGTTAGATGCAGTAGTAGGATGAGCCACTTAGCTTGGAGTGGTGCCATGTGCCTGTAGTCATAGCTACTTGGAGGCTGAGGCAAGAGGATCACTTGAGCCCAGGAGTTCAAGGTTGCAGTGAGTTATGCCACTGCACTCCAGCATGGGTAACAGAGTAGGACTTCATCTCTTAAAAAGGAAAAAAGATGAGCCACTCTCACTTACTGATTCCTGAACCCCTATTTTGACCTGTGCAGGGGGGAACTGTATGTGTTGTGACCAATTCGAAGCACATACTGCATCCTATAAAAAGCAAATGCCTCATCTTTTCAGAACATTTTCTCTCAGTTACAAGTAACTGAGTCTTAAATAGATCATCCCATCATTCTAACAGACCAGCTCCTTCTGATGATGAAGTATACAACAAAACCAATAAATTCCATGAACTTCAGTATGTTGCCGTACTCTGTTATTGACTAAATGTTTGTGTCCCCCCAAATTCATATGTCGAATCCTAACCCCCAAGCAATGTGATAGTAGTTGGAGATGGGGCCTTTGGGAGGTTGTTGGGATTAAATGAAGTCATAAGGGCAGGCTGGTCCCATGGGATTAGTGCTCTTGTAAGAACAGACACCAGGGAGTGTGTGCACTCTCTGGTGCTCCTTCTCCTCCTCCCCCCTCCCTCTCTGCCCTTCTGCTCCTCTCCCTCCCACTCCCTACAAAGAGGTTTGTGCAAAATGGCAGCCCCCTATAAGTCAAGAGAAGAGGCCTCAGTATGAAACCTACTTTGTCAGTTCCTTGGTATTGAACTTACAGCCTCCAGAACTGTAAGGAATACATTTCTGTTGTTTAAGCCACAATGTATGGCATTTTGTTATGGCAGCCCAAGCAGACTAATGCGCACTCCTTTGCTAATCCTTGATAAGCAATGTGGTGGAGAATACCATGACAATTAGTGAGACTGGCAGAAGTACTAAAGGCAAAGCCATATCCAGAGTATGTACTTTTTCCCAATTAAAAATTTCTTTTCATTATGAAATTGAAAAGAACGTTATTTTTTCTTTTTTTGATAATAGCCACTTTAATTAAGATCTGTCCATCAATATCTCATGTGGCTTTGATTTGCATTTTCCTGGTATTAGTGATGTTGAGCACTTTTTAACATACCTGTTGGCTATTTGCATATCTTCATTTGAGAAATGCCTAGGTCTTTTGCCAGTTTTTAAATTGAGTTATGTGATTTTTGCTATTGTGTTGTTTGAGTTATTTATATATTCATATATATTAACCTCTTATCAGATGGGTAGTTTGCAGGTATTTTGCCTGTTCTGTAGGTTGTCCCTTCACTCTTGACTGTTTTCTTTGCTGTGCAGAAGCGATTTAGCTTGATATAATCCCATTTGTCTGTTTTTTCTTTTCTCAACTGTCCTTTTGAGATCTTACCCAGAAAACTTTGGGTAAGACCAACATCCTGTAGCATTTCCCCAGTGTTTTATTTTAGTAGTTTCATAGTTCTAGGTCTTACATTTAAGTCTTTAATTCATTTCGAGTTGATTTTTTTATGTGGTGAAAAGGATCTAGTTTCTTTTGCATGTGGATGTTCAGGTTTCCCAGCACCATTTATTAGAGAGATTGCCTTTTCCCAAATGCTTGTTCTTGGTGGCTTTGTTGAAAATGAGTTGGCTACAACCCAGCTTATTTCTGGGTTCTCTCATCTGTTTTGTTGGTCTTTATTTCTGGGTTCTCTCATCTGTTTTGTTGGTCTATATGAACAGTGCATCACCTTGTCTTACTGATTATTGAGAGCCTCCTCTGCAGTGGGTGGATATCTTTGTTGGTGTAGGTTCCAGCAGGCAATCAGGAAGGTCTCAAACCAAAGTCAGCTGTCACAGGAGACCCATATATCCCAGGAATAGGCATGTATTCCTGCCATACTCAGACATTTGCTGGGGGCAGCACCTGGGAAGCACAAACCGGCACAAGTGCAGTGGTGAATTTCAGAATGCAGCAGCCGGGGCCCTTGGGTAATTACATTCCCTGAAGTTGACACCTGCAAAGTGCATTCTCATGGCTGCATGATGTCCTTGGGTGAGTGGTCACATGCAGCACAATTCTGTTTAATTCTCTGCCTATTCTGAGAGACCCAGTTACATACCTCTCCCCAGTTCTTCTTGTCACTTATCTTCTAAATATGTTCTTTCCAAGTCTCTGAACATCCATCAAACCATCAATAACTGCCCTTGACCACTGAAGTTTAGATCCATACTACTGGATATTTCTTAGTGCAGACAGTAGAAAACCATATGTACTGCTCAGAACTCTCCCAATGAACATTTCCCTGCACTAGTATCTTTCAGAAACATACCTGAGATAAGGTTGTAATGCCACAACAGGCTTTGTACTAGCATATTGATCAGAATAAACTGTAAACCAGGTCTAAGTTTCTTTCTCCTAGTCATCTGGTCATAAGGAACTCCTCATGCAGTTGAAGTCTGAGAAAACAGAAGACTTGGAACAGCAGTAGGTGTCAAAGGAGTTAAGCCAACCACGCAGGCCACTTGCTTGTGCCTTCCAGCTCTGCTGAATCTTTGTCTCTTCTGTATCATTTCCACTTGAGGATAGATTACACACTCCAGTGTTTGAGTTGCTGGATCAAAAGCACCCAGTCCTGTGGCTAGTGCCCAGCCCTAACAGGGCCTAGTAGCAAACCAGGAGCTATTTCTCAAAAAGAAAATCTTTATCTACAGAAGAAGGTATGGATTTTCTCAAAACCCTAGAGGTCAGTGCTTTAGTTCATCTGTTGGCATTTGCCAGAGGCTTCATAAAGAGTCCCTACTTGCCCCCATTTCAAATATCACTGGATCTGCTGTTTGAGCTCCAAGTGGCAGAGTAGCCTGGACTTGCTGCAGAGCGTTTTTGGTCTCTGGTCTCCACTCAAAGTTGGCAGTCTTATGGGTTGCTTGGTAAATGCGTCAGGGCAACACCACTCAAATGTGGTATTTGTGCTGGGCTCGGTGACTCAGCCTGTAATCCTGCGCCTTCGGGAGGCTCAGGTGAGTGGATTGCCTGAGCCCACAGGTTCGAGACCCGCCTGGGCAACTTGGCGAGACCTCATCTCTACAATAAATCAAAAGTTAGCTGGGCGTGATAGTGCGCTCTGTAGTTCCAGCTACTTGGAAGGCTGAGGCGGAAGGATCACTGGAGCCCAGCAGGTCAAGGCTGCGGTGGCTGGGAGCAGCCACTGCACTCCAGTCTGGGCGACAGAGTGAGACTCCAACTCAAAAAAAAAAAAAGTGGTATTTGTCGCCTTCAAAAGACAAAAAGGCCCATCAAGCATGGTGCCTCTGCTGTAGTGGTAGGTAATGTAAGGTACAGCAACTTGTCTTTCACCTTGAAGGGAACATTGCAACATGCACCAGACCATCAGCACCTCAGACCTTTCACCGAGGTCATGAGACCCTGAATTTTTGTGATGTTTACTTCTCATTCTGTGACTCACATGCATTTTACTGAGACATATGAAGTACTTGCTGCTACCTTCTTATCAGATCCATTCTGCACAATGTCATCAGTAACTCTGAAATATCAAGACAATCAAGATCTCTGCAGAGTATATTATGGTAGTTAGTAAGTTAACATAGCCCTTAGGCAAGTCTATGAAGGTGGTGTCTTGTCTCTGCCAGGTAAGAACAAACTGATTCTGGTGGTCATTGCAATTTGGTTTAGAGGGGGAAAAAAGGGCATTTGCCTGATCACTAAGACTAAGTCTTTGGATTCCTTCCTCAACATTATGCCAGGAAGTTCTGGGTTCTCAAACTCATTACATGTAGGTCACTGCTTAGTCCAAGTTTCCGTCATCCAAGTAAGTAAAGTAACAAATCTAGAATCTCTGATAAGTACACTCATATCAGCAGATTTAACCTGTTATATTCTGCCTTCTTTGGTCTAACAAATTCCATTTTCACACATATTCACTGGGTTTCTGCCTCTATAAATTATAAAAAATCCTGCAATTATTTTGGATTATAAAATCTTTCATTTAGGATTAGACGTTGTACTATTCCTTTGCAATATGCTGGGTTTGACCCTAGTTATGGGTCTAGTGACAACAAAAAGTAGTTGGGATATGTCTTGAAGAACATTGACATCTCCTTAAAAGGCACCTGCCTCTGGTGAGATTATTACAGGATCTTTAAGGAAAGGAAGGCTAAGCAACACGTTCCTTTAAGGAACGTGAAGGCCTTAGGACTTTTAGGACTGCCATAGGTTCTCTCTAGTTCTCTGACCAGGACTTGAGCTAAGATTTAAAAGATTTGAGTGTGGCTGGGTGTGGTGGCTCACACCTGTAATCCTTGCACTTTGGGAGGCCAAGGTGGGAGGATTGCCTGAGCTCAGGAGTTTGAGACCAGCATGGACTACATAGCAAGACCTCATCTCTAAGTAAGTAAAAGAGCTGAGTGGTGACCTCTTCTTTCTGTAAGCACTCCAGTACACTCAGAAGAAGACTTCTCCCTCCCAGGCCTTAGAGTTATTATTCCCAGCAGCCACTTGGGCCCCCAAGGGACCTGCTGCAGGGTGCCACTCCTTACCACAGATTACCAGCATCCTATTTCCTTGATAAGGAGCTCAACATTGCTTTCGAGTCTAAAGACAAACCTACAGCCTTAAAACTCCAACTTTGAGGGTCTCTTTCCAGGGACTTTTGATTACCAATTTCTGAATTATTCAGGGTTCAGTCAGGAGACAAACTACACTAGTTACTTTCACAGAGAGGATTTGATAAAATGAAGTGTTAATCGGGTATTGAAGAACTGGAAGGGCAAAAGGAATACTGTAGTAAATGCACAAGGCAGCTACTATAACTACAGTTGGGAGAACATGGAGATTATTAAGATGCAGAAGCTTTAGTCATTGCCAGAACATCACTGGCAATGCCGTGTTGCCAGAACATCACTGCCAATGCTGTGCTAGACTCTGGTGTGACCATGTGCTCTTTGAGCTGTGGCTGTTGCCATGTTTCCTGGCTTTGGCCCCCTCCCCTACTTAGGGGAGGTGAATCAGCTCTTTCTCTATCTAATTTACTTTCTAAATAAACAGTATTTTCTCATCTAAAAAAAAAGATGCAGAAGCCTTGATGGAGGGCCCCATGGAGCCAGGACAGGAGGGCATCTGCCAACTGATACTGGTTGTCTGAAGAATCATAATAAGGCTGGTTCTGGGATTGTGGAAAAAATGTAAACTTGAACCAGCTGCTTCTATGGGAAATAATTGTCATTGCCAGGATGAGGAACTGTTGCTTAGTGATGCTCACAGTAACAGGAGCAAAACAGAAAGCACCAAGTTCCTTGCCACACTTCTAGACTTCCAGTCTTCTTCTGGTGTCCCCTATTTGCAGACTAATGGAAGGGCAGCTGACAAAGGATAAATGTGATTTGCAAAATCCCTGCAGCATCACATAGCCAAGTTTGAAGCTGAGAGACTATAGTTTGAGAGAGGGGGGGAGAGAGAGAGAGAGAGAAAGTGCACGTGTGTTGTGTGTGTTTTCTTTGTATTTATTTTTTTGAGTTGGGGTCTCTGCCACCCAGACTGAGTGTGGTGGCATGATCACAGGTTACCTTGACCCCTGGGCTCAGAAGATCCTTCCACCTCAGCCTCACAAGTAATTGGGATTACAGGTACTCACCACCATGCCCAGCTAATTTTTTTTTTTTTTTTTTTTTTTACTTTTTGTAGACATGAGGTCTTGCAATTTTGCCCAATCTGATCTTGAACTCTTGTGCTCAAAGCTGTCTCCTCCCTGGACCTCCCAAAGTGCTGAGATTATAGGCTTGAGCCACTAGGTGCAGCTTGTATGTGTTTTCTGAGTCATTTTAAAATGAGTTCCCAACATTGTGTCTCTTCACCCCTACATACTTCAGCATGCATCTCCTAAAAATAGGACATTATCCTATATAACCACAAAACTATTCACACCTAAGAAAATTAGCAATAAGTTCTTAATATTGCCTAATACTCAGATCATATTCCAAGTTCCTCCAGTTGTGCCGAAATAGCTTGTTTTTCCTGATTTTGAACCATCTTTTTTTTTTTCCATGATATTAACATTTTGAAGAATGTCCCACTCACTGAATTGCTTGGGTTTTTTTGTATGCTGTAACTAGTTCCTCTATGCTGTGTTTTTTCTGCAAATCAGAGATTAGGTCTGAAGACTTGATAGATTCAGGATAGTATCATATTAGTGGGTACATAATGTCAGATGTTTACACCCTTGGTAATGCTAAATTTGCTTACTTGGATGACAGAATAGCCACCAAATCTCTAGATTATGAAGGTATGTTTTTCCCTGTAGCTTTTTTTGGGAATGTGTTTTGTTGTTAATATGTAATACATGCATGTATATGCTAAGCTGCAACCGCACAGTGAAAGCTTTGACTCCCATTCCATCCCCCAGCTCCATAATTCTCCCCAGAGGCAGCTGCTGTTACCAGCTTATGCATCTTTAAAGAGATGGTTAAGCTAAACGTGTGTGTGCACACATATGTGTGAGAAGATGGGAACAAGCTGCTGTTGTAGCCTTTTTTTCCCACAAGTGGTAGCACATTAGACATACTCTTGTATGCGTTAAGATTTTTAACTTACTGTGGATAAAACAAATTGAATTTACTGGGTATAAATTAAGTGAAAGAGGCACATAAAGCTAAGTGTCTTCTGATTTTTTGTTTGTTTGTTTGTATAGACGAGGTCTCACTATGTTGTCCAGGCTGATCTCTAGCTCCTGGCCTCAAGTGATCCTCCCACCTCAGCTTCCCAAATCTCTGGGATTATAGGCATGAGCCACCATGCCTGGCCTAGGAAGATCTGAGTGTTACTGAAAGGAAAATGCAAGATTTAGAGAAATTAGTCTCCTACTTCAAAACAGCTAACAGATAAAATATTTCTTTTCAGCCACTAGCTAAATCTCATTTATGCTGTTTAATTATGTCTCATTTCCTTAATCTGGGATGTCTACTTTTTCCCCAGCCTAAAGGTAAAGTTGGATTTTTCATTGCTTATATTCCCTCCCAAAGTCATGCTGGCAAACTGTTGCTAGACCCATTCATAGGCTAGGTTCTCAGATCTTGATTCAACAAAGCAGAAGCCTCCAGACCTTCACAGCAGGGCATTTTCTCAAATCAAATGTTTGTCATTTCTTATCTACACACTGAATTGAGAAACCTCATCAAGATCTCAAAATGAAGTCTTTCTAGCTGTGGCCATTTAAGTTACATCTGGAAACTGGTTAGAACTTTTCTTGGTCAATTCTTGTTGAATGGAAGTGGTATCTATTTTGGTCTGATTCATATGCACTGAGACTCTAGCTGTCTCAGGGCTTTAACTTTCCTAGAACTGTAGGCAATAAGAGCCGCTCAGAACTCTCTGGTTCTTCTTTTCCTTTCCATGAAAACTACTCTGCCTGTTGAAACTCTCCGCCCAGCTAAATATCATCTAGTAGAAGGAACTATGACTGGGTGTCAGGATTTCAATTATCCCAACTCTGTCTCTTGCTCAGTGTGTAACTTTGGGAAGATGCCCTGCCTCTGGGCCTCACCTTCAGCTGTTTCATGGCGGTGGTATTGGTCATTTGGAAGATGGAGCAAACTGCTTTTGTAAATGTCTTTTGAAAAGAAAGTATATAGTTATAGAGGGATTACTGTTATTAACTGTTCAAACTCTGTGCCACGTCTCTAGATCCAGTTCATTCATAAGAGCAAAGGAACACTCTCCAAAAACTACAACATAGCATATACTTTATTTTTTATTTTATTGGCAGTAGAGGTGTTGCATAAGTAACATATCCTCATGGTTTTAAAAATCAGATTGTTTCAAAAGATACACAGTGAATAACAAGTCTTCCTCTCACCACTGTTTTCCTCTTCTCTGCAGAGACAACTTTTTTTTTTTTTTTTTGAGTTGGAGTCTCACTCTGTCACCCAGACTGGAGTGCAGTGGCCGCTCCTGGCCACTGCAGCCTCGACCTGCTGGGCTGTGGCCATCCTTCCGCCTCAGCCTTCCAAGTAGCTGGAACTACAGGCGCGCACTACCACGCCCAGCTAATTTTTTTGTTGTTGTTGTGGAGATGAGGTCTCGCCAAGTTGCCCAGGCGGGTCTCAAACCTGCAGGCTCAGGCAATCCACTCATCTCAGCCTCCCAAAGCACGGGATTACAGGCTGAGCCACCAAGCCCGGCTTTGCAGAGACAACTTTATGTTATGTATCCTTCCAGAAATAGATTATGATCTTATACCCATGTGTGTTTGTATGTTTTCCTCACATTAAAAAAAAAAAAACAAAACAACCTTGAGTGGTAGCAAACCATACACACTGTTCTACTCCTTGTTTTTCTCACTGAACAATGTATCTTGGAGATAACTCCATACAGTACAGAGTTCTGCCTGTATGTATGTATTCTGGTTCATTTAATCAGTACTCTATTACTGGACATTTAGATGGTTTCTGGAGTTTTATTAGTTTAAACAAGGTTGCAATGAATATCCATATGCACACTTCCAAAAGAAGTTTCTAGAAACAGAACTGCTGTGTCGAAAAATAAATTGTATATTTTTATTTTTTATAATCTGCAAGCTTTACAGGGGGTTGAACTTGTTTCATTCTAATTGATACAATACACAGAGCAACCAACATTCATGTCAATATCATGGTCTTTTCACCTGAGGCTATTTTGTTCTTTTCCCTCATATGACATTACAAAAACAAATACACTTCCCCAGCCTTGAGGGTGTAGAAGTCTTTGGAATGACAATATGTCCTGTCTATGAACAGCTGTCTCCCCAGTACTGCCACATTAATGAGACCTCATCTGGAATGATCTCATTCTGGAGAACTTCACAGCCCCAAAGCCCCTCATTGAAAGTAAGCATCTGACAACTTGAGTCTTGGCCATCAGCTGTTTGGAATGATTCAACAGTAGTTTTTAAACATTCTTTTGCATGCGAACTGGAGAAAGGAAAGGGTTGAAAAATGGCAACCAAAAAAAAAGCCTATATTTTATTTTATTTATTTATTTATTTTTTTTGAGTTGGAGTCTCACTCTGTTGCCCAGACTGGAGTGTAGTGGCCGCTCCCGGCCACCACAGCCTCGACCTGCTGGGCTCCAGCGATCCTTCCGCCTCAGCCTTCCGAGTAGCCGGAATTACAGTCATGTGCTACCACACCCGGCTGATTTTTTGATTTATTGTAGAGGTGAGGTCTCGCTGCCCGGGCGGGTCTCGAACCCACAGGCTCAGGCAATCCACTCACCTCAACCTCCCAAAGGCGCGGGATTACAGGCTGAGCCACCGAGCCCGGCCAAGCCTATATTTTAATAATATGTGTAAGACTTCAACTTGGCTCCACAACTATTGAGTCACTGAAGGTCTCTGGGTCTCTTTTTGTCTTCATTTGTGACATGAAGACCATGGGCCAAATTATTTCTCAGGACTTTTCCTCCTTTAAGATTCTGAAAATTCAGGTAGAGCCGAGGGTGTACTTGTCCTCCCACAAGAGATGTCACAAATCAGAGATGTTACTATCTAAATGGGAGGGGATATGATTGAGAAGGGGTTTAGACAGTGACGTGCTGGGCCAGAGGGAAGAGAGCCCTGCTGTGTAGCATCTATACCCACTGTGATGATTCCAGAATACCAACATGACATTTCTAAACTCAGAGGTGGGAAGAGATGCACAGAACTGGCTGCTGGGATCCAGCAAACCACCAACTGGCAACGCAAATAAAGAATTTATTTTTTTTTTACTTGGAAGGCTGAGGTGGAAGGATCGCTGGAGCCCAGCAGGTCGAGGCTGCGGTGGCCGGGAGCGGCCACTGCACTCCAGTCTGGGTGACAGAGTGAGACTCCAACTCAAAAAAAAAAAAAAAAAAAATTTTTGTTTTATACTGTTCTGTGTTTAGAGGACTTCATGAAAGAGGAAAGATTTGAGCTAGGTATTTAAGGCTATTGCACTAGGACTTAGAAACAATTCAAGCTAGCTTAAGAAAGATGGAGAAAGAATATGAGAATGCAACAGTTTTAGCACAAGTATCTGGGGGGAAAGGGCTTTAATAATGCAGTCATAGCACTCACTCCACCTTTCCCTTCTTGAATCTGCTCCTGTTTGCATATTGATGCCATTGTCTCCTGCCATAAGCACACGGTCTCCAAGATGACAGGTGGCAGCCCAGGACTACATCTGCACAGTTCAAAAGATAAGCAGTACTGTCTCACAGAGACCACATGGAAAGACTCTGGCTGGCTCCCTTGGGCCTCATGCCCACCCCTTAGCCTCAACTGGGCAGAAAGGGAGAGTCCACAGTCCGCACACCCTACCTTGCAGCCAGGGGGCAGGCTGAGCACTAGGCTAGACCTCTCTCCTACCACCCCAAACACATGTGAGACATCCAAACACAGTTACCCAGCGGAAAAATCCATGAGTTTCTAGTAGACATATGGACAAGGCTTTGTAGAGAGACAGAAGAGCAGGTATGAAGTAGAGGGAACCTCGTATGTGCAGGTGCAGAAACACAAACATCAAATGTGCATTCAGGAGTCAGCAAGGAAACCACCCTGACCAAAGTTGGGTTACACATAGGACAGTGGTTCATAACTGAGGGCAATTTTGCCACTCTGGGAACAATGGCAGTGTCTGGGGACATTTTGGTTGTCTCAACTGGGATTGAGTGGGGGAGCTGCTACCAATTGGTAGAATCTAGCGGGTAGAGGCCACAGAGTCTGCTAAAAATCCTACAATGCACAAGACAGCCCCTACAACAAGAAAGGCTGAGGAATGTAGGCGTTATACTCTATTACACAGGGAGCATACCTACACAATGACCATGTTTATATCTAACCCTGAATTGTACCCCACATCTTAATAAAATAAAGTAAAGGTGTTTAGAAAGGCAAATATAGTTTTTCATACTCTGCTCCTTCTTCCTGGCCCTCTCCTCACTCCTCCCTTGCCACCTTTCCCTGGCTAGCCTTTTGTTATCCTTTGGGAGTCAGTTAAATGTCACCTACTGAAAAGATCGTTCAGACTTCCCAATCAAAATAGGCTACCTAACAGATGCTATACCGCTATTCTCTCTCATGGTTTCCTCTTCCTTTTATTTATAACTGTTAACACAATTTGGGGGTATTTTTTTTGTTTTTTGTTTTAGAGATGGAGTCTTGCTCTGTCACCCAGGCTGGAGTACAGTGTCACAATCATAGCTCACTGCAGCCTCAAACTCCTGGGTTCAAGTGATGCTCCTGTCTCAGCCTAAGTGGCTGGTAATACAGGTGTGTGCCATCATCCCTGGCTAACATTTTTTACCTTTTGTAGAGACAGGGTCTCAGTATGTTGCCCAGGCTGGTCTCGAACTCCTGGCCTCAAGTGACCCTCCCTCCTCAGCCTCTCAACATTCTGAGATTATAGGTATGAGCCCCAGGGCCCGGCCTACAATCCTGAATTATAAATTTATTTGATTGCTAGTTTAACATATGTCTCTTCATAAGCTCTATGGAAGCAGAGACCTTGCTGATTTGTTCATCGCCATGACCTGAGTGTCAAGCAGAGTGCCTAGTGAATCATCTTGTTTAATATGTAATCAGTTGATCAACTAATTTGAAGGTTGATGCTAGGATTGAAAAAAGTTGAGCATAGGAGGTGGATGGGAAGAGGAAGAAGGCAGTCCTCACAGTTTCCTCCTGGCCTATTCTGCCCCACATGCCTCTCTTCCCCAATCGTTCATAAAATGATATGTCAATCAGGGTTCTAGGCAGACGTGGACTTAATAAAAAGAATCAAGTGAAAGCAGGGTCAGTGCAGAGCAAGTTCTGGCCTGGGCTTGCAGGAATGAACCCAGAACCTGCCGCAGGACTGACCACTCCCACCCCCGCCCCCTCAAGGGAACCATTACTTCTGCTACAGGAGGTGAGTGCCTGGCCCAGTCCCTGACCACAGGACACCTTGGGTGCAATCTGGGGAACAGCAACTGCCAGGGCTCCAGAGTCACATTCCAAGGCAGTCAGCAACATGGATTCCTCCCAGGCAGCTGCCTCCTCCCTATCTAACTTGACTTCTTTTTCCTTAACTCAATTTTGAATTCAGGTCTTGCACAGGTGCACAGGACTGGCTTCACCAAATTATAATGGGATCCTGGCAGCAAGGAGTCTAGCAGATGGGTTTCTAGCTTTCTAACCTCTGTTGTTTAGGAAGGCACACCGAGAAAGTTTTGGACAAAAGGGGAACAAGCCCGTCTGCTCATGGCTGCCCCTGCCGGATTGTAGACTCTCTGTGACCATCAGTATCATAATGCCTGTTGTCTTTTCTAGCTCGAAGCTAGGCATGTTCTCTAGATAAGAATGGATGTGGCCAGGCTCAGTGGCTCAGTCTGTAATCCCAGCACTTTGAGAGGCCAAGGTGAGTGAATTGCCTGAGCCTGCGGGTTTGAGACCAGCCCGGGCAACTTGGTGAGACCTCGTCTCTCCAATAAATCAAAAAATTAGCCAGGCATGGTAGCACACACTTGTAGGGCATGGAAGGCTGAGGTGGAAGGATCGCTGGAGCCCAGCAGGTCAATGCTGGAGTGGCCGTGAGTGTGCCACTGCACTCCAGCCTGGGTGATGGAATGAGACTCCAACTTAAAAAAAAAAAAGAAGAATGGATGTGACATGAATTGAACTGAATCAGAGGGGAGAGCCTTCCTTATTCACTTTGCACCTTTCCTATGGCACTTGCCACATTTGGCCTCAGTGTCATTTGTGTCCTCATTTGGTAGTTCATCTGCTTGTCTCCACACTCCTAACAGGTAAGAAATGTGTGTGGACTGAATTAAAGACAGACAGAGGCTAGGGAGAGGAAGTCCTAAGCCCCAATCTAGGACTTGATGCAGTCCCTGCAGCCCCCAGAACTGCCATTCGGCATATATTTTGGATTCCTGCTACATAAAGCCATTACCACTGCCACGACCTCTGGACAAGGCCCCAAGGACTGTGCTAGGTTTCAGGAGACCTAGGTCTAGTCTCCTGCAAAAGTTGGAAAAGTATCTGCCCGTGTTCACTCAGTCTGCAAACACTTATCAAATGCTTCCCACTGCCCAGGATGGTGCCATGGCCTTTTCTTATGCTTTTCATGAGCCGTCTCCTTACCAACAAGAGCATGCTAGTGACTTCAGCCTCTGTCACAGTGGAGCCACGTGGTAACACACAGATTTCCACTCTACCCCAGGAGAGGGGCTCTCTTGAGTCCTTTAGACTCTGGACGGCCTCCTAAAAGGGTTTCCTCACCTCTCCCATTCCTGCCATACCTGACAACAGACCAACATACCCAGGGGTTGGTGGATGAAACCCTCTCTCCAGTCGTCCATGCATCTCTACTTCGCCTGTCATCAATCATTCATGTTGCCCTACACCCAGCCAAGTCTCAGTCATCCCTAGGGAGCACCTGAAACTTCGCCTTTCCAGGTCTTCCCCTGGCTACCTGACTTTAGACTTTAAGTATTTCTCTTCTGTAACATTCATTTCACTCATAACTACTTGTCTCATCCCCACTAGACTCCAAGTTCCTTGCAGGTAGGCACCAAGCCTATTTGACTTCCCTCTATATTCCCAGCACCAATGAACAGAGGCTTTTATGTAGTTTTTTTCCAGAAAAAATCTCATTCTGACACCCAGGCTTAAGTGCAGTGGCATTTAGTAATATTTTTTACTTTTTGTAGAGACAGGGTCTCACTATGTTGCCCAGGTTAGTCTCCAACTCCTGGCTCAAGTGACCCTCCTGTCTCAGCCTCCCAACATGCTGAAATTATAGGCATGAGCCCGAGCGCCCGGCCTACAATCCTGAATTATATGTTTATTTGATTGCTAGTTTAGCATATGTCTCCTCATAAGTTCTATGGAAGCAGAGACCGTGCCTATTTGTTCATCACCATGACCCGAGTGTCAAGTAGAGTGCCTAGTGCTTTGACCTCCCGGACTCAGGCGATGCTCCCGCCTCAGCCTCCTGAGTAGCTGGGGCTATAGGTGCATGCTGCTATGCCCGGATAATTTTTTTTAATTTTTTTTGTAGAGACAAGGTCATGCTGTGTTGCCTAGGCTGGTCTTGAACTCCTGGGCTCAAGCAATCTATCACCTTGGCCTCCTAAAGTGATATAATGTTAGTAATAATTCTCCACATAGTTCCATGGCTTATCAAACACCTTTATGGGTGAGTGTGTCAAATTTGGGGGGAAAAACTGCACAAGTAATACAAGTATTATTCTCTGCATTTTTCAGAAAAACTAAACACCATCTATGAGATTAACTGACCCGTGCAGGGTGGTGAATCCAACTTTAAAATTTGAATACACATCTGTATTAAAATTCTGACTATAAACCTTGTGTTGCATGCCAGCTGTTAACCAGATGCTCCGGCAACAAATAAAATATGAGTAGCTAGTGGAAGACAGCAGTAGAAGAACAGGGAGAAGACAAAACCAGGCCTTGGAGGGGTTTCCTTTCCTCCAGTGTCTGCTTGCTACCCAAACAGGAGGGCACTGACTGTCCTGGGAGCCAAGACCTTTCAGTAGTTTCTCAATGATGTGAGGCTGGGCCAGGGAGTTAGTGAAGCCAGTGAAGCCTCACCTTCTGGGAGGAGAAAGATGAGGGCTGGGACACAGGACACTTGTCCACACTTATGAGTGTGCACACTCACATCTGGACAAAATCCACACCGAGGCATGCATACAAATCAACACACAGAATGAGCCACTGCACACTCCAGCACATTTAAGCATGCACACCCAACACACAGATCACTACCACTACGGTGCACCTCTAGCACCGGCACGCACTTCAGTTACACACCAAGTTGCCATCTTGAGCGTGCGCATGCACGTGTGCACACACCTTCCGATGAACGTTTGGACTAATGCAGGCGTGCACACACACAACTCAACAGGTACGCAGGAACGATTTATACTCGCTCAAGTACATGACCACTCTCGCAAACGCATGAGAAACAATCACTCTCGTGCACAAAGTCTTCGGGTACCCTGAAAAACTCTACACACCTGCAGAGACGCACGGGCACCCCCACGCTGTCACCAGCGCTGGAAGTCGTTTGCAAACAGCTGCGAGAAGGAGCTGCGGGCCAGCCCACGTGACCGGGAGGAAGGCGCTCCCGCCCATGACGGGATGGGAAAACTATGCCTGGGGCCGGCGCGCGGCCCGGCTGCTCCGCCGCGGGAAGCCGGGACGCGGACGCCCCGAGAGCCTCCTCGCTGCGGACGCGCCTGGCCGTGGCCGGTGGCGGCTAGGGTGAGTGTCCCGCTCCGCGGTCGGCCGGGAGGGAACGTGCGCGCGGGGTTGGGGACGGACGGGGCGGACGCGGAAGGAGGTGCTGCGAGCGCCCCCTTATTGCGGGCCGGGCAGCCCCGCATTCCTGGCTCTCGATGATGGACTAGAGCATGAATTCCTATTTCCTGGGTGCTCACTGCGTGCCGCACTCTGTGCCCCGTGGTTTACCCGGAGATCTGCCATTTATTGAGCGCCTACTTTGCGCCAAGCCCTTCCAGCACTTACGCTCTCTCGTTTTCATTACAACGGCTTATCCTCATCTACAAAAGAGGAACCGGGCGCAGAGACACCCATAACTTGCTCAGGGTTGCACAGACAGTAACTGGTGGTAGAGGGGTTCGAACCCTGGTAAGTCGGAGTCGAATACCCGAGCTGGCAATCCCGGCTGACATTTACAGAATGCGTTATTTCATTTGCTCTTCACAGCATGTCTTTAATCACTGTGTGATATGAACGGGCCAACTGAGCTCAACAGGCGAGGAAGGGCAGACACCCACTTCTTCACAACTCTCCTCGCTCTCCCTCGTCCCCCAAACTGCCGACTCCAAGGCTTGTCTTAAGAGCTCTGTTATTTCTCCATCGCCGCTGCAGCGGCCCCATTCCAGGACCTCATTTCTCAGCTGAACGATGGCAGTGGCCCCTAGTGGCCTCGCAGCCCGGGTCTGTCCCCTAACACCGGGAGTTCTTTGCGTAACCTCCGTGCCATCCTCCTGCGCTCTGTGACCACAGAACCGCCATGCCTGGACCCCTTCGAGGGTCCCTTCCTTCCTTAGACCGACGGTCTCAGAGCCCGGGTGTCCCCGCTGCGGCGAACTGGCAGCAGTAGCAGTGCGTGTCAGTCAGGCTGATGCTTTCATATGTTGAACATCTGTCCTCCCGTGTCCTTTCTTCTGCCCTCCCGTTCACACCATTCTCCTCAAATTTATTGTCCCCACGACTCCTGCTTTCAGCTGCCAGTTCCTCAGACCCTGCACACCTTCCACACCACCCTTCACTCTGATGGGCAAGTTCAAGTCAGAGTTTGTTTCTTCCCCAGTGTCTGATTTCTCCCCATCTCCTAGCACAGACACCACCCTTGCCTGCCTTCCAATCCTTAAACTGTAGGATTGCATTTAGCTTAGGGTTTTTTTGCTTTGTTTTGTTTTGTTTTTTAGTTGGCGTCTCACTCTGTCCCCAGGAGTGCAGTGGCATGCTCATGGCCACTGCAGCCTTGATCCTGCTGGCCTCAGGCGATCCTTCCGCTTCAGTCTTCCAAGTAGCTGGAACTATAGGCACGTGTCAACCAGCCTGGCTAATTTTTTTATTTTATTGTAGAGACTCACCTCAGTCCGTTTTAATTGTTATACAAGTAATGATCAAAAGAAATTGAGACAAAAGGTGAAAAGTGAAAAATCAAAGCCATCAC
This sequence comes from Cephalopachus bancanus, assembly GCA_027257055.1. Classification (NCBI taxonomy): domain Eukaryota; kingdom Metazoa; phylum Chordata; class Mammalia; order Primates; family Tarsiidae; genus Cephalopachus; species Cephalopachus bancanus. The sequence continues at coordinate 4,584,582 of JAPVLO010000236.1, forward strand.
ACTACTTCCCAGTTCTGGAAGGTAGGCCCTTTAACAAGATGTTGTGTCCTTCCAGAAATTCCCCCTGTATATAAGTGTGTGTGTGTGTGTGTGTGTGTGTGTGTGTGTGTGTGTACGTGTGTGTGTGTACACATATATACTTCTCTATATATTTATGTGTCTTTTTTTAACTCGAAGAGAATCATACTTTACATTCCACAGTGCAATTTGCTTTTTTCACTTAACAGTGAAAAAACTTGGCCTGTTTGACATATCTGCATATATAGGACTACTTTGTTCTTACAATGGTATCATAGTGCGTCTTGTATGAAAGAGTTGAGAATTTTTTCACAAGTCTGGGATCTTCTTTGAAGCTTCTCTGTCTCCATCAGACATATTCATCAGGTTCCCCAAGAAGTTCCTTTTTTCCCTGCACGCCCCGCATTCTTCCCTCCTCCCTGCTCTTTCTCGCATCCTGGCCCTGCTGGTTGGACATTCTCTCCTGTTGTCTCAGTTGCTGATGCTTCCTTCTCCCGGGTGTCCATTGTGGGGTAACAGCTCCCGCACTCTTCTTCCAGGACAAAGGCTTGCCACCTGACCTTGCCTCCATAAGATGAACTCCTGCATACCTCAGATGTCTGTGCACCAAATTCTATTCTCGGTCTATTGTTTAAAGAAATTCTATGCCAAATAATTTTTCTTTTCTTTTCTCTCTTTCTCTCTTTCTTTCTCTCTCTCTTTCTTTCTTTCTCTCTTTCTTTCTTTCTCTCTCTTTCTCTCTTTCTCTCTCTCTCTTTCTTTCTCTCTTTCTCTCTCTCTCTCTCTCTCTCTCTCTCTCTCTCTCTCTCTCTCTCTCTCTCTCTCTTCTTTCTTTCTTTCTTTCTTTTTCTTCCTTTTTTTTGAATTAGAGTTTCACTCTGTTGCCCAGGCTGGAGTACAGTGGCACACTCACAGCCACCTTAGCATCGACCTGCTGGGCTCTGATGATCCTTCTGCCTCAGCCTTCCAAGTAGCCAGAACTACAGGCATGTGCTACCATGCCTGGCTAATTTTTTATTTTATTTTATTGTAGAGACGAAGTCTCGCCAAGTTGCCCGGGCTGGTCTCGAACCCGTAGGCTCAGGCAATCCACTCCCCTCAGCCTCCCAAAGTGTTGGGATTACAGGCTGAGCCACCGAGCCCAGCCGCCAAATATTTTTTCAGGCACATAATCTTTCCCTGGACTTGTTCACCTCTATACACGGCTTACGTCTACGACACACATATGCACGCACACCCCATCACTGCCCTATTAGGAACTCCTCTGTTAGCAGAGGGCTATGGTAGAGGGCCATGGGCTCTGAGCCCTGGGTCAGCAGGCCTGAGGTCCACCCCAGCTGTGAACTGGGAAAAATGATTTTTCACTTTTCTGAGCTCTGTTATGTTTTGTATCAAGTGGAGGTTGACAGTATCAGCTTCTTGGAAGTGTGGGGAGAATTAAAGGAGATATGAACATCAAAGCTTTGAAATAAGAACACACAACACACAGAGAATCATGACTCTTACCCCTAGATTAAGGGTTGCAAACTCAGATACTGACAGGAGCTGTGCACACTATGCATGTGAATGGGACTCATGGCATCGGGGGATGGTAAGGACTGTGGATACTGAAGAATGCAGGCTCTGTGTCTTAGACCACCATAACAATATCACAGACAGGGCTGAAACAACAAGCATGTACTTCTCATGACTCTGGAGGCTAGGCATCCATCCTCATCAAGGTGCTGGCAGTTTTAGTTTCTTCTGAGACCTCAGATGGCCATCTTCTTGCTGTGCCTTCACATGGTTGTCCGTGTGTGTGTGTGTGTGTGTGTGTGTGTGTGTGTGTGTGTTCCTAATCTCCTATTATTATAACAACACCAGTCATTTTGGATTAGAGTCCACCCATGCGACTCATTTTACCTTAATGACTTTTTTGAAGGTCCTATCTCTCACACCCCATTCTAAGATTCTGGGGGTCAGGGAAATGAATTTTAGAAAGACAAAACTCAACCCACAACACTCTGTCTCAAGGGGCAGTCAGTTGGTGACCTGCCAGAATGCAGGCTGAGCAATGCCAGGTCCTTCAGGTTCTCAAGAAAAGCTGGAAATTTTTATTTTTTACACAAATCTTCCAAGTTTTCTGTTGGCAACCATTTGAAATAATAATTTTTTAGAAGGCCAGGAGTAGTGACTCATGCCTGTAATTCCTGCACTTTGAGAGACCAAGTTGGGAGGATCGCATGAGTCCAGGAGTTCATGTCCAGCCTAGGCAACATAGTGAGATCTACAAAAAATACAAAATACAAAAATACCACCACCCCCAAAATAAAAAAATTATCCAGGTGCAGTGGCATGTGTCTATAGTCCTAGTTACTCAAGAGGCTGAGGCAGGAGGATCACCTGAGCCCAGGAGCTAGAAGTTACAATGAGCCATGATGGTGCCACTGTACTCCAGCCTGGGACCCCAACTCAAAAAAAAAAAAAAAAAAAAAGCACAATGTAATCTCAGATTTGATAAGTCAGTTGATCACCACGTCTAGATTTGTTCCATGGTATTTTAATCTCTCTCAGTTAGTTCTTGCCCATTGTAATATTAAGCTGATCATTGAATGACTATATATGAATTGTACACCCTTATGCCCTTGTTTAAAGTAGGGCACACACCTGTAGAAATGCTGCACCTTCACATTCATGCAGTCTGTAAGATACTACTAGAAGCCGGGCTCGGTGGCTCAGCCTGTAATCCCATGCTTTGGGAGGCTGAGGTGAGTGGATTGCCTGAGCCCGTGGATTCGAGACCCGCCTGGGCAGCGAGACCTCATCTCTACAATAAATCAAAAAAATCAGCCGAGCGTGGTAGCACGCACCTGTAATTCCGGCTACTTGGAAGGCTGAGGCGGAAGGATCACCGGAGCCCAGCAGGTCCAGGCTGCGGTGGCCGGGAGCGGCCACTGCACTTCAGTCTGGGTGACAGAGTGAGACTTCAACTCAAAAAAAAAAAAAGATACTATTAGAGCTCACGACTGTCATCCAGGCTCACTGTCATCACCTCGCAGGTGAGGAAGCTGCAGACCCAACTCTACTTGATCCACACATGTGTCGCACCTCTCTCCTGTTTTTTCATCTCTCTTTGTTCTCACAAACAATTATGATATTAGAATAACTTACTAGGGGCTGGTCACTGCATCATCTCATTTAATATTCATGACTACTCTATAGGGAGGTATAAGCCACCAAAGTACTCAAGGGAGGCATCCTAAGGCCCCAGATAATTCACAATTCACCTGCAGAAGGATGGCAGTTATTTCTGCTTACCCGTTAGGATAGTGTTGCTATGTGGTTATAGCACACACCATTTACAATGTGCATTCACACTGCCTGAAAAGTTTCTTTACAACGTTTAATGAGGACATTTCAAGTTATTCAGATTTTACACATAAAGTAAAACGATAAATATTTTTATATCATGCCATTCCTAATGTAAAGTATTCAAATAAGATGATCCATTATTCTGTTTCCATTTTACAGACAAGGAAAGTGAGGCCTAGAGAGCTTAAATAACTTGCTTAAGGTCAAACAGTGAGAAAATTACTTTTAACTACCAGACCAACTCCGTATGTCTCTAAGGTTAGATGTGTGTCAGATCTTCAGGGTCACCCTGTGTGCCCATCAAGAACTGGCCAGACGGGACTCCATGGCAGTTCTTGGGCTCACCCAGAGAAGTCAAGAAAAACAGTCTTTTCTCCCCTGCCCTCTCGAAGTTCAGAATTTGATTCTCTTCCACAGTTTCTGGGTCTGCAGGTGTGGTCCCTTCTGTACCCTTCGGAGGGGCCAGAGGGGTCATCTAACTCCAAATTTTCTTCCCCTGCCATCTTCCTGGTTCTGGGTGCCCCCTGGGTAGTCTGTTACAAACAAAAAGGAAGAGCGAGATTTGTTTTTTCTCCTGGCCACATAGGTGTGCCAGTCTGGACCCTCAGCATACCCAGATGGTTATGATGTGCCCAGATCATTATGGGCTCGAGGCGTGCCCTACAGGAGCAGCACCCACATCTTTTGCCTCCAAATCCCCAGTGTCTGGCCTCAAAGGTAATAATAAGAAGTGATAAGTGAGCCGGGCTCGGTGGCTCAGCCTGTAATCTCGTGCTTTGGGAGGCTGAGGTGAGTGGATCGCCTGAGCCCGTGGGTTCGAGACCCACCTGGGCAACTTGGTGAGACCTCATCTCTACAATAAATCAAAAAATTAGCTGGGCGTGGTAGCACATGCCTGTAGTTCCAGCTACTGGAAGGCTGAGGTAGAAGGATCGCCGGAGCCCAGCAGGTTGAAGCTGCAGTGGCCGGGAGCGTCCACTGCACTCCAGTCTGGGTGACAGAGTGAGACTCCAACTCAAAAAAAAAAAGAAGTGATAAGTGATTGGATATCTATGTATCACTGTGTATTAAGGACCAAGCACGTGCACATGTGATATTCCATTTGTGATTCACTGATCTGTGTACTGTGAGACATGAACACACCAGGTATCATAGAGGTATGGTGCCAAGGCAACACCCAGCCTTCCCTCAGAACAGAAGCAGCAGGGTGGGGGCAAAGGTCAAGGCTTCCAGGACTCTCCTTTGGTAGTAACTGACAGAAGCAAAATTCAAACTAACTTTAGTGAAAATGGGAATTTATTAGAAGATACAAGGGCCTTTGCCTGGAATGCCACAAGACAAAGGGTGAGGAGTTAAGACTGTTTTTTGTCAGTTCAACTGCAGTTGGTGACAATTACAATTGTAAACAAAGTCTTAAATTTTGTATCATGTTTTACTTTTTTTGAGAGAGAGCAATAGGAGCTCTCTCTGTTGCCCAGTCTAGAACGCAGTAGTTCAATCATAGCTCGCTGCAGCCTTGAACTTCTGGGTTCAAGCAATCCTCCCATCTCAGTCTCCCAAGTAGCTAGGACTATGGGTGCATGCCACCATGCCTGGCTAATTTTATTTATTTTTGTAAAGACAGGGTCTTGCTCAAACTCCTGGCCTCAAGTGATCCTCCTGCCATGGCCTCCCAAAGTACTGGGATTACAGGCGTGAGCCACCAAGCTTGGTCTCATGCTTTACTCTCAACATTCATTACCTTGACTTTCAGAAGGGTAAGAAATAATAAAATAATAGTAGCTAATGGTTTTATGCTCCTTACCATATGCCAGGCCTTACTCTAGGAACATTAAATCCTCATACCAACCATCTAAGGTAGATACTATTATGATTGTGCCCATTTTGGAGGAGGCTGAGGAAAAGAGAATAAGTGACTAGCAGAAGGTCCTACAGCTAGTTCATGGGATTTGAACTCAAGCAGTTATGCTGGAGCTAATATAGCAGCCACCATGGGGCTGTCAAGCCCCTGAAATATGGCCAGTCTGAAGTGAGGGGTGCAAGTGTAAAATACACCACTGTGTTAGGGTACGGATAGGGTGAGGGTGGATGGAGAGGTGGAAAGGCGAGTAGAGGCACGGCACCAGTAACCCAGAGATCTGAGTAATGCAAAGAATTGCAACACACAAAGAGACAGAGAAAGAAAAGTTTATTTAAAAGTAAATTAGAGAGCTGGGCTCGGTGGCTCAGCCTGTAATCCCGCACCTTGGGAGGCTGAGGTGAGTGGATTGCCTGAGCCCGTGGGTTCAAGACCCGCCTGGGCAACTTGGCGAGACTTCATCTCTACAATAAATAAAAAAAAAATTAGCCGTGCGTGGTAGCACGCGCCTGTAGTTCCAGCTACTTGGAAGGCTGAGGCAGAAGGATCGCTGGAGCCCAGCAGGTCGAGGCTGCGGTGGCCAGGAGCGTGCCACTGCACTACAGTATGGGCAGAGTGAGACTCCAACTCAAAAAAAAGAAAAAAATTAGAGAAAGAGAAGAGAGAGAGAAGATTCACCTCCCCAAGGTAGGGGAGGGGGGCCAAAGCCAGGAAGCATGGCGACAGCCATAGCTCAAAGAGCACATGGCCACACCAGAGTCTAGCAAGGCAATGGCTGCTGGTTGCTTGTGGTTGAGTCCTTTTAACCATTCCCCTTGATGGGGGAAGATCATTAAGGTGATTGGGTGGTGGTCTGCTCCATGTCATCACAAAAGGGCAGGCAATCACAAGTACTGATGTCAGGTGATGGACAGCAGGCAGATGGGTGGGTTAGTCACATGATTGCTGCCATGGTGGGGTTTATCTGTGTCACGTAGGTCACAAAGGGCTGACTAGGTTAACTTGGGGAGTTTGGGCCCAGAGGGTTTTTTTCCTGCAAGAGACTTGTTAGACATTTGCAATTTACAAATTCCTTGACCAAAGGTGATCTTATTATCACTTTTATGACTTTGGTCAGCCAAAGGGTGATCTTTGATCTTTGACCTTGACAAGGAACCTAAAAGGCTTACCAGAGATTATTATACTAAACCATGGATCAAAAGGTTGGGCTGTCCTGGTCTTGCATCTGATGGAGATTTGCCAAGGGGGGATGGGATAGGCTGCTGCTTGTCCTGCAGTAGAATGTCTGAAAGCTTTCTAATGGTTATGCTGAGGCAAAAAGACTAAACTAAGAATAAGCTAAGTTTCTTCTAGGCTTCTATATCCACCTTTCACACTGGATTTCAAAGACATAGAACTAATTGAAGGATGTAAAATGTCTCATTCATCATGTTTATGTTGATTACATGTTGAATGATGATATTTGGAAATATTGAGCTAAACAACATTACAATTAATTTAATCTGCTTCTTTTTTTAAGTTGGGGTCTCACTCTGTCTCTCAGGCGGGGGTACAGTGGCACCATCATAGATCATAATTCACTGCAGCCTCAAACTCCTAGGCTCAAGCAATACTCCCGGCTTAGCTTCCCCAGTAGCTGGGACTACAGACACACGCCACCACTCCTGGCTAATTTTTTTTTTTGTAGAGATGAGTTCTCACTATGTTGCCTGGGCTGGTCTCAAACTCCTGAGCTCAAGCAGTCCTCCCACCTCGACCTCCCAGAGTGCTGGGATTACCGGCGTGAGCCACTGTGCCTGGGCTTTTTACCTTTTTTCTCTTTTTTTTCTTGAGTGGAGGTCTCATTCTGTGACCCAGGCTGAAGTTCAGTGGTACAATCACAGCTCACTGCAGCTTCAACCTCCTGGACTCAGGCTACTCTTCCACCTCAACCTTTCAAGTAGCTGGGACATGCCACCAGGCCCGGCCAATTTTGATTTTTTGTAAAGACAGGGTCTCACTATGTTGCCCTGGCTGGTATCAAACTCCTGGGCTCAAGCAATCCTCCCACCTCAGCCTCCCAAAGTGCTGGGATAATGGGCATGAGCCACCCCACCCAGCTTTTGTACCGTTTAAATGTGGCAATGAGACCATTTAAAGTGATGCACATGGTTTGCGTCACTTTCACACTCACACACACTCCCCCAGTGCTCTGGTCTGCCATATGGGGACTGGTCCTGGGGATGCCGGACACCCTTTAGCCTCCTCTCCCCCAGCATCTCAGAGCGACTGCATTCTTGTCTCACTGCAAGCCTTGGTCTCCACGTGGCAGAGAATAGCTGCAGGGGGGCCAAAGCTCAACAGCTTTGTCTTCACGCCCAGATTTTGCCCTCACTGTGCAGGGGAAGCAGCAAAACCCAGAGGGGTGAGCTCCACTGCCTACCACATGACAGCCACGTCTGTGGGTTTGTGAGGGCGGGGTCTACGTAGCAGAAATCACCCTTCTTTAGCTGCAGTGTCCAGGGTGACTTCCTGTGTGCTTTCAGGAATGCTTGCTGAGACAAACCCCTGGCTTCTGAGACCTTGTGAGATCATGATTTGTCCTTGGACCTCTCTTTCTAGGCTGAGCCAAGAATGGGGGGAGAGAAAACAGCAGACAGATATTTCTGGGGCCTCCTGGCAAGGGGGCCCCACGACTTTTAATTCTCTGTATTTAGACTCTGGATACTGGAGCGTTTCCAAAGGGCATTGGCCTTGAGATCCTGGGAAAGGAGCCGTTTCGTGAGCACCATATGAGGAGCGGAAGCTAATCCCTCTCTCCTGCAGTCCAGCTCTTTAGCTTCTCAGAGAGGCAGGAGAAGGCTGTTTCCAATTTCTTCCTGGAATTTGGGGAGGGTGTGGGGTGTTTTTCATTATCGTATTCTCACTCCCATCAAAGCGGATTTTCAGTGAACTTCATCTGCAAGCAAGCTCTGTTCCATCACAGCCAGCAGCCTCATCCCTTTCAACCCCCAACACAAGGGGAGTTGCCCTGCTGGGTCACATTTGGATGGCCTCCTCCATCCACGGGGAGGCCTCCCCAGGGGCTCTTAGTCGGAGGTCAGAACTTGATCCCTTAGCTAAACAGCAGTCGGTGGCAATTATAATTCTAAACAAGGTTCTAACTTGTGTCGTTTTGCTTTCAAAACCATTATCTTAGGCCAGGGATTGGCTCGTGCCTGTAATCCCAACACTTTGGGAGGCTGAGGTGGGAGGACTGCTTGAGCCCAGGAGCTCAAGACCAGCCTGGACAACATAGTAAGACCTTTTCGCTACAAAAAAAAAAAAAAAATTAGCCAGGTGTTGGTGGTGCATGCCTGTAGTCCCAGCTACTTGGGTGGCTGAGGCAGGAGGATGGCCTGAGTCCAGGAGGTCGAAGCTGTGGTGAGCTGGATCATGCCACTATACTCCAATTTAGGTGACAAAGTGAGACTCTCAAAAAAAAAAAAAGGAGAAAAAAGAAACGAACAAATATATAATCACAAATTGGGCCATATTTAAAAGAACAGGGTGGTGTGACAGTTTATGCGGAGTGGGTGGGACACTTCAGATCATGTGACCAGAGTTGGCCTCTCTGAGGAGATGATGTTAGACCTGCGGCTTGAAGGATGAGACTGGCAGCTATCTGAGGGCTTCCAGGAGGAAGTCAGGATTAGGGAGCATTTAAAGCAGAGTTCTCTCCAACTGCAGAGTGTTTAAAAGTCAGACATGGGCTAGCTTCTTTGACCGCATTGTCTCATTTCTCACACAAGCTCCATGAGTAAGTACTATCATTTTCATGGATGGTTGAGAAAACCAGGCGGCTGGGTTTCCATGACTCTTAAGCACTGAGTTAAACCTCCTTCTACCTGTCAGTGCATTACAACCTGTTAACCAACAGATCTCATTTATTTGAGCGTAATTTATATCTTCCAATCCCCAAGGGGTGAGTGTTCGGCACCTGGGCTTAGCATCTAGGCTTGAGGCCCACACACGTGTTTCTGGAGCTTCTACTGGCAGACACATTCAAGAAGAGTCCATGAGAGATGTCCCTTCTCTGGTCCTTCTCACACCACAGTCTGGCAGAGGGCCCTCGGGAACACACCTGGGCCCTGTCCTGTGGGGTGGGCAAAGGGGGGAAGAGGAGGAACGCTACTCCCTAACAGTGACTTCAGAATGCAGCACTTCAGCTGCTAGCATTTTTCTAGAACAAACTCGGGGACCAGGTAAATCCAGACTTAAGAGCTAGTCCAAGGTCAGCACCTTGTGACTCCACTTCTGGGGTTTAACAACGAACATGCATTCCCTTTCAGCAGGGAGACCATATCTCCTATTCGACAACACCTTCCCACCCCCGAAAGGACAATCTAGGAACTGATATGGTTTTTCAAATGGTGAGGAAGGGCTAATATTTCCTTTTTTCTAATCAACTAGACAGCTATTTATGGAGCACCTACTACATGTAAGGTGTTCTGCAAGCTCAGCCACTGTATCTGAGAGATCGAAAGGAAAGAGGGAGAGATTTGATCTGGTTTGGGTTAGAAAAATGGAGGGAAGAAAGAACTGATTTGAACATGATGTCCATGCCCTTCTGGGCTTCAGTCACTGCCTTTTCTCTGCGCTGTGGATTTTCTTGAGGGCAGTGTCTGAGTCTCAGTCACTTACTGATGAGGCACATATTTCTTGAGCACCCACTGCATGCGAGGAAGCCCGGTGGCCATCTGGGCTACATTTTCACGGGAGACAACCACATAAGGCGAACACCGGCAAGCTGTGGTAAGGAAGGGCCAGGAAAGAAACACAGAGCTGGACCAGAAGGGAGCGCTGCCTGATGGGCACGTTGTCGTGGAAAACCTGGGGGAAAGCGACATGTAAGCTGACACACATCAGACAGAGAGCTAGCAAACGGAGAGGGTGGAGCCACTAGGCTGCTGGCAGAGGGGCTGGCACCCTGGGAGGAAGGGAGCTGGGCCCGGAGGAGGTCAGGAAGGAGGTGAGTTTGGGATGGAGGCTGTAGGGCCTTGTGGGCCACGAGGTCCTGATGTTTGCTATTTAAGCCAACAGCTACTGGGCAGTCCCGGAGAGTGACACCCTGACCTTTTGGCTCAAGCCTTGGAAAGGATCACAGTGAGCTCTCCAGAGGGGCTTACGGTGGGGGGTGAGGGCTCAGGCAGCTGCCCCACTCCCCACTCACCCCCTCAGAGGACAGGCAGCTTTCTTCAAGCTTGGACTTACTCAAGTATCCGGAGAGAAAAAGCCTCACTTTTACATTTTCCAAGTCATGTAGTGTGTGTGTATAAAATCGTAAAACGAAGTACAGAACATCAAAGAGAGTTCTCTGTTGCTGTGTGTGGCGTTGGCATATACTCAAGGTCTCTTCTGCCATGTGGGATATTTGGGAGGAAAAAAAGTCTAAGAAATGCTGACATAATGGAAAGCATTCGGGTACAAGGATCAGCCAAACCCGAGTCCAAATATAACTTCTGCCACTAACTAGTTGTGTCAACATGAGCTCATTCGCCTCTCTAGGTTTCAGCACCACCTATCAAATGGGGGACAACAGCAAGGACAGGAAGCAAGGTGGACAGGATTAGGCGTCATCTTCAGAGAGACTCGGATATGGCTGGGGGTGCCTCTCCACTGCTCCCTGATTGTGTGGCTGGGTAAATCACTTCTTGGAGTCTCTATTTATTCTTGTGGAAAATGAGACAATAAGTATACTTACTGCCTTCGTGGGGTTTGTGCAAACTTCAAATAAAACAACGCAGATAAAGAGCTTCCCGCGGTGCCTGGACCGTTGTAGGTGCGTAAAGTCAGTTCGCCGCTGCCTCAGTTTCTCCATCAGTAAATGAAAAGTTTGGATCAGACGCTTCCTTGGGCCTTACCCAAGTTTGTGATTCTAAGTTTACATAAGAGGCCCTGGAAGCATGAACCTGCCTGGACTCCAGGGTGCTCTGGCTTCCCTCTCGGCACCCACTCTGGTTTTCTCCACACGTGGTGGAGAGCGTGGGGGTGAGGGTGGGGCCCGGGCTGGGAGCAGAGCTCTCTGGAGCCTTGTTTTGCTCGGAGGTGCCGTGGAGGCAAGACTCTCTTCCCTCCCTCTAGGTTTGGAACCAGAATCCAGTCTCCTGCCTGTATTTCCAAAACAGTTACTGGCTCCAGCAGCCAGGGATCCTCTAGGGCTGCAGGAGCCTCCAGGCTCCAGCTCGGAAAACCCTTTCTCTTGAGTGTCCCAGAGGCCCCCTCCACCCAGCCACTAGGTCTTGCCGGAGCCAGAGGTCACGGAGAGTTGGCCCCTCTCTGTCTGGAGAGGCCGGCGCGGAGCAGACGTGGACCTCCTCCCTCTGTGGGGCCTCTGCAGCCGGGCTGGAGGTCAGAGGAGACAGGGGAGTGGTCAGCTGCGACGGAGGGTTCCTCTCCCTCCATCCTCTCCCTCATGTGGCTGGCTCTCCTTCCTGCCTGTCTTCGTCTGGTTGTTTGCAGGATTCTCATCTGCCCTGAAGACTCCCTCCCACCCACTTCCTTCTTCCGCCTTCCCTCCCTACTCCAAAGTCTTTGTAAATTGCAACTTTTCAAACTGTTTCAACCCTGCTTTTAAAAAGTCGGTTTCATTGCCTGAACCCACGGGTTCGAGACCCGCCTGGGCAACTTGGCAGACCTCATCTCTACAATAAATCAAAAAATCAGCCGGGCGTGGTAGCGCTCGCCTGTAGTTCCAGCTACTTGGAAGGCTCAGGCGGAAGGATAGCCAGAGCCCAGCAGGTCAAGGCTGCGGTAGCCGGGAGCGGCCATTGCACTCCAGTCTGGAGTGAGACTCCAACTCAAAAAATAAAAATAAAAATAAAAAGTCGGTTTCAGCCGGGCTCGGTGGCTCAGCCTGTAATCCCAGCGCTTTGGGAGGCCGAGGTGAGTGGATTGCCTGAGCGCGCAGGTTCGAGACCCACCTGGGCAACTTGGCGAGACCTCATCTCTACAATAAATAAAAAATTAGCTGGGTGTGGTAGCGCATGCCTGTAGTTCCAGTTACTTGGAAGGCTGAGGCGGAAGGATCGCCAGAGCCCAGCAGGTCGAGGGTGTGGTGGCCGGCAGCGGCCTCTGCACTCCAGTCTGGGTGACAGAGTGAGACTCCAACTCAAAAAAAAAAAAAAAAAGTCGGTTTCTACTCTGGGGGTCGCCCATGCTTCAGTTCACCAGCAAGACCAGCCAGCTTTCTAAGACGCTCACCAAGCAGACAAGGGAAGCAGAGAGCCATTGGCGGAACCTAGGGAGTTTCCAGGCCACAGTTTTCCAGAAGCTCCTGGCATCCGTGTAACACTTCAAGATGTCTGCCACATCTGTCTGCTGCCTCTGCTCTTATTTATGCCACCTAGGTGGAGCAAGTGTGACACTAGAGATGTAACCAACTGGCAGCTTTGTTTCTGCCTCCCTCTGCCTCCTTATAATTCAGGCAATGAGGGGTGTCCCCTGCGCCTGACTGAAGTCCCCACTCCCAGGGACCACACACTTCAACCTCCATTCCAAGGCGAGACTCCCGCTTTCCCAATGAAGGCGTGCAGCTGGCAGGGCCACGATCCCTGTGTCAGCTGACCTGAGGGACAGGAGGACGGTCCCTACATGTTTCATGGCTGAGACAGGGGCTAGACTGCTCTGCGTCTCTGCACCTGGCAGACATTTAAAGCTGACTCTTTCTTGGGGCCTCTGGCTGGCTCTTTGGGGTAATCCTTTTGGACCCTGTGGCTATCGCGCTGCCGGGATACGGCCAACGCACATTTTCCTTTTTCTGGCAGGTCCAGGCCTCCCCGTCGGCTTCTGGGTCTCTGGTCTCCACTCCGCACGGTTGTCACTGTGGGGGTCCCTCGCCACCATCAGGCTCCCTTGGCTCGACCGACTCCTCCTGCAGGCGGTGTCGTGCCTTCCCTCTCCACGAGAGGGCGCGCCGCGGCCAGTCTGTGCCTTCCAGCGCTCTGTTGCCGGCCTCGGGCGCGCATCCTCTCTCTCCTCCCCATTCCTCCCACCCCACCCCAACGACACGGGTCACATTAAAGAGTCCAGATCTGACAAGAGAGCCAGGAGTCGTGGGAAGGGCTCTCACGCCGTCGCTTTGTGCATTCTGCACGCTGGCCTGGCCCCTCCATCTGGCACGCCGCATCTCACGCGTCTCGGTGCCCGGGTGGAATTCCGATTTTAAGAGCCTCATTCACTCAGTCATTCTTTTGCCGTCCCTCCGGAGGACTAGACCCCCAAGGCTGATGTGGACCTGTGTCCGCGTCCCTCATCACGCGGTGCCACAGGCCTTCCTTGCGCCCAGCAGTGGCTCCTCGAGGCCCTGGCTCGGTGCTCCCGCCCGGGGCTTTCCAGATGTCTGTGGTGGCTGCCCGAGACCCTTTAAGAATGAGGGCACTTGGCCGGGCTGGGTGGCTCAGCCGGTAATCCCAGCACTTTGGGAGGCCGGGGCGAGTGGATTTTCTGAGCCGCGTGTTCGAGACCAGCCCGGGCAACTTGGTGAGACCTTGTCTCTACAATAAATAAAAAAATTAGCCGGGCGTGGTGGCGCGCCCCTGTAGTTCCGGCTACTTGGAAGGCTGAGGCGGAAGGATCGCCGGAACCCAGCAGGTCGACGCTGGGGCGGCCGTGAGCATGCCACTGTGCTCCAGTCTGGGCCACAGGGTGAGACTCCAACTGAAAAAAAAAAAAGTGAGTGCACTTGAGTGATGTGACCTCTCCTCCTATGACCCCACGCAGATCAGGGCACCAGGGGAGGTTCCACAGGGGGCTCAGAAGCACTCCCGAGGAAGGCCCATCTCCAGGGGTCATGAGCATGCACTTTGCTGGACAATTCCCCGGAACAGGAGGGCTTTCACCAGCCTCCTTCACAGCGAGGCCTTCCTTGGCCCCCAGTGAGAAATACAAGTTCCCAGTTCCAGTGGAATAACAGGCATGGGAGACCAAACGGTGGGAGGAGGGCGAGGGGTGAAATACCAGGTGTCAGGCACAGTGTCCACATTTTGGGCAATGGGTACAATAAAAACCCAGACTTCCCCACTATGCAACATATCCATGTAAGAAACCTGCACTGTACCCCTAAATCTATGAAAAAGAAAAACTAAAATAAAACCGTCTTCAAGGTTTCAGTTCTTTTTCTCTTTCTTTTTTCTTTCTTTCTTTCTTTCTTTCTTTCTTTCTTTCTTTCTTTTTTTTTTTTTTTGAGTCAGAGTCTCACTCTATGGCCCAGGCTGGAGTGCAGTGGCATGCTCACAGCTCCCGCAACCTCGACCTGCTAGGCTCAGGTGATCCTTCTGCCTCATCCTCCTGAGTAGTTGGAAATACAGGCACGCGCCACCCACTTGGCTAATTTTTTGTAGAGAGAAGTCTTGCCAAATTGCCCAAGCTGGTCTCAAAGCCCTGGGCTCAGGCAATCCTCTCACCTCTTCCTCACAAAGTGCTGGGATTACAGGTGTGAGTCACTGCGCCCAGCCTCTCTGCCTTTCTTTATCCTTCTCTCTATATGTTGGCATACTAAACATCTTACTTATATACGTTTACTGTCTTTCTCGCCACAAAATTGCAAGTTCCAAGAGTGACTTTTTTTTTTTTTTTTATTGAGTTGGAGTCTCACTCTGACGCCCAGACTGGAGTGCAGTGGCCGTTCCCGGCCACCACAGCCTCTACCTGCTGGGCTCCGGCGATCCTTCCACCTCAGCCTTCCAAGTAGCCAGAATTACAGGCATGCGCTACCACACCCGGCTGATTTTTTTGATTTATTATAGAGATGAGGTCTCGCTGCCCAGGCGGGTCTCGAACCCGCGGGCTCAGGCAGTCCACTCACCTCAGCCTCCCAAAGGCGCAGGATTACAGGCTGAGCCACCGAGCCCGGCTCAAGAGTGACTTTTGACTCTAAAGCTTCACAGCTGCATTTTTAAAGAACAGTGCCTGGTGCTTGGTAGGCATTCAATAAATGCTTGTTGAACAAATAAACACCATGGTGGCGGGGAGGGAAGCATACTGCTACAAATGAGTGTGCTCTTTGATAGAAAGAGATATTAGGGTAGCCGGGCATGGTCATGCGTGTCTATGTTTTCAGCTACTTGGAAGGCTGAGACGGAGGGATTGCCTGAGCCCAGCAGGTTGAGGCTGCAGTGGCCGTGAGCGTGCCACTGCAAGCCAGCCTGGGTGACACAGAGTGAGACTCCAACTCAGAGAGAGAGAGAGAAATATACTAGGGGCTGGGCACAGTAGCTCATGCCTGTAATCCAAGCCCTCTGGGAAGCTGAGGTGGGAAGATTGTTTGAACCCAGGAGTTTGAGATCAGCCTGGACAACATAGTAAGACCCCTGTCTCTACAAAAAATTAAAAAATTAGCAGGGTATGGTGGTGCACACCTGTAGTCCCAGCTACTTGGGAGGCTGAGGCAGAAGGATCATCTGAGCCCAGGAGGTCAAGGCTGCAGTGAGCTGTGTGTGCCACTACACTACAGCCTGGGTGACAGAGCGAGACTGACTCAAAAAAAGAAAAGGAGGGAGGGAGAGAGAGAAATTAGGAAGGAGTAGAGACATTAAAGATACTCTATCACCAAGCCGAGACTTTTTTCCCTTGGCTTAATTAGGATTGAAGAAACTGAAAAGAAAATAACTTTGTTACTCTATGACGCCATGATATTTAAAGCAGTGTCTGACACTCGCTAATCATCTCTACCTGGCCAGTGGCACTTCTGTGACATTTATCTGGAGCAACCCTCTGAGGTCCAGAAAAGGAGGTGACTTGCCCAGAGACACACTGCTGGTGAGCCTCCGTGGGCCCTGGATTCCCCATCCCATCTCCCTGTCAGGGAAGGCCTCATATCCTGTCTCCTTCATCTGTTTCCAGGACTAAAAAAATCCTGCAGGGGTTGAGGGGAGAGGTGGGCTCAGTCCATTTCCTGGGGAGCAGCCAGAGGCAGCTCGGAAGTCTGGACGGGCTCCCAAGACCAGGGGCAAAGCCGGGTCTAAAGGGAAGGGGGGTTGAGGGCCCAGGAGGGACGTGTGAGCGCCAAGGGCCAAGCCCAAGAGGTGTCCCTGCCCTGCCATCAGTGCCACAGTTACAGAGGAGCCCCTGTGGCTTGGAGGCCTTGAGGAGGGCGCTGAAAGTTAAGTCAGAACAGGGAAGCGGGCAATGCTTCCAGTCTGGAAAGAGGGCGGATTGGAGTCTGAACGACTGGAAGGGACCTTAGAGACCATGTAGTCTAGCGGTTCTTGAAGTGAGTCCCTGGACCACTATCAGCAGCATCGCTTGGAAACTTCTTAGAAATGCAAACTATCAGCCGGGCTCAGTGCCTCAGCCTGTAATCCCAGCACTTTGGGAGGCCAAGGCGAGTGGATGGCCTCAGCCCGCGGGTTCAAGACCAGCCTGGACAACTTGGCAAGACCTTGTCTCTACAATAAATGAAAAAAATTCACCAGGAGTGGTAGCGCGCTCCTGTAGTTCTGTTACTTGGAAGGCGGAGGCAGAAGGATCTCCAGAGCCCAGCAGGTTGATGCTGGGCTGGCTGTAAGTGTGCCACTGCACTCCAGCCTGGGTGATGGAGTGAGGCTCCAACTTAAAAAAAAAAAAAAAAGAAATGCAAACTATCCAGCCCCACCCAAATGAATGAATGAAAAGCTCTGGGCGAGGGACCCAGAGATGTGTTTTCACAAGCCCTGGAGGCGAGCCTGATACACACTCAAGTTTAGAAACCACTGCTCTAGTTCAACCCCTGTTGTCTAGTGGGGAAATGGAGGCCCAGAGAAGGAAAAGGGCTTGCCTAAAGTCACAAAGCAAGTTGACACTACACAACTCATCCCTGTGGCAGGAAGTCATACCTGGAATGCCCCCATCCTGTTTTCATTCTTGGGAGAGATGCTATTGATGGCAAAGTCACAGGGCCCTCTGCTGAGAGACCTTGGGCAAGCCTCTTCTTTCTGCTCTGGGCCTCAGTTTCTGCATCTGACGGTGAAGGGTGGGAGTGGATAATCTCAGTGTATAACACAATCTGCAGTGGATCGTGCTATTCCTGTTGTCACTGTCTAGCATGGGACAAGGGGGCACAGGTTCTGGGTCTAGACAGCCTGGTTTGAGCCCAGCCCTACCAGTGTACGATGCAGACTCCGGCTCAACTTCCTCGAGCCCCCGTTCCTTTCCCTGTGTCTATTCTAGAAGGATCAAGTCGTGGACAGAAAGCTCTTAGCGCATGCCTGGCACACAGGAAGCACTTGGCAGAGAGGTTGCCACCATGGCCTTCCACGGGGGCTCATTTGAGGACTCACCTTCCCCGAGTCACTGAGTCCCCACCTCTCCTCAGGCATGACCCCAAGTCCCCAGTGAGACACAGCCCAGTTACAAATCATCACCTATGATTCGAAGCATTTCTACCCTTGAAATTTTTTTTTTGGGGAGTCAAGGTCTCACTCTCTCTCCCAGGCTGGAGTGAAGTGGCACGATCACAGCTCACCACAGCCTCTACCTTCTGGGCTCAGGTGGTCCTTCCTCCTCAGCCTCCTGAGTAGCTGGGACTACAGGTGCCTGCTACCATGCCTGGCTATTTTTAAAAATATTTTTTATAGAGAGACGAGGTCTCACTCTGTTGCCTAGGCTGGTCTTGAGCTCCTGGGCTCAGGCAATCCTCCCACCTTGACCTTCCAAAGTGCTGGGATTACAGGCATGAGCCACCCACCCAGCTCTGTAACTTTCAATTCAGTTGCATAGCCTAATGAAATCATGGGTCGTTTTTCTCCATCCACAGCTCCTCCCAGTCATCAGTCTCTGGGTCCTGCATCTGTTTCAGCCACTCCAAGGGATGACGGCTTGATGATGGTTGCCTCACCCCCAGGACTCTGCCAGAGTGTATTCTGGGTATATAATTCAGCTCGTCCCAATGTGTTCTCAAGATATGACGACACTCTGTGTATGTGATGCATGAAAGAGCAAGAGGCAGAAATATAATCCAGTCTGTCCCAGCTGCCTCCTCCCCCTTTTCCTCCTCCTCTGTGTCCCCTCTGACCGGCCACCAGGTCAGCTCCATGGCCATACTCACCTGCCACAGCTCTCTTCCTCCCACAGGTGACCACCATGCTCCCGTGGGTGCTCCTGGCCTGTGCCCTCCCCTGTGCTGCAGACCCGCTGCTTGGTGCCTTCGCTCGCAGAGACTACAAGAAAGGTTCCCCACAACTTGTCTGCAGCCTTCCTGGCCCCCAGGGACCCCCTGGGCCCCCAGGAGCCCCAGGGCCCTCAGGAATGGTGGGACGAATGGGCTTCCCTGGCAAAGATGGCCAGGATGGCCAGGATGGGGACCGGGGGGACAGCGGAGAGGAAGGTAAGAAGCCCAGTGCTTGCCCCTCCTGCTGCCACCTACCTGGGGCTGACGTCACCTGGAATGGAGGGGGTCGTGAAGTAACTAGAACTAGTATGCATCTCTTTCCCTATAAATCAGATTGAGGTTTCCTTCTCAACAGAGTGTTCTGAAGGGATAGGGGTGCTCCGTCTTGTGTTCCTACCCCAGTTACACCTGTGGTTTGCTAAGTGACTCTGGGCAGATTTCCTAAGATATTATTCAGAACTCACGATTGCAAGTGACAGAAGCCCAATTTACAGCCCCGAATGGAATGTATTGGTACATAAAACCAGGAAGTCCAAAAGCCAAGCTTCACAAATGGCTGGGTCCAGGAGCTCAAACATCACTGGCAGGGCTCCACTTCTCTCTGTTGGTTTCATCCTCACCAAGACTGGAAGTTCTGAAGGGGAAACTAGGGGGGGCTCAAGCCTACGTCCTCATGGCTTGATCCGCAGAGCAGTTCTCAGGATCAAGGTTCTCCTCAGCCCCGTGTGTATCCTGGACCAACCCCTTCCATCACAGAGGTGAGGTTCCACCATTTTCCAGGACCGGGTCATGTGCCCACCCTTGCGTGTGTGAGTGGATGGTGAGGGCAGTGGGTCACTGTGATTAACAGCTCCCTGGACCACATGAAATGTGAAAAGCAGTTGCCCAAAGGAGGGATGCCAGGCAGACAGCAGACGCATTGGATGCTCGCTGTCGACTGCTTGACATCCCTCATAGCCCCCACCTGTCATCGCAGCAACCGAGTGCTGGCCAGCGTCAGCAGAATCCCCGAGCATGTATTTTAAGCAGCAGGGAAATGTAGTAATGCCTATTGGTATGACATTTTGACATGGACTAGTCCTTCGAGTATGCTGCTCATCTGACCATGATACCCTGTGAAGGAGGTCTTCTTGCTACCCCCTCTTACAGATGAGGAAGCTGACGGTCAGAGTGACGAAACTGAGAACAGAAGGTCGTAGCTGCAAGAACTCCACTTGCAAACAAACCTGGATGCTAATTTTGGCACTCTGCTTAACCTCTCTTCAAACCTCAGTTTCCTCATCTCTAAAACAGGATAATAGGCCAGGCGTGGTGGTTCACGCCTATAACCCTGGCACTTTGGGAGGCTGAGGCAGGAGGATTGCTTCAAACCAGGAGTTCAAGACCAGACTGGGCAATGTACAACATCTCGTCTCCACACACACACACACACACACACACACACACACACACACACACACACACACAATTCAAAAATAAGCTGGGCATGGTGGCACATGCCTGTGGTCCTGGCTACTCGGGAGGCTGAGGCGGAAGGATGGCTACTGCATTCCAGCCAGGGTGATAGAGCAAGACCCCGACTCAAATAAATAAATAAATAGATAAATAAATAAAACCGGGATGATAATAGCACCTAGCTCACAAGGTTGTGGTAAAGATGAAATAAAGAGCTGGACGCGGTGGTTCAAGCTTGGAATCCCAGCAATTTGGGACGCCGAGACGAGAGGATTGCCTAAGCCCAGGGGTTCAAGACCAGCCTGGGCAACTTGGCGAGACCTCATCTCTACAATAAATCAAAAACTTAGCTGAGTGTGGGTGGTGCACACCTGTAGTTCCAGCTACTTGGAAGACTGAGGCAGAAGGATCGCCTGAGCCCGCAGGTCGAGGCTGCGGTAGCTGTGAGCGTGTCACTGCACTCCAGCCTGGGCAACAGAATGAGACTCAAAAAAAAAAAAAAAAAGATGAAATAAAATAGCGTGTGAAGCACCAGCCTCAGGGTGGATGCACAGGACCCATGAGTCACTCCCTAATTGACTTGATGAGCTCCCATCACAGTCTGATAGCCGGACTCCAAGTCAGGCCTTTTCCTACCATAGTCCCTCCAGAGTGCGCCCTTTCCCAGAGGAATAACTATGAGAGTAATGGTGCTGGCTTTGACTGGAGGAGGTCTGACAGTGTGCCAGGCACTGATGTGGTGGCATCTGATCCCTTTACTAATTGGTGGATTCTGGCCTGGGCCAGCAGGAGCCTCCTCTGAGATTGGCTTTCTGGATCTCACGGGAAGGTCTCTGTGTTGACATTCACTGTTCACAGAGAGCTGTGGTTACTGACTCAGGGCTGCTTCCGGCCATCTTTCCTGCCATGTTGAGTCTCTGCTGGGTATTAAGCCCCCACGCCAAGGCAGGCAGCAGTGGGGGATGGAAAGTCCTGGCACATGTCACCCAGAAGAAGCCAGGTCATTCTGGGACCAGTACAAGACAACATCCGGCTGGCCTCCCACCACCACACACATAAGTCCATCTCCAGAGAGGTCTCGAAAAGTAAAGTCGGGCCAGGCATGGCAGCTCGTGCCTATAATTCCAGCACTTTGGGAGGCCAAGGAGGGAGGATTATTTGAGGCCAGGAGTTCAAGACCAGCCTGGACAACACAGCAAGGCCCTGTCTCTACAAAAAATAAAAATAATAAATTAGCTGGTTGTGGTGGTGTGTACCTATAGTCCCTGCTACCCAGGAGGCTGAGGTGGGAGGTTTGAGCCCAGGAGGTCAAGGCTACAATGAGTTATGATCTCACCCCTGTACTCTAGCCTGGGCAACAAAACAAGACCCTGTCTCTAAAACAAAGAAAAGAAAAGTCCGCTCTTCCTGAATTCTCTCAGAAAGGTGACCAGAAAGGAAGCACATTATATAATAATGGTGGAACTTCCTGGGAAACCTCCTGCTCGATTCGTCTTCCCCCAAAAAACTAATTCAAAGTGTTTCTGATTCTCCTCCTCCTCTTCTCTCGACCCCTTCTTCTATTTTTGTTTATTTTCATTTTTTCAAGAAACAGTTTTGTGATCTTTCTTAGTTTTATCTTTTCCCCATTCTCTTTATTCACTTTTAGTAACACAAGTAAAGATACAAGCACAATCTCATAGTATATCCAAACACTACAAATACAGTCCTTCCTAATTCGCACCCTTCTAACCCACCCGTCCCCCTCCAGAGGTGGCCACTGAACTGGTCAGGCATGTCTCCTTCTGGCCTTCCTCTGTGTATATACATATGTGTATGATAATACCAGACATCGCCAGGCGCTTGACATAAGCGATCTGTTTCTGAAAATTAGATGTTCAGTGAGAAAATGCAATTTGAAAACCTATTTTCCAATTATGTAGAATTAGGAAAAATTTAAATGCATTACACTTAACCCCAAACTCTTAAATACAGCAAAATGCCTACAGAGATACACAAAAGAAACAAAGTACCTTGTTATGATGTAAAATGCCTAAAACAATACTTCCTTGATCACCAATTCATATGGTTGTAAACAACACTTGCCTTGTGTCAACTCAAATCATTATCCGAATATGTTTTGTTTAAAAGGTTTTGATGGCTGGGTGCAGTCGCTCATACCTGTAATCTCAATACTTTGAGAAGGAGTGGGGGAAATGAAGGGTGCGGTATGGAGAAGTGCTTGAGGCCAGGAATTCAAGACCAGCCTGGGCAACATAGCAAAAAAAAAAAAAATTGTATTGAGTTGAAGTGACATAAACTCAATGTTTTCCATATAATGAATGGCCAAAAACATAGTATTCAGAGAAATGTACATTCCTGAGGGAAGTGTTCTGCCAGAAATATCAGCTAGCATTTGGCGAGTGTTTCCTATAGGTACTCTTCTATACACTTAAATGGGCATGGAAGTATTTAGCACTGTGGATTCTTTTTAACATAAAAGCTTCACTACCTGCTCTTTCCTCGTAGTAGTGTATTTTAGAGAAGGTTTCATATAGTGCAAGTAAATCTACCTCATTTTTTTTTTTTTTTTGAGTTGGAGTCTCACTCCGTCGCCCAGACTGGAGTACAGTGGCCGCTCCTGGCCACCGCAGCCTCGAGCTGCTGGGCTCTGGCGATCCTTCCGCCTCAGCCTTCCAAGTAGCTGGAACTACAGGCGTGCGTCTACCTCATTTTTTTAACTACTGCAAAAAATTCCACAGCATGAGGCTGGGCTCGGTGGCTCAGTCTGTAACCCCAGCACTTTGGGAGGCCAAGGCAAGTGGATTGCCTGAGCCTGCCAGTTCGAGACCAGCCCAGGCAACTTGATGAGACCTCATCTCTACAATAAATAAAAAATTAGCTGGATGTGATATCACACCTGTAGTTCCGGCTACTTGGAAGGCTCAGGCAGAAGGATCACCGGAGCCCAGCAAGTCAACACTGGGGTGGCCGTGAGTGTGCCACTGCCCTCCAGCCTGGGTGACGGAGTAAGAGTCCAACTCAAAACAAACAAACAAACAAAAAAACACAGTATGGACAGACCATAGCTTTGTGATCATTCCCTTTGGATGGGCATTTGGTTGTTCCTATTTTTTGTCATGATAAGCAACCCTGGAATAAAAGTCTCGCACATGTGGGCAGGGCTCTTGCACACCAGGCAGAGATTTTACTAAGATCAATGTTTTGAAATTGAGAAGCTTCTTCCAGTTCTCTTCTCAACCCATTAGCAGCACAGCCCACGGAAGGACTAATCAGGCAGACAAATCAGATCCTTCCTTGGAACACAAGACGAGGAGGCCGAGTACGGTGGCTCAGGCCTGTAATCCCTGCACTTTGGGAGGCCAGGGCGAGAGGATTGCTTGAGCGCAGGAATTTGAGACCAATCTAGACAATGTAGTGAGATGTCGCCACACAAAATCCAAAAAATTAGCTGGGTGAGGTCATGCGCGTCCGTAGTCCCAGCTACTTGGGAGGCTGAATCGGAAGGGTCCCCTAGGCCCAAGAGGTTGAGTTTGCAGTAAGCCGTGATTGTGCCATTGCACTTTAGCCTGGGCAACAGAGTGAGACTCTGACAAAAAAAAAAAAAAAAAAAAAGAAAGAAAGGAAAAGGAAAGGGTGTGAGCTGTTACAAATTATTCTTTGTCCTGATCCACAGTGATTCTGGAAGTCACATTACAGCCATTTGCCACACAATCACGATTAGGACTTACACCCATTTCTCTGGGTCCCCAAAGCCTGGCTCTTTCCATTACCCAAGGCCTCCTGCCCCCGGATGGGAAAACCAAGACCCATACCTCATTCTAGGCTGATGACAGCCCCTCCCTAACACCCACTGCTCTGTCTTCCAGGTCCCCCTGGCCGGACAGGTAACAGGGGAAAGCCAGGACCCAAGGGCAAAGCCGGGGCCATCGGGCGGGCTGGCCCTCGTGGCCCCAAGGGGGTCAGCGGCACTCCTGGGAAGCACGGCTCGCCAGGCAAGAAGGGGCCCAAGGGCAAGAAGGGGGAACCGGGCTTCCCGGGCCCCTGCAGCTGTGGGAGTGGCCATGCCAAGTCAGCCTTCTCGGTGGCAGTGACCAAGAGCTACCCGCGGGAGCGGCTGCCCATCAAGTTTGACAAGATCCTGATGAACGAGGGTGGCCACTATAACGCGTCCAGCGGCAAGTTTGTCTGCGGTGTGCCAGGGATCTACTACTTCACCTACGACATCACGCTGGCCAACAAGCACCTGGCCATCGGCCTGGTGCACAATGGCCAGTACCGCATCCGGACCTTCGATGCCAACACGGGCAACCACGACGTGGCATCGGGCTCCACCATCCTGGCCCTCAAGCAGGGCGACGAGGTCTGGTTGCAGATCTTCTACTCAGAGCAGAACGGGCTTTTCTATGACCCGTACTGGACCGACAGCCTCTTCACAGGCTTCCTCATCTATGCCGACCGGGATGACCCCAACGAGGTGTAGACAGGCCGGCACTGGGCCCCGGGCAGGGAACAAGCTTCTAGACTTGGGCTTATGGAGCAAGATTCCAAAACTGTAGGCTGGGGGCTGGGGATCAAAGGAGCTTCTAGCCTCAGGCCGACATCCTCTGCCTCTTTTTTACTTCGTCATTAAATCCAAGTTTTTTTATTCACCCATTCATCTATTCATTCACTATTTCTCGTGTCTACTGTGTCACAGGTGCTGTGCTATGCTCTGGAAGATACACAGTGGACCAGACGGAGTGTCCTCATGGGGCTTACATTCTAGTAGGGGATACAATTTACAAACAAGCAAGCAAATAGCATAGTGTTATGAGCCAGGATGGACATGAAGAGGAATAATTAATAGGAATAACAGGAGACAGGGAAGAATTTTGTTTAGATTTTGGCTTTCTAGGTTTACTTACATGCAGCGAGTCTACAACTTTTCAGTGGACAGCTCAGTGAATTTTTATTTATGTGCACACTTTGAAACTTCCACGCAGATCAACAGCAAGCCATTTCCAGCCTCCCAGGCCCTTCCGCAAAGGCTCTCTTAGACCCTCTCCAAGTCAGTACCCGGAAGAGGTTCGTTGTTAATTTTAAAAACATTTTTAAATTTTCGAGTTGGGAGGTATATGTGAGGTTTTAAGCTGAGCTCGGAAGCGGGAGATGGAGCGATGCCTGGGGGGAGAGGTCTCCTGGCAAAAGGCGCTGCAGGTGCAAAGGCCCTGACACAGGAAAGAGCTTGGCCAGAGGGAGAGCTGAGGTGGGAACCAGGAAAGGAGGCCTGAGGCAGGAGGCCAGGAGACAGCACAGAGAGGCCCGGCAGAGAGTTCATCCCACTCAAGAAAGCCGATCAGAATGCAGGAGTGGCCTTGACATGGGGGATCATCTGGACTTCATCCCGGACACTAGGTCAGTACACGGGTCAGTCACACACCTGAGCTCTTTGCTGTGAGTTAGAAATCACTCACAGGCTGCTGCTCAGTGGACAGGACACACCAGAGTGTCTGCTGCTCCAGATGGCAGAAGTGGGTCCTACACAAATAAATCTCACCCTGGACCCAAGGGTTTCCAGGGTGCAGGGACGTGAGGGCCCACAAGTCAACTGCTGGAGCCACAGCTCCCAGCAGCCTGGGCTGACTGACCCCCTAGTGGAGCCCTCAGGGACAGGGAACACTGCACAGGTGGTCCATAGGGAGCAGCCCCCTCCTAAATAAGATGGGGTTTATCTACAATAACTCCATTCTCAGCCAGGTGTGGGGGCTCATGCCTGTAATCCCAGCACTTAGGGAGGCCAAAGAGGGAGAATTACTTGAGCCTAGGAGTTCCAGACCAAGCTGGCCAAAATAGTGAGATCTCATCTCTACAAAAAATTTTTTTAAATTAGCTGGATGTGGTGGTGTGCGCCTGTAGCCCCAGCTACTCAGAAGGCTGAAGCAGAAGTATCACCTGGGCCAAGGAGGTTGAGTCTGTAGTGATCATGCCACTGCACTCCAGCCTGGACGACAGAGTGGGACTCAGACTAAAAAAAATTGGTAAAATAAAATAACTCCATTCTTGGCCGGGCTCGGTGGCTCAGCCTGTAATCCCAGCACTTTGGGAGGCCGAGGTGAGTGGATTGCCTGAGTCCGCGGGTTCAAGACCCGGTGGGCAACTTGGCAAGACCTCATCTCTACAATAAATCAAAAATCAGCCAGGCATGGTAGCGCGCGCCTGTAGTTCTGGCTACCTGGAAGGCTGAGGCGGAAGGATCGCCGGAGCCCAGCAGGTCGAGGCTGCGGTGGCCGGGAGCGGCCCAACTGCACTCCAGCCTGGGCGACAGAGTGAAAACTCCAACTCAAAAACAAAAAAACAAAAAAACTCCATTCTCACTGAGCCACAATGGCATGGGATTGGGATGGGTCTGAAAAAAGCCAGAAAGGGCTTTGTGGCCCAAGTGGATCAGTGTGTGGGTTGAGATCCCAAGAGGTGCCCCTTAGAAAGGGGCCAGCTTCTGAGCTCGACAGGCACCTTTATCAGTGAATTTTTCCTTTTCCTTATTTATTTACTTGTTTGCTTATTTATTATGTCAGAGTCTCACTCTGCTGCCCGGGCTGAAGTGCAGTGGCACACTCAGGGCCACAACCACCTTGACCTGCTGGGCTCAGGCAATCCTTCCACCTCAACCTTCCAAGTAACCTGGACTACAAGAGTGTGCCACCACACCTGGTTAATTTTTTTTTTCTTGATAGAGCCAAGGTCTCACTATGTTGCCCAGGCTGGTCTCAAACTCCTGGGCTCAGGGAATTCTCCCTCCTCCTCCACCCAAAGTGCTAGGATTACAGACATGAGCCACTGTGCCCAGCTTTTTTTTTCTTTAAAAAAAAAAATTTTGGCTGGGCTGGGTGGCTCAGCCTGTAATCCCAGCACTTTGGGAAGCTGAGGCAAGTGGATTTCCTGAGCATACAGTTTCAAGACCAACCAGGGCAACTTGGCAAGACCTCGTCTCTACAAGAAATAAAAAATTAACTGGGCATGGTAGCGCGTGCCTGTAGCTCCGGCTACTTGGAAGGCTGAGGTGAAAGGATCACTGGAGCCCAGCAGGTCAACAGTGGGGTGGCCGTGAGTGTGCCACTGCACACCAGCCTGGGCAACAGAGTGAGACTCCAACTCAAAAAATAAAAAAATAATTTTTTAAAGAGTGCCTTTGGTCACTTCTTTCCCCCAAGGATGCAGGCATTTGAAGGCAGCCAACTCAACCCTCTGTGACCTGGGTCATATATTCAGCCAGAGCAAGAAGACAGCTCCGTGGTTGCCACTCTGGGCCTCACTTGAACACCTGTGCTCTTGGCACCTACCAAGACCTCTCAGGGCAGCTGTGGGAATGAGTGGGGAGACTTGAGGGCAGAAGGAGGCAGAGC
The DNA here is from genome assembly GCA_027257055.1 of Cephalopachus bancanus. Classification (NCBI taxonomy): domain Eukaryota; kingdom Metazoa; phylum Chordata; class Mammalia; order Primates; family Tarsiidae; genus Cephalopachus; species Cephalopachus bancanus. The sequence continues at coordinate 4,611,754 of JAPVLO010000236.1, forward strand.
CTTCCAGGCCCAAGCCTAGGGTCGTCTTCTTTGGATGTGGTCTAGCGTTGCCAGAGATGGTGGACTTGTGGCAGGCAGGGCAGATGCAGGTGACACAGTTAAGGGGTGCTCCGAGAGCCAGCAATGGCAAGGAAGCATGCGCGTGTATCCTCTTCTACCTCCTTGGTGAGCCACCTGGAGGCACCCCAGATGGGAAGGCGTGCCCCTCCCAGATGCACGGACCCAGCCCCCTCTCAGTTCTGCTTGGTCACTCTGGGCCTCAGCAACCAGGCCTGGCTCCAGGTCTTCACATGTAAAGGCATGGCAGAGTCCTCACATCTTTGTGCAGTAAAAAAGGCCTTTTCTCCTTCAGGACACAGTTTGAAGGCAGTCAGCTGAGTGCGGTGGCTCACGCCAGCAGTCCCAGCATTTTGGGAGGCTGAAGTCGAGGATCTCTTGGGTCTAGAAGCTCGAGACCAGTCTAGGCAACATGGTGAGACCTCATCTCTACATAAAGTTAGCCGGATTGGTGGTGTGTGCCTGTAGTCCCAGCTACTCGGGAGGGTGAGGTGGAAGGATCACCTGAGCCCAGGAGGTCAAGATTGCGGTGTGCTGTGATGGTGCCACTGCCTTCCAGCCTGGGCAACAGAGTGAGATCCTGTGTCAAAAAAAAAAGGCAGAAGGAAGGGAGGGAGGAAGGGAAGGAGGAGGGGGAGAGAGAGAGATGGGGGGGGGCAGCTGTCCCCTTCTGAAAAAAGCCTAGAGACTCTGCCACTGACATTATTACAGCACAAATAGCCCGCAAGCGTAGCAGGCTAGCCCCTCCCCCCAGGGGCCGTATGGTTCCAGAGACAAATGAGGGGTTTTGCACTCCCTGTGCTGGCTTTTGCATCAGGACTACGCAGGGGGCAGAGGGGATGTGGGAGGCAATGGAGGCGCTCACCTCACGCACAGCACTTAAGAGGGTGCTGAAGAACTCAGTAATCCATAGAATAATACTTTAATACAATATTTGAATATCTCTACACTAATGCAAACCAGTCTATGATAATCGAAACATCCAGATTTAAAATAAAGAGCTAACCGGGCTCGGTGGCTCAGCCTGTAATCCTGCGCCTTTGGAAGGCTGAGGTGAGTGGATTGCCTGAGCCCGCGGGTTCGAGGCCCGCCTGGGCAGCAAGACCTCATCTCTACAATAAATAAAAAAAATCAGCCGGGCGTGGTAGCGCATCCCTGAAATTTCCGGCTATTTGGGAAAGGGTTGAGGGGGAAGGATCGCCGGAGTCCAGCAGATCGGGGCTGCGGTGGCTGGGAGCACCCTGCACCCCCGGTCTGGGGGGACAGAGTGAGACTCCAACTAAAAAAAAAAAAAATAAAATAAATAAAATAAAGAGCTGACCGGGCTGCGATTAGGGGGCGGCGGGGAAGGGCGAGTCGTGCAAGGGCACGTTGGACCCGGGTGTCCAGCCGCAGCGGGGGAGCCCTTGGCAGCCACGCCTTGAGGGTGGAACCTTCTTCTCGCCTGCCTGTCACCTTCAGTTCTGCCACTAGGGGGAGACCGTCAATCGCTGAAACCTCCAGGCCTGCGTCGCGGAGGCTGGAAGATCTGGGCTCTTCCGGGGCTGTTTTTTAGATTCCCTCCCACAATGCAGGATCTGTCCAGTCCTTTGAAGGTCTCATTGCAATTGGGCAGACCTCTCCTAAGCTCTTGCTGTGGCAAGGCCAGGGAAGGCGCCAGTCAGGGGGACAGTCAGGTCAATCCAGCACTACCACCTACCAGACACTCAGAAGCAGAATCTCCCCAGGCATCAGCCTCCACGGTGGGGCCTGCTAGGCTGGCCTTTTAACAAGCTCCTGTCTTGCCAATCCTTGGACCAGGCTGAGGGGAAAGCTACAACAGGAAAGACTCCAGTTCTCCCCTTCAGTGGAGGGGGGGTGGGTGAGACGTTGTGCCCTGTCCTGGTGTCCTCTCCACAGCTGTCCTCTGGCCCAGGTGGCATTGAAAATAGAGCTTTGAGGATGAATTTGAAGGTAACCTGGAAGGTCTCAACCTCAGTGTCTGAGGGTGCTCCCAGTGACTGCTGAGAATTCCTGGCTGCCCCACTCTCCCTGCTCCACACACAGATGCTCACAAAGAACTGCTCTTTATTTTTATTTTTATTTTTATTTTCTTTTTGAGTTGGAGTCTCACTCTGTCGCCCAGACAGGAGTGCAGTGGCCGCTCCCGGCCACCGCAGCCTCACCTGCTGGGCTCCCGGGGATCCTTCCGCCTCAGCCCTCCGAGTAGCCGGAATTACAGGCATGCGCTACCATGCCCGGCTGATTTTTTGATTTATTTTAGAGATGAGGTCTCACTGCCCAGGCGGGTCTCTTTACAGGAGGCTGTAAGGGACTGCAGCCCTAGTCCTAACCCTGGATGCACATTAGAGTCACCTGAGTGGAGTGTTAAAAATGTGAATCCTTGCCGGGGACGGTGGCTCAAGTCTGTAATCCCAGCACTTTGGGAGGCTGAGGTGAGAGGATTGCCTGAGCCCAGGAGTTAGAGACCAGCCTAGGCAACTTGGTGAGACCTTGTCTCTACAATAAATCAAAAAATAAGCCAGGCATGCTAACACACTCTTGTAGTTCCAGCTACTTGGAAGGCAGAGGTGGAAGGATCGCCGGAGTCCAGCAGGTAGAAACTGTGGTGTTTGTGAGCATGCCACTGCACTCCAGCCTGGGCAACAGAGTGAGACTCTGACTCAAAAAATAATAAATAAATAAATATTCAAATCCTGAACACAGTAGCTCGTGCCTATAATCCCAGCACTTTGGGAGGCAGAGGCAAGAGGATCACTTGAGACCAGGAGTTTGAGACCAGCCTGGGCAACATAGTGAGATTCCGTCTCAAAAAAAAAAAAAATTGAATCCTGCCCCCACCCCTCAAGTGATTCTGGGGCAGTTAGTCTGGAGTGCAGCCTGGGCCTTGGGAATTTTTGGAAATCCCCCCAGGTGAGTCTGTGGCACAGCCAGGTGGAGACCCCCAGGCCTCGGGAAACACCTGGGCTTCTGCAACTGGGAGCTGTCTCTCTGGCTGGACTTGATCTCCCAGTTCCCGTCCAGCTGGAATATTCTGTACTTTTATGATCATCCAGTTCTGCTGCCAGAAGCCATTTCCCCAAGATTTCTGGGACTGACAGATTGGGGCTGAGGGATCTTGGTAACACAACGTCAGCATGAATGACTCGGCAGGGAGAGCCGAGGCCCCGAGGCCACAGCTTGAGCGCGGCCAGCCATCTTCTCTCTGGCCCCGGCCCAGGTTGCAGCCACGAGCGAGGCGAATGAGCCTGCAGGTCCACAGCGGGCAGTGCCAGGGCCAGAGGCCTCTGGCTCGTGGCCAAGACTGACCCACTCCTGTGAGAGCATCAGGAGCTGTGGGAGGTGGTGGGACCTCTCCCAAGGCCAAGTTCCCCCTAGAGGTCAGGGATGACAGGGCCTGAGGGTCAGGTGGTGAAAGGGACCCGGATGGGCCTCTTGGGCTCCCAGCTGGTGAAACCAGCCAGGGTCTCTCTCTCTCTTTGTTTTTCCTCACTTTTCTCTTCCTCTCAACCAGCTTGTACCGGCTTTGAGAAGCTCTTGTTAACTTTTCAGGGATATTGTGAGCTGGTTGCTAAACACAGCCATTTTTAAAGATTAGATTGGATAAACTGTAGGGAAGCAGTTCTCCACAGGCCTCTCATTGGTTCAGCCAGTCTCGTGAGGGCTCTGACTGTCTTTGTTCTGGGCTATTTTTTCACACTCGTTTGTACAGTGTTTTTCTCTCAAAAAAGGGGAGGGGGAGGGCAGGTTTGCTTATTGACCAGAATAACAAAAAAGAATGTTTACCTCTGGAGCATTATAAAAAATTGTGATTTGGTTGGTCATGGTGGCTCATGTCTGTAATCCCTGTACTTTGGGAGACCGAGGCAGGAGGATCAGAGGCTTAAGATCAAGGGTTTGAGACCTACCTGGACAATATAGGCATCCCCCATCTTTACAAAAAAATTTTAAAAATTAGCCAGGCATGGTGGTATGTACCTGTAGTCTCAGCTACTCAGGAGGCTGAGGCAGGAGGATTGCCTGAGCCCAGAAGGTTGAGGCTGTATGACAGCATGAGACACTCCAGCGTGGGTGACAGTGTGAGACCCTGACTCAAAAATTAAAATAAATAAACCAAAAAAGGTAACAAATACTCCAAAGTCATCTTCCTACTACATTTTATTGCAAGGATTATTTGTGCTTTCGAAGTTACTTATATCTTATTGTAAGTGTAGAAAGAACTATACAATGCTGTGCTTCTGCAAATCTCTTCCCAGCTCTGTGTTCAGTGGCATCACATTGGTAGCTTGAAATCAGCTCCGAGGGTTGTGTTTATACCACAGAAATCCACCTCCTCCCCGCAAGAGCCAGTTGTTAAACATTTACCATCACGTCACCTTCTGACTCCAATGAATCCTCCCCAGTGATTCTCAGACTTTGATGTTGCCGAGAAGTTTGTTAAAATGCAAGCTTCAAAGTGGACATCCATTGACAAAAACATAAAACAAGCCAAAAAAACTAACCTTGCATCCTATACAAAAATTAACACAAAATGGATTTACAAAATGAATTTACAGATTTACATGTAAAGTATTAAATTATAAAACTTTTTTGGGAAAAAAAGGAAAATATCCAGGATCTGGCTAAGCAAGGAGTTCTTGGACTTGACATCAAAGCATGTCCTAAAAAAAAAAAAAAAAAGCATGGCCTATAAAAAGAAAAATTGAACCCGGCTCGGTGGCTCAGCCTATAATCCTAGCACTTTGGGAAGTCAAGACGAGTGGATTGCCTGAGTCTGCTGGTTCGAGATCAGCCCAGGCTACTTGGTGAGACCTTGTCTCTACAATAAAACAAAATTAAAAATAGCCAAAAAAATAGCCTGTCATTGTAGCACATGTCTGTAGTTCTGGCTACTCGGAGACTGAGGCAGAAGGGTAGCCGGAGTCCAGCAGGTCGACACTGGAGTGACCGTGAGCGTACATGCCATTGTACTTCAGCCTGGGCGAAGGAGTGAGACTACAGCTCAAAGAAAAAGAAAAATTGATCAATTGGATTTCAGCAAAATTAAACATTCTTACCCTGTGAAAAACCCTCTAGAGGGGGTAGGAAGACGACTCATCCTGTAGGAGACTTCCCTAGAGTGGGAGAAAATACTTGCAAGCCACATATTCGACAGAGCACTAGGATCTGGAAGATAGAGAAGACTTTTAAGACTTAAAAGTAGACCAGGTGTGATGGCTAATGCCTATAATCCCAGCACTTTGGGAGGCTGAGGTGAGAGGATTGCCTGAGCCCACGGGTTCGAGACCAGCCTGGGCAACTTGGTGAGACTTCTTCTCTACAATAAATCAAAAATTAGCCAGGTATGGTAGCGTGTGCCCATAGTTTCGGCTACTTGGAAGGCTGAGGTGGAAGGATCCCCAGAGACCAGCTGGTAGACACTGGGGTGGCTGTGAGCGTGCCAGTGCCCTCCAGACTGGGCGATGGAGTGAGACTCCAACTCAAAAAAAAAAGTTGCTCAAGATGATTAGCCATTAGAGAAGTGCAAATTAAAACCATGATATCACTGCACACCCATCAAAATGACTAAAATAAAAAACAGTGACAAAACCAAATGCTGGCAAAGACGTGGAGAAACTGGATTACTCACATATTGCTGCAGTAATTGTAAAATGGTTTCCTTTCTGGAAAACAGTTTGGCAGTTTCTTTTTAAAAAAAAAAAAAAGCTAAATATGCAACTGCAAATTAACCCATAGTTACACTCCTGGGCATTTGTCCCAGAGAAGTAATCCCAGTGCTTTGGGAGGCCAAGGTGAGTGAATTGCCTGAGCCCATGGGTTCAAGACCTGCCTGGGCAACTTGGTGAGACCTCATCTCTACAATAAAAAAAAAAAAAAAAAATTAGCCGGGTGTGGTAGCGTGTGCCTGTAGTTCCAGTTACTTGGAAGGCTGAGGCGGAAGGATCGCCAGAGCCCAGCAGGTCGAGGCTTCAGTGGCTGGGAGCGGCCACTGCACTCCAGTCTGGGCAACAGAGTGAGACTCCAACTCAAAAAAATAAAATAAAATAAAATAAAATTTTAAAAGGAACAAATTACTGATACACTCAACAACCTAGATGAAGAGCTATAAAAAATATTCATCTTTTAAGGACAAAATTATGAACTTGCAGCAACTTGGATGGCCTTAGAGTCTATAATACTGAGTGAGCTATCACAGAAACAAAGAACTGAGTACCACATGTTTTCACTCATAAGCAGACCTTGAACAATTATCATAATACTATAAGAAAGGGATTGGCAGTAGTTGGAAACTGCTGGGGTGGGGTGGGGGGATTGACAGTAGTGGAAAACTGCCAGAAGAGGGGGGAACACACCTCATCCACAAGGGTACCTGCATAAAGAGCATTTGTATACCTAACCGTGAATTGTATCCCACATCTTCAAAATAAATAAATACATACATACATGCATACATAAAATAAATACATATTCATCTTTTTTTGGTTCAAAGTCCCAACTTGAAGAAGGGCAATGCTAAATATATAAAGACTAGTTATCAAAACAAATACTGAAATTAGAACGAATTTAGTTTAAAGCTCTGAATTGACTTTTATTTGCAATTCTAGAACTCCTCATATTGTATAAAATAGAATGGATGTTTCCATGAGCTGAGAGGGGTTGGCTTTATAGACAGAAGACTGAGGAAAGCAGAAACAGAAAACGAAACACAGATTGGTTGTTTCAAAGTTACCTTCCTTGTAAAGATGAAAGCAGAGGGGACTTCTTATCATGCCGGCTAAAACTGGCTTGTCTGGGGATTTGGCTGTTATCTCTCACTCTCCTGATGCCATGGAACTTCGGAGAAACAACTCAGTCTGGGCTTGGTGCCACTGACCTTCGGCATGAGAGAGAGACTCTGTTTCGGTTTGGTCAGATGAGACTGGTGCAGGGGCTCAGTCCAAACCACTGGTGTCCTGTCAATGTTGAGAGTACTTGCTGAGTTCCTATATATGCCAGGCTCTGTTCTGAGCACTGGGAATAAAGCAGCAAACAAAATAGAGGAGGATTTCTGCCTTCATGAAGCTTATATTCTGACACAGAGATGGGCAATAAACCAGGTGAAGAGAAAAATAATATGTGAGATGGTTAAAGTGCTAAGAAGAATGAATGGTAGGAGAGAGAGTAGGGGACTGGTGTGGGGGGAAGCACATCTCCGAGGGCGCAGCCAGAGAAGGTGTGGCTGCAAGGGTGACACTTACGTAGAGATCTTCCAGAAGGTGAGATGAGCCCATCTGAAGGTGTGGGGCCTAGGGGAGCATCAGGGAGCATTTCAGGCAAAGGGAACATCGAAGGCAATAGCCCTGGGACAGAAGCATGCCTGGTGTGTTGATGGAATAGCCAGGAGGCCGCTGTGGCCAAAGTACTTGTTCAGACATCATGGTGGTTGGTCACCGATGGCGTTATGGACCATTGACCCGATGGCGGCCCCTGGAGTGTTTTGGCCAATGGCTTTAAATACACAACTCACATGTAGACAGGAAATACTCATAAGCACCAGATCCTCCTGCGGAAATGCTGATTGTGTAGGCCAGAATCTGACACTGTCCTGAAGTGGGTTTCATGGCGATTAACAAAACAGGGGTGTAGGGTAGGGAACAGCTCAGGAGAAATGCGCATCTCTGAACCCAGTGGTGGCAAATTACAGATAAGAAGTAATCCCTCCAAGCAGGGTGGGGATGTCTCCCTGTCCTTTTTCTGCCAAGCCCTGATGAGGGCAGCACAAGGGACTGGGAAGTGACACATCCTCAGGCTGCAGCTCCCCCTCGCCCCAGAGTCTAGACACACTCCTAAATCCTTACAAACAGCATCTCATTTAAACAAACGGAATCCTCACAGCAACCTTACAAGCTGAGTCCTATCTGCTTCCTTACATTTTAAATCAACACCATGTAAAAGAAAAGCTTTCAGTTTTAGACTTTTTCTCTTAACATTGAAGTACTACCTTTTCTTTTTTTTTTTTTTGAATTGGAGTCACGCTCTATCACCCAGACTGGAGTGCAGTGGCACTCCCACAATCACCGCAGCCTTGACCTACTGAGCTCAGGTGATCCTTCCACCTCAGCCTTCTAAGTACTACAGGCGTGTGCTACCATGCCTGACTTTTTTTTTTTTTTTTTTATTGTAGAGATGCGGTCTCACCAAGTTGCCCAGGCTGTTCTCAAACCCATGGGCTCAGGCAATCCTCTCACCTCGGCCTCTCAAAGTGCTGGGAAAAGCACTACCTTTTCAAATGGATTAGTTTTAAGACACATTCTCAATAGCAGAAATGAAAAAAAAGTGAAAGATAGGATGGAGGAAATTAAAAATTATCACATCCATTTCACAGGTGATGAAACTGAGGCTGCTGCAGTGAGAAGTAAACAATCAGGACTCAACCCACAACCTTTGGTTTTTGGGTTTTTTTTTTTTTTTTTTTTGAGTTGGAGTCTCACTCTGTCACCCAGACTGGAGTGCAGTGGCTGCTCCCGGCCACCGCAGTCTCGACCTGCTGGGCTCCGGCGATCCTTCCGCCTCAGCCTTCCGAGTAGCTGGAACTACAGGCGCGCGCTACCACGCCCGGCTGATTTTTTGATTTATTGTAGAGATGAGGTCTCGCTGCCCAGGCGGGTCTCGAACCCGCGGGCTCAGGCAATCCACTCACCTCAGCCTCCCAAAGGCGCGGGATTACAGGCTGAGCCACCGAGCCCGGCCTACCCACAACCTTTGCTCCAGCCTGCTTCCTCATTTGAATAACAGGCAACTCCATCTCTGCTCAAAAATGTAGAGACAATTCCTTCCACGCTGGTATTGCCACAGAGGGTTTATCTTAGTACTAAATTAGTGGGACCTTGAATTGGCAGATGGAGCCTTCCACTATATATATATATATCTGTTTTTTTTTGAGTTGGAGTCTCACTCTGTCACCCAGACTGGAGTGCAGTGACCGCTTCCGGTCACCGCAGCCTCGACCTGATGGACTCCGGCGATCCTTCCGCCTCAGCCTTCCAAGTAGCTGGAACTACAGGCGTGTGCTACCACACCCGGCTCGTTTTGATTTATTGTAGAGATGAGGTCTCGCCAAGTTGCCCAGGCGGGTCTCGAACCCGCGGGCCCAGGCAATCCACTCACCTCAGCCTCCCAAAGGCGCGGGATTACATGCTGAGCCACGGAGCCTGGCTGCCTTCCACTATAAATCCCATCTGTCGATCTCTTGATCTACGGTCCAGTGCATGAATTTGGCTGATAAGTTTTACTCTTTCAAATACATGTGATTTTGACATTCTTCTTGTTAACATCTCTATTTGTGTGAACATAAAAATAAAGTGTTTTTCTTAGTCAAATCTTTGGATAGTACTGAAGCTTGAGGAACACAGGCCATGGCCTTGAGTACCTGGAACACTCTGATACAGTTGATCTATTTTGTTGTGTGTTTCCAATTAGTCAGCCACAGCTTGTGATTTGGCAGCCATGGGTAACAGATGCAAAGACACTTTCTGTGTCAGCATTCATGGATAACTGAAAGCAAGTCAATGAAGACTTATGAAACGAAGCATCCATCGAAGAGAAAACCACAGTATTATCAGGCTAAAGTATTTGGAGAGGGAAGTAAATCTTTCAATCGAAGAATGTATTAGAATGTGTCTTTTACGTGTTGCTTATTATAAATTTTTAGAGTTGAAAAGCAACGATGACTTTTCATTCTGGCAGTGGTAAAGTCCAAATTACGCCTTTGATTTATTTATACCTACAATACATATATATTTCTTAAGTCTTATCTTTGTCTTGGATTTTATTACTCTATCTTCAAAGCCATCTCTTGTTTATAAGGATTGAGGTTTAATGACAAGTGCTAGACTAGAGTGTGGTACTGCAGTTAATTTTGCCAGGTCTTTTTAAAGTTTAAGAGTGCTTTTAACATACTTAGGATAGATTCTTATGGTAATAACAGCTCATGTTTATTGAGCCTTTACGACATGCCAGGCCCTGTAGTAAGTGACTTTTGTTTTGTTTTTAATGTTTTATTTTTATTTTTTTAGAGACAGTTCACTCTTGTCACTCAGGCTGGAATGCCGTAGTGCAATTATAGCTCACTGCAGCCCTTCAAATCCTGGGCTCAAGCAACCCTCCTGCCTCAGCCTCCCAATGTGCTGGGATTACAGACATGAGCCACCGATCCAGTAAGTGCCTTATATGCCTTACTTAACTTAATTCCTTCATGCCCAGCTGAGATCTCACAGTCCAACATTATAATTGCTCCCTTAAACAATGGCCTTAATGATCTTGTCCTTCTCTTTTCATCTTCCCATTCTTCCCTAGCAAAACCTTGATCCAGCCAAAACTATCCCTTCCTTTCTTTCTGTGAACAAAAGTTCTCTGAAAAGGAATTTAGAGGAAAACAAACTTTATTCCAGTGAATAGTTTGCAAACCTGGGGACACAGCCCTCTGTGTAAAAGGAAGGTGTATTTCAGAAAATAAAGGGAAAATTTGGCTTTGATAGTGAACGTTCCCACCCAGGTTCCCAATCAGGTTCATGTATACAAATAAAGTTTTCTTTCTTTTTTTTTTTTTTTTTTTTGAGTCGGAGTCTCACTCTGTCGCCCAGACTGGAATACAGTGGCCGCTCCCGGCCACCGTAGCCTCGCCTTCTGGGCTCCGGCGATCCTTCCGCCTCAGCCTTCCGAGTAGCCAGAATTACAAGCGTGCGCTACCACGCCCGGCTGATTTTTTGATTTATTGTAGAGATGAAGTCTCGCTGCCCAGGTGGGTCTCGAACCCGTGGGCTCAGGCAATCCACTCACCTCAGCCTCCCAAAGGCGCGGGATTACAGGCTTAGCCACCGAGCCCAGTTAATATTTTTAGTTTTTCTCTCTTTTTTTTTTTTTTTTTTGAGTCGGAGTCTCACTCTGTCGCTCAGGCAGGAGTGCAGTGGCATACTCACAGCCACCGCAGTCTCGACCTGCTGGACTCAGGTGATCCTTCCGCCTCAGTCTTTCAAGTAGCTGGAATTACAGGCACGTGCTACCACGCCTGGCTAATTTTTTGATTTATCATAGAGATGAGGTCTCACCAAGTTGCCCAGGTTGGTCTCTAACCCCTGGGCTCAGGCAATCTTCTCACCTTGGCCTCCCTGAGTGCTGGGATTATAGGCATGAGTCACCATAACCGGCCACTTTCTTTCTTTATTTTTTGAGTTGGGGTCTCACATTTTTGCCCAGGCTGGAGTGCAGTGATAGGATCACTGCTCACTGCAGCCTCAACCTCTTGGGCTTGGGCAATTTTTCCACCTCAACCTTCCAAATAGCTGAAACTATAGATGAATGTCACCACACCTGGCTAACTTTTTTTAGAGACAGGGTCTTGCTATGTTGCCCAGGCTGGTCTTGAACTCCTGCGCTCAAGCAATCCTTCCACCTCAGCCTCCCAAAATGCTGGGATTACAAGTGTGAGTCACCACGCCCAGCCAGAATTTGCTCTTTCATGTTCACATTGGTTCACAACTCATTCATTCCCAACTGAATTTTTTTTTTTTTTGAGTTGGAGTCTCACTCTGTCATCCAGACTGGGATGCAGTGGCCGCTCCCAGCCACTGCAGCCTCGACCTGCTGGGCTCTGGTAATCCTTCTGCCTCAGCCTTCCAAGTAGCTGGAACTACAGGCACGCGCTACCATACCCGGCTAATTTTTTATTTATTGTAGAGATGAGTTCTCGCCAAGTTGCCCAGGCGGGTCTCAAACCCATGGCCTCAGGCAATCCACTCACCTTGGCCTCCCAAAGTACTGGGATTACAGGCTAAGCCGCCGAGCCCGGCCCAGCTGAATATTAAAGAGAACACACAACTGTGCTGATTGACCTCACTTTAATTTCATGCCTATAAATCTCAAATGGCACAAAATGTAGCCTGGTAATACTACCAGCTCCCTCCCAAACCCCAATATTGTCAATGAAAAGTCCCTGATGGGAACATACAGGGCTGGTTCAAGGAACCAAGTGATGGATAAGGAGAGTGGCACATGGTGACCTTAGAGAGATTACGAGAGCCTAAGTCATGCAGGTTCTTAAAGATTATTATAAGGATTTAGCTTTTGTGCTGAGTTAGATGGGGAATCACTAGAGAGTTTTGAGCAGACGCGTGGTGAAATCTTGCTTAGATTATAACAGGTTTATTCCAGCTACCATCTAAGAATAGACTGTGAGGGGCAAGGAAAAGCAGGAAGACAGGAGATGATTGTAATAATCCAAGCAAGAGATGATGGCAGCTTAGACCCAGGTGGTTGCAGGTAGGAGGTGAGAAGTGGTCTAATTTGGGCCATCTTGGTAGATAGAGCCAATAGGGTTTGCTGATGATTTGGATGTGGGATGTGATGGAAAGTGAAGGGTCAGCCATTACACCAAGGTTTTGCCCTAAGCAACTTTAAGGCTGGAGTTGCTCTTTATCAAGCTGGGAAAGATTCCTCCTGGGAGGACCAGACTCAGTGGATAGAGCAGGAGGTGAGTAAATCGTCCGTTAGATATCTGTATTGGTTTTCTAGAACTGTCATGACAAATTACCACAAACACGGTGACTTAGAACAGCAGATGTGGGTTCTTTCACAATTCTGGAAACCAGAAGTCTGAAATCGAAGTGTCAGTGGACCGTGATTACTCTGAAGGCTCTAGAAAAGAATCTGCCCTTTGCCTCTTCCAGCTTGTGGTGGTTGTCAGCATTCCTTGACTTGTGGCCACATTGCTCCAATTCCTGCCTCTTTGGTCACATTACCTCCTCTTCATCTGTGTGTTTCTCCTCTGTGCATCTCTTGTAAGGTCACTTGCATTTGATTTACAGTCCACCTTAGAGATCTTTTCACCTCAAAAGCCTTAATTACTTGTACACAGACCTTTCTTCCAAATAAGCCACATTCACAGGTTCTAGGGACTTGGTGTAGACATTGCTTTTTGGGGACTATCATCAACATCAACATGTGCATTGAGATGACAAATGGGTAGCTGAATATATACGAGTCTGGAGTTCAGAGGAAGGGTCTTGGCTTAAAATATAAATTTAGAAGCTCTCAGTCTGTAGCCATGGTCCTGGAGGAGACCACCGGGGAGAGAATGCAGATATAGGAGAGGCCGAACACTGAGCCCTGGGACACCCCAGTATTTGGAGTGTGGGAGATGAGAAGGAACCAGTATAGGACATGAGAAATAAGCAGTGACTACAGAGCGAAGGAAGAAGAGGAATCTGTGGTGCTAGAAGCCAAGCGAAAGAACTGTTAGCAAAAGGAAGGAACAATCAATGTTATCAGATGAGGCAGTCAGAAAACAAGACAACAACCACATGGGGGTCATTGGCTATGGAGTTCAGAGGTGACTTTGTTCTTTTTTTTATTTTTATTTTCTTCGCTTCAGAGGTGACTTTGGAAGAGCATTTTGGGTGGGGAAATGAAGGCAGACCAGGCCAACCCAGAATGGAGTTCCTCGTGCTGGTGCCACATAATCCAATGTGCCAGTTTCAAAGTCCTCATGAGAACAGTTTGGCAGGAGAAAGAAATAAAAGGCATTCAAGTTGGCAAGAAGGAAGTCAAACTATCCCTGTTTGCTGATGATGTGATTATATACCTAGAAAACTCTAAAGACTTCTCCAAGAGGATTCTCTGCTGGGGCCTGGTGTAGGAGTTCAGTCCAAAACAATGGCCTCCTATAAATGTTGTTTAACACCTGGAACTCTGGGGCTCCAGCTTGGCTCCTAGCTTCTGAACCCCACATCTGATCCCTCAGCCAGAGGGTGGGCTCTAGTGAGGCAGGGGAATGTGCAGTTAGAGCATGGCCTGTGGAGCCAGATAGTCTTGGTTTAAATCTCCACTCTGGGTAAGCTTAGGTAAGTTACTCAGTCGTTCTGTGCCTCAGTTTCTCCATTTGTAAAATGGGGCTAATAATTGTCTCCACCTCTGAGGGATTCTGTGAGCATTCAGTGATTTACTTTATCTTCCTGCAAAAAAAAAAAACAAAACAAAAAATCCTGACATACAGTAAGCCCTCCTGTGTTGGCCATTATTCCTTGAAAGCTATCCCAAGCTGGGCTCCAGCGCCTCAGCCTCCCGAATAGCTGGAACTACAGGTGCGTGCTACCACGCCCGGTGGCCGGGAGCAGCCACTGCACTCCAGTCTGGGCGACAGAGTGAGACTCCAACTCAAAAAAAAAAAAAAAAAGAAAAGAAAAGAAAAAGAAGAAAGCTATCCCAATTCTGCTTCTCTCCATCCCCGTGATTACAACGCCAGGGCAAGCCACTGCCATCACTTTCTGGAAGTCCTGCAGGAGTCTCCTTAATAGTGTCTGGCTCCATTCCCTATGTGCTCTAAACCACTTTCATTCTGCAGCCAGGATGATATTTTGAGATTGTAGATTAATCCTCCTTTGTTTACAATCTTCCACTGACTTCTCATCTACAGCATTTAGAATCAAGTTCCAAATCGATACACCTGGACCACAGCAAAGTCCCTCGCTACCTGGCCTTCGTCTTCCCCTCACTTGCCACCCACTCAGTTCTAGGTTTGCTGCCCCTCTCCTCTTTGACATGCCCTCCACTCCTGCTTTGAGCCCTGGTACCAGTTGTTCCCTCTGCCCAGAGTATCGTAGCCCCTCGTCTGTGCATGGCTAGATTCTTTCTGTTTCTCAGGTCTCAATGAGGCCTCGCATGACCCCAAGATCAGGTGGCCTCTGGTCACTTACTTTAATTCACACCTGTTCTAATTATCTGCATGGTACTTACTACTCTTATGTCGCCTGCCTGCCTGCCTGCCTGCCTGCCTTCCTTCCTTCCTTCCTTCCTTCTTTCCTTCCTTCCTTCTTTCCTTCCTTCCTTCCTTCCTTCCTTCCTTCCTTCCTTCCTTCCTTCCTTCCTTCCTTCCTTCTTTTTATAGAGATGAGATTTCACTATCTTGCTCAGGCTGGTCTTGAACTTCTGACCTCAAACAGTCCTCCCGTATTGGCCTCCCAAAATGCTAAGATTACAACCATGAGCCACTAGACTTGGCCTGTATTTTCTTGTTTTGTTTGTTTATTTATAATTTGTTCTACTTTGGATTTTCCCCAAAGCAGAGACTGAGGCAAGAATTTGGATGCAGATAGTTTATTTGGAAGATGTTACTAGAAAGCAGGGAAGGCCTGGTGCGGTGGCTCGCACCTATAATCCCAACATTTTGGGAGGCCGAAGTGAGAGGATTGCCTGAGTCCAGAGGTTCAAGACCAGCCTGGACAACTTGGTGATACCGCATCTCTACAATAAAAATAAATAAATAAAACGGGCTCGGTGGCTCAGCCTTAATCCCCCGCCTTGGGAGGCTGAGGTGAGTGGATTGCCTGAGCCCACGGGTTCGAGACCCGCCTGGGCAACTTGGTGAGACCTCATCTGTACAATAAATCAAAAAATCAACCGGGCGTGGTAGCGCATGCCTGTAATTCCGGCTACTCAGAAGGCTGAGGCGGAAGGATCGCCGGAGCCCAGCAGGTCGAGGCTGTGGTGGCCGGGAGTGGCCACTGCACTCCAGTCTGGGCAACGAAGTGAGACTCCAACTCAAAAAATAAATAAATAAATAAATAAATAAATAGCTGGGCATAGTGATGCATGTCTGTAGTTCTAGCTATTTGGAAGGCTGAGGCAAAAGGATCCCCTGAGCCCAGCAGGTTGAGGCTGCAGTGGTTGTGAGCATACCACTGCACTCCAGCCTGGGAGACAGAATGAGACTCTGACTCAAAAAAAAAAAAAAAAAAAAGCAGGTAAAATGAGACAGGAAAGGTGCATGGTCAATGTGATGATGTTATCAGCCTCAGTACTTCCTCTGGATTTGAGCCCACCAGGACCTCTGAGAAGCACACGGAATATCTTCCAGAGTCATTGTTCCAAAAAATAGGAGACCAAAGCCTTCATCACTGACTCCAGGCCCCATGGATAAGGGCTGCCTCTGGGGCTTTGATTCCCTCCTTTCCAGGTTGTGCCTGCCTGTGGATCAAGTTAGTTCCAGCTGTGTTGCCGCATCAAAGGCGGTTCTGGCATTCAGAGGGAGTCAGAACTTTCCCCCACAGCTGTGGCGGAACCCAAGGGTAGGCCAAGCATCTGAACAACAGGCATCAGTGCTACCTGATCCATTTCCTCCTGAGAGTGTAAATGCTTCATAAATGGAGATGCAATGACCAGGCACGGTGACTCACCGAGGTGGGACAATTGCCTGGGTCCAGGAGTTTGAGACTAGCCTGGACAACATAGCTAGACCTTGTATCTACAAAAAAAAAATTTTTTTTTTTTTTTTTTTGAGTTGGAGTCTCACTCTGTCTCCCAGACTGGAGTGCAGTCTCGACCTGCTGGGCTCCGGTGATCCTTCCGCCTCAGCCTTCCAAGTAGCTGGAACTACAGACATGCACTACCACACCTGTCTGATTTTTGATTTATTGTAGAGATGAGGTATCACCAAGTTGCCCGGGCGGGTCTCGAACCTGAGAGCTCAGGCAATCCACTCACCTCAGCCTCCCAAGGCGTGGGATTACAGGCTGAGCCACCGAGCCCGGCTACAAAAAAATTTAAAAAATGAACTGAGCATGATGGTATGTGCCTGTAGTCCCAGTTACCTGGGAGACTGAGGCGAAAGGATAGCCTGAGCCGTGATCATGCCACTGCATGGACGACAGAGTAAGACTCCAACTCACAATAAATAAATAAACTCACAATAAATAAATATATATATATATGGTCATTTGTGTTCACTGATGTATCCTTAGAGTCTAGCACAGTGCCTGACACCAGCAGGGACCAATAACTATTAGTTGAATGAATTCAGTCCTTTCATCAGTTTATAGGTGGGTACTATTGTCCTTGTTTTTAGATGAGGAAATTAAGACTTGGAACCTGGCTTTCTGGGGTCACCTATGTCTCATAGGTGGCACAGTTGGAATATGAATCCAAGTGACCTGACTTTAGACCTCAAACTTTCAACTCTAAGAGCCTACCTAGTAGCTATAGTTACTGAAGACTATTAGTAGACTTGATTATCAAATTTAGTATTGGCAGTGTAATGTTTTAGATTTTTTAAAGAGATTGCCTTGCTTGTATGGCATAATGACTTTCATGCTGCATTAGGGTGTGATTTAGAGGATTAATAGAAATGAAAAACTCAAATGGTTCAAAAACCTTGGAGAGCAGGACAAATACTTGCAGCTGGCCGGGTCTGATGTGGGGTAGGAGATGGTCCTGGATCATGTGCTTCATTTAAAGGGAGCCTTGGCTGGCGTGGTGGCTCACATTTGTAATCGTAGCACTTCAGGAAGCCAATGCACAGGATTGCTTGAGGCCAGGAGTTCAAGACCAGCTTGGACAACATAGTTAGACCCTGTCTCTTTTTGTTTAAAGATTTTGTTTTTAATAAAATGGAATGGGCCAGGCTCGGTGGCTCAGCCTGTATTCCCAGCACTTTTAGAGGCTGAGGAAAGTGGATTGCTTGAGCCCGTGGGTTTAAGACCAGCCTGGGCAACTTGGCAAGATCTCGTCTCTATAGTAAATAAAAATTTAGCTGGCTATGGTAGCATACGCCTGTAGTTCCGGCTACTTGAAAGGCTGAGGCAGAAGGATCACCAGAGCCCAGCAGGTTGACGCTGGGGTGGCCATGAGTGTGCCACCACACTCCAACCTGGGTGACGGAGTGAGATTCCAACTTAAAAAATAAAAATAAATAAGCCGGGCTCGGTGGCTCAGTCTGTAATCCCGCGCCTTGGGAGGTTGAAGTGAGTGGATTGCCTGAGCTCGCGGGTTCCAGACCCGCCTGGGCAACTTGGTGAGACCTCATCTCTACAATAAATTAAAAAAAAAAATTGGCCGGGCGTGGTAGCGCGCACCTGTAGTTCCAGCTACTTGGAAGGCTGAGGCAGAAGGATCGCAGGAGCCCAGCAGGTCGAGGCTGCGGTGGCCGGGAGTGGCCACTGCACTCCAATCTGGGTGACAGAGTGAGACTCCAACTCAAAAAAATTAAAATTAAAATTAAAAATAAATAAAAATAAAATGAGCTTCTACATGTTCCACGGACAATACTTTGTAGCAGTGATCAGCAAACATTTTTTGGTTTATAGAAGGGTCAGGCTGGGTGCAATGGTTCATGCCTGTAATCCCAGCACTTTGGGAGGTCGAAGCGAGAGGATTGCCAGAGCTCAAGGTTCGAGACCAACCAGGGCAACTTGGTAGACCTCATCTCTACAATAAATTAAAAAAAAAAATTAACTGGGCATGGTGGCGTGTGCCTGTAGTTCCTGCTATTTGGAAGGCTGAGGCAGAGGGATCGCCTGAGCCCAGCAGGTCAAGGCTGCGGTGGCCGTGAGAGTGCCACTGTACTCCAGCCTGGGTGACAAAGGAAGAATCCAACTCAAAAAGAAAAGGGGTCAGATAGTAAATAAGTTTCAGGACGATATAGTCTCTGTCACAGATACTCACCACTGCCACTGTAACAGGAAAAAAGTCACTGAGAATACATAAACAAATGGGTGTGTCTGTGTTCCAATAAAACTTTATTTACAAATACAGAAGCCAGGTAAGTTTGGCCATAGGCTGTAGTATGCTGACCTGGCCTTTAAACCAAAAGCCGGGTCTTCTGTTCTATCAAGAGAATATGAAAATTGGAATTTTATGTACAATTTCCCAACTCTGAAAATACAGTATGAGCTACTACTTGCCTGCCATAACTCCAAAGAGATTTGTATACTTTAGTTCAGTAAATAGAACATAAAGATCAATACCCATAATGCCCATGGCATGAGAAAAATACTGCAGTTAAATAGAAAGAAAAAGTCCACTGGATCAGGAAATAGTTACAGCTTAATGGAGGAGAAAGTGTTTAGCTGGGATTTGAAAGTTAGGTACAGTTTTTCCATGTAAAATTTAGGGTGATGGAATATTCCTAGCAATGACAGTGGTCTGAGCAAGAATATCTGGGGAACCACAAACATTCATTTTGACAG
Source organism: Cephalopachus bancanus (assembly GCA_027257055.1). Classification (NCBI taxonomy): domain Eukaryota; kingdom Metazoa; phylum Chordata; class Mammalia; order Primates; family Tarsiidae; genus Cephalopachus; species Cephalopachus bancanus. Next base: position 4,630,806 of record JAPVLO010000236.1, read on the forward strand.
GGAGCAGCAGGTGATAAGTTTGTACAAGCAAAGAGAGAGATCAAGGACTGCTGAGCGGTTGCAGTCTGGTCTATAGACCATGAACAGAGTGCTCAAAACTGCACTAAGGGACTGGTGCAGTAGCTCATGCCTGTAATCCCAGCACTTTTGGAGGTCAAATTGGGAGGATGACTTGCGCCCAGGAGTTCAAAATTAGCCCGGGCAACATAGCAAGACCTCATCTTTACAAACAAACAAAAAAGACAGCATTATTCCAGTGGTCTGGGATTCTCTTCTAATCCCCGCTGGGGCAGCTAAGAGTGCACACTTACAGGATGCTCATCTTCTTTTCCCTGCAATACATAGAAGGCTCAAAACAGACAGAAAACTTGAGAAATCCTCAGAGCCTCACCCTGGGCCTAGGCTGGATGGGCACTTCCTGGGAGCAACACTCACGCGGGAGAATCCCTACAGCCACCCTCATAGCCAGCTTTCTCCTGCAAGGGCCACCTCATGGCCAGAGATCAACAGTACAATCAGCCACATCAAATACAATACCTCAGTTTTGGGGATGGCTTGATCCCAAATGCCAGCTAACAACACTTACCAGGCCATTCCAGCCATGCAGGTTGCCATGAGCCAATGCAGGTACACAGCACAGGACTGTCACATGTGGCAGCTGAGAAACTCACCACACCAAGGCTATATGTAACCAGGAGAACCCTACAGTGCCTACACAGCCTCCTGCCAGCCTCAAATAAGAAGACATTGTCTAACCATATGAGAAAGAACCAGAAAAATAATTCTGACAATGTGAAAAAACAAAGTTCTTCAACATACCCAAAAGACTACACCAACTCTTCAGCAACAAACCCTAACCAAAATGGAATTGTTGAAATTCCATACATAGAATTCAAAAGGTTGACGATAAAATTGGTAGATGAAGTTCAGGAGAAAATTGAAAACCAACATATAGAAATTTTAAAAATTACTCAGGGCATAGATGAAAAAATTCTCCAAAGATTAACCAAAAAAGAAACATTAACCAAAAAAGAAAAGCTGAAATTCTGTAAATGAAAGAAGCATTTAGGGAAGTACAGAATGCAGTGGGAAGTTTTTTGGTTTTGTTTTTCTTTTTTTTGTTTTTTGAGTTGGAGTCTCATTCTGTCGCCCAGACGGAGTGCAGTGGCCGCTCCCGGCCCTGCAGCCTCGATCTGCTGGGCTCCGGCGATTCTTCCGCCTCAGCCTTCCGAGTAGCTGGAATTACAGGTGTGAGCTACCATGCCCGGCTGATTTTCTGATTTATTGTAGAGATGAGGTCTCGCCTGCCCAGGTGGGTCTCGAACCCGCGGGCTCAGGCAATCCACTCACCTCACCCTCCCAAAGCCGTGGGATTACAGGCTGAGCCACCGAGCCCGGCTCTGCAGGGGAAGTTTTAACAGTACACTAGAACAATTAGAAGAAAGGATCTCAGAACTTGAAGACAAAGCTTTTGAATGAACCCAATCAGACACCAATAAATAAAAACAAATCAAGAGAAACAAAATCTCCAAGAAATGTGGGAATATGTAAAATAGCCAAACCTAATAATTAAAGGTGTTCCTGAGAAAGAAGAGAGAGCAACAGATTTGAAAAACCTATTTGAGGGTCTAATGAAGGAAAACTTCCCTGGCCTTGCCAGAGTTCTAAACATCTGGACACAAGAAACCCAAAGAACCCCCAGAAAATTCATTGCAAAAAGGTCATCCCCAAGGCATATAATCATCCAGCTATGCAAAGTTAATGTGAAGGAAAGAATTTTAAGAGAAGTGAGACAAAAGCATTAAATAACTTGTAAAGATAAACCTATCAGACTAACAGCTGACTTCTCAGAAGAAACCCTACAAGCCAGAAGGAAGTCGGGCCCCATCTTCCATCTCCTCAAACAGAATAACTATCAGCCAAGGATTTTGTATTCTTCAAAACTAAGTTTCATAAATGAAGGATAAATGATGTCCTTTGCAGACAAGCAAACACACTGGGGGAATTTGTCACCACTAGAACTGGCTCTACAAGAAATATTCAAAGCAGTCCTAAATACTAAACCAAAATGTCAAAATATACCAGTAGAAAAGCACTGGAAATCATAAAGTTCACAGGCTTTATGGAACACCAACACAACAGAGAAAATAAATAAAGCAACCAGATAAAAAGCAGTATAATGAATAGAATAGTACCTTACATATCATGACTAACTCTGAGCATAAATGGTCTCAATGTCCTACTCAAAAGATATAGACTGACAGAATGGATAAGACACAGCCCAAATACCTGCTGGCTTCAAGAGACCCACTTAACTCACAAAGACTCCTACAGACTCAAGGTAAAGGAGTGAAGAAAAATATTCCATACAAATGGAAGTCAAAAATGAGCAGGAGTAGCCATTTTTATATCAGATAAAACAGATTTTAAATAAATAACAGTAAAAAAAGATAAAGATGGCTGTTATATAATGATAAAGGGATCAATACAATGAGAAGACATAACAATTTAAAATATATATGTGCCTAGCACCAGAGGCCCCAGCTTTATAAAAGAAATTCTACTAGACCTAAAAAAAAGAGATACATAGCAATACAATCATGGTGGGAGACTTCATCACTCCACTGACAGCAACAGACGGATCACCAAGGCAGAAAGTCAACTAAAAAAACTGGAGTTAAACAGGACCTAGAGAAAATGGAACTAACAGACATCTACAGAGCATTCCATCCCTAAACTACAGAATACACATTTTCACATCAGCACATGGAAGATTCTCCAAGATAGACCATACTATAGGCCACTAATCAAGTCTCAATAAATTTTTAAAATTGGAACCATATCAAGCACCTTCTCAGACCACAGTGAAATAAAACTAGAGAAAAATAATAAAAATGTTTTTTTGTTTGTTTGTTTTTGTTTTTCAGTTGGAGTCTCACTCTGTCGCCCAGACTGGAGTGCAGTGGCCGCTCCCGGCCACCGCAGCCTCGACCTGCTGGACTCCGGCGATCCTTCCGCCTCAGCTTTCCAAGTAGCTGGAACCACAGGTGTGCGCTACCACACCTGGCTAATGTTTTTTATTTATTGTAGAGATGAGGTCTTGCTAAGTTTCCCAGGCGGGTCTTGAACCCGCGGGCTCAGGCAATCCACTCACCTCAGCCTCCCAAAGTGCTAGGATTACAGGCTGAGCCACCAAGCCCGGCTTAAAAATGTTTTAAAAAAATTAGCTGAGTGTGGTGGTTAGTGCCTGGTCCCAGCCTCTCAGGAGGCTGAGGCGGAAGGATTGCGTGAGCCTAGGTAGTCAAGGCAGTGATAAGCCATGATACTGCAACATCCACCCCCTAGCCTCCTGTCCCATCTGTGGAAAAATGGTCAGCTGGGCATGGTGGCTCAAGCCTGTAATCCCAGCACTTTGGGAGGTGGAGGTGAGAGGATTGCCTGACTCTAGGGGTTCGAGCCTGGGCAACTCATCTCTACATTAAAACAAAGAAGTTAGCCAGGCGTGGTGGCATGAACCTGTAGTCCCAGCTACTCAGAAGGCTGAGGCAGAAGGATTACCTGAGCCCAGCAGGTCGGGGCTGTGGTGGCCGTAAGTGTGCCACTGCACTCCAGCCTGGGTGACAGAGTGTGACTCTGACTCAAAAAGAAGAAGAAAAAAAGAAAAATGGTCTTCCATGAGACTGGTCCCTGATGCCAAAAAGGTTGGGGATCACTGATCTATATGATGGAATATTATGTAACTATTAAAAATATTTTTTTAAGCTGGGCACAGTGGCTTGTGCCGGTAAGCCTAGCTATTCAGGAGGCTAAAGCAGGAGAAGCACTAGAAGCCAGGAGTTCAAGACCAGCCTGGGCAACATACTGCAACCCCATCTCTAGAAGTAAGTAAACAAATAAACAAATAAGTAAATATTTTAAAGATATCTCATGAAAAATGCTCATGAAGCCAGGCTCGGTGGCTCAGCCTGTAATCCGTGCTTTGGGAGGCTGAGGTGAGTGGATTGCCTGAGCCTGTGGGTTCAAGACCCTCCCGGGCAACTTGGCGAGACCTCATCTCTACAATAAATCAAAAAATTAGCCGGGTGTGGTAGTGTGCGCCTGTAGTTCCAGATACTTGGAAGCCAGATGCAGAAGGATCACCAGAGTCCAGCAGGTTGAGGTTGCAGTGGCCGGGAGCAGCCACTGCACCCCATTCTGGGTGACAGAGTGAGACTCCAACTCAAAAAACAAAACAAAAAAAAAAAAAAAAAGAAAAATGCTCATGAGATCATTTTGGGTTTAGAAGTAGCCCGGATTGTGGGGAGGCCGAGGCGAATGGATTGCCTGAGCCTGTGGGTTCGAGACCAGCCCGGGCAACTTGGCAAGACCTCGTCTCTAGAATAAATCAAAAAATTAGACAGGCGTGGTAGTACGCCTGTAGTTCTGGCTACTTGGAAGGCAGAGGTGGAAGACTTGCTGGAGCCCAGCAGGTCGACGCTGGGGCGGCCGTGAGTGTGCCACTGCACTCCAGCCTGGGTGACAGAGTGAGACTCTGACTCAAAAAATAAAAAAAGACATAGGTAGATGCAAAGCTATGTATACAAACAATAACAACTTCATGATTATACGGTTCACACTTATTGCACAACCTCTATATATCAGTATTATATAATTTAATCTTCCTATAACCCTGTAAAGGTAGTACTATTATTACCCTGTTTTGGAAACAAGGAATATGGGATTAACTATCTTCCCTGAGATCATCAACTAGAAAAAATTCAAGGCCAAGATTGAAGGCTGGGAAAGTCTTACTCAGAGCCTTAGCTTTAACTACTGAGCGGGTGGGGATAGTGGGTGAGTAGGGGAAAGATATGGCTAGACATGATGGCTCACACCTGTTATCCCAGCACTTTGGGAGGCCAAGGCAGGAGGATCGCTTGAGCAGAGGAGTTAGAGACCAGCCAGGGCAACATAATGAAATTCCATTTCTCAGAAAAAACAAAACAAAAAAACTCAGGGAATGGGAATGTTACACCCTTCCAGTGCTCAGAACTAAAACTTGGGGTCAGCCTGATATCCTTCTTTCTCTCATACTCCACATCTAGCCCGTGAGCAGATCCTATCAACTCCTATTTATTTTTTCTTATTTTTTAGAGTCAGAGTCTCACTGTGTCACCCAGGCTGGAGTGCAGTGGCACGAACATGGTTCACCACAGCCTCGACTTCCCAGGCTCAGGTGATCCTTCCACCTCAGCCCCTGAGAAGCTAGACTACAGGTGCATGCCACCATGCCCAGCTAATTTTTAAAATTTTTGTATGTTTCCCAGGCTGGTTTTTCAAACTCCTGGCCTCAAGAAATCCCCCTGCCTCAGCATCCCAAAGTGCTGGGATTGCAGGCGTGAGACACCGTTCCTGGCCAGCTCCTATTTTAAACTACACTCAGGATCTGCCCTTCTCACCTCCCCTGCTACCCTCTCCTAGCTCAAGGTGCCCCATCTCTCAGATGGATTATTACAGGAGTCTCTGACCTGGTCTGCCTTGCCCCCCACTGCCTATGTGCCTGACCAAGGATGCCATTACATTGATATCACAGTGGTTACCTGCTGCCGGTGATGAGGAGGGGGGTGTGTCTTCAAGATCATAATTGATTTGTTTTTTAGAGACAGGATCTCACTCTGCTGCTAAGGCTGGAGTACAGGGGTACAATCATAGCACACGCAGCCTCAAACTCCTGGGCTCAAAGGATCTTCCCACCTCGGCCTCCTGAGTAGCGGGACTACAGTTGCAGGCCACCATACCCAACTAATTTTGTTTTTTTTTGTAGCGGTGGGGTCTTGCTATGTTTCCCAGGTTGATCTCAAACTCCTGGCTTCAAGAGATCCTCCTACCTCGGCCTCCCAAAGTGCTAGGATTACAGGTATGAGCCACCACGCTCACCGTTAATCTCATTTTAATAGTGTTACAAGAAGAGTGATACTTGGGAAATAAAAAAAAAATTTTTTTTTTTTTGAATTGGAGTCTCACTCTGTCACCCAGACTGGAGTGCAGTAGCCGCTCCCGGCCACTGCAGCCTCGATCTGCTGGGCTCCGGCGATCCTTCTGCCTCAGCCTTCCCAGTAGCCGGAATTACGGGCATGCGATACCACGCCTGGCTGATGTTTTTATTTATTGTAGAGATGAGGTCTTGCCAAGTTGCCCAGGCGGGTCTCGAACCCGCGGGCTCAGGCAATCCACTCACCTCAGCCTCCCAAAGCATGAGAATACAGGCTGAGCCACCAAGTCCGGCTCAAAAATGTTTTAAATAGAAGATTTCCCAGCACCCTCCTCCACTCCAACCTCAGTTCCTTCAATTGAGCAGCTGCTGCCCTAATCCTCAGCTCTTTGACTTGGAGTCTGTAGCCCTGAAAGCTTTGGCGTCCTCTCTTATAAAAGGTGAATTTGTGGAGTCCAGGTGGCCCAGGAGAGCAGTGTCTTACTGCTGGTAGTTAGGACCTTCTGGGCATGAGGGTCCCCTGCAGGCTTGTCTGGTACCTTTCACTGTCCAGTCTCAATCTCCTTCCTGATTACTGTCTGCCAGAGGAGCCCCCACCCCACCCCCACCCCCTGCAGGCTCAGGGGCTTTGAAGTTAATGGTGCTTTTATTTCCTCCTCCTGGAGCCTGGGGAGTTCTTAGCATCCTGCACCATTGTTCCCTACAGAGTCCTGGTCCTGCTGGAGGTCTCTGTCTCCCACCTATTCCAGAGTTCTCTAATGAGGGCTGATGCTGTGTGTGGCCCACACAGCTTCACACCGTGTTAAAAAACAAAAACAAAAACAGTATTTGAAGATCATTTCTCAGTTTCTTCTCCCCTCCCCACCCCTCCTTTTTGTTTTTGAGATGAGACCTTACTCTGTCACCCAGGCTGGAATGCAGTGGCTCAGTGAGCTCAAGCAATCCTCCTGCATCAGCTTCCTGAGTAGCTGAGACTACAGGCATGCATCACCATGCCCAGAAAATTTTTTAATTTTTTTGTAAAGACAAGGTCTTCATATGTTGCCATGGCTGATCTTGAACTCCTGGCTTCAAGCAATCCTCCCACCTTGGCATCCCAAAGTACTGCGATTACAGGCATGAGCTATCGCGTCCATCCTCAATTTTAAATTTCTTTTGAAAAGTCAAACAATCTGGCAATCCTGGGCATAAATCCCTGAGCTGGAGCAATCTGAGGGAGTGTGGAAGGGTTTCCCCACTTTAAAAGCAGTATGAGCTCTCTAGCTCACCACAGGCCTCATGGCTCTGTGCTGTTTTCTGGCACTGTGGTTGGTGTGGCACTGACCCACCAACACCCGCAATTTTTTCCCATCATGAAAGTAGGATTTATTGAGAAAACAGAAAAGTTCCCACAGTGGAAGGGGACCTGAAGGGGTTGCCCTCTTGCATCTCTTTCAAAGGTGTTGTGAGGGAAGGAGTTAGACAAGGAGGGCTGCGAGGCTGCTTCTCACTTACACTATCTTCCTGACCCTTTTATACTCCTGGACTTGTGTCCCCTGGGATCTAGTCCCACCTCTCCCCTTTCACAGGAGAAACTGAGGCCCATGAAAGGAGGGCTACCCACTCAAGTCCTACAATGAGTTAATGCAGACTTACTTCAGGCTCTAAAGAGCCATGTCCTAGCAAGGTTCCAGCATGTCTTGTTTTTATTATAAATGACAAAATAATATTAGAAAGCGTGGATGGACTTGGAGTCTATAATACTGAGTGACCTATCACAGAAACAAAGCACTGAATATCACATGTTCTCACTCATAAGTGAACCTTGAACAACTATTGTTTTTTGTTTGTTTGTTTTTGTTTTTGTTTTTTTGAGTTGGAGTCTCACTCTGTTGCCCAGACTGGAGTGCAATGGCCGCTCCCGGCCACCGCAGCCTCGACCTGCTGGGCTCCGGCGATCCTTCCGCCTCAGCCTTCCGAGTAGCCGGAACTACAGGCATGCGCTATCACGCCCGGCTGATTTTTTGATTTATTGTAGAGATGAGGTCTCGCTGCCCAGGCGAGTCTTGAACCAGCGGGCTCAGGCAATCCGCTCACCTCAGCCTCCCACAGGCGCGGGATTACAGGCTGAGCCACCGAGCCCGGCTTGAACAACTATTGTAATACTATAAGAAAGGGATTGGCAGTAGTGGGAAACTGCCAGGGGCGGGGGACACACCTCATCCACAAGGGTACCTGTATAATGAACATTTGTATACCTAACCCTGAATTGTACCCCACATCTGTAAAATTTTTTAAAAAAAATAATAATAATATTAGAAAGCAGTTTCTACTTCCAAATTTGTTTCTTCTTTTCATAGTCACAAGTGGGTTATTCATCTTACTAACACAAGGCCCAGCGAACATAGTGACCTGCCCAAGGTCACACAGCTTTCTGGGTCTTATTGTTTAAATGGAGACACACCAGTCATGGTAGCTCACGCTGTAATCCCAGCACTTTTGGAGGCTGAGGTGGGAGGATTGCTTTGAGCCCAGGAGTTTAAGATCAGCCTGGGCAGCATAGCAAGACCTCATCTCTACAAGAAAATCAAAAAATTAACCAGGTGTGGTGTTGTATGCCCATAGTTCCAGCTACTCAGGAGGCTGAGGCTGAAGGATCGCCTGAGTCCAGGAGCTGGAGGCTGCAGTGAGCTATGATTGTGTCACTGCACTTCAGCCTGGGCAACAGAGCAAGATCCCATCTCTATGTTTATAAAGCACAAGGTCCTCAGATCCCGGGGTGCCATGTAAATGTACAGGTCACACACCTGTGCATGGAACTGGCCCCGAGTGAGAAGGAGATTTACTTTTCACTTATTCCTTTCGGAACTTTTTAAATTAAAAAATAATAATACTGGCCAGCTTCATAAATGACTTAGGTTTTGAGTTTTGTTTGCAAAATGCCACCTTCTTATTCTTCCTGCTGCTTCTTGGAACTAATCTGCAGAATCACCATCTCAAGACTCTCTAGTCAAGGATCAAAAGGGCGTTGGCAAGTGTTCGCTTGACTAAGTAGAACACACGACTAGAAACGGTTTAGAGGCGTTACCTTGGTTTTTGGTTAAAGATCAAAGTGGTAAGAAGGCAGATGTCTTCCTCTGTCTCTATAAACCAAGCCAGCCTCCATGCTTTTGGTCTTAATGGGAGGGATGCAAACCATTAAGACCCTGAGGAAACACTACTCAAAGCATATGCCTCAGCTTCCCTTGAAAAGCTGAGTATCTGAGGAATTTACATCATTGACGCCTCCCTCCCACCCAAGGCTATTCACCGCAGTGTGGTTATGGTAGCCAAAGGCTGGCCCAAGAGAAATGTTCAGGAAAAGAAGAGTGGTTATATGCATCATGATATACCCATACTATGAAACTATGGGATGCTACGCAGCTCTGCGGGCCCCCGACATGAAACAACCAAGCGGAAAAATATAACGCACGGAAAGATGTATATAGTCTGCTACCATTCGTGCAAAAGGGAAAAAGAAGTCGGACATGGTGGTTCATACCTTAATCCCAGAGTTTTGGGAGGGTGAGGCAGGAGGATCAATTGAGACCAGGATTTTGAGACTGCAATGAGCTATGATTGCACCACTGCACTCCAGTCTGGGTGATGGAGTGAGAGCCTGTCTTAAACAAAGAGGGAAAAAGCCGGGCCTTTGGGAGGCTGAGGTGAGTGGATTGCCTGAGCCCGCGGGTTCGAGACCCCCTGAGCAGGGAGATCTCATCTCTACAATAAATCAAAAAATCAGCCGGGCGTGGTAGCGCACGCCTGTAATTCCGGCTATTCAGAAGGCTGAGGTGGAAGGATAGCGGGAGCCCAGCAGGTCGAGGCTGCAGTGGCCGGGAGCGGCCACTGCACTCCAGTCTGGGCGACAGAGTAAGACTCCAACTCAAAAAAAAAAAAAAAAAGAGGGAAAAAAGGATGAATGTCTGTGTTGGTGAATGCATACCTCACTTCTGAAGGAAACATGAGGTGCTGGAGAGGAGAACAACGACTGGAATCAGGAAGAGAACATGTGCATTTTGCCATTTATGAGCATTTAGACTATATGGGGTGGGGAGGAAGAAAAGGGAAAATGTAGTGCAAAGTAAACAGTCAATAAAATAATTCTTATTTACTTTTTAACTTTTTTTATTTTTATTTTTTAGTTGGAGTCTTACTCTGTTGCCCAGGCTGGAGTGCAGTTGCACGCTCACGGTCACCCCAGCGTCAACCTGCTGGGCTCAGGCGATCCTTCCGCCTCAGCCTTCCAAGTAGCCTGAACTACAAGGCACGCACCACCACACCCGGCTAATTTTTTAAAAAAATTTATTGTGGAGATGAGGTCTCGCCAAGTTGCCCGGGCTGGTCTCAAACCCACAGGCTCAGGTAATCCACTCGCCTCAGCCTCCCAAAGTGCTGGGATTACAGGCTGAGCCACCGAGCCTGACCTGACTTTTTTTTAATTTATTTTTATTATTTATTTATTTATTTATTTTTGAGTTGGAGTCTCACTCTGACGCCCAGACTGGAGTGCAGTGGCCACTCCCGGCCACCGCAGCCTCTACCTGCTGGGCTCCAGCGATCCTTCCGCCTCAGTCTTCCAAGTAGCCGGAATTACAGGCATGCGCTACCACGCCCGGCTGATTTTTTTGATTTATTATAGAGATGAGGTCTCGCTGCCCAGGCAGGTCTCGAACCCGCGGGCTCAGGCAATCCACTCACCTCAGCCTCCCAAAGGCGCGGGATTACAGGCTGAGCCACCGAGCCTGGCGACTTTTTTTTTTTAAATAGAGATGGGGCTTTGCTTTGTTGCCTAGGATGGTCTTGAACTCCTGGCCTCAAGTGACCCTTCAGTCTCGGCCTCCAAAGTCCTGGGATTACAGGCATGAACCACCGTGCTTAGCCTGATAAAATAATTCTTTGGTGGAAATATGAGACTAATTTGTCCTCTAAGGAGGATTGAAAAGGGCAGATAATTTTTTTTTCACTTTACACATGGGAAAGTTGAAGAGAGCTAGAATGCACTTGCTCTAAATCTGTGGTTCCCAACCTGTGAGCCTCAGAGGGCTGGTTAATTGACTTATAGTAAGCACTCAGTAAAAGTTCAGCTTTTGAATGAATGAATGAATGAATACTTCCTTGTGGCTGGGTTGGGGAAGGAACGGATGGGAGAAGGGACGCCAGTTGCATGAGTACTTTCTGCTGCCTAGCAAAGGAGGCCGTCTCTGCTAAGAGCGCCTGTGGACAATGATTCACCACCCAGATGACTGGTTTATTGGCGTAATGTATGTTTACTCTTCAGAGATACTGAGAAAGCAAGGGATTCCGGAGGAAGGTCATGCACAAAGGAGTGCAGGAGTGTTTCGAATCCTCTTAAAATAGCCTCTGTTGAAAGCCCCAAGTTTCTGCTTCCCTCTCTTATCAGCTATCAGAACTCCTGATAACTGATGGCTGAAGTGTAGGAAGTTCACTATGAATTAGTGAACAATAAAAGTCTTTCTTCTTTTGGTGCACTCTGCAGAGGAAAACTGTTGAGAAAGAGATAGTATTGCTACGAAAACCAAAACAGAACAAAACAGCACTGCAAGTTGCTCAGAAAAACGCTAGTAAATACAGCAGGTGATTATTTTAAAATAGTACTCACTCTTTTATTTTTGTGGTTATCCATTTTTTTGTAGAAAATTTAGAAAATATAAATACACAAGAAAAAAATTAAATTAAAATTTTTCATAATCCTACCGCTCTGACTACACAGTTACTATTTTTTTTTTTTGAGTTGCTGTCTCACTGTTGCCCAGGCTGGAGTGCAGCAGCACGCTCACGACCATCCCAGCATCGATCTGCTGGGCTCAGGCGATCCTTCTGACTCAGCCTTCCAAGTAGCCGGAACTATAGGCAAGCACTACCACACCTGGCTAATTTTTTAATTTTTATTTTTTGTTGTAGAGATGAGGTCTCACCAATTTGCCCAGGCTGGTCTCGAATCCGTGGACTCAGGCAATCCTCTCACCTCTGCTTCCCAAAGTGCTGGGATTACAGACTTGAGCCACCATGCTCAACCCATTATGTATTCTTCTAAAAAAATATTTTCTTCCGGGCTCAGTGGCTCAGCCTGTAATTCCAGCGCTTTGGGAGGCCAAGGTGAGTGGATTGCCTGAGCCCGTGGGTTCGAGACCCGCCTAGGCAACTTGGTGAGACCTCTTCTCTACAATAAATCAAAAACTAGCCGGACATGGTAGCGTGCACCTGTAGTTCCAGCTACTTGGAAGGCTGAGGCAGAAGAATTGCCTGAGCCCAGCAGGTCGAGGCTGCAGTGGCTGGGAGCGGCCACTGCACTCCAGTCTGGGTGACAGAGTGAGACTACAACTCAAAACAACAACAACAACAACAACAAAAATATATATATCTTCTGACCAGGCGTGGTGGCTCATGCCTGTAATTCCAGCACTTTGGGAGGCTGAGGTAAGAGGATTGCCTGAGCTCAGGGGTTTGAGATCAGCCTGGGCAACTTGGTGAGACTTCATCTCTACAATACAATTTATTGTAATAAATAAAAAAAATAGCTGGGTGTGGTGGCACATGCCTGTAGTTCCAGCTTCTTGGAAGGCTGAGGTGGATCACCTAAGTCCAGCAGATCGAGGCTGCGGTGGCTGTGAGTGTGCCACTGCACTCCAGCCTGTGCAACAGTGAGACTCCAATTAAAAAAAATTTTTTTTCTGAGAGCCAAATCAGTATTTTTGATCAGCTCCCTGTTCTAATAGTTAACTACAATGATAAAGCATTTTGATGAAAACCCTTGTAAATCAATCTTGGTATTCTTCTGCTCATGTTTTTAGACTATATTTCCAGAAGTGGAATAGTTGGATCAAATTATACCTTTTAAAACTTTTTGATTTATGTTATCTTTCAGATGATATTTATTTATATTCTCAACACTGTATACTTGCTAAAAATCCTTGACAAAGATGTACTGCTCTGTGTTAGAAAGGTTTTTATTGTATTTTCTAGGGTCTATGAGCATTTTAAAAACATTTATCTATATTAATTTACTCTCTCTCTTTTTTTTTTTTTTTTTTTTTGAGTTGAGGTCTCACTGTCACCCAGACTGGAGTGTAGTGGTCTGGATCCCAGCTCACTGCAGCCTCAGCCTTCTGGGCTCAGGTGACCCTTCCAACTTGGCCTCCCAAGTAGCTGGGACTACAAGTACCACTCCTGGCTAATTTTTTAAATCTTTTTTTGTAGAGACAGGTTCTTGCTATGTTGCCCAGGCTGTGAATTTCTTCTTTGATGGCATGCCTGATCATGTCCTTTGTCCATTTCTGCATGTAGGGAGTCAGTGTTTTATTCAGTTTGTAAGAGGTCTATATGGTAAAAGCAAGCTTTGTTCACATTTGTTAAAAACATTTTCTTGAATTTATCATTTGCCTTTTTGATAATATTTGATGTATTTAAATTTTGCATATTTATTTAAATATATTTACTCATCCTTGCCATTGGTTTTTTTCCTATGCCTTAATATCTAGGCCTTCCCCACTACAGAATTCACTTGTTTTCTTCCAATGCTCTTTAATTTGTTTGTATCTCTTTGGGTCATTATATTTACTTTGATGTTTAAACAAATTTTTAGTTTTCCTGATTTCCCAAATTAATTTCTCCAGCCGTATTTATTTATTTCTATTTATTTTTTGAGTCAGGGTCTCCCTCTGTCACCCGGGGGCAGTGCAGTGGCACCATCAGGGCTCACTGCAGCCTCAGACTCCTGGGCTCAAGCTATCCTCCCTCCTCAGTAGCTGGGACTATGGGCACACGCCACCACACCCAGCTAATTTTTTTATCTTTTTGTAGAGAGGAGGTCTCTCTATGCTTTCCAGGCTGGTCTTGAACTCCTGAGCTCAATCAGTCCTGCTGCCTCTGCCTCCCAAAGTGCTGGAATTATAGGCATGAGCTACCATGCCCAGTGCCCTAGTCTAATTTATTAAAGAATTTATCCATTTGTCCTTTCCCCCACAAAAGTGAAATACTACATTTATCATATAATGGATTTTTAAGTATATTGAATGCTTCTAGACTTTCAATTATTCCACTCATGGTTTTTGTTTTGTTTTGTTGAGTTGGAGTCTCACTCTGTCCCAAAGCACCGGATTACAGGCTGAGCCACCAAGCCCGGTTCCGTTCATGTTTAATCCATCCATTCTTGTGTCAACACCACGCTGTTCTAATTATAGTTTTGTAATATGCCTTAAGATTTGGTAATGTAGGTGTAGCCCCCATTTAAAAAATATGAATTTATAGTTGGACATGGTGGTTCATGCCAGTAATCTCAGTATTTTGGGAGGTGGAGGCCAGAGGATTGCTTGAACCCAGGGGTTCAAGACCAGCCAGAGCAACTTGGAGAGACCTCATCTCTACAATACATTTTTAAAAATTAGCCAGGGTAGTGGTGTGTGCCTGCAGTTCTAGTTATTTGGAAGGTTGGGGTGTAAGGATTGCCTGAGCCCAGCAGTTTGAGGCTACAGGGGCCATTGATTGTTCCACTGCACTCCAGCCTAGTGACAGAGTGAGACTCCAACTAAAAAAATATGTATAAAAATATAAATTTCGGCGGGGCTCAGTGGCTCAGCCTGTAATCCCAGCGCTTTGGGAGGCCGAGGTGAGTGGATTGCCTGAGCCCGCGGGTTCGAGACCCGCCTGGGCAACTCGGCGAGACCTCATCTCTACAATAAATAAAAAAAATTAGCCGGGCGTGGTAGCGCACGCCTATAGTTCCAGCTCCTTGGAAGGCTGAGGCGGAAGGATCGCCAGAGTCCAGCAGGTCGAGGCTGCGGTGGCCGGGAGCGGCCACTGCACTCCAGTCTGGGTGAGACTCCAACTCAAAAAAAAAAAAAAAAAAAAATATATATATATGTATATATATATATATATATATATATATATATAAATTTCGCCGGGATTGGTGGCTCAACCTGTAATCCCAGCACTTTGGGAAGCCAAGGCGAGTGGATTGCCTAAGCCCCCGGGTTCGAGACTGCCCAGGCAAATTGGTGAGATCTCATCTCTACAATAAATCAAAAATTAGCCGGGCGTGGTAGCGCGCACCTGTAGTTCTGCCTACTTGGAAGGCTGGGGCGGAAGGATCGCCGGAGCCCAGTGGGTGGAGGCTGCGGTGGTCGGGCGTGCCACTGCACTCCAGTTGGGGCGACGGAGTGAGACTCCAACTCAAAAAAGAAAAAAGAAAAAAAAACTTATATGTATATAAATTCCTTAACTTTTCTCATATTCTTCCATTTGAACGTTAGAAAAAAATTGTTAAGTTCCCCACCCCCGATCTATCCACAACTATTTAAATTTTACTAAATAATTTGGGTTAAGTTGGTATTTTAGCCTTTTTATTTTTCAAGCTTTCCTTGTTATATTTTAACCTTTATAATTTATTTCGCTGATTACAGTTAATTTTTGTTTCTGAGTTGGAGTCTCACTCTGTCACCCAGGCTGGAGTGGAGTGGCACGACGGCCACCGCAGCTTCAACCTGCTGTGCTCAGGCTATCCTTCCGCCTCAGCCTTTCAAGTAGCTGCAACTACAGGCGCGCGCTGCTACGCCCGGCTAATTTTTTTATTTATTATAGAGACGGGGGGGGGGTGTCTCACCATGTTGCCCAGGCTGGTCTTGAACCCGCGGCTCAGGCAATCCTCTCGCCTCGGCCTCCCAAAGTACTGGGATTATAGGCTTGAGCCCCCGCGCCCGGCCACAGTTAATATATATATATATATATTTTAAAAATCAATATTCAACTTTTAGCTTTTGAAAGTCTGCACATTTATTAAGTTTATTACTAAGCGTTTTACACTTTTACTCAGAGTCCCCCCCTCCTTTTTTTTTTTTAACATTAAAACTGCTCAAGTTCCAATTGGCTTTTTTTTTCCCCCCAGGTGGACCTTTATTTGCAGGAAAGCGTCAGGAACAAAAGGCTCTTCAGTGGTAGTTATTTATTGAGCGGTCACTAGATACCTAGTATGGTGATTATTCCTTTACACACACTATCTCATTTAATGATAAAGTATCTCCATCAGGCTGGTACAACTTTTATTCCCGTTTCACACATGCTCTGAGATCCCACGCTCTGAGTCGAAGAACTTGACAAAAACCACCCAGCAGCTGGTAGGCGGATTTGATTCCAAGTTCATGAATCTCCAAAACTATCACAAAAGTCAATCAGCCAAGAGGACAACCCGATGCTATGCCATCAGATGGATTGATTCAAGAGAATGCCTTTCCCAGCGCAATCAACTGAATTAAAAAGACAATGCTTTCCATCCACGGGACCCTCCAAAAAAACAGGTTTTTCCTCCAATGTAGGGCGCGGATCACTACTCTGCAGGAACACAGTCAATACCAGTGACTTATTGAGCCTTCTTTAGAATTAGGGACTCGTCGATAAGCAAGAGAGGCTTTTCCGAAGATTTGGTGGGCACTGTCCTTTTGGAAATCTACCTCCCCATCGCAGGGCAGGCTTAAAAAAGAAAGCAAGAGCGAAAAACAGGTGGAACCGAAGTGAGGTTGGTTGCAGCAGTGCACGCGGCAGGCAGAACTTTCTGGGGGCGTCCAGCCCGCGCGTCTCCCGCGTGGTGCGCGCAGGTGGCGCCGCGATCTCTCTGGACACAGGTCGGCGGGGTGCCCAGAAGGCCACCGCGCGTCCCCGCGAAGGTGAGAGGAAGCGCTCCGCCGAGGCGAGGGCGGAGGGCGGGCAGGAAGCGGAGCCAGCGCTGGCAAAGAAAGACTCCCATTCCCAGCCCCCCGCCCCGCAGGGCGCAGGACGCCGGCGGCGCATGCGCGAGGCCCGGCCCCCAATTCCCCCAGCGAGGGAGGGAGGCCCCGGCGGCCGGGAGGCTGGAGCCGCGGCGGGACCCGGGCGCACGCAGGGGCGCGGCGGCGGCCGGGGCCAGCCGGGCTGCGGAGGCGGCCGTTCAGAGTGCGCAGCGCCCCGGGCGGGCGTCCAGCCGCGGGCAGGCACCCGAGGGCGCCGCCGGCTCGGCCCGGGAGGGGCCCGGCGCCCGCAGCCCCCCACGCCCAGAGAGGGATGCGTGAGTGTCGCCCCGGCTCGAGGGCAGGATGTGGGAGCAGGACAAAGGCTGGGCGGCGGGGGAGGAGTTGGGGACGGCAAGCCGGTGGTCGCCGCCGAAGCCCCAGTCTCGGGCGAGCTAGCGGAGTCGGCAACTTTCTCTGCAACTTTTGCGAAAGGGAAGATAAAAATTCTGCAAGTTGCCGCACAGCTCGAGATCGCCCCGCGGCCAGCGAGCGGAGGGAGGGGGCACCTCAGCCTCCCCGGACGGGAGGCGACCCCCGGCTCCGCTGAGCGGCGCAGGAGGGGGCGCCCGTCCGGGCCCCGGGCCAGGGGCAGGCAGGATGGGGAACCCGGGGTCGGAGCCGGGGGCGCGCTCCGGCCGCTGAAGTTGCCCATGTCCACTCAGGCTGCGCCCGGAGATCCCGGTAGCCTCGGATCGCGGCGCTGCGTACGCGATGATGGATGAGCCGTGGTGGGAAGGACGCGTCGCCTCGGACGTCCACTGCACCCTGCGCGAGAAGGTCAGGCCCTCCCCGCCCTTGTCACTGGCAGGATTGGGTAGTCAGTCTCTTTCGCTCTCAACTCTTGTATTCTCAAGTCGCCCCGCGTGGAAACTCAGAACTCCCACGTGCCTTTCTTTCCTTCTCCCAGAGTGTCTGAGGTTCGCGGGGTTAGAGGAGACTGGAGATTTTGGAGAGATTGAAGTTGGTTTTTCTGATTAGGAGCTTAGAGCTTCCGACCAACTACAGAGATGGTCACCATCTCTGAGGCAGTAAGTCCCATTATTGCGATGTATTCATAGTATGACCGCCCCTAGATTATTTTAAATGGTGCTTGAATGGGCCTTTACACTATTGTGTATTCATTCTTATGTGTAATTAAAAAATACATGTATGCGTATATCTAGCAAACTCTGTATAAGATAAATGGAGCGATTTTCCATTATTGTAATAATGATGTAGTGGTGTCTTCTAAAATAAATTTATTTAAGTAGAAATAGTGACTATGTATAAAGCAATACAAATACTAGGTCGGCTGGGCACGGTGGCTCACATCTATAGTCCCAGCTACTCAGGAGGTGGAGGTGGAAGGATCACCTGAGTCCAGGAGGTCGAGGCTGGAGTGAGCCATGATCATGCCACTGAACTCTAGCCTAGGCAACAGAATGAGACCCCCATTCAAGAAAGAAGGAGAGATTAGGTAAATAGTTGTACAGGGATAACACAGTTACGGCCAAATACACACACACATCGAGGATGGGACTGATGACTGAAATTTAAGAAACCGCAGTCTAATTGAAAGAGGCTACCCAACTAGGAGGCTGAGGGGAAGGAAACATAAAGTCCCCTGCCAGTTTGCCTCCTGTGGCAGAAGGTGGGTGGGAGCTGCTGAAACGTGATCCCTGCACTCTCCTCCCGTCAAAGAGAGAAGAGCTGGGCCTTGGGGAGATGGAAGAGCCCGGGTGGAGGCCTGCACCCTGGGCGCATGTCTTCTCCAGCGCCTGGGCTGAGACCAGGAAGAGTGGTTTGGAGAACAGGTGTGAAGTGGGGACAAGACTGGTTTCTTGTGGCTGCCATTACAAAGTATCACCAGCTGGATGGCTTACTGCAGCAGGGATGTGTTTTCTCGCAGCTCTGGAAGCTGAAAGTCCAAGATGAAGGTGTTAGCAGGTTTGTGCTCCCTCTGATGGCTCTAGAGGATGACCTCTCCTTCTTCTTCAGTGTTGGTAGCTGTTGGCAATCCTTGGCATTCCTTGGCTTGTAGCCGTATCATTCCAGTCTCTGCCTCCATTGTCACAAGGTTCTATCTGTGTGTCTGTGTCTGTTTTCTCTTATAAGGAAACCAGTCCTTGGAATAGGGCCCGCCCTAATCCAATAGAATCTCATGGTAATTTAACTAATTGCATCTGAAATTAGTTAAATTAGGGTAGGGTCACATTCTGGAGTTCCTGGTTGACATGAATCTTGAGGGGATACTATTGAACCTAATTCAAAGAGGGAGAGGTCTTCCTAGTGGGGTGCCTGGGTCCCTACTCAGGTCCTAATTCAGCACATTTGTGCTGGTGTCTGTGGGAGCTCTGCTTAAACAGTCACCAGCTACGTGGGTGTTTTCCTCATTGAGCGATTGTCTTGTGGTCAAATTGGTGCTTTTTTCTTTCCCTGTACCTGCTGATCTAGTTCTTGTGTTGCCGGGTGAGGACGCAGCTTTCCTCTTCTTCCCAGAGCAGAGTTCCCAAGGTGCAGCACATTCTAGGCATCTGGAGAAGAAAGCCAGGTCTTGGTGGTTCTGTTAAACAGCAGGGAAAGTGGTGGTGGGTGTGCAAGACCTGGCAGCAGGGTTTTGGTCCTTCCCGGAGTTGGTGGCTGAGTGGAGTGAGTGAGGGCCTTCCTGGAAATTGGGCTTTCTTGTTTGTCATGGGCTCGAGTGGTTATCATTTCTGCTCACAGCTGTGGAGGAATGACTTTGATCTGATTTGCCCCTTTCTAGAGGGAAGGATTTCTTTTTTCTTTCTTTCTTTTTTTGAGTCGGAGTCTCACTCTGTCACCCAGGCTGGAGTGCAGTAGCACAATCATGGCTCTCCACAGCCTTGACCTCCAGGGCTCAGGTGGTCCTTCCGCCTCAGCCTCCTGAGTAGCTGGCACTTCAGGCACGTACCACCATGCCTGGCTAATTTTTTTTTTTTTTTTTTTAGTTGGAGTCTCACTCTGTTGCCCAGACTAGAGTGCAGTGGCCACTCCCGGCCACCGCAGCCTTGACCTGTTGGGCTTCTGCGATCCTTCCGCTTCAGCCTTCCAAGTAGCCAGAATTACAGGCATGCGCTACCATGCCCAGCTGATTTTTTTGATTTATTGTAGAGATGAGGTCTCGCTGCCCAGGTGGGTTTCGAACCCGCGGGCTCAGGCAATCCACTCACCTCAACCTCCCAAAGGCGCGGGATTACAGGCTGAACCACCAAGCCCAGCTTAATTTTTTTTTTCTTTCTGTAGAGACAAGGTCTCACTGTGTTGTCCAGGCTGATCTCGAACTCCTGGGGTAAAGCAATCCTCCCACCTCAGCCTCCCAAATTGCTAGCATTATAGGCGTGAGCCACTGTGCCCTGCTGAGGGAAGAATTTCTGAGAGCAGTAAACAACATCAGTTCAGTTACCTGAGAGTCCCTTACCCTTTCTGTGTACTGAGGGTGTTCTAAATTTTCCTCCAGCTGCTCAAAGAAGCAAGAAAGTAATTTCTCCATTCATTGTTCTTTACCTGTGCCACAGGGCCATATTACTTTACTTTTGGGCTGCCCACCTTTGAGGGAAGCTGGGTCTGTTCCAGTTGTACAGGTTACAAATAGAAAACTCACTAAGGGATTGATTCCTGGGATCACCATATCTTGAAGCTGGTCTTATAACACAAATCTCAAGTTCCTTTGGTTGTAATATCCCACCTCCTCAAAATATTGCTAATTTTTTTTGTCTTCACTTTATTTTCTCTCCCTCTTCAAAGAAGATGCTACTTAAGAAAATTTGAGGTCAGTTGTGATGGCTTATGCCTGTAATCCCAGCATTTTGGGAGGCTGAGACTGGAGGACTGCTTGAGGCTATAAGTTGAGACCAGCCTGGGCAACATAATGAAACCCCCGTCTCTATTTTAAAAACAAAACAAAACCGGGCACAGTGGCACGCATCTGTAGTGCCAGCTATTTGGGAGACTGAGATGGGAGGATCGCTTGAACCCAGGAGTTGGAGGCTGCGGTGAACTATGGTCAATGCCACTGCATTCCAGCCTGGGTCAGAGAGCAAGACTCTGTCTCAAAAAAAAAAAAAAAAAAAAGAAAGAAGGAAAGAAAAGAAAAAAAGAAAAAGAAACTTTGGTTTCATGAAGAGTTGACTGAGGGAAATGAAGACTGAGAAAACCCAGTGTCCATGCTGTCCTCTTCTTTCTTGAGCAAGAAGGATCTTTCTTGAGGACTGGATCTTTGTTTTTCCCAGGCAGGTTAGTTTTTTTTTTTAGTCACTCATTTGTTCTGGTAATGTATTTCTAACACTTAGAACAACTTTACAAGTCCCTGGAACCCAGCAGACACTTACTCTTTGTTGAATGTTGCCAGTTGAATACAAAGCATGTTTACATAATGCTGTGTAATTGTCACCGTGGAACCACAAGCAGTTATCCTTACATGACTGACTGATGCAAAGCTGGGATCATGGAGGCAGAGGGAGCCTCACTTTGTCAGATGTGAGATTCCAGCCTGGCATCTTGCTGTCATGTGTAAAAAATGAGACACCATGGAAGTGAGCCTTGGTGTTGCATGGAAACTGGTGATGGCAGTGACACCCCAAGCTGCTTATTTAACCTCTCCAAACTCCTCTAAATCTGGCCCCTGTCATCCATTCTTCCTGCAATAGCCAGAATTTAGATTGTGTCACTTCCCTGCTTAAAGATCTTCAATGTCATCCCACTACACTTAACAGAAAATTGCCAGTCCTGGCTGAGCACAGTGGCTCACGCCTGTACATCCAACACTTTGGAAGGCCAAGGTGGGAGGATTACATGAGCCTGGGAGTTTGAAACCAGTCTGGGCAACGTAGTGAGATTTCATCTCTACAAAAAATCAACTGCATGTGATGGTACGCCCCAGCTACTTAGTAGGCTGACGTGGGAGGATCACTTGAACCCAGGAGTTGGAGGCTGCAGTGAGCCGTGACCATGCCACTGCACTCCAGCCTAGACAATAAAGTAAGACCCTGACTAACAAAAATAAAAAATTCCCAGTCCTGACAAGAGGCAAGGACGGGGCAATATAGCAAGACTCTGTCTCTATAAAAAAGTAAAAAAAATTAGCCAGGTGTGGTGGTGCGCTTGTAGACCCAGCTACTCAGAAGACTGAGACAGGAAGATCCCTCAAGGCTGCAGTGAGCTATGGTCGCGGCCACTGCTTGGGCGACAGAGTAAGACTGTGCCCCTTAAAAAAAAAAATCCCAGGCCAGGCATGGTGGCTCACCCCTCTAATCCCAGCACTTTGGGAGACCGAGGCGAGTGGATTGCCTGAGCCTGCGGGTTCGAGACCCGCCCAGGCAACTTGGAGAGACCTTGTCTCTACAATAGATCAAAAACTAGCTGGGCATGGTAGTGCACGCCTGTAGTTCCGGCTACTTGGAAGGCTGAGGCGGAAGGATCACCTGAGCCCAGCAGGTCGAGGCTGCGGTGGCTGGGAGCATGCCACTGCCCTCCAGCCTACGCGACAGAGTGAGACTCCAACTCAAAAAAAAAAAAAAAAAAAATTCCCAGTGCTTACTGTTCTTGGAATACCAACATAATCTGTTCCTTCCCCCACCCTGCTCTGAGACCTTGTCTCCTCCCCGCTCCCCACACTTCACTACTTTGACCCGTACTGGCCTCCTTTCCTTTCCTTGATCAAGTCAAGCTTATTCATGTCTTGGGGACTTTGCACTGCCTGCTTCCTCTATTTGTGTCCACATTTCTTATTTGTGTCGCACAGTTGCCCACCTTAATCTATTACTGCCTCCCCATGTCACTCTATCAAGTCACCCTGTTTTTTCTCTAGAGCATTCACCAGTATCTGGAATGAGCTTCTGCTTGTTTGAGGTCTTCCCCTACACTAGAACACTTGCTGCACAAGGGCAGACCTGTGTCTGTCCTGCTCCGTGCTGGCGCCTCTGTGCCCAGAATGCAGCTTCCCAATATGAATGGAATGGTGAGAAGAACGAATGTCAGTTTCTCCTCTTCCCCTTCTGTAAACTGGGAGAAATGTTTTATAGGGATATCATGATTAAGTGAGAACTGAAGGACGGCGTGAGTCACGTGGCAGGTATGTGGCAGGTATTGTGCCTTTCCTCTTAAGGTTGCCATAGGAGACAGACAGCCTGCTTCCCATAGTGCATGCCTGCGTGAGGCTTCAGGTTTGTGGCCATCCTCCAGGGAGTTCACAGCTGTGATAGGTGATCCTAGTGAGAAAGGCATTGTTATCCCATTGGGCCATTGGACTGGTTGGGAATGAAGTTGAAAAAGGCAGCAGTTGGCCAAAAAAATCATGTATCCCAGCCGGGCTTAATGGCACACACCTGTAATCCTGGCAATTTGGGAGGCCAAGGTGGGAGGATTGCTTGAACCCAGAAGTTTGAGACCAGCCTACCCAGCATAGCAAGTCCTTTTCTCTACAAAAATTAAAATATTAGCTGGGCCCGTAGTCCCAGCTACGCGAGAGACTGAGGTGAAAGGATTGCCTGAGTCCAGGAGGTTGATACCAATCTGGGTAACATTATGAGATCTCGTCTTTACAAAAATTTTAAAATTAGCCATGCGTGGCGCCGTGCTCCTATAGTTCCAGCTACTTGCTACTCGGGAGGCTAAGGCAGAAGGATTGCCTGAGCCCAGGAGGTCAAGGCTCATTGAGCCATGATTGTGCCACTGCACAGAAGCCTGGGTGAGAGAGTAAGACTCCAACTAAAACAAACAAAAAACCAGAGCTGTTTTTTTCCCCCTCAAAGGATGCATCCAGCTGAGTTTAACATTAATACGGTCTTGAAGCTGGGCTCGGTGGCTCAGCCTGTAATCCTGCGCCTTGAGAGGCTGAGGTGAGTAGATTGCCTGAGCCCGCGGGTTCGAGACCCGCCTCGGCAACTTGGAGAGACCTCATCTCTACAATGAATAAAAAAAATTAACTGGGTGTGGTAGTGCACTCCAGTCTGGGTGACAGAGTGAGACTCTGACTCAAAAAAAAAAAAAAAAAAAAGGGTCTTGAATCCAAGAACTAACAGATTTTGGCAAATTCTGAGTACACATGATGAAATCAGGGCCTGGGATACCACTCAGCTTGAGGGCCCCCTCCTCATCCTTTAGGCCTCCACGGTGTGTCCTCGTCCCAGTCTCATGCTTATTTCTCTCATGGTCTTGGTTACCCTGTGTAACTTGTCCTATCTATACTGTGAGCTCCTTGCAGACATGGGGTGTGCCCTGTACCTCAGCATTCCCAGACCAGTGTCTGCCACAGAGAGAGAGACCTCGGGGTGCCCACTGCCTTACCTGACACAGGCACCGGCATTGTGAGGGCATGGAAGGGTGAGACCAGGCCCAGGTGGACTCTTTTGGGATACACTGAATGGCTGTGCAGGAACACTTCCCAGGAATCCTACATCGACTCTTTGGCATTTACCAGGAGATGCCCCTCCCCTGGCCAGGGCAGTTTGTGCGTGAGTAGCCACTGTGTTGGCTGTGGTGCCCAGCACAGGGCCTGGTGGAGGATGTCTCCCCCACTTCCTACAGACTTACATGTTCTCAGACAACACTGCCAGAAGTTAGAAAAAGAATTATCCACAAGAGTGGATTAACCAGCCCAGATCAAAGTACTGTTTCAGGATCTTAGGAAAATGACTGTAGGTTGAGCCCAGATGATAGAAATCTAAATATAATTCCTTCCAGACCTCTGTCAGGAGGTTCCATTTTTCTTCCCTAATTTTTTTTTTTTTTTTGAGTTGGAGTCTTACTTCGTTGTCCAGGCTGGAGTGCAGTGGCATGCTCATGACCCCGCAGCCTCGACCTGCTGGGCTCAGGTGATCCTTCCACCTCAGCCTTCCAAGTAGCTAAAACTACAGGCACGTGCCACCACGCCTGGCTAATTTTTTGATTTATTGTAGAGGTGAGGTCTCACCAGTTGCCCAAGCTGGTCTTGAACCAGTGGACTCAGGCAATTCTCGTGATTTAAGGCTTCTTGGGTATGTGGAAGACTTTCTGGGTATAGGGATTTTGGGAGTTCTTGGGAAAGAAAAGATCTTTCTCTTCCTCCCAAGCCCTGCTTGATGTGACCTGGTAGGATTACCTTCCTGGGCTCTGGGGAGCTGTCCCTCTTCTCCCAGGATCGGAGTCACATGATACCTTAGGGGTCTTCTCACCCCACCTCAGATGTGAGATCTGTAGAGCAACCAGCCACCTAATGCATTTTTCCTACCCTTCCTGAAGCCTACTTGAGTGAATACTTCCAGGACTTTAGCTGGGTGCGACCACGTTTCCTGCACCAGTGACCTGATAAAAGACATTTTTACTGATTTGTGACTGTATTTATGCAAAGATCTTCCAGAATACAAACAAAAATTTTGTTTGGGCCTGGCACGATGGCTCACATCTGCAATCCCAGCAACTTTGGGAGGCTGAAGCGGGGGACATCATTTGAGGCCAGGAGTTTGAGACCAGCCAGGGCAATGTAGTGAGACCCCCATCTCTACAAAAAAAAATTTTTTTTAATTAGCTGGCTATGGTAGTGTGCAACTGTAGTCCTAGCTGCTTGAAAAGCTGAGGTGAGAGGATTGCCCTGGGAGTTGGAAGCTCCTGCAAGCTGTGATTGTGCCACCACATTCCATTCCAGCCTGGATGGCAGAGTAAGACCCTGCCTCTAAAAAAAAAGGAAGAAAAAGAAAAAAAAATAGTTCAGTGATACTAATGTCGGTAGCTGCTGTTTATTGAGCACTTATTGCATTTTAGGCATTATGCCAACATGCTTTCCTCTGTTCTCGTTTTCTCCTCACTTTGGCCCAAGTGTTTGGATTAACCCCATTTTACAGATGGGTAAGCGTCATGAGATGAAGCCTCTGATTGTATCAAAGCTTGAAAGTGAATTCATTTGAAGAAACATTCATTTTAACAAAGAATGGCAGTACAGTACCACACGGGGAAAAATGGAGATTCCGTCATCCATGATGCTGTAGGCTCTTGTGCTTTAGTTTGTTTTATGATGGTCTCCAAGAGATGTTCTCTCCCTAAATCACCCTGAAAAGCTAGCTACTGAGGGTGCAGGCATTGGGGAAGGGCTGATTGCTGGGCCAGAGCCTCCATTTTTGGTCCCGATGGGAGACATGCCTGGGCCTCCCCTGTGTATGCTTCTCACCATGAAGTGACTTGCCTGTGCCGTTGCCTGTCTCTGCCTTGCTGCAGAAAAGGACCCCTCAGAGTCCTCCTCCCTGGCCTGCACTCTGACAGCTGGATGGTGAAACGGTCCCATCCCAGCTCTGTCCTCCGCCCCTGGTTGACCTGTGCCATTTTCTAACAACCTCGGAAGCTTCCCATCCTGTTGTCTCTTCCAACATCCGTATCCTTCAGTTGGGCTTTCATTCTCTCCCTTTCCTTTTGGGGTTCTGTACCCTCAGATGGGCGGTTCTCCCCCAAATCCCAAGACCTACCAGATCTACCCATGAGGAAGTATTCCAGAGCTGGCAACTGAATGCATCTGCCCAGCTTGGTTCCAGAAAAGTATCCTTCAGGCCTTTCTGACCCGGATGCTGGTTCTGCAGTCTCTTACCTCCTCTACTGACAGGACTGCTGTTGGGCTGTGGTCTTCAAGTGAGGCCCTAAGCAGTCTGTCCTCATGGCCCCTTCCTGGAGGTGAGGCACGGGGCTCATAGTACAAGGAGGAGTTTCCTGCAATCCAACCTGCAGAGGTGATTCGAGCTGCCGTAGAAGATGCATATGGGGAGTGGAAGATGGATTGGGAAAGATTAAAAACCGCAAATAAAATTGGGGGTCAGATGGGATCTTATTCAAGATGGTGTTCAGCCAGGCGCAGTGGCTCACGCTGTAATCCCAGCACTTTGGGAGGCCGAGATGAGAGGATTGCCTGAGCAACTTTGATGAGACCTCATTTCTACAACAAATCAAAAAATTAACTGGCTGTGCTGGCATGCATCTGTAGTTCCAGCTACTTGGGAGGCTGAGGCGGAAGGATCGCCTGAGCCTGGCAAGTCTAGGCTGCGGTAGCCATGAGTGTGCCATTGCACTCCAGCCTAGGCGACAGAGTGAGATTCTAACTCAGAAAAAAAAAAAAAAAAGATGGTGTCCAATTTGAGACTCCCTGACTCCAGTGCCTCACCTGTGTTCTAGGAAGCTGGTGACAGTACTGAATCAGAACTTGGCATTGTCACTGAGTCTTTTAGGTCTTCCTGTTCCAAAATTCTCCGTGTGTTCAACACCCACTCAGGACCCAGTCTCTGTGCGCCTTATCTGTAGAAGAAGCCGATTGTCATTAAAGGCTTCCTTTCGCCTATAAAACCAGGACAGAAGTCCCTGCCCCACCCGCCTCCCAGGTGTCCCCGGGAGAAAATGGGTGTGGGTGCACTCCATCAGCCTCCAGGGCCTCCAGACTGTGGGATGGGCACGGGACTTGGTTGGGCACCCTGGTTGGCTGCAGAAACCTGTGCTCTCTGAGGGAGGGAGGACATTTAAGGCTTCGAGTTGGCCCTGTGCCCTTGTCCTTGACTTGTTCTTTGTCTCCCTAAATCACACAGTCCCTTGGGTAAAGGGAGGGCAGCCAACAATTCTCCTGTGTGTCTGAGCACCTGGCAGAGGTGACACTGCCTGCTGTTCTCTCTTTCTTTGTTTTTTTTGGTTGTTACGCACACATACATGCACACAAAGTGTTTGTCTCTGAAAGTGCAAGAGTAAATCCAAGCAAACAGAAGAAAGTAAAATTCCCCCCAAGCCGGGCTCAGTGACTCAGCCTGTAATCCCGCGCCTTTGGGAGACTGAGGTGAGTGGAATGCCTGAGCCCGCGGGTTCGAGACCCGCCTGGGCAGTGAGACCTCATCTCTACAATAAATAAAAAAAAAATCAGCCGGGCGTGGTAGCGCATGCCTGTAATTCTGGCTACTCGGAAGGCTGAGGCGGAAGGATTGCCGGAGCCCAGCAGGTCGAGGCTGCGGTGGCCGGGAGCGGCCACTGTACTCCTGTCTGGGCGACAGAGTGAGACTCCAACTCAAAAAAAAAAAAAAATTCCCCACATAGTCCCACCACTTTGAAACAATCTCTGATGACATAATTGGTCTCATGTTCTTTTGTGTCTCATCAATACATGTTCATTTTGGATTTATTTTAGTAAAAATGGAAACTGTCTTGTCTTTAAACACTTTATTTCCCCTGTGCGCCTTTCCGTGTCATTTTTCTCCCCCAATTCCTGATTATTGGATGCTAGCAAAATATTAGACACAATCAATCGTATTTGTTTAGAAGAAATAACACATGAATATGGTAAAAAAAGAAATCATGGCCGGGCATGGTGACTCATGCCCATAATCCTCCTATCACTTTGAGAGGCCAAGGCAGGAGGATTGTTTGAGGCCAGGAGTTTGAGACCAGCCTAGACAATGTAGCAAGACTTTATCTCTATTAAAAAAAAAAAAAATTAGCTGGGCATAGTGGTGCATGCCTGTAGTCCCAGCTACTCGGAAGGCTGAGGCAGAATGATCCCTTGAGCCCAGCAGGTCGAGGCTGTGGTGAGCCATGATCGTATCATTGTGCTCCAGCCTGGGTGACAGAGTGAGACGCTGACTCAAAAAAAAAAAAAGACATCATCCTATAAAAAGGGCAGATGGTGAAAAGACTTCGTGCCACCCTGTCCCCTAATTTCTCTTCCCAAACAGTATCACGGATCCCACTTTCTTGTGAGTTTTTCAAAAGCTGGTGAGTGCATAAACAAGCATAAATTGTATGTGTTTTGACACAAATGGTAGTATCATTATACACTTTCCTTTACCATTTCATTATTTTAATATTTAGATTTTAATAATCTAAATAATGTTTATGAAACTGTAAAATAGGAACTCCATGAACGGAAATTCTGCTCATTGTAATGATAATGGTAAATTGTGGATACTCAAATTTGTGTTGAATGAATTGATAACATATTTCCTTTTGGTTATTTTCTTTCTTTTCTTTTTTGAGTTGAGGTCACACTCTGTTGCCCAGGCTGGAGTGCAGTGGCACATCACAGCTTATAACTGCCTTGCTTTTAGTTGTTTTCTATTCAGATATACACATTCTATTTTACTTTACAGAAATGCCATGAAGTAGATCATAGTTTCATAACTTATTTTTTTTCTTAACTGCATGTGCTAAATAACTTTCTATGTCATTAACTGTTCCACCATCCCATGGGTAATGTTTCATTTCATGGATGCACCATGATTTGACTGACTCATCTCCTTGTTGGATATTTGCAAAGAACTGCTTACTCATTTTTTAAAAATTGAAGTATAATTTACATATAATAAAATATACAGATCTTAAGTGAATGTACAGTTTTACAGCTTACAGTGAGTTTTGACAAATGTGTGCAGTCACATAACCACCACCATGATCAATGCAGGACATTGCCATCAACTAGGAAGCTCTCCATCAGTCAAGCCCATCCTGCCCCCAACCCCAGGCAGTAGGTACTGGTCTGCTTTTTTGCTGTTGTAGATTTGATTTGTCTCTTCTTGAGTTCTACATAAATGGAGTGATGCCAGTCTTTTTTTTTTCACCTAATGTAATGCTTTTGAGATTCATCCATGTTATTGTGTCCATCAGGAGTTTAGTTTGATTGCTGAGTACTGTTCCGTTGTATGTGTGTAACAATTAGTTCATCCATTCCTCCTCAGACCGCCTTTGGGCTGCTTCTGGTGTACCTTGACTTTACACAACACTGCTTGGTGATCCTTGAGCATGCCCGTGGGGATACATTGCTGAGATGGAAGTGCTGGTCACAGGTCCTGGTCTTAAGAGCCTTGGTTATCACCAGCTAATAAGATTCCAAAAGGTGGCCCCGGTTTACTCTTCCACCAGTAGTGTGGAAGAGTGTCTGTTTCCCAAGCTGGGCACAGTGGCTCATGTCTGTAATCCTAGCACTTTGGGAGGCAGAGGTGAAAGGATTGCCTGAGCCCAGGGGTTTAAGACCAGCCTGGGCAACTTGGCGAGACTTTGTCTCTACAATATATAAAAAAAATTAGCTATGCATGGTGGCAAATGCCTATGGTTCCAGCTACTTGGAAGACTGAGGCTGAAGAATCACCTGAACCCAGCAGGTCAAGGTTGCTGTGTCTGTGAACTTGCAACTGCATTCCATCCTGGGCAACAGACTGAGACTCCCACTAAAAAAAAAAGAAAGAAAAAAAAAAGAATGCCTGCTTCCCAGCAACTTTGCTAATTCTGAATATTATTATTTGAAGAAAAAATGAGTGTCTCATTGGCTGCTTTTAAAAGAAGCAGGATCTGGGTGTGATGGCAAACCTGTAGTCCCAGCTACTCCGGAGGTGAGGCAGGAGAATCACTTATTTCCAGTAGTTCCAGGCTGCAGAGAACTGTGGTTACACTCTGGCTTTCCAACCTAGGCAACAGAGTGAGCCCCTGCCTCTTAAAAAAAAAAAGGGGGCCAGGCCTAGTGGGTCAAGTCTGTAATCCCAGCACTTTGGGAGGCTGAGGTGAGAGGATTGCCCGAGCCCACGGGTTCGAGATCAGCCTGGGCAGGCGAGACCTCATCTCTACAATAAAATCAAAAAATTAGCCGGGCGTGGTAGCGCACATCTGTAATTCCGGCTACTCGGAAGGCTGAGGCGGAAGGATCGCCGGATCCCAGCAGGTCGAGGCTGCAGTGGCTGGGAGCAGCCACTGCACTCCAGTCTGGGTGACAGAGTGAGACTCCAACTCAAAAAAAAAAAAAATTAACCAGGTATGGTGGTGCGTGCCTGTAGTTCCAGCTACTTGGAAGACTGAGGTGGAAGGATCATTTGAGCTAGCAGGTTGAGGCTGCAGTGGTCCAACTTGGGCAACAGAGTGAGACTCCAACTCAAAAAAAAAAAAAAATCAGAAACCCACCAGAGGATGGCAAGGCGAGGGAACGGGAACTCAGAATCCTTTCCAGGATGCACGGAGCCCTGTCTGCAACAGGGGCCCAGTCTGAGACTTGCATCAGGGCCTGGGCCAGGGCTGCTCAGGTGACCTGGCTGGATAACTCCTCCCACTCCCTCTTACTTAGTCATTATGGGTGCTGCTCCTGTCCACAGGGCGGTCATTTGGTAACTAGATTTTTCAGAGGCAGAATCTGAATTGCCCTGAGGAACTGAGTTCCTTGTAGGTCCTGGCCCCTGGGCATTCTTATGATGGGACATCTACATCATGCCACCAGCTACTTAGTCCGGAGGTGGTCATCAGGTGATTTAGGTGGATAGGATGGGGAGAAACAAGATGGGAGGGAACAGAAGCATCAGAAATGAGATAGATTCAGTTACTGTAAGGAAAAGTTGCAGGTAACTTTCATGTTCATCGGAAGGAAATTGGTGACACTGTTGTTCATCCATGCACTAAAATTTGGTGGCAGCTGGGCACAATGGCTCCTGCCTGTAATCCCAGCACTTGGAGAGGCAGAGGCAAGAGGATTGCGTTAGCCCATGGGTTCGAGACCAGCCTAGGCAACTTGGTGAGACCTCATCTCTACAGAAAATTTAAAAATTAGCCAGGCATGGTGGCACACACCTGTAGTCCCAGCTCCTTGGAAGGCTGAGCTGGGAGGATTGCTCAAGCCCAGGAGGTCAAGATTGTGGTGAGCCGTGATCGTGCCACTGTACTCCAGCCTGGGTGACAGAGTGAGACCCCAACTCAAGTATAAAATAAATAAAATGGTGAAGTCAGTTAGATACAACATGGTAGATAGCCTTGCTTTCCATGACAATGGATTTTTCTGGTCCTTGGGAAAAAAATCCAAACAATTCAGAGCATTTATGACCCTTTAGAGTTGGCTAATTTTTTTTATTTTTTGCAGAAATGAGGTCTTGCTGTGTAGCCTTTTTATTAAGTTTTTATTATAGAAATGTTTAAAGTTACATGAAAGTAGAGAGAATAGTCGAAGGAATTCCCACGTATCCTCCTCCCAGCCTCGGTGCCTGTTTCATCTGTTCCCCAGACAGCATGGCATTTTACCCATAAATATCACTTACAGATGAGGGCTTTGTAAAAAACACAACACTGGATGGAATTGGAGAACATCATCCTAAGTGAACTAATGCAGGAACAGAAAACCAAACACTGCATGTTCTAACTTATAAGCAGGAGCTAAAGTAAGGATCTACAAAGGCATAGAGAATGGTATAATGGGTATTGGAGACTCAGAAGGGGGAGAGAAAAAGGGGTGGAGGGACAAAAAATCACCTGTCGGGTCCACTGGGCACTGATGAGAATGGTGGATACATGTAAAGCCCAGACTTCACCTCTATGCAATGCAACCATGTAATCAAAAACTATCTGTATCCCCTAAAGCTATTGAAATAAAGAAAACAGGGCCAGGCACTGTGGCTTACTCTTATAATCTCAGTACTTTGGGAGGCCCAGGTGAGAGGATTGCCTGAGCCTGCAGGTTCGAGACCAACCTGGGCAACTTGGCGAGACCTCATCCTTACAATAAATAAAAAAATTAGCCAGGCATGGTGGCATGTACCTGTAGTTCTAGCTACTTGGAAGGCTGAGGCGGAAGGATTGCCTGAGCCCAGCAGGTCAAGGATGCAGTAGCCATGAGCATGCCACTGCACTCCAGCCTGAGTGACAGGATGAGACTCCAATTAAAAAAAAAAAGAAATAAAACAACAACAACATGACAACTGTGCTGCTATCACACCATAACAAAATTACCAATAATTTATTAATGTCTTCTGTTGTCCATTCCATATTCACTTTCCCCCTGAGGCTTTTATAGTTTATTTGTTCATTTGACCATTATCCAGATAAGGTCCCTGCAATACATTTTTTTTAAATGTCCCTATGTCTTTTGCCCTCCCCCGCCATCCCTTAAAAATCTTTTTTTCTTGCCATTGATTTTCTTAGTTATTTATTTTTAGAAACAGTGTCTTGCTTTCTTTTCCAGGCTGGAATACAGTGGCACAATCAGCTTACCACAGCCTTGAACTCCTGGGCTCAGGTGATCCTCCTGCCTCAGCTTCTCAAGTAGCTGGGAGTACAGGTACCCACCACCAAGCTCAGCTAATTTTTTAATTTTTATTTTGGTAGAGGCGGGAGTAGAGGCTATGTTGCCCAGACTGGTCTTGAACTCTGGCCTCAAGCAGTCATCCCTGCTCGACCTGGGATTACAGGCATGAGCCACCACGCCTGGCTATTTCTGCAATGATTTGATGAAGATCTGGCTCCCTCCCTAGATGGTAGACCCATAAGGGAAGGCACTGGGTCTCTCTGGTTCTAATTAGAGTGACTGTTCCCTCCATGAGGATGTTCTCATCAGGGACACCTTATCTGACTGACGTCTGGATGGTGCAGCCCACACACTACCTTCCTGTACTTCACTGTCAAAACGGCCTTGGGGATAGATAACACAGCTACTCACAATTCCATCGTGCTGGTAGAAAAATGGCCTCCAATGGAGTTAAACATTTGGCCAGAGTCCTCCCTTTAAGTGGGAGAGCTGGGACCTTAAAATGTTTCGATCTGCTGTCCTCAGAGTCTGACCTTAGACACTACACACATGAAGCAGAGGAATTGCAGCAGCCTTGAAGTCGGGGGTAGTGTAATGTGGACTTCCCCTCTGCAGAGCCAACACCCTGGGCAGTCACCAAGCTAGGTGAGAAGGTGGGGGTTAATGGCACAGAGCTGGTGACCCTGTGTTGAAATCGCTCTTGATTTCTCCTTTTGTGTTAACTTTCGATTTTGAAATCATTTCAAACTTAGAAAAGAGTTGCACCCATAGCACGCAATATTGTGGACATTTTAGCACATTTGCCCTGTCAGTCTCTTTTTCTCTGTTTATGCATTTCTCTTCCTGAGCCAGTTGCAGAAATAATGCCCCATTATTCCTTAATATTTCAGAGTTTATTTCTCATGGTTACTTTTTTTTTTTTAGTTGAAGTCTCACTCTGTCACCCAGACTCGAGTTCAGTGGTGTGATCATGGCTCACCACAGCCTCCACCTCTTGGGCTCAGGCAATCATCCTTCTGCCGCAGCCTCCCAAGTAGCTGGGATTATAGGTTCATGCCACCATGCCTGACTAATTGTTTTATTTTTTGTAGAAGTGAGGTATTGCTGTGTTGCCTAAGCTGGTCTTGAACTCCTGGGCTCAAGTGATCCTCTCACCTTGGCCTCCCAAAGTGCTGGGAATATAGTTATGAGCTACTGTGCCTGGGGTCTCATGATTACTTTTAAGATTGTCCATGAAGCAGTTTCTGGGGGAGTTTTTTGTCAAGACCACGAGGGACATCATGGGCATGTTTCAGATGAAGGAGATTCAGCATTCTGGTGGGAAGGAGGAAGCCTTGAGCCTGGGAAGACAGAATTCTGGCTTATTTCCTTAGCTTGGTTGGCATACAGCACCCGTGAAGTAGCCTTTATGTCTACTGATCATTTAGTGAGCCCCATGTATATCCTGCATACCCATGGGAGGCTCTTCCAGGAGAAACCATGACCTAGACCCTGCCCTGGGAGCCCTTAATGTCACTGAGGGGGATATAGTCATATAAAACCACTTACACCATATGTTAATGGCCATAATAGCTAGTGAATGTTAGTAATGAGAGTCCACGGTTAACGGGTGCTTACTGTGTGCTGAGAGCTTGAGTTCCTTTCTATGAGCTGAGTCCTCAGGCAACTGCTTCTAGAAGTTTCTATAATTTTACCCATTTTAGCTGGGCTCAGTGGCTCAGCCTGTAATCCCGCGCCTTTGGGAGGCTGAGGTGAGTGGATTGCCTGAGACTGCGGGTTCGAGACCCGCCTGGGCAACTTGGCTAGACCTCATCTCTACAATAAATAAAAATCAGCCGGGTGTGGTAACGCACACCTATAACTCCGGCTACTCGGAAGGCTGAGGCGGAAGGATCGCCAGAGCCCAGCAGGTCGAGGCTGTGGTGGCCGGGAGCGGCCACTGCACCCCAGTCTGGGTGACGGAGTGAAACTCCAACTCAAAAAAAAAAAAATTATACCCATTTTACAGATAGGGTGTGTGGAGTTTGGAGAGTCAGATAACTTCCCCAAGCCCACACAACTAGTAGGCAACCTGGCTCCAAATCTCACTCTTGTAACACTGTACTAAAGACGAGGTGGTCCCTTTGCCTCGAGAACTTGAAAAGCTTCAAGGAGGACGTGCTGTTGATGTGGGTTCAAGGGTGAGTAGAAACCTGCCAGGCAGAGAAAGGAGTGAAACTTATCTGCCAGCGTCCACAGCATCGCATATGAGTCATGCATCCCTGGCCTGCAAGGGACAGTCTTGTGACCGGGCTGGAGAGGAACCATGAGAGTTGGCTTTGGGGGTATGGAGCTTCCTAGATCTCTGTGCCTTATCCTGAGAGCCCGTGGAGGGCCGTGAGAGGTATGTGAGGAAGGGTGGGGCCAGTTCCCTGGAAATGGAGACTAGTATTAGGGCACCATAGCTGTCCAAAGATGGAGTCAGAGCCAAGGGCAGGAAGTGGGGAGATGTGAGGGGTTTAGACTATAGGGTCAAAAGGACCAACTGGTCAGGCATGATGGCACACGTCTATAATCCCAGCACTTTGGGAGGCCAAGATGAGAGGATTATTTGAGCCCAAGAGTTCAAAACCAAAAAAAAATTTTGAATAAGAAAACAAACTTTAGCCGGGCTCGGTGACTCAGCCTGTAATCCCGCGCCTTTGGGAGGCTGAGGTGAGTGGATTGCCTGAGCCCACGGGTTCGAGACCCGCCTGGGCAGCGAGACCTCATCTCTACAATAAATCAAAAATCAGCTGGGCGTGGTAGTGCATGCCTGTAATTCCAGCTACTCGGAAGGTGGCCGGGAGCAGCCACTGCACTCCAGTCTGGGCGACTGAGTGAGACTCCAACTCAAAAAAAAAAAGAAAAAGAAAAAGAAAACAAAATTTAAAAGGTGAATGTGAATATTGGCTGTGGGGATATTTGAGGAGCCTAAACTCACAGGTCAGATGGGGCCCAGTGAGGCCCGAGCAAGCATGTATGTGGCCACCATGGCTGTCTAGCAACTGCAGCCAGGCCTGGTGCAGCATTTGCCCAGGAAAGCAGCC
Source organism: Cephalopachus bancanus (assembly GCA_027257055.1). Classification (NCBI taxonomy): domain Eukaryota; kingdom Metazoa; phylum Chordata; class Mammalia; order Primates; family Tarsiidae; genus Cephalopachus; species Cephalopachus bancanus. The sequence goes on from JAPVLO010000236.1 coordinate 4,666,623, forward strand.
CTGGCTCCTGGAACGGGTAGGTGTGCTTGGAACTGGCCTGTCTGCCCCTTGCAAGGCGTATCAGGGACCTTGACAGATATGATGCCTGGAGTCTCCTTTTGCTCTGCTAGAAGGAAGCTGCAGGCTGGACTTCAGCAGTAGGGGATGTTAGCGGCACTGTTGGCCTCGTGTGCAGGGCAGTGTTGAAATACTGTTCCCGAGACCGTGGGGGTGCTTTACCGAAAATGCCTCCTTGAGCCTTATGAAGCAATCAAGGTGGGGAGGGGAAAGGGTGAGCCTCCTGCCTTGCTGGGCTTCCCTGTCTGTGCTGTGTACTCCTGAGGCCTCCCCTTTCTTTTTCCCTTGAGTTTGCAAGTCTCCACTTCCTCTTGGTCACCTTGGTTACACTTGGTGTTTCTTCACCTCTCTGCTGCTCTTTGTTCTCGGACACGACCCTGCTAGGTATTTCCCCGGCCACTGGCCTGGAGCCCAGATGCCAGGCTCTCTAGGGAGGCAGCATTGCCTGTCATGGGGACAGGCATGAGTGGGGCTCAAAGGAGAGCCCGAGTGGTTTCTCATGGTGGCGGGCATTCGAGCACCTCAGCCCCGTCCTGCACCTAGAGGTGTTATGAAGTGGTTGTCAAATCCAAGTGGTGACACAACCTGGCCAGCTCCTCTGATGTCAAGTCCAGGATTTGCCACAAACCTGCAATACAGCCTTGGCACTTGTACTTCTCCACCTCAGTTTCCTGGGTCTCAGTGCTAGTGCTGGGCCCACCTCAAGAGAAGGGGTATCACATGGAGCAAATGCCTACAGCAGGTTACAGTCATAAGGGGGAAGGTAGTCGCACAGGAGAGGGGGAAGCTGGCAAGTGTGTGCACAGAGAAACAGGACTGGGAGCATGGGTGCCTGGGTGTATATATGCCCCCAGTATTCTTCTGGTGGTGGGATTACTGGTGATTTTAATTCTGTTTATGCCCTTCTGTATTTTCTAAAATTTCTGTAATGATCAGGTATTTTGCAGTTAGTTAATTAAAGCATTATTTTGGGAGGAAAATACAAGCAAAACTACACTGTCATATGTGCCCCTAAAACACAGTAAGAACACTGGAGTTGGGCTGGACGCAATGGCTCAACCCTATAATCCCAGCACTTTGGAAGGCCGAGGTGAGAGAATTGCCTGAGTCCAGGGGTTCGAGACCAGCCTGGGCAACTTGGCGAGATCTCATCTTTACAATAAATCAAAAAATTAGCCGGGCATGGTAGCACATGCCCAGAGTTCCAGCTACTTGAAAGGCTAAGGCCAAAGGATCGCTTGAGCCCAGCAGGTCGAGACTGCAGGGGCTGAGTGTACCACTGCACTCCAGCCTGGGCAACAGAGTAAGACTCTAACTTAAAAAAAAAAAAAAGACACTAGAGTTGGAAGACAGAGATTCACTGGTGACCTTAAGCAAGTTGCCTGGTCTCTCTCAGCCATCCTTGTCTGGAATACTGGGATGCTGGTACTCTCACAACCCTTTCTTCAGGAAGATCTCGGGACTGTATACTACAGAACACACATTGAGAAACGTTGCCTTAGCAATGATTGCTGGGTGCATAGTTTATCATTTTTGAAGCTTCCAATCCTCGTGGGCCTGTTGGAAAATTAGAGAACAAAAATGCATGAAACACAGTGTCTGGCAAATGACATGTATAGATAAGCTTTCAAGTTATATATTTGTAACATATATCTGTATATACAGAGGGTGCCAAAAAATGTATACATGTTTTAAGAAAGAAAAAACTATTAAATTTGTAATAATCAATATATACCAATAACCAAAGATGAATACATGTCATGTTTGACTTCTGCAGTTACAAGAGATGCTCAAAGGTTACCATCAGTACCCAGACTCTTCTGATTACAGCAAACTAAAAGTAATATATAGATAACATCTCTTAAAATGGGTATACATTTTTTTTGGCACCCCAGTATATAGATAAATAGATAGCCTCTATATCTCATATTATAATAAACAATTCCAAACACTCATGAAGAACTGGGGGGAGGTATGAGAAATTCCGGGAACTGTATTTCAGTGGAAGGAAAAGGCTCTGTCCTTCCTCGCCTTAGGGTTACATGTGCTTCAGTCTACCAAGGAGTAACACAGGGTTTCCAAGCAAGAAGCAGGTCAGTGTTTTTGTTTTGTTTAAAGTTTTGTTTGTTTTGCCCAGGCTGGAATGCAGTGGATCCCATTACTGATCAGCATGGGAACTGTGACTTGCTCTGTCTTTGTTTTTTCTTTTTTTTTTTTTGAGTTGGAGTCTCACTCTGTTGCCCAGACTGGAGTGCAGTGGCCTCTCCCGGCCACCGCAGCCTCGACCTGCTGGGCTCCGGCGATCCTTCCGCCTCAGCCTACCAAGTAGCCGGAATTACAGGCATGCGCTACCACGCCCGACTGATTTTTTGATTTATTGTAGAGATGAGGTCTCGCTGCCCAGGCGGGTCTCGAACCCGCGGGCTCAGGCAATCCACTCACCTCAGCCTCCCAAAGGCACTGGATTACAGGCTGAGCCATCGAGTCCGGCATTCTGTCTTTGACCTGGGCCGGTTCACCCCTCCTTAGGGACTCTGGTGGTCCCCTACTTAGTGGGAACACTCAATTGGCATAGTGTACTACAGCCCAGAACTCCCAGGTTCAAGTGATCCTCCTGCCTTAGTCTCCCGAGTAGCTGAGACTACAGGTGTGTGCCACCATGCCTGGCCACAGAGGCTTGGGAGATGCCAAGATAATAAATATAATATTATCTTATTCCATATAGGAGTCGGGCCAGGGTGGGGGATTTAGCCTGAGGTGCAACCCAGGCCCCTCCCAAGGCAGGGCACCCAACACTGGGCTGCCTGGGACTGCTGTGAGCTGGCCTTTGCAGCTTTTCATGGGCCTCTCCTAGGACCGTGTGGACATTCTTACCAGGACAGTTCTGCAGATAGAAGCTGTAGTTCTTGATCTCAGCAAGCTTTTCTTTCTTTCTTCTTTTCTTTCTTTCTTTCTTTCTTTCTTTCTTTCTTTCTTTCTTTCTTTCTTTCTTTCTTTCTTTCTTTCTTCTTTTCTTTCTTTCTTTCTCTTTCTTTTCTTTCTTTCCTTCTTCTTCCTTCCTTCCTTCCTTCCTTCCTTCCTTCCTTCCTTCCTCCTTCCTTCCTTCCTTCCTTCCTTCCTCCCTCCCTCCCTCCCTTCTTTTCTTTTCTTTTCTTTCTTTCTTTCTTTCTTGTATCACTTCGTCGCCCAGGCCGGAGTACAGCAGCACGCTCACGGCCACCCCAGCGTCGATCTGCTGGGCTTGGGCAATCCTTCAGCCTCAGCCTTCCAAGTAGCAGGAACTATAGGCACATGCTACCATGCCCAGCTAATTTTTTTTATTTATTGTAGACATGTGGTCTCTCCACGTTACCCAGGCTGGTCTCGAACCCATGGGCTCAGGCAGTCCTCTCACCTCTGCTTCCCAAAGTGCTGGGATTACAGGCTTGAGCCACACCATGCCTGACCTCTGCAAGCTTTTCAGGAAATCGCTAGGCCCGGAATCATCAAATGATTAGGCACTGAGGGATTTTTTGCCAGAGTCACACCTTGCAGTTGCAGTTTAATTTTTTCCAGCTCACTGATGCCCAGCAACCAGCACTCTAAAGCTCCATTTCTCAGAGGAGGAACTTTCTGGGATATTGTTACTCTGCCCCCTAGAGCGGGGAGTGTCCTATGGATAAATAAATTTAACCTAGAGTTTCCCAAAGCTGTGTAAGTTTTTTGCTGAATAAATGTTTTGGGACCTCTACCGAGCTAATATATGATTCCTTTTAGGAAGAAGCAATGTAATGTGCAGTGTTTCCCAAACTATGGTCCACAGAACCCTTTCCTTCAGGGACCATATGTCAGGACTGGTGTGTCACAGAACAAACATTGGGAAACATTGCCTTTGACAAATGACAGCTGCTGGGCTTGGTTGCTCAAGCCTGTAATCCCAGCACTTTGGGAGGCAGAAGGGAGAGGATTGTCTGAGTCCAGGGTTTGACACCCACCTGGACAACTTGACAAGACCTCATCTCTATAATAAATCAAAAAATTAGCCAGGCGTGGTGGCATGTGCCTGTGATTCCAGCTACTTGGAAGGCTGAGGCAGAAGGATCGCCTGAGCGCAGCAGGTCAAGGCTGCGGTGGCCATGAGTATGCCACTGCCCTCCAGCTTGGGTGCAGAGTGAGACTCTGACTCCCCAAAAAATAAAAAATAAAAATAAGAAAGATGACTATTGAGTGTCAGTCCTCCCTAGACACTTCCTCCTCCTGCTTCCTAACCCTGCTTTCTCTTTGAAAACACTGTTGCTGTTAGGTAGACTGAGGTACATGCCACCCTAAGGTGAGGACCAAGCTTTCTTTTTCCCCTGAAATTCAGCTCCCTGGCTGCTTGTACCTCCCTCTGGTCTCCACGAGTATTGGGAATTGCTCATTAGGATGAGTAGTGTTTTTTTTTTTTTTTTTTTGAATGGGAGTCTCACTCTGTCGCCCAGACTGGAGTGCAGTGGCTGCTCCCGGCCACTGCAGCCTCGACCTGCTGGGCTTCGGCGATCCTTCCGCCTCAGCCTTCCGAGTAGCTGGAAATACAGGGGCGCGCTACCACGCCCGGCTAATTTTTGATTTATTGTGGAGATGAGGTCTCGCCAAGTTGTCCAGGTGGGTCTTGAACCCGCGGGCTCAGGCAATCCACTCACCTCGGCCTCCCAAAGTTCTGGGATTACAGACTGAGCCACCGAGTCCGGCCAGGATGAGTAGTTTTATACAACCTAAGGTGAGGAACAAATATTTTTTTTTCCTTGCCTATTTATTTCCAGTATTTGTCATTCCTGAAATTTGGAGGTTTGGGTAATTATTGAGCATCTTTTTTGTATCAGGTATTGCGCTCACAAGGCTGACCAGGAGCAGCCCAGTCCCTGTCCTCATGGTTGCAGTCCAGCAGGGAAGAAGGGCAGTAAGAGAAATGAATGAGCTGGGCTTGGTGGCTCAGCCTGTAATCCCGCGCTTTGGGAGGCAGAGGTGAGTGGATTGCCTGAGCCCGCGGGTTCGAGACCCGCCTGAGCAACTTGGCGAGACCTCGTCTCTACAATAAATCAAAAAATCAGCCGGGCGTGGTAGCACATGCCTGTAATTCCGGCTATTTGGAAGGCTGAGGCAGAAGGATTGCTGGAGCCCAGCAGGTCGAGACTGCGGGGGCTGGGAGCAGCCACTGCACTCCAGTCTGGGCTACAGAGTGAGACTCCAACTCAAAAAAAAACCAGAGAAATGAATGAGTGAATGAAAAGTCCTGGGTGCTTGGAGAGGACCTCACAGAAGCATGAGCTGGGCACACCCTTCTCAGAAGTGACTTTTATTTTAATTAATTGATTGTTTGTTTTTTGCTTCGAGTTGCAGTCTCACTGTATCACTCAGGTTGGATTGCAGTGGCACACTCATGGCCACCACAGCCTCGACCTGCTGGGCTCAGGCGATCCTTCTGCCTAGAAACAAGTAGCTGGAAACACAGGCATGCACCACCATGCCTGGCTAATTTTTTTATATATTGTGAGATGAGGTCTCCCCAAGTTGCCCAGGCTGGTCTTGAACCCTGGACTCAGGCGGTCCTCTCACCTCTCAAAGTACTGGGATTACAGGCATGAGTCACCATGCACGGCAGAAGTGACTTTTAGGCCTGGTGTGGTGGCTCATAACTATTGTCTCAGCACTTTGGGAGGCCAAGGTAGAGAATCACTTGAGGCTAGGAGTTCCAGACCAGCCTGGGCAACATAGTGAGACCCGTGTCTATTAAAAGTCTAAATAAATAAAGTAAATTTTTAAAAAGAAGTGACTTTACACTGAGATCGGAAGGAAGGGTGGGTTAATAAGAAGTGAAACCTCGAGGCAATTCGAAGAAAAGAATGCAGTACAGGACACCAAGAGATATACTGAGGACTCCCCTTCCTCCCCTAAGGTGAGAAGCCAGGCGTGCCTGGCTGAGCTTTTGCATGCATGTGACCTTCAGATCCCTCCAAGTGTAGCCTCACAACACTGTTGGAGCCCATGTGTGAAGAGCCCTGCTGAAACTTTTCCCTGTCTGTCCTGGGACAGTAATAGGTGGGGGTCTCTTGGGGCAGTCTCTGCCCAGCACTTCTGGTTGTGGGCACAGGGTCTCATACGACTGTACTTTAGCTGGCCTCCCACCTACTCCCAGGCACACCTGAACCCAGCACAGGTATGGAAAGTGTTTGCCACGCTGCCAAGGTCAGTGCCTCTGGGAGATGGGGCAGCCCAGGACCAGACATATACCTGCAATTCTCGCAGACCTGTCCAGACAGCCCCACTGCCCCTGTGTGTTTCAGCTCTGCGTGGGCCTCTGTGTGGGCTCTGAGTCACAAGTCCTTGGCCTTTCCCGAGCACTTTCCCTCTTAGATAATCCTCTTTCTGCCTGAGAACCTTCAGGCAGTGAAGGGGTCCATCCTCTTTGCCAGGTCGTGAGATCTCCTGAAGGAGAGATGGATAGGCGAAAGACAAAAACAATATACTCGGACACCTGCTTCCTGAGCAGATGACATCCTTTATTAGTTAACAGAAAGCTTTTATAGCATTTGTAAAAGGGGCAAGACAAAGAAAATTCCTTCATGTACATATGCTTTAAAAGTTACCACCATCTAGCGGTCTTTAGAAGAAACGAATAAGCCAAAAACACTATCTACTTTCAGTTAATGAGTCTTGAGATAAGTGTAAAAGGAGTTTCACTTAAACTAAACATAATGCATACAAGGTTTACTTTGACTTTGGTTCCACACCACTTGTCTAATTAAAAAAGCCTTAAAATCACTAATACAAAACTATAGATTGTACATAGTGATAGTAGGAATATGAAGCACATTAACTTGACCAAACAACAGTGGCTAGCATTTAAAGAATAACTATGAAAGTCACTTACTGTGAAGATACATACACTAATCTTTACTCTGAATAAACATATAAAGTGAACTAAACATAATGAAATAAAACTAACACAACTAAAATTATTATGGTTGCATAATTGCCAATGAGCTTTTAAGTTTAGGATAATGGTGATTTGGCTGTTTTCCCTTATGCTTGGCAATCTCCTGGAAAACATCTTTGTCTTAAGATAGGCAGTGGAGCAATTATTATTATCTTTGAGGCACCAATTTTATCATTGTGTGAACTTAAACTTATGAACTTAAAACAATCTTCAGAGTATCTATAGCACTGAAACTTAATTAATGACACAAAGTAAAAACCTTGTTAAACATAACCAGAGCCTAATAATTTTTGTCAACCCTCATACATATGTATATTGATTATATAAACTTGTATGATATTACATTTACCAATTATGAGTAATACATGGATAAAACAATTATCATGTCTAGAATAGCACTGCCAGCAACTCTCTTCAAAAGAGTCCCAAATTACAGTCCTTGAAGTGCTTCAAGAAAGTTCCCAGGTGCACTGTTCTTCATGTAGCAGTTCTTCTCTTTTTGGGCTTTTACGACCTTCAAAGCTTTTGTAATCGCCTTTCTTGTCCAGGTGTCTTCGTTACTTTTCTCTTAGCCTGCAGTGTTTATTTCTAAAGAAAACTCAAAAGAAGCTTTTAATGACATTTCCCAGGCCCCCAAGGTTGCTTTCTGTATTTAGTTAATTATCATAGAAGTATTTAATTAGTATATTATGAATTCAGTGAAAACCCACTCTATAAACGTTTACTTAAAATTTAACTATAGAATTAAGTAAAAACCTTAACGATTAATCTTTATCCTAAGTCTGAGAAGACAGTGTTATAAATCACCTACATAACTCCTAGATAAGTGTTAGAACTTATAATGAGCTCATAATGAACTTACCATAAACTTGTGCTTCTAAAAAACCTTATGTCTTAAACACTAAACTGCATAATTCTAAATCAAATAAGGAGTGAATTTACTAATATCTTTTTATTCAAGCAATATCTAGTAACTTATAACCAAGTGAAAGAAAGCATTCTTGATGTGCTTCAGAGTTTAACCCTTGCCTATGTTAGAAAAGGCCAAGTGGCATTGTGGGAAAATGGGAAAATGAACCATGACATTCTCAGGTTAGGTGTGAGTACTTCGCATAAACATGCCATTTTCTTCTTCCACGATTGCACAGAATTTCTTCAGCTGTATCAAACAGCAAAGGTGGAAGACAGAAGGGCCTCAGCTTCCCGGGCTCGCGCTGCGGCCTGGGGTCTTCGGCCCACCGGGACCCTGTCAATCACGTGGACCTCCAAGGCTGGCTCCCAACAAGGCAGAAATCCAAGGAGAGCGGTTTCTAAAGGACTTGCCACCTCTCCTCCCCGCTGTAGGGCTCCTCTGCTCTCAGAAATGCTGGCTCACTCGTCCCAGGGAAGTTTCCCTCTTGGGGCAGTGACCTCCCCCATCGGTTACCCTAGGGAGGCAAGGGAGCCCCCAGGAAAAGAGGGACCCAGAGAGCCACAGGCAGAGGGAGGATCCCCCCCCAAAGTACTCCATTCATTTACTTCTGTGTCTGTTCACTTATTCAGCAGCGACTCACGGAGCAGGGTAGAGAAGTGGGTCCCCCGCCACGGAGGGCCCATTCTGTGGGAGGAGGGAAGGCAGGTAATCAATAAGGAAAGTCCTTGTTCCCGGCAGTGAGAAGCCCGCAGGAGGCTGCAAGGTAGGAGGGAGGTAAGGGAAGGTCTGAACACAGACCTGAAGAAAGAGAAAAACAGCCCAGACACCCCACATCAGGGTTTGGTGAGGTGATGGCACAACCTCGCAGTGAAATATTATGCCACCATTGAAAACCTTGCTTCCAGCCAAGCTCGGTGGCTCAGCTTGTAATCCCGCGCCGTTGGGAGGCGAGGTAAGTGGATTGCCTGAGCACGCGGGTTCAAGACCTGCCTGGGCAACTTGGCGAGACCTCATCTCTACAATAAATCAAAAATTAGCCGGGTGTGGTAGCGCGCTCCTGTAGTTCCAGCTACTTGGAAGGCTGAGGTGGAATGATTGCCGGAGCCCAACAGGTCGAGGCTGCGGTGACCGGGAGCGGCCACTGCACTCCAGTTTGGGTGACAGAATGAGACTCCAACTCAAAAAAAAAAAAAAAAAGAAAAAGAAAACCTTGCTTCCAGAGGTGATGGAGGAAGGGTTGGAGGAACAAAAAATGACCTATAGGATACAGTGCGCAGAGGTGGGGGCAGTGGCTACCCTTAAAGCCCATATAAAAACTTTTGTACCCCCCCAAAGCTATTGAAATAAAGAAAACCTTGTTTCTGCTGGACATGGTGGCTTATGCCTATAATCCCACCATTTTGAGAGACCAAGACAGGAGCACTGCTTGAACCCAGGAGTTCGAGACCAGCCTGGGAAACATAAGGAGACCTCATCTCTACAAGAAATTAAGAAAAAAATGGACTTGTGTGGTAGCGTGCACCTGTAGTCCCAGCTCCTTGGGAGGCTGAGGCAGGAGGATCACCTGAGCCCAGGAGGCTGAGGCTGCAGTAAGCTGTTACCGTGCCACTCATTGCACTCCAACTTGGGTGGCAGAGTAAGACCCTAACTCAAAAAGAAAGAAAGAGAGAGAAAGAAAGAAAGAAAACCTTGTTTTCGATGCTCTCTGAAGGGTGAGAAGTAGTTGTGGGTTATAATCCTATTTTATGAGAGTTTACACAAAGAAACATCTGAGCCAAGTAGTATTTCTCTCAAATCCTTCTAAATGAAGGATTATAAATGATATGTTATTATTCTTTTCTGCTTTTAAAAATTCATTAGCGAACATATAATTTATAATTAGTCAAAAGGAAAAGAATAAAGAAAAACTACTTCTGGGGAAGCCCTTGGCACAGGGGTTTGCATCACAGGATGAATGGGGTGATACTTACCTAAGCATGGGGTGTTGTTATTACAGGCTGATTTTGTTAAAGGGATGATCAGAGGGTTGCCGGGAAATCCTCAAACATTTATTTTGAGCTGGGCCTTCATGCAGTGGGTATCTAGTCCCTCTCTCTCAATTTTTTTTCAAACTGAAAACACAGGAATTGAAATAAAGTGATAGGCAGGTGTGATGGCTCACACCTAAAATCCCAGCACTTCGGGAGGCCGAAGTGGGAGGATCACTTGAACCCAGAAGTTTCAGACCAGCCTGGGCAACATAGCGAGACTTTGTGTCTACAAAAAATAAACTGGGTGTCATGGCGTGTGCCTGTTGTCCCAGTTACTCAGGAGGCTGGGACAGAAGGATCAATTGAACCCAGGAATCAAGGTTGTGGTAAACTATGATTATGCTGCTGCACTCCAGCCTGGACTACAGAGTGAGACCTTGACTCAGAAATCATAAAAAAGAAAGAAAGAAATAATAAAGTGGTTATACATTGACTGTTTTTTGAAAATGTCAGGCTGTTGAAAGTGTAATAGTGAACATCATGCAGGAACTCGGCTCCTTTTTCTCCCACCCGAGATAACCACTGTTAACCTTGTGATGTATATCTTCTAGTTTTTTCTGGCCCGTGGTTATTATGTTAAAAAATAAAATAAGCGACTGTGATAACAAAAGCAGCGGTTTTTTGGAAGATAGATTTTTTTTTTCCCCCTGAGCTCTGGTCGTGGCCATCTGTCCCTTGCAGCCACCTGTTCATCTCTAGATACTCCTGGGCTCCCCCTTCTGCTCAGGTGACCCAGGGCCAGCAGCTGAGGGGAGAGTTGTCAGGAAGCCCCAGGCTGTCATGCCCCTCTTCTTTAGCCTCTCCCAGCCTCTCCACCAGGCACACTGAGGCTGCCTGCAGCCCTGCCAGGCCTGCCGAGAGGAAGGTCACCCCGCCTGGCCGGATTCCTGCCCCCCCCCCCCCCGCCTGCTTGGTGGCTGAGGGCCTGCCAAGCGCCTGCCTAATCTGGGGAGAGCTTTACAGGCTGCCCCGGGCAGCCTGCTCTTTTGTCCTGGAATCCAGGCCACTCTGCAGAGGGGCTGGCCTCTCGCACTGGGCACTTGTGCCTTCCAGCAGCCTCAGGTCAGGGGGTGCCTGGGGAAGAATGCAGCCCCTGAGAGCAGAGCCCTTGTCCTGAAGGCCTGCCCCCACCCCCTAACTGGTTTAGCGAAGTCATCAACGGGACTCTGAGCTAAACAGGAGAGGCATGTCGTGTGTGTACTAGAGAATCGCCCCTCTCCTGTGACAAGCTAAGGCTCAGAACTGCTGGCTCTGTTTCGTTTGGGGGCTCTGTAGAGGGTGCACTGAGCGACGGGTGTCCTTCCTGGCAGAGGCGCCCCTGTGCCAGCTATCAGCAGCCACCGGGGGAGGAAGCTTTGTTCCACAATACTCGAAACAGCTTTTTTTTTGAGTTGGAGTCTCACACTGTGCCCAGGCTGGAGTGCAATGGCTCACAGCCACCCCAGCCTTGATCTGCTGGGCTCAGGCAATCCTTCCACCTCAGCCTTCCAAGTAGCTGGGACGATTGGTGGGCGCCACCTCACCCAGCTAATTGTTTGATTTATTGTAGAGACGAAGTCTTGCCAAATTGTCCAGGCTGGTCTCAAACCCCTGGGCTCAGGCAATACTCTTGCCTCTGCTTCCCAAAGCGCTGGGATTACAGGCATGCGCCACTGCCCCTGGCCCAAAGCAGCTTTTCAAGAGCCTTTGGCAGATGAAGATAAACTCCACCTCTCTGAGGTTCCATCACCCTACTCAAGGCAGCAAAAGGGCCACTGGGCCTACAGAGCTGCTGTTGTGGGCGGGTGCTCTTCGCTGACGGCAGCGAGGTCCCCATTTCTCAGATGAGGCCACTGAGGGGCAGTTCACGTGCCCAGGGTTAGTCAGGAGCGGAACTGAGATTCCCACCCAGAACTCACAGTCCATTTCGAGCTGCTCCCCCACATGTGGGGGTGAGGACTGGGGATTGGGTACAGCGAGCCGCATCTCTGTCTTCATTCTTTTTTCTCAATGCTTATCTTTTGAACACCCACCTCTGTGCCAACCACCACAGGCACTGGGCGTACCACATGAGGAAAACACCCGGCCACTGCCTTCTGGCCTAGAGTTTCACAGGAAGAGACACATTAATAAGAAAAAAATCTGGCCATGAAGAAGAAACTGCTAAGAGAGAGACCAAGGGAACCTGATTTGGAACAATGAGGAGGTCAGGGAAGACTCCCTTAGGAAGTGACATTTAAGCCAGTATTTGAGGGACAAGCAGAAATAGGGCTCAAGATTATTCGAGGGAGCTGGTGTTCTACTTTTCTTTTTCTTTTTCTTTTTCTTTTTTTTTTTTTTTTTTGAGTTGGAGTCTCACTCTGTCGCCCAGACTGGAGTGCAGTGGCCGCTCCCGGCCACCGCAGCCTCGACCTGCTGGGCTCCGGCGATCCTTCCGCCTCAGCCTTCCAAGTAGCCGGAATTACAGGCATGTGCTACCACGCCCTGCTGATTTTTTATTTATTGTAGAGATGAGGTCTCGCCAAGTTGCCCAGGCGGGTCTCGAACCCGCGGGCTCAGGCAATCCACTCACCTCAGCCTCCCAAAGGTGCGGGATTACAGGCTGAGCCACTGAGCCCGGCTTCTCTTTTTTTTTTTTTTTAAGAGACAACTTCTCATTCTGTTGCCCAGGCTGAAGTACAGTGGTGCAATCATAGTTCACTGCAGCCTTGACTTCCTAAGCTCAAGTGATCCTTCTGCCTCAGCCTCCTGATAGCTGAGATTATAGGCACACAGCACCACTCCCAACTTATTTTTATTTTTTATTTGTAGAGATGGGGGTCTCACTGTGTGGTCCAGGTTCGTCTTGGACATCTGTTCTCAAGTGATCCTCCCACTTTAGCCACTCAAAGTGCTGGGATTACAGGTGTGAGCCACTGTGCCGGCCCACTAACGCCTTCCTTTTTTCTTTTTTCTTTTTTGAATTGGGTGTCACTCAGTCGCTCAGGCTGGAATGCAGTGGCACAATCACAGCTCACTGCAGCCATGATCCTTCCACCTCAGCCTCCTGAGTAGCTAGGACTTCAGGCGTGCACCACTACCCCCAGTTACTTTTTAAGTTTTTTGTAACAAGATCTCACTATGTTGCCTAGGCTGATCTTGAACTCCTGACCTCAAGCAATCCTCCCGCCTCAACCTCTCAAAGTGCTGAGATTACAGGTGTGAGCCACCATACCCAGCCCATAAAGATTTACTCCTATTTTCTTCTGTGTTTTATTGTTTTGTCTTACATGTAGGTGTGTGCCTGTCTTATTCCAGATTCTATCTCCAGTGCCTAGAAAATGCCTACTGCATAGAAGATACTTGATACATACTGATATGAATTACTTAATATCAAGTGAATGAATGAACATTTAGTGCATATTTCTATTTTATTTATTTATTTATTTTAGTAGGAGTCTCACTGTGTCACCCAGGCTGGTGTGTAGTAGCACGTTCATGGCTACTACAGCCTCGACCTGCAGGGCTCAGGCAATCTTTCTGCCTCAGCCTTCCAAGTAGCTGGGACTACAGGCATGCACCACCATGCCCAGCTAATTTTTTGATTAATTGTAGAGATGAGGTCTCGCCAAGTTGCCAGGCTGGTCTTGAATCCCTGGGCTCAGGCAATCCTCTTGCCTCTGCCTCCCAAAGTATTGGGATCACAGGTGTGAGCCACCGTGCCCGGCCAAGTGGATATTTCTTTAGTCCTAGATCTCACACTGATTAAGTGAAACCCCAGGGTTAAGAGCATGGCGTCATGCAGATGCAGGGCACCAGTTTGTTTCACCCTCTCCCTCCATGATCCTGCCGTTAGTGAGTTCTCACCTTCCTTTTCTGCCTACTTCTTTCCTATTTTCCTTCAGTTTCGCTTCTCTTTAGTTTTCCTAAATATTGCTAAGACATTTCCTAAACAAATAGTGTCTAATCTACTTTGGTTAACTGGTAAATGTGGTGGATACTGTATATAAGAATTTTTTTTTCTGTGGTAAAAATCTTTGTTGGTGTTACATTTCTTTTGCTGTCTTTTTCTTGGGTTCCACAAATAAATTCAGATAATGTAGCAGTGTCAAAATTACAAAGTAAAAATTGCCTTGATGGGGTGGGGGGCTGTATCACTATGTCTAGAACATACTTTTAGGAAAAAAGCATGTGCATGTAGACGGAAAAAAGGCATATTGTCAACAATTAGGGAATTGAGGTGAAAGGTACTAGGGAGTTCCTTGTACTATCATGTCAACAACTTTCTTTAGTTAGTTTTTTTTTATTCTTTAAAAAAAAAGTCTTAGCCGGGCTCGGTGGCTCAGTCTGTAATTCTGCGCCTTTGGGAGGCTGAGGTGAGCAGATTGCCTGAGCCCACGGGTTCGAGACCTGCCTGGGCAACTTGACAAGACCTCATCTCTACAATAAATCAAAAAAATCAGCTGGGCATGGTAGTGTGTGCCTGTAATTCCAGCTACTGGGAAGGCTGAGGCGAAAGGATCGCCGGAGCCCAGCAGGTCGAGGCTGTGGTGGCCGGGAGCGGCCACTGCATTCAGGTCTGGGTGACAGAGTGAGACTCCAACTCAAAAAAAAAAAAAAAAAGTCTTGGCTGGGGGCAGAGGCTCACACCTATAATCCCAGCACTTTGGGAGGCTAAGATGGGAGGATCACTTGAGTCCATGAGTTCAAGATCAACCTAGGCAACATAGTGAGACTTCATCTCTACAAAAAAAATTTTTTAATTAGCTGGGCATTATGGTGTGCACCTGTAGTCCTGCTACTCAGGAGGCTGAGGTGGGAGGATTGCTTGAGTACAAGAGGTCAAGGCTGCGGTGAGCTGTGATCAAGCCACTGCACTCCAGTATGGGTGACAGAGTGAGACCCCGCCTCAAAAACAAACAATTCCACCCACAGAGGAAATTGGCAGCTATGAGCTCCGAAAAGTTACTGTGTGCTGGGCTATTTAGCTTACATTTGTCATGTGATCCACAGCTACTGAGGAGGAAACAAAAGTGAAGGCTGGTAACTGACCTTGGCTGAGTTTGGAACTAGAATTTGGATGTGGGTCTCTGGCCTCCAGGCCTTCATTCCTTAATGGCCTTGTGTGTTGCAAATAACAATCTTTTCCCCTGGGAATGACCTGGCTTCCCCATCATCCTGTACTTTAATGAGCCTGTGCTTAGTGGGTGGGAGACAGCCCAGAAGTTTCTAGAACAGAGGGACTGCCATCCTGGGACTTGCAGGAAAACAGGCAAGGGCGTGGAAGAACAGTTGCCACCCAGCCAGTTAGCAGGCATGCCCTGAGGTCTCAATTTCCTGGGCCTCTCCAGCTCCCGGGGCGGGGGGTGGGCAGTCCTGACCCTCCCCACCTACCTGTCCCCCAGGAGCTGAAGCTGCCCACCTTCCGAGCCCACTCACCCCTCCTGAAGAGCCGCCGGTTCTTCGTGGACATCCTGACCCTGCTGAGCAGCCACTTCCAGCTCTGCCCCGCAGCGCGGCACCTGGCCGTCTACCTGCTGGACCACTTCATGGACCGCTACAACATCGCCACCTCCAAGCAGCTCTACACCGTGGCCGTGTCCTGCCTCCTGCTCGCAAGTAAGTGGAAACCGCCCGTCCTCTGTGCCGTCTCACCCTCCCCGCACGCTCACTGCCTCCATGTTGTAGTATGGTCCTGTGGTCTCTGCACGTCTGAGTTCATCCTTCACAGAGTGTGAATGATTATTAAATCAGCAGCATTGTTCGGTATTTCTGGTGTACTAGGCTAAGGGGAAAAAACGTTGTTTTTTTTTTGAGTCAGAGTCTTACTCTCTCGTCCAGGCTGGAGTGCAGTGGCACGCTCATGGCCACCCCAGCGTCAACTTGCTGGACTCTGGTGATCCTTCTGCCTCAGCCTTCCAAATAGCCGGAACTACAGGTGCACACTACCACGCCAGGCTAATTTTTTGATATATGGTAGAGATGAGGTCTAGTCAAGTTGCCCAGGCTGGTCTTGAACCCTTGGACTCAGGCAGTCCTCTCTCCCCGGCCTCTCAAAGTGCCACCACGCCCGGCAGGGAAAAGAATTTTAGCAGCTTGATCTTAATCTACACCATGACCCTAGGAGACAGATACTCTTAGTATACCCCATTTTACTGAAGCACAGAGAGGTTAAGAAAATTGCCTTAGGTTGACAAAAATTGAGCCCAGAACTGCATGCTGCCAGATCCTGTGCTCTTAACCCCATTTCCCACTTTCCAGTATGGAGGCTCTGAATGTACTAGGAGGGGAATCCTAGGGACCACTGTTCTTTGAGGTGTTTAGAAACATGATTGTTTGACTAGATGTGGTGGCTCATACCTGTAATCCAAGCACTTTGGGAGGCCAAGGCAGGAGGATCACTTGAGCCCAGGAGTTTGACTCTGGGCTCTACAAAAAAAAGTGACTCTGTCTCTACCAAAAAAAAAAAAAAAAAAAAAAATTAACTGGGTATGGTGCTATGGTGGTATAGTCCCAGTCACTCTGGAGGCTGAGGCAGGAGGATCACCTGAGCCCAGGTGGTCAAGGCTGCAGTGAACCATGAGCCTGGGTGACAGAGTGAGATCCTGACTCAAAGGTAAAAAAATAAGCAAAGAAGGGAACAGACTACTTGATTGGGACCTTAGCTGCACCTATTTTGAGGCCTGGGCACAGTCAGTCCTCTTGGGGTTTGCACCTTCTGAAGAGGCTTCACTAAAAACACAGCATAGCTTTGACCATCTGTCTGCTTTGGTAGGAATTACTATAGTTTTTTGCTGCTTCTCGAATGATCTCCTTAAGACACAGTTTTACCTTGCCACTCAGGATTGCCCTGTGGTTTAACCAGCAGGCTTAAGATAATGTTCCTGCCCCTCTGACCTCATGCCCTTCTTTATCACTCCCTGGATTCCAACTGCACCAGCCAAGCCCCCGCTTGTCACAGGACTTTGCACATGCTGTTTCCTCAGCTGGATTTTCCCTGTTCCCTTTGCCTGCCCACCGGGTTCTCATTTAAGGCCCACATTCCTGTGAAAACCTTCCTTGGCTGCCCTCACCATGTGATGTCTCCCAGATGGACACACCCATGGCATTGTGTGCTTTGAATGAACACCCACCCGTCCTCCAATGTTCGTGAGTTTCAGGGAGGGAAAGGGGCTTGCCTGGCACATAGTAAGACCTCAAAAAAATGTTGGGGAATAAATGAAGTGAATGGAACTAAGGATTCCTTTAGAGTCGGGCTCCCGAAGTTCTCCAGGTTAGTACAGGGGACTGGAAGGCCCTGAGACCTTGGGCTCAAAGTGGGTGGTGCCGTGAAGACATTTGTTTTGTTTTGTTTTGTTTTGTTTTGAGTCACAGCATTACTCTGTCTCGCAGACTAAAGTGCAGTAGCACTATCATGGCTCACCGCAGCCTTGACCTCCTGGGCTCAGGCGGTCTTTCCTTCTCAACCTCCCGAGCAGCTGGGACTACAGACGCACATCACTGTGCCTGGCTAATCTTTTTGTTTTGTTTTGTTTTTTGTAACTATGAGGTCTTGCTATGATGCCCAGGCTGGTCTCAAGCTCCTGGCCTCAAGTGATCCTCCCACCTCAGCCTCCCAAAGTGTTGGGATTACAGGTGTGAGCCACCACGCCCAGCCTAGCACATTTCTTTGACATCTGATATTTTATTCTTGACGTTCACATTTTTTTTTTAATTGAAGTCTCACTCTGTTGTCCAGGCTGGGGTGCAGCGGCACACTCAAGGCTACCGCAGCCGCGACCTGCTGGGCTCAGGCAATCCTTCCACCTAAGCCTTCCAAGTAGCTGGAACTACAGGTGCTCGTCTGGCTAATTTTTTTATTTATTATAGAGATGAGGTCTCACCAAGTTGCCCAGGTTGGTGTCAAACCCGTGGGCTCAGGCAATCCTCTCACCTTGGCCTCCCAAAGTGCTGAGATTATAGACGTGAGCCACTGCGCCCAACCAATGTTCAGATTTTACATTCTCCTCTTCAATATGTTCCTGTCTGGTTTTGTTATATATTTCCCTTCCTCCTATCCTTGAGCTGTATGGGTGCTGCTGCAATAGGCCCCTATTTTCCCCCTATGGCTTTGTCTGCTCCTGGCAGGCTGCACGATCACTAATTCCAGAAGCATGGCTTTCAAGTTTGCAGAATCCTGGCTCATGCCTCACTCCACCCCACCCCTGGCACCTTCTACCTGCTGTTGTCTGGCTTCCCTTTGGCTGCTTTGGGCTTAAAGACCCAGATTTTTCTCCACCCTCCGCTGGAGTGCTGTGTTATAAACCTGGGAGCCAGTCCTGCTGGGAGGCTAGCCTGTTTTGCCACTACAGTGTCCCAGCGTTTGTCTGAGGAAGAGACGCAGGGCTTGTGAGACCGTGGAGGGCAACTGAGCATCACATTTCAGGCTGCACAGGAGAAATCTGCGCCGCGGCCTTTGGCCCTCTGCTGTCTGTGATCTGTGGGCTGCGTCGAGTCCCTCCGGGGGCAGGGAGCTTAGATTTCCAAGGGGCTGTGGAGGCGCTCCCTGAGCGTCTGTCTGGGGAGCTGGGGACCTGCGGCACACACTGGAGGCTCCTTTGTACTGCTGTCGCCTTGGTGAAGGAAGGGGGGTCTTTCAGACGGAGAGGCAGACGCCCCCACCCACATGTCTGGGGGTAGCACAGCCCCAGGCACGGATTTTTCAGGACACCTGCCATATGGTCCGGAGGCAAGAGGAAAGAAAAGTTTCCATGACAGCCTGAAATCCTATTCATTCGCCCATTCGCCTCTCCCTGGCCACAAGGGGGGGTCACCTTGCCTCAGGAAGTTTGGAGCGCTGCTAATTTGGTACCAGATTATTTGGAGATAAGAAGAGCTTGGGTTCTCACCCCCACCTGCCAGTCCTCGGGTTTTTAAATCTGCTTCCAGATCAGGCCCTGTTCATATGGGACCTTGTCACCTTCTGCCCCCATAAAACAGGTCAGTCAAGGGCCCATGCCCACAGGCCTGCAGGAGGAAGCAGAAAAAGCGAGAGCTTTTAGGTCATTCTGCAGTGAACATGTGGAGAGGCCGCCCTTTGTCTTTCTGTGACTGAGTTAATTGTTTGTGTCTCCCACCTTAACATGGAGAGAAGCATCATATAAATATTGTGGCCGGGCGCGGTAGCTCACGCCTATAATCCCAGCACTTTGGGAGGCCGAGGTGAGAGGATTGCCTGAGCCCAAGGTTCGAGACCAGGCTGGACAACTTGACAAGATCTCATTTCTACAGTAAATCAAAAAATTAGCCAGGCGTGGTGGCGCATGCTTGTAGTTCCAGCTACTTGGAGGGCTGAAGTAGAAGGATTGCCTGAGCCCAGCAGGTTGAGGATGTGGTGACCGTGAGCATGCCACTGCCCCCCAGCCTGGGTGACAGAGTGAGACCCTGACTCAAAAAAAATATTGTATAGACATAACTATTCTATAAATAGTATAGTTGAGCCACTCTTCATTAATCTTTCATCTCAGCTGGGCATGGTGGCTCACACCTGTAATTCCAGCAATTTGGGAGGCCAAAGTAGGAGAATCACTTGAGGCTAGGAGTTCTAGACCACCCTGAGCAGCACAGTGAGACCCCATTTCTAAAAAGAGAAAATATTAAAAAGTTAAGGGGCATGGTGGCACACACCTGTAGTTTTAGCTACCCAGGAGGCTGAGGCAGGAGCATCACTTGAGCCCTGGTTGTTGAGGCTATAATGAATTATTGTTGTGGCACTGCTCTCCAGACTGGGCAATAGAGCAAGACCCTGTCTCAAAAAAAAAAAAAAAGGAGCCGGGCTCGGTGGCTCAACCTGTAATCCTGTGCCTTTGGGAGGCTGAGGTGAGTGGATTGCCTGAGCCCGCGGGTTCGAGACCCGCATGGGCAACTTGATGAGACCTCATCTCTACAATAAATCAAAATCAGCCGGGTGTGGTAGCGCACGCCTGTAGTTCCAGCTACTTGGAAGGCTGAGGCGGAAGGATCGCCGGAGCCCAGCAGGTCAAGGCTGTGGTGGCTGGGAGCAGCCACTGCACTCCAGTCTGGGCAACAGAATGAGACTCCAACTCAAGGAAAAAAAAAAAAAAAAAAAAAAAGTGATCATCATGTGTCCTTTTGTGTCTTCCTTCACTTCATGTAATGTCAAGGTTTATTCATGTTGTAGCAGGTATCAGTGCTTCATTTGTTCTTTTTTTTTTTTTTTTTGAGTTGGAGTATCACTCTCGCCCAGGCTAGAGTGCAGTGGCACGCTCACAGCCACCTCAGCATCGACCTGCTGAGCTCAGGCAATCCTTCCACCTCAGCCTTCCAAGTAGCCAGAACTACAGGTGCATACTACCTCACCTGGCTAATTTTTGAGTCATTTTAGTGACGAGGTCTCGCCAAGTTGCCCAGACTGGTCTTGAACTCGCAAACTCAGGCAGTTCACTCGCCTTGGCCTCCCAAAATACTGGTATTATAGGCTGAGCCACTGAGCCACTTCATTTGTTTTTACGGCTGACTAATACTCCGTTGTATGTGCCATAGTTTGTCCAGTCATTTGTTGATGGATATTTGGATTCTTTTCACCTTTGCCTATTGTGAATAGTGCTGCAGTGCACATTTCCTTACCAGTTTTATTCGAACACTTGTTTCTAATTCTTTTGGGCATATGGACAGATGGTAATTTTGTGTTGTCCTTTCCACAAACCTTGGAGTTTTGCTTTTGCCTGGCAGTTGGTACCCAGAAGTGACAGGACTGTTGAGTCCGTGGCCCCAGGGTGTGGACCGGCCTGCAGAGGGAGGGAAGGTTGGGGGAGAAAGCCAGGAAGGCAAAAGGAGTGGCCCACTTACTGGAGAAGCCCTACCTTAACTGTAAGAACTTATTATTATGATACAAGAAGTGTGGGATACACTTTTATTAAAAAAAAAAAAAAAAGGCTGAGTGGGTGGCTCACAACTATAATCCCAGCACTTTGAGAGGCTGAAGTGAGAGGATCACCTGAGCCCATGGGTTTGAGACCAGCCTTGGGCAACTTGGTGAGACCTCGTCTCTACAATAAAAAAAAAAACTTAACCAGGCGAGGTTGTGCACGGTGGCTCATGCCTGTAATCCTAGCACTTTGGGAGACCAAGATGAGAAGATTGCCTGAGCCCATGGGTTCAAGACCAGCCTAGGCAACTTGGCATCTCTACAATAAATCAAAAAATTAGCCGGGCTTGGTGGCACGTGCCTGTAGTTCCAGCTACTTGGAATGCTGAGGCGGAAAGATCACCTGAGCCCATCAGGTCTAGACTGTGGTGGCTGGGAGCATGCCACTGCCCTCCAGCCTGGGTGACAGAGTAAGACTCCAACTAAAAAAAAAAAAAAAGAGCCAAAAGATATTAAAGTACCTAGTGTAAAAAATTGGTTTCCCCTTATGCTTGCAGTCTCATCCCATAGTCTGGTGTGTGTCCTTCCAGACCTAGAGGTGTTTTCATAATTGGGAAAATAAACCTATATTCATTTGCGGGGGGTAAATGACTGTAGATCACACCCCTCTAAACTACGCAGGACACCAGACATGGTGGCTCAGGCCTGTAATACCAGCACTTTCGGAGGCCTAAGCAGGAGGATTGCTTGAGCCCAGGAGTTCAAGACCAGCCTTGGCAACACAGCGAGACTGCCTCTCTATTTTAAAATAAAACAAAACAGCCCTGTAAACAAAATTGCCAGATTCCCTCTCTCCCTCACTTTTCCATTCTTTCTTTTTTCTTCTCATCTAGTTTCAGACCCACCATACGTTCTTTTGACAAGTCTGTTTTCTTTTTTTTTCTTCTTTTTGAGTCAGAGTCTCACTCTGTTGCCCAGGCTGAAGTGCAGTGACATGCTCTTGGCCACTGCAGCCTCCACCTGCTGGGCTCAGGCAGATCTTCTGCCTCAGCCTTCCAAGTAGCCAGAACTACAGGCGCACAATACCATGACCGGCTTATTTTTTGATTTACTGTAGCGATGAGATCTCACCAAGTTGCCCAGGCTGGTCTCGAACCCCTGAACTCAGGCAGTCCTCTCTCGCCTTGGCCTTTCAAAGTGCTGGGATTACAGGCTTAAGCCACAGCACCCTGCTGTTTTCTTTCATTGTCTCTTCCTGACCCTACCCCATCCCTGGGAAAACAGGCTTTGTCACTGCCTGACAAAGCCTGTTGTGTTTCTCTGGCCTCTGAGCCACCTCCCCACCCAACCCCACCCCATGAAACGCAGGAAAAGCTGAAAAATCCATCTGCTTCTGGGGGTCAAGTTCTGACTTCCTGTTTTTGTAGGTGAAGCTATGTCCTGTGCTGGCCTTCACCTCGGTCCCTAGCCTCCTCCCCAGGAGAAAGACATGTCCAGCAGGAGTTGTCACGTGGTCTTTATGCCAGGAGAGTGCCCCCAACCCTGGCACTGGTCCTCTTCAGGGCAGGGTTCCTGAGCCCAGAGTGAGTTTGTCAAGCTGTGCTGAGCTTACCTGTAGAAAGGCCCATCTCCTTACTGTAGACTTTTACAATTAGAAATGGCATACGCACCTGTAAGGTGAGATACAAAGAATAAAATTAAAATTCCTTTTCTCATCCCTTTCTCCGGTGGTAGCTTCTGGGAACAGTGTCTCGTGTATTTTTCTAGAAATGTTCCATGTGGCCAGGTTCGGTGGCTCAGCCTGTAATCCCAGCACTTTGGGAGGCCGAGGCGAGTCAGTTGCCTGAACCCTGAGGTTCAAGACCAGCCCGAGCAACTTGGTGAGACCTTGTCTCTACAATAAATCAAAAAATTAGCTGGGCGTGGTAGCATGCTTCTGTAGTTCCTGCTACTCGAAAGGCTGAGGCGGAGGGATCACCTAAGCCCAGCAAGTCGAGGCTGCGATGGCCATGAGTGTGTCACTGTACTCCAGACTGGGCAACAAAATGAGACTCAAAAGAAAAGAAATGTTCTGTGCATATATAAACATACAATTGACTCTCATTATTATTCACGGGTTCTGTTCTTGTGAATTTTTTACTTGCTACCATTTTTTTTGTAAACTCTAGAACTTATGTGTGCCTTCATGGACATGCGCAGAGCAGCAAACAATTTGAGTTGTCCAACACACATATTCTCAGCTCTGCCTTTGTGTTTCAGCGTTTGTGCTGTGAACAGTCCTGTTGGCAGTCTGTGCAGTGCCACAGTTTATATATATATATATATTTTTTTTTTTTTTTTTTTTGAGTTGGAGTCTCACTCTGTCGCCCAGACTGGAGTGCAGTGGCCACTCCTGGCCACCGCAGCCTCGACTTGCTGGGTTTAGGTGATTCTTCCGCCTCAGCCTTTCAAGTAGCAGGAACTACAGCAGCATGCCACCATGATCAGCTAATTTTTCGATTTATTGTAGAGATGAGGTCTCACCAAGTTGCTTGGGCTGGTCTTGAACCTGAGGGCTCAGGCAATCCACTCGCCTCGGCCTCCCAAAGGGCTGGGATTATAGGCTGAGGCACCGGCTACCACGCCCGGCTAATTTTTTGGATTTTTGTAGAGATGAGGTCTCACCAAGTTGCCCAGGTGGGTCTTGAACCCGTGGGCTCAGGCAATCCACTCACCTCAGCCTCCCCAAGCAAGGGATTACAGGCTGAGTCACTGAGCCCGGCCATTTTTATATTTTTTTGCTTTTTGTTGGTGATTTTGGCTTAGACAGTCCCAAGCATAGGGCTACAGTGCTGTCTAGCGTTCCTAAGGTCAAGAAGACTGTGATAGGCCTTGTAGAGCCAGTGTGTGTGTTGGGTAAGTTTTGTTCAGGCAGGAGTTAATAGTGCTGTTGGTGGTGAGTTCAATGTCAGTGAATTAATGTATTAAACAGCGCAAGGTTATATGTTGATCAACTGACAAAATGATCAGAGGCTTGCAAGAACCTAACCCTGTACCTTTCCCTAGGAGTAGTGGTTCCGTATTCACTAATTCAGTGTTCAAAGAAACTTGATAGAACAGAGCTACCATGAATAACAAGAATTTACTAGAACTGGGCATAGTGGTTCATGCCTATAATCCCAGCACTTTGGAAGGCTGAGGCAGGAAGATCACTTCAGGCCAGGAGTTCAAAACCACTCTAGGCAACTTAATGAGATCCATGTCTCCAAATAATTTTAGGCTGGGTGTGGTGACTCATGTTTATAATACCAGCACTTTGGAAGGCCAAGGTGAGAGGGTTGCTCGAGCCCAGGAGTTTGAGACCGGCCTGGGCAACATAGTGAGACCAAGTCTCTACAAAATCAAAAAATTAGCTGGTGGCATGTGCCTGTAGTCTGATGTGAGTTGATTGCTTGAGTCTAGGAGGTAAGGACTGCAGTGAGCTATGATGGGGCTACTATATACTCCAGCCTGAGTGACAGAGCGAGACTTTTTCTCTAAAAAAACAAAGAATTGACTGGATATCTTTACACAGGTAGATTAATACTAAAGGTGCTTTCTTCACTGTACGTCCGGGAACTTTTCTCTGTCTGCCCATGTGGGTTTCCTGTCCTCCTTTTATTGACTGAAGAGTCCTCCATTGTATAAGCACTGTCATTTATTTAGTGATATCTCTATTTTTGGACATTTAGGTTGCCATCTGTTTTTCTCACTGCTATAAACAATATGACAGTGATCATCCTTTCCCCTAGATCTCTGCATACTTATGTGAGTCTGTCTGTGAGATAAATTCTCAGAGGTGGAATTGTTTTGGTCAAAGGGTATGTGCATTGAAGATTTTCATAGGTGGTACCAAATTGCCTCAGAGAAGGTTTAACTCAACTGACAGCCAAAGAGATCTCTTTTTTCCTCAATTGAACCTTATTTGTGGGAGCCTTTGGGGCCACTGTTCTCTCTCTGTCTCTTTTGCTTTTTTGTTTTGTTTTGTTGTTTTGGATTTTTGTTTTTTGTTTTCAGAGACAAGATCTCACTCTGTCACTCAGGCTGGAGTGCAGTGGTGTGATCTGCAGCCTCCACCTCCTGAGCTCAAGTGCACCTCCCACCTCAGCCTCCCAAATAGCTGGACTGCAGGTACACACTACCATGCCCAATAATTTGTATTTATTTTATTTTTTTTAAAAACAGGGTCTCAATATATTGCCCAGGCTTGGAGTCATTCATCTCCACCTAAGCAATAAATTATCAGAACAATGAATGACGCCTTTTTTTTTTTGAGTTGGAGTCTTGCTCTGTCGCCCAGACTGGAGTGCAGTGGCTGTACCCGGCCACCGCAGCCTCGACCTACTGGGCTCCGGCGATCCTTCCGCCTCAGCGTTCCAAGTAGATGGAACTACAGGAGTGCATTACCACACCCTGCTAATTTTTTGATTTATTGTAGAGATGAGGTCTCACCAAGTTGCCCAGGCGAGTCTCGAACCCGCCGGCTCGGGCAATTCACTCATCTCAGCCTCCCAAGGTGTGGGATTACAGGCTGAGCCACTGAGCCCGGCTAGTAACGCTTTTCGCCAACCTGGCCCTCACCTCCTGTGCTCCCAGCAGTGAGTACGCTTATATTGTGCATTTCTGCCTTGCCTTGTCCAGGGTGCAGACAAGGAACTGTTTCCAGAGCAATTGCTTTTAGAGCTCCTTAAGCCTCATGGTTTATGGCAGATACCACCAAAAGCTATTGCCTGCCAGATACTTGCACTAAGGGCTTCAGGAAATGTCTTTCTCCCAGTAAGCCAGCATGGCTCTCCTTTGCCCCCACTCCTCACTTTCCCCCCTTTCCACCCCCTGGCCCCCACTCACCCCTGATTTGATTCCTTGGCAAGCATTGCTTCTGAAAAGCAACTTCTTTGACAGCAAGGCAGGGGGCGGGATGGGGTCGCCCCATTGGAGAGTTCGGAAACCTGAAACCTGTCTTAATCCCTCCTGATAGAAGAGGATGGGAGGATGAATGGATGAATGAGTGGATGAACGAATGCACCCCAGGCTGCTTCCTGCCTGGGGCGGTTCAGCACTTTGGCTTTCCCCAAAGCTGGGAATGCTTGAGATGCCTCCGGGACTCTGACTGTAGACAGCCAGTGGTCGCCAAGGGGGCAGTTTTTCCAGGTGGTCTTTGACAGGGTGTGTTTCAGACAAAGCATGACGTTATCAATAGCATTAAACCCAAATCTGCAAGGAAACATGGCAAGCCCCATGCAGGAGGTAATTTAGTAGCTCCTTGAGTCTCACACAAGAGTGGCCGGGAGGAACACCCCACTTCCTCCCTGCCGTGGAGCGCATTTGAAATGTTTGAACACTTCAGAAATCAGGGCTCACACTGATGTGTGTGCATAATGTGACAGTTGTTTTCTCCCCCTCCACAAAGCTGCCACAGCATCGATGGTGTGTCTCTCATTGGTGGCGCTTGGGTGTTGGCTGCACAGTACCGAGCAGATGGAAAGGGGTTCTGTCACACGAGGGCCGTGCTGAGCAAATCCGGGCACGGGGCTCGAATGTCACAGCACAGTGAGCTGAGGACATGGTGATTTTCCATTTCCTGTTCCCATCTCTGCAGCCTGGCAGACTTAAAGCTATTTCAGGGGAGGGATTTTATGTGAACGGCCGTCAGACAGCTGGCTGGTCCGGAAACTCTTAAATTGTACAATTTGCCTTAGCAAGTCTAGCACCCGGACCTGTTTGTCCAGGGCCTAGGTTTCCGGGCTCTGCGTGGCTGTTTTTGTTTTTGTTTTTAGTTTTGTTTTTTTGTTTTGGAGAGACAGAGTCTCACTATGTTGCCTAGGCAGGTCTTGAACGCCTGGGCTCAAGCAATCCCCCCACCTCGGCCTCCCAAAGTGCTGGGATTACAGGCATAAGCCACCACGCCCAGCCCTGTTGGGGTTTTGTTTTTTGGGAGTGGGAGCATTTAGATCTCAAGCTGCATGAGTTAACTGAACATGCAGTGTTCAGAAGCCTCTGAGCCACACAAGCAAATAAAATATAACCACTGGTATATTGGAGGCATTTCGCCCAGGGAAATGGTGATGAGTAGGAGGAATGCCTGCAGTCCTTGTCGCTGATGGTGATTCACACGCATATGTAACTTGGCCTGTGCCAAGTGGTGGGGAGACAGTGGGGTACCCAACAGATCGTGCCCTCAACCTCAGGTGTTTATGATAAAGCGTCTCCTGAAGAACCAGCCTTCAAGCCTGCCATCACCAACAGGTCTCTAGGTTAGACTAAGCCAGCTGCCCTTCTAAGAAAACCCAAGTGTCCTCACTGTTAGGATAGTAGCCCAGCTCGCGTGGTTAGCAAGAAGGTGACCAGAGCCGGGCTTGGTGGCTCAGCCTGTAATCCCGCACCTTTGGGAGGCTGAGGTGAGTGGATTGCCTGAGCCCGTGGGTTCAAGAACCAGCCCGGGCAGCGAGACCTCATCTCTACAATAAATCAAAAAAATCAGCCGGGCATGGTAGCGCATGCCTGTAATTCTAGCTACTCGGAAGGCTGAGGTAGAAGGCTCGCCGGAGCCCAGCAGGTCGAGGCTGCGGTGGCCGGGAGCGGCCACTGCACTCCAGTCTGGGCGACAGAGTGAGACTCCAACTCAAAAAAAATAAATAAATAAATAAAGAAGGTGACCAGGACATTGATGGCGGGCCCCCCTTCTGCTCTTCACGTGCTTTGAAGTTTGGCTGCTGGCAGCCAGACATTTGTTTTTATTTTTCTTTTATTTACTTTAACTGTGAACCCCCTCTGTAGTGAATATTTGTCTTTTTTCCCCCTCTGAGACAGGGTCTTGCTGTGTTACCCAGGCTGGACTACAGTGGTGTGGTAATAGCTCACTGTAGCCTCAACCTCCTGGGCTCAAACGATCCCCCCTACCTCAATCTCCAAAGTGGCTGGGACTACAGGCACAGGCCACCATGTCCAGCTAATTTTTTGAAAATTATTTTTAGAGATGGAGGTCTCACTGTTGCCCAGGCTGGTCTTGAACTCTGACCTCCAGCAGTCCTCTCCCTATGGGTCTCTCAAAATGTTGGGATTACAGGCATGAGCTACTATGCCAGGCCAGTATTTGTGTCTTGTCCCACGGGCGCACCCCTGTTGTTTCCAGGATTACCTCATACCCATTCTCCTGTGAATGCTGAGGTCTTTGAGGGAAGCGCTGGAGTCCCTATTAGTTAGACCGCTTGCTCACTGGGAAGTGTTTCGGGTTAGAGTCCAGACTTGCCCTGCCAGGGTGTCTCAGGCTCACATGGAGATTTCCCTCAGCACTGGGAGTGACCTGGTCACAGCAGTCCACCCTTCACTGGCCACCGGTCACCTCCCAAGTCAGTGCTGTTCATTGTGACAGGACTAGCAGGGCAGCTTCGGATGGTTTTGAAACCAGATTTGGACTTGAAGGAAATATGCTAGCCTGTTACATCCTTGGGGGTGGTGAGATGAGAAATTATTTTCATGTTTGGAGTGTTTTCCTGGGTTTTCAAGATGGTCTTCAAGGAGCACATGTTGCCTCTCTCCACCTGCGTCTTAATTTTAATTACAAGCATCTCGGCGTCTAGACAGGAAAAGTCTCTTCTTTGTCACCGACATAGTGGGGTTTCTGGGACTCTTTTAGGAAAGTCTGACGCTTCTGGACTTGTGGGCACTTGTAAAACAGGTTCATGCTGAGATATTCTTGGACGGGAGCAGACCCACATTCTGGAACCTTCTCTGGTGGTTACTCTGCTAGTTCTGGCTTCTAGGTTCCCATCAGCAATGTCTTTGTGGAATTTAAAATGTTTTCCTAAGTGGAAAAATAATATTTGTTCCTTGTAGAAAATTAGAAGATAGAAAAAATATAAAGAATAAAATAAAAATCACTTGTCGTCTGGCCACATTTCTTTTTTCTGTGATCAGAATCTGAGGGTAGAGGGTAAGTCCTAGCCTAAGTGACCCATGGAGTAGCCATTGTTCATGGAGGGTGTGTAAGTCAGGCAGTATTCCAAGTTTTGGACACACATTTACTCGTGTAATCTTCAGAATGGTTTTACGAGGGAGAACCCCAAAAAAATCCAGAATCATCTTTTGGAGGGTGGGCCCCTTGTGGTACATTCAGAATTTGTTTCTCCAGATCAAGTGGTGAATCAAAGTTTTTAGCTTCCATTTGCAGAAAAAACGTTCCGAGTTTTGGCAAACATACGACTGGTTCTTCCACCGTGACAACATGCCTGCTTATACCACACTGAGTGTTCAGCAGTTTTTTTAATCAAAAACAGCGTGAGCCCCCTTGCCCCACGCTCCCTATTCACCTGATCTCACCCTGCGCTACTTTTTTGTTTTGTTTGTTTCCCTCAATGGAAAAAACATCCTCAAGGAAGAGGTGAAACAAAAAATGGCAGAAGCACTAAAAAGCATCAAAATTAACAGTTCAAAAACTGTTTTGAGCAGTGGAGAAAGTGTCTCGATAGGTGTATTGTGTCAAATGGGGAGTACTTTGAAGGCAACTAAAGTGTATACGTGCAAGAATAAATACACAATTTTGTACAAATAAAATCTGATTTTTTTCATATAAGGTAGATAGGAAGAGTATTTTGCCCTGTTATCAAAGGAGGAAGTGAGACCCAGTCAGGTAACATGCCCAGAAGCCACAGCTGGTAAGGGGTGTGGCTAGGATGAGACTTGGAAGTCACTTCAGGGATGGCTCAGTGGCTCTAAGACACTATAGCAGCAGCCTTTGTCATATGCTGTACCAGGAGTACTCAGGTCAGCAAACAGCTGCAGGGAGACTCCAGGCTCTCTACTGAAGATGTCAGCCCTCGTGTCTGGAAGTGGTTGTTCTCTGAACCTGGATGGTTGTGGCCAAGGCTGCCTCTCCTCTTCCTTCTCCTCGCTCCCTACAGAGGTTGGAACAAAGGATCAGGGTCCCTGATGGCCACACCCTCGACAGCCCCTCTTGAACTTGAGGCAGCCCCTCATGAGCAAAGCAGTGGCACCAAAACCTTTGTGACAGGAGAGAGCCCCGATCCTCTGCAGGAAGCACTTGCAGGGCCCTGGCCCCAGATACCCGGGGTATACGTGACAAATGCCTCCCCTCTACCCTGGCCCTGCTTTCAGACCGTCGGTGAAATTATGTGGGTCACAAAGCACAAAGGAGTCAGGGATCTGCTGAGGCCACAATGTGAAGTCATCACACCAGTTTCTCCATCCTGGCACAGGAAAGTCCTCGCAGCAGGAAGGGAAGCCCATGTGTGACCCAGCTGGCTGAGGTTCACCTCCGCCCTGCGAAGAATTTCACAATTTCCTCCTGAAAAAAATATCTGCCCATAACCTCACCTCCAGTGTCTGTTTTCAAAAGTAAACTCAGGGCTATGCATAGTGGCTCATTCATATAATCCCAGTACTTTGAGAGACCGAGGTGAGAGGATTACTTGAACCCAGGCATTCAAGATCAGCCTGGACAACATAGTGAGATATCTCTATAAAAAAATAAATAAATCAGCCAGTTGTGGTGGCTCATGCCTATAATCCCAGCACTTTGGGAAGCGGAGATGAGAGGATTGCCTGAGCTCAGAGGTTCAAGACCAGCCTGAGAAATATGGTGAAACCTTGTCTCTACAATAAATCAGCCGGGCATGGTGGCACATGCCTGTGGTTCCGGCTACTTGGAAGGCTGAGATGGAAGGATCGCCTGAGCCCAGCAGGTCGACTCTGGGGTGGCCATGAGCATGCCACTGCACTCCAGCCTGAGCAACAGAGTGAGACTCCAACTCAAAAAATTAAAAAATAAAAATTAAGTTTAAAAATTAGACGGGCATACCTATAGTCCTAGCAACTCAGGAGGCTGAGGAGGAAAGATTGAGCCCAGGAGGTCAAGGCTGCAGTGAGCCTTGATTGTGCCACAGCACTCCAGCCTGGGTGACAGAGTAAGGCTCCAACTCAAAAAAAAGAAAAATGTGGGCTCAGGAATTGATTCAGCTGTTGCAAGTGGGCTTGCTCTCATCCATCCATCCATCCATCTGTCTATCCATCCGTCCATCATGGCCTCCCCTGTGCCTGTGACTGGGGTGCAGCCATGAGCAGATCGCCTAACATTGGAGAGAGGAAGGGAACTTTCTGTTTCCTAAGTGAGGAAGGGAGCTCTGCCAGGTTGGGTTCCCAGCTCCTTTCCACTAGGTCTACCGAGTAGGCCCCTGGAGCCCAGGTATGGCTGGTGTCGGAGGCTTGTTGCCAGAACGAACTGAGAGATTACTAGTTTAGGGTATCACAAGCACAGTTCATAGACACCCTCTGCCCCTGCAGTAATAGCAGCTATGGCCTAGGGGCTGCCTACTATGTGAGCCAGTATTTGACACCTACTGTCAAATACAGGAAGCATCGGAGAACCAAATGCTGGCGCTCTCCACCCTCCCAGGGCTTGAATCCTGGAGTGTGGCTTCACTGCCTCTTGCTAACTAACCAGCTGGAGGGCCTAGGAAAAGTCCCACTGACTGTGAGCCTTGAAACCACCATCAGGAGGGTCAGGCTTCAAGGTCACAGTCCTAGGAAAGGAGGCTGGTACTGGAGTGCCCACTCTGGGGTATCCAGCACTGCCTAGCCAGTGGGGTCGCGTTGGGGGCTCATTTCCATCCCTTTTTCAAAACATGTAAGAAATGTCTCTAGTGATTCATCTGTACCCAACTGACAGGACTTCAGAAGATCCCAGGTCTGGAGTGTGAACAATAAATGCCACATTCAATAAATAACACCGCAGCTGTGCTGCACTTCATGGAATGCTTCCTGCGTGCGAGGTCCTGTGCCCATCAGTTTCCTGCAGTCCCTCCTTGAGCCCTTCCTGCCACCTTGTGAGATGTGGCTTTCTGAGTGATTGCTCTGGTTCATGCAGACTATAACAGGGGAGCCTGTGTTTGAGTCCCCTGGAGAAGGTATTCTTGCTTGTTTCCTGTAGAGACCTCCCCCAGCATCCTGGCTGGCCACACTGGCTCCAACGCTCTAAATAAAGCTGGTGGGAGTTCTGCCCATCCTGGGGCGGCTTCTCTCCTTTCCAGGAAGGAGGAATCTGAGGGGGAAAAGAGAATTAGTATCAGAAAGGTCTCTATGGTGCCTGGTCCACCCTGGGACACTTCCCAGGCTGTGACCCTGGGAAGGAGCCCTTTCAACCAAAGCTTTCACCTTCCTTTGGGTCCCTGCCACCTGACTGCTTAGCACACCCACACTGGCCTGGGAAGAATCCAGGCATCACCTGGGGAAGGCCTGGGCGCCATTGGGCAGTCCTTGATCTCTCTGCCCGTTCCCCTTATCTTTCCTTTCTCTTCAGCACTTAAAGGGCAGGACAGACTGCAGGAGGGGTGGGTACCCATGGGGTCTCAACTCCTGCTTGAATTTGGGTTCTCCCTACTAGATGAAATGCAGGGGCAA
The DNA here is from genome assembly GCA_027257055.1 of Cephalopachus bancanus. NCBI lineage: Eukaryota > Metazoa > Chordata > Mammalia > Primates > Tarsiidae > Cephalopachus > Cephalopachus bancanus. The sequence goes on from JAPVLO010000236.1 coordinate 4,698,836, forward strand.
GGGAAGATTTTGAAATAGGAGAGTGGCCCTTCTTGGAAAAGAGTAGTTTTGCCTGTTTCTGAGAGCACTGTATTTCTTTAGGGCAAATAGCAGCCAGCTGTTGCTTTAAAACCTGGCTCTCTTTAGCCAGAACACTCTGGCATCCTCGAGGAGCCTAAATTTAGCACCTGAATGGGCAGCAGGTAACCCTGAGTGGGTCTGTCAGTGGGCATCTTGCCAGGCATGAAGGATTCTTCGAGGAATTAACGGGACACAGTGTAGAATGCAGCCTGTCTAGTTGGGGTGGGCTATACTGGGGCCTGAGCAGCAACAATGGCACACTGAATTTTCATAGAATATTGTTCTGCACAGTACCTGTTTAAGATTTGCTTAAAGGCTATATAAATGTTGATGATTGTTGGAAGTGGGTAATGCATGTATGCCATTCATTATAACATTTTTTTTCTCTCTCTCTCTTTCTGTATATTTAAACTTTTCCAAAATAATGGGTTTGTTTAGCAATTAAAAATATTGCTTCTCTTGGCCTTACTGCAGAAAAGTCAGGAATCCTGTTTGGTCTGTCTTGAGGCTTGATTGCCAAGATAGTAGGTGGAAGAAGATAAGCCAGTCTTCAGAGTGTTCACATTCATAGAGAATGAAGTAGAGTGAGTAGAGTGAAGGTTGCTGGGGCCTAAGGGAGGATCATCCATGGATGCCAAGTCATTGAGTTAAAGGCTGTTGAGAAACAAGATATTCACAGAGTCTCAAGGCGTCATTCCACAGATTACTTGTTAATTTCACAAGGAAAGTGGTGCCTTTAAAATGAAGAGATCTGCTGGGCATGGTGGCTCACACCTATAATCCTAGCACTTTGGGAGGCCGAGGTAAGAGGATTGCCTGAGCCCACAGGTTCAAGACCAGCCTGGGCAAGCTGGCGAGACCTCATCTCTACAATAAACTGGAAAAATTAGCCAGGTGTGGTGGCACACGCCTGTAGTTCCAGCTACTTTGAAGGCTGAGGTGGAAGTATCGCCTGAGCCCAGCAGGTCAAGGCTGTGGTGGCTGTGACCATGCCACTGCCCTCCAGCCTGGGCAACAGAGTGAGACTCCGACTCAAAAAAAATCAAATCAAATCAAATCAAATGGAGAGATCTGGTGTCACCACCTTAATCAAGCAATCAAACATGGCCAGGTATAGTGGCTCACACCTGTAATCCCATGCTTTGGGAAGCTGAGGTAGGAGCTGTGACCAGCTTGGGCAACATAGAGAGACCCTGTCTCTACAAAAAAAAAAAAATTAACTGGCTCAAGTCTGCACTTGATTTTACCCAAAAGGCAGGGAAGTGATGTGACTCAAGTGTGCAGTCCAAGTAATGGACTCCATGGGTGAACCTAATTTGATTCTGGATTTTTTTTCTGAGTCGTAGTCTTCCTCTACCACCTAGGCTAGAGTGCAGTGGCACAATCAAGGCTCATTGCAGTCTTGGCTTCCTGGGTTCAGCCAATCCTCCTGCCTCAGCCTCCTGAGTGGCTGGGATTACAGGTGTGCACCACCATGCCCAGGTTAGCCTTGGCTGGTCTTGAACTCCTCAGCTCAAGCAATCCTCCCACCTTGGCCTCTTAAAGTGCTGGAATTACAGGCATGAGTCACTGTGCCCAGCCTTGGGTCCTGGATTTTTTAAAAAATAAAGTTATAAAAGACATTTTCAGGTCCCTGGCAAAAATTAAATGTGGACTGAATATTAGAAAATGTTGTTGCATTAACGTGAATGCCTTATAATTGCTGATAGTATTAGGATTTACAGGAAAATGACCTCAGGAATGCATGCTAAAGTGTTCAGGGTGGCATGTCATGCCTGAAACATAACTAGAAGTGATCCAACAAAACCAGTATGTATGTATGTCTGTATGTATGTATGTATGTATGTATGTCTGTCTGTATTTTTCAAGTCGGAGTCTCACTCTCACAGCCTCGACTTCTGGGCTAGGGTGATCCTTCCACCTCAGCCTTCCAAGTAGCTAGAACTACAGGTGTGCACCACCAAGCCTGGCTAATTTTTTGATTTTTTTGTAGAGACGAGATCTCGCCAAGTTGCCCAGCCTGGTCTCGATCCCCTGAGTTTAGGTAATCCTCTCACCTCTGCCTCCCAAAGTGCTGGATTACAGGCATGAGCTACAACGTCCGGCCAAAACCAGTATTTATACACAGTGTATACACTTAGACAGAGCAAGCATGGCTGTGTGAGCAGCTGATGAGGCTCATTGCTCTGTTCTTTCATCTTCTGGATTTGAAATTTTTCCAAATAAAAAAGACATCAAAGGCGTTAAGAAGAATCTGTGGCTATTGTCTGACTTGGAAAGTCTCCTACTTCTGTTCCCAGCCTCTCCCGGGGGACCCGCCTGAGGACGGCCAGGCATCTGTTGTCTGTGCAGTTTGTCGATAAGGAGGAAGCAGCTGAGAAACAGTGCTTGTGGTGGCAGTGCTGGGGACAGGAGGCCGGCCCGCCTGGCCATGGGAGGAGGGGAATGTCTGTGGGGGCACGTGGCAACACCAGGAAATTCAGAACATCTTTTCTGGCTGTGAAATGTGCTGGGGAAGAATCGCTAAGCTGGGATTAGCCTGGCCAGCAGTGTTACAACAAGGGCTCTGCAGTCCACTTCTAGGGCTAAAGGCTGGCTTCCCCCATCAGCTTTTTCTCTTGAGCCTCTAGAGATTTTATTTTATTTTATGTATTTTATGTACGTATGTATGTATTTGTTTTTGAGTTGGAGTCTCACTCTGTCTCCAGACTAGAGAGTAGCCAAAAACTCATGGCCACCGCAGTCTTAACCTGCTGGGATCAGGTGATCCTTCCACTTCAGCCTTCCAAGTAGCTGGAACCCCAGGCACGTGCCACCACACCCCGCTAATTTTTTCTTTTTGATTTATTGTAGAGATGAGGTCTCTCCAGGTTACCCAGGCTGGTCTCGAACTCCTGGACTCAGGCAATTCTCTCGCCTTGGCCTCCCAAAGCGCTGGGATCACATGCTTGAGCCACTGCACCTGGCAATTTTATGTATTTATTTTGGTTACAGGGTTTTTCTCAGTTGCTCAGGCTGGAGTGCAGTGATGCAGTCATAGCTCACTGCAGCCTCAAACTCCTGGGCTTAAGCAGTTCTCCCACCTCAGCCTCCCAAGTAATTAGAACTACAGGCACACTACTGTGCCCAACTAATTTTTTTCTTTTTTTGTAGAGACGAAGTCTTCCTATGTTGCTCAGGCTTGGACTTCTGGCCTCAAGCAATGCTCCCGCTTCAGCCTCCCAAAGTGCTAGAATTTATAAGTGTGAGCCACCTCACCCAGCCTGCTCTGGGAATTTTTTTTTGGAGTTGTAGTTTCACTCTGTCCCCCAGGCTGGAGTGCAGTGGCACGCTCACAGCCACTGCAGCCTGGACTTGTTGGGCTCAGGCGATCCTTCTGCCCAGTCTTCCAAGTAGCTGGAACCACAGGCATGTGCCACCACACCCAGCTAATTTTCTGGTTTATTGTAGGGATGAGGTCTCACCAAGTTGCCCAGGCTGGTCTCAAACCCATAAGCTCAGGCAGTTATCTCACCTCGGCCTCCCAAAGTGCTGGGATTACAGGTGTGAGCCACTGTGCCCAGCCCTCTCTGGGGACTTTGAAGGAACTTACCTAGAAGGTTCCTGTGAGGATTCAGTGTATGGCTAGCAAGAAGCAGGCCATTCTGGGTGCCAGGCACTTAGGAAGCACCTTCCATTCTGCAGGATCATTTCCTATTCACATGGGGCGTATTCCTGGGTCATAAACAAACAGCCTGTGGAGTCAAGTGCTGTTAGGTCCAGAGCAACCTCTTGAGGATTCAGACCCTGCTCTATCTGGCTCTGGCCTGCAGTGTGGGGTTTCCCCAGGAGGCCGGGGAGAGCAGGTGAAGTCAGATTCCTCTGTAATCCATGATGCCTTCCCTTGGAGGATAATCCTCTTCGGTAGCAGAGCCCTGAAAGGTTTGAAAAGCAGGGAGGGGAGGAGGAAACTAAGCTGCTGGAGCCCATCTGCTGGTCGGGATATTTGCTGGCCATCAGCAGCACCATGCAGGGGTCTGAGCGCCACCCTAGTCCAGGGCACCTTCACCTCCCACCTTCTGTTCAGTGAGGACAGGAAAGCTCTTATCTGTTGAGTGCATGAGACCAAGGATGGCTCAGTTCAACATGAGATTCAGGGAAACCCGTGCAACTTTGCAAAAAATAATAATAATGATTTTTTTTCTAACTTTTAAAATTACACAAAGAGGCTGGGCATGGTGGCTCATGCCTATAATTCAAGCACTTTGGGAGGCTGAGGTGAGAGGATTGCCTGAGCCCAGGGGTTCGAGACCAGCCTGGGCAATTTAGGGAGACCTCATCTCTATAATAAATTTTTTAAAATTAGCCAGGTGTGGCGGTGCACGCCTGTAATTCCAACTACTTGGAAGACTGAAGTGGAAGAATCGCCAGAGCCCAGCAGGTCCAGGCTGCAGTGGCCGAAGGTGTGCCACTGCACTCCAGCCTGGGTGACAAAGTGAGACTCCTACTCAAAAAAATAAAAATAAGCCGGGCTTGGTGGGTCAGCCTGTAATCCCGCGCCTTGGGAGGCTGAGGTGAGTGGATTGCCTGAGCCCACGGGTTCAAGACCCACCTGGGCAACTTGGTGAGACCTCATTTCTACAATAAAAAATCAAAAATTAGCCGAGTGTGGTAGCGCACACCTGTAGTTCCAGCTACTTGGAAGGCTGAGGCGGAAGGATCGCCGGAGTCCAGCAGGTTGAGGCTGCGGTGGCCAGGAGTGTGCCACTGCACTCCAGTCTGGGCAACAGAGCGAGACTCCAACTCAAAAAAACAAAAACAAAAATTAAATAAATAAAATTAAAATTAAATTGCACAAAGAGTACATATCATTGGAGAAGAAAGCAGGGAATACAAAGTCATCAAAGATAACTTTTGAAATGGGCCAAAATTCCTCTTTCCAGAGAGGACCTTTCGTTCATACATTCAACAAATGCTCATTGAGCACCAACTATGTGCTGGGCACCTTGCTGAAAACTGGGGGCATAGCAGCAAATAGGTTGGACTTGGTTCCTGTCTTCATGTGACTTAGAATCAGGTGCCAGTTGTTGTTATTGTTGTTATTATTATGTTTTTGAGTCAGGGTCTCACCCTGTCTCCCAGGGTGGAGTGCAGTGGCATGAGAATCACGGCTCACCGCAGCCTTGACCTCCTGGCCTTAGGTGATCCTCCTGTTACAGCCTCCCTAGTAGCTGGGATTATAAATGTGTGCCACTACAACTGGCTAATTTTTTTGTTTTTTTGTAGAGACAATGTCTCACTGTGTTGTCCAGGCCAGTCTTGAACTTCTGAACTCAAGCAGTCCTCTTGTCTTGGCTTCCCAAAGTTCTGGGATTACAGGCATGAGCCCGTGTGTCCAGCCAACCAGTTATTAAAATATATATATTTTTTGAGTTGGAGTCTGTCGCCCAGGCTGGAGGAGTGCAGTGGCACACTCATGGCCACCACAGCCTCGACCTGCTGGGCTCAGGCGATCCTTCCACCTCAACCTTCCAAGTAGCTGGAACTACAGGAATGTGCCACCACGCCTGACTAATTTTTTGGATTATTGTAGAGATGAAGTCTCACCAAGTTGCCCAGGCTGATCTTGAACCTGAGGGCTCAGGCAATCCTCTCACCTCAGCCTCCCAAAGTGCTGGGATTATAGGCGTGAGCCACCGTGCCTGGCCAGTTATTAACATGATACCAAGCAAGTGGTCTGGGTATGGGACCTGCTTTGTTGATGTCTAGTGGCCTCTGAACTGAGCTCTGGAGGACTGAGGGGATGAGCCCTCCCAACCAGGGGGAGGGGTCAGAGTCCAGAGTCCCCCAGGCTGAATCCTGTGCTTATGGGGGAAGTGTTGGGTGTGAGGTTGCAGAGTCCAGCAGAGCCGGTCAGCTAGGCCGCACCCCTGAGATTTCCAGCCATACCAGAGGCTCCTCCCCCTCGGGAGGCTTTAACCTCACATTGACCTTCTAACATGTGTAAGACGGGAGAAGGCATGTGCTTGGCAGCCATTCCAGGCTGGGGTCTGGGCTCAGGAAGAGGATGGGGCGTGGATTGCTGTCAGCTGTGGGGGCGGCATGACAGCATCTCTGATGTGCCCTGCATGGTACATTTCCACTTGCCCGACCCCTGCCCATCAATGACCAGGGCTTGGAGTCAGGCCCTCTGATCCCCGAGGAGACAGAGACCCTGGCCTACCTAGTTGTCACAGTTCATCCCGCAGTGTCATCTTCGGGGCCTTGTGCTTTGAGATCAGATACCCCACTCCCCCGTCTCTTCTGACATTTGTCCAGTGGCAGCTCTGCTCCCTGAGAGTCTGGGTTTGAGGTCACCGGACTAGACAGAGGCCAGCCCTCAAAGGGTTCACCACCTGACATGGGAGCCATACAGTACTCGAAGGCTGGGATCAAGGAAGGCTTCCAAGAGGCAGGGACTCAAGTGAAGGTTGTGTCAAGTTTAGCAGAGTGGAGAGCAGATGGGAAAGGTGTTGTGCAGAGGGACTGCACAAAGAAGGCTTGCAGGCAGAACTGCCAGGGAGGTCCCAGCCAGGTGTGAGGCGGTTCCCCAGAGGGAGGCGCATGGAGGCCAGAGAGCCTCACACAGTGGAGACTGTCATGTCTCCCCAGCCTCTGACCCTTGACCCTCACTGCAAGAGGAGCCCCCTCTGTCTCCTGGGAACAGCCCACAACCCTGTCTGCCGGGGTTTGATGGGTAAATGCCTCTTCCTTGATGCCTGAGTGGATAACCCAAGGCCTGTCTTCTGTACTGTTTCTGAGAAGTCCTTAGTCGGATTTAGCTCCCTTTCCCTACACCTTCCAAGTAATCTGTTTCAGAGGAAACCCAAACCAAGACCCCACCCACAGAGTTTGAAGTCAACACTGAGGACAGTGAGAGCCATTGAGGGGCTTTTCCTCAGAATGATTTGTAAGGTCATTCTGACCATGACCTGGAGGTTAGATTGGTGAGGGCGGTAGGTGGTGGGTGGCCTTGTTTCCAGACCCTGGCTGCTGCCGTCCACTGCTGTAGGTGCTTCCTGTGTTCAGATGCCAGGCTGAGCAGTGGATGCTCGTCTTCTCATTGAATCTCACAAAAGCCATAGGACATAGAGGTTCCATCTTTTTTTTTGAGTTGGATCCTCACTCCTTGTCACCCAGGCAGAGCGCAGTGGCATGTTCACAGCCACCTCAGCCTCAACCTGCTGAGGCAATCCTTCCACCTCAGCCTTCCAAGTAGCTGAAACTACAGACACGCTGCCATGCCCAGCTAGTTTTTGTGATTTATTGTAGAGACGAGGTCTCACCAAGTTGTCCAGGCCGGTCTTGAACCCCCATGCTCAGGCAGTCCTCTCGCCTCAGCCTCCCAAAGTACTGGGACTACAGGCTGAGTAATGCAGCCGGCCAGAGGTTCCATCTTGTAGATGAGGAAGCTGAGTCTCAGAGAGACACCCGACTGTGATCACACAGCTGGAGATCCAGGCACCATAAGGTGGGCCTTTAAGCCTCAGTGCAGGTAAGTGTCTTGCAGTAACCTCAGCTTCCCCGCCCCCATGCAGGTAAGTTTGAGGACAGAGAGGACCACGTGCCCAAGTTGGAGCAGATAAATAGCACCAGGATCCTGAGCAGCCAGAACTTCACCCTCACCAGGAAGGAGCTTCTGAGCGCAGAGCTGCTGTTGCTGGAGGCCTTCGGCTGGAACCTGTGCCTGCCCACGCCTGCCCATTTCCTGGACTACTACCTCTTGGCCTCCATCAGCCACAAGGATCACCACTGCCACACCTGGTCGACCACCTGCCCCCGCAAGACCAAAGAGTGCCTCAAGGAGTATGCTCACTACTTCCTAGAGGTCACCCTGCAAGGTAACATTGGGGCCCAGCAGCAGTACCTCCCACCCCTTCTCCACCCACCCAGGGGCGGGGTCAGGCAGCTCTGAGAGGCGTGTCCATCCAGAGATGCCTGCTCCTTGGCTGGGGCCTGGGCACTCAGACCACTGTTGCATTTCACGGAACTGGCGAAGAGGGCAGGGATGCGTCCGGTGTTACCAATAGCATGTAAAAGAGAAATGGCCGCTTAGATACGGGCAACCAGTGCTCTACAGACTCCCAGGTCACCTGGTAGTTTTTCTCTTGATAACCCGGAACATTGCCAATGATTTAAATAGCACAGATTTACAGGTAGGTCATTCCCAAAGAGTTGTCATCTTATAGATAAGATGGGAATGGGAAATTATGTTTACATCTGCTTTAGCAATAAAAGTTATCCAGGGCCAGGTATAGTGGCTCATACCTGTAATCTCAGGACTCTGGGAGGTGGAGGCAGGAAGATTGCTTGAGCCCAGCGCATGCCCCTTGAGACCTGCCTGGCCAACATAGTGAGACCATGTTTCTACAAGAAAATAAAAAAATTAACCAGGCATGGTGGTATGTGCCTGTAATCTCAGCTACACAGGTAGCTGAGGCAGAAGGATCACCTGAGCCCAGGAGATCAAGGCTGAAGGAAACCGTGAGCATGCCATGGCACTCCCATCTAAAAGCCACAAACCAAAATGAGTATGAGTGTTATTATCAATAACAGTGATACCCAGCATTAATTGAGCACTTACTGTGTGCCAGGCATCTTGCTTCTGTGCTTTGCATACATTATCTCATTTGAACTTTACCATAGCCCTACACAAACATTTTTATTCCCATTTTACAAATGAGGAAATTGATGCATAGGAGGAAAAATAGTTTCAAGGTCATTGCTAAGATTTTTTTCTCTTTGTTTCTTTTTTTTTAGAGACAGGGTCTCAATGTGTTGTTCAGGCTGGTCTTGAACAATACTCTAGCCTGGGTGATAGAGTGAGTCTTGACTCAAAAAAAGGAAGGAAAGAAAGAAATCTCAGTCTGAGAGTCAAGGTTAAGATTTTAAAATGGAACATCACAATTTCTAATTTTTAATCCTATTCGAGGGCAGCAATAAATAGTCATTGAAACAATTCATTTGTCCACTCATTCTCTGGGGGGGGTGTGGGAGTCTGAGAGGAGGTGTTGCTGACTTTCTCTGTGATTCTTCTTAGATCATATATTCTACAAATTCCCACCCTCTGTGGTCGCTGCAGCCTGCGTGGGGGCCTCCAGGATTTGCCTGCAGCTGCCGCCCTATTGGACCAGAGACCTGCAAAGAATCTCAAACTATTCCCTGGAGCATCTCAGCATGTGTATTGAAATCCTTCTAGTGTAAGCTCCTCTCCTGAACTCTGTTTCTGAAATATGGATATTCTGCTTGCCCTTGAGGCCCGCTCAAGTTTGCGGGTAATTTCCTGAGTGTGGGGCTTATGGTGGTTCCCCCAGCTAAAGGGCAACAGGTAAAGTGGGCTGTGGCGACTCCTCATAGAAGTGGGAGAGTCTTCCTATTTTGGGGCGCTTTGGGTTTGCGTTTTTAAGGTTAGGGAACAAGGGAGAGGAGGGCTGTGTGTACCTCCTTTGAATGCCAGGGCTCTTTGATCTAAGTCCAGTGTCGTCTTGTGGATAATCACATTGAAGAACTCTCATCATTAGCTACTTTTCTCAAACATGACCACAAAGCTGACCTCGTAGCCAGTTAATCCCAGAGTGACTACCCATGATCACCACAGCCTCTTCAGAAGGATCCCTGGCAATCTTAGGCAGGAAACATTCAGTATATCAGAAAAGCCGCTTACAGGCATCCTGGAGCCAACACCAGGAAACTGCCATTGTGGCAAAAGATCCCTGTAGTGACTACAGGGAGACAGGCAGACAGGACAGAGCTGCTCCCAGGGGCCACTCCCATTCCAGTCCTCATCCACCCAACAGGTAGAGGCGTATCCTGGGTGCTGGCCTGACTGACCAGGGGGCTGCACAGGCAAAGCGAAGGCCCTTCAGTCCCTGAAGAACCTCCTCTTAGCTTCCTGATATGTGAAGCTTTGCTGTGGTTACCTTTGTGTCATTCCTTTGGGAGGTCAAGGCAGGAGGATCACTTGAGCCAGGAGTTTGAGGCTGCAGTACGCTATGATTGCACTACTGCTCTCTAGCCTGGGTGACAGAGCGAGACTCTAGCTCAAACAGAAAAAAAAAAAAAAGGAAAAGAAATGGAATGTCAGTCCTACTTTCTAGACCTAGTTTTAAAATGTATGCTTTTGGGGTCCCTAAAGCCTGGCCTGACCGTGCTGGTTGCCTCTGGATATTCCCCCGCCCCTAGATGTTTGGCCACTGGCCAGGCCTCCCCTCTTCATGGATGGCTGTCACTCTGAGATGTCCCTTCTCAGATGTCTTGCAGCCTCCGTGGTTTCCTTCCTTACATAAAACTCTCATTGTTTTGTTTTCCCCAAAAGCTTTATGAGTTTTTTGAGATGGCAAAAATCTCTGTTCCAGCGAGGTATGGTGGTACATGCCTATAATCCCAACAATTTGAGAGGCCAAGGTGGGAGGATCACTTGAGCATGGGACTTTGAGTCCAGCCTGGGACATAGAAAGACCCTTGTCTCTACAAAATAACTTTTTTTCTCTTTTTTTTTTAATCAGGATCTCACTCTGTCGTCCAAGCTGGAGTCTAGTGGCACACTCACAGCTACTGCAGCCTTGACCAGCTGGGCTCAGGTGATCCTTCTGCCTCCACCTTCCAAGTAGCTGGAACTACAGGCACACACCACCACACCAGCTAATTTTTTTATTTATTGTAGAGACGAGGACTCACCAAGTTGCCCAGGCTGGTCTTGAACCCCTGGGCTCAGGTGATCCTCCCACTTCCACCTCCCAAATTGCAACAATCACAGCTGTGAGCCTCTGCGCCCAGCCAAAATGACTTTTTAGAAGAAAGAAAGAAAAAAGACTGTTCCACCCCACTTTTCAGATGGAGAAACGTAGATTGCAGGGGGCAAAATGCTTGGCCCAGAAGTCCCTGGAAGGCAGAAATTGGGCTTATTCAGTCCCTGGGAACACTCTGGTGCCAGGTGCAGAGAATGCAGGGGTGGGCACAAGCAGATGTGGTCCTTCTTAACAGCCAGGCAGCAACCAGAAATTACCCTCTGGAATGTGGACCGCGAGATAGAGCAGTGCAGGACTGCAGGGACAGCTAGCCTCGTCCAGAAGAGTCAGAAGAGGTTTTCTGTGGGAATTGACTCCAAGCTGAGATTGAGGCCCAAATCTAGTTGGGGAACGGCTGAGGCCATGAACAGGCAGCAAGGGCAGACTGGGAAGACCCGCTGGACACAGGGCACACGTGTCTCTTCCAGTCTCACTCGGCAAGGCAGGCAGAGATGCCTTGACCTTTGACCTCCCGGTCTCACCCAGGCCTTCTCCTTCCAGAACGTATGACAACGTCCTCAAGGAGGCCGTTGCAGTGAAGAGCCAGGCCTTGGCGATGGTGCCCAGCACGTCCCCTGCTCCCACCCAGGTGCTGTTCCAGCCACCTGCCTACCCCACCCTCGGCCAGCCAGTAACCACACTGGCACAGTTCCAGAGCCCCGTACAGGACCTGTGCCTGGCCTATCGGAACTCGCTGCAGACCCACCGTGCGGGGAGCCTGCTCTCGGGGGACACGGGCTCCTCCCTCCACACCCCGTACCCCACCCTCCAGCCCCTGGATATGTGTCCCATGCCCATCCCTGCGTCCCTCGGCATGCAGATGGCCGTTGCAGCCGAGCCCCGGCACTGCCTCGCTGCCACCTATGGAAGCAGTTACTTCAGCGGGAGCCACATGTTCTCCACAGGCTGTTTTGATAGATAGGCCACCAGTGGACCACACGGGAGAACCTTGGAGACCCGGGCAGAGGAAGACGACACCGAAAGGGAGAGCTCAGCCAAGCAAGGCACCGGAAGGCGTGTCCAAAGAGCCTTGCTGCCCTTGGACATGGAGGGTCCGTGCTCCTTTTAAATAAGACAGACTCAGAGCAAAACATTCAATGACATACCTCACCTAAAAGCATTCCTCTGAGAAATGTCTTCCACTTGTGGCTGGGATATCACGGCATGGCTCAGTCGCCATCCCCTCAATCAGGGGCCCAGTGAGTTAAGAGACCTGATGGAAGGCCAGGAAACTGGGAACTGGTTGCAGACCACTAGTCCACAGGTGTGTCTGCCTTTTAGCATCAAAGCCTTCTCTACTCCTGGCCAATGGCAGCTGCACCTCTGAAAAAGGAGGGGCAGCCTGGCATATTCTCAGGACCCTGGAAGATGCTGGACTGGGTGCTTGTCTTTCCCTGGCTCCACAGAGGGGCCCATGTGTGTGTTTATGCCCGAGTGTCTACCCAACGAGGCCCAAGGGGCACCTGTCTTGCCTTTGCTGTCCAACCTAACACCCTTTTCGGCCTTTTAGGTGTATCACACGCTGCTGCTTCCAGAAATGATCTCGCTTTCTGTCCAGTAAGTTGTCTTATTTACATACTGCATCAGGGACTTTTTGATACTTGAAAATCCCTTAGGAGAAAAAGCAGATTTAATTGTCACAACTGCCTGTCTCGTGTCAGGGCTGAGTTTTAATCCAGCTTGTTTTGGGTGACAACAGAGCTCCCTCTCCATGGCTGGGAAGAACTACTTTTCTCGCCTCCCAGTTCTGGAAGATTCCACATCTTGGATGCTGCATTCATCTGCAAAACTTCCATAACCACCAAGAAGGGAAAAGGTTGCAGAAAGGAAGACAAAGGTTTTAAACAATCCCTACTCCCTCCCCCACATGCTTCAGGACTTGAGGGTAACCCAGCCTTGGCCTTGAGCTTGGCTGATAGTGAAGGATAGCAGCGTGGAATATTTGCTACTGCCCTGGATTTGGGAAGTGGGGATGAACAGGAGCATATCAGCCCGCCATTGATAGGCTGGCGACCGGCTGCATCGAAAGCCAGCATTTAGGGATCTACAGCAAGAGGGATCTCAGGAAGACTCTTGTGACCATGTGCAATATGTTTTTATTTGAACTTGCAGCTTGTGCTCTGCATGGTGTCGTGGTTGGCTTGGGTTGAGAATTGGGAGGTGCAAAGGGCCATGGAAGCAATTTTTGGGTTGTTTATTTGTTTGTTTAACAGAAACTGGGTCTTGCTGTGTCGCCCAGGCTGGTCTCAAACCCCTGGCTTCAAGCCTCGGCCCCCCAAAGTGCACTTGTTTTTTAAAAAAGAACCCATCCTGGTTTTCTTGGCTCCTGTAATAATCCAAGGTATAAAGCTTTTCAGAGCAGATGAAAGTCTCAGCATGAAAACAGGAAGAGAAGCTAAGCTGCCACCTTGTTACACTAGCATAGAAACTACACGTTCGTTTGTTGTTATTTTTGTTTTTCCTTTGCCAACCTCCTTCTATTTATGTGCAACCAGTTTGAATCCCAAGTTATTGTATCTGTCTGTTCAGGGCTGGAGGCTTGTGAGGGGCCCTCACAACCAGCCTGGCCCCAGAAAAAGGCATCCTATAATAAACACATCACCTGTAATGGTCTCTTGGCTCTCTTCCTGGACTCCCCTCTCGGACCAGACCCTCCTTCCCTCTCTCAAATCAGCCCTGGTTGGTGTCTCCTCGAGATGTTGGGGAGGGTGATGTCGAGGGCAGCAGCCAAACTGGCTTTTTTTTTTGAGTCGGGTCTCACTGTGTCACCCAGGCTGAAGTGCAGTGACACAATCACAGCTCACCCAGTCCTGACCTCCTATGCTCAGGTCATTCTTTCGCCTCAGCCTCCCAAGTAGCTTGCACTACAGGTATGTGCCACCTGGCTAATTTTTTTATTATTTGTTTATTTATTTATTTTTATTATTTATTTATTTATTTATTTATTTGAGTTGGAGTCTCACTCTGTCACCCAGACTGGAGTGCAGTGGCCGCTCCCGGCCACCGCAGCCTCGACCTGCTGGGCTCTGGCGATCCTTCCGCCTCAGCCTTCCAAGTAGCTGGAACTACAGGCGCGCGCTACCACGCCTGGCTAATTTTTGATTTATTGTAGAGATGAGGTCTCACCAAGTTGCCCAGGCGGGTCTCGAACCCATGGCCTCAGTCAATCCACTCACCTCAGCCTCCCAAAGCGCTGGGATTACAGGCTGAGCCACCAAGCCCGGTTTAATTTTTTTATTTTTTGTAGAGATGAGGTCTCACTACATTGCCCAGGCTGGTCTCAAACCCCTGAGCTCAAGCAATCCTCTTGCCTCGCCTCCCAAGGCGCTGGGATCACGAGATTATTTGGAGCTAGGTCCTACCCTCCAAGTGGGAGCTGGGCCTCCCTGCAGATACAGGCTCCCCCACTGTCTCAGTCAGTTTCTCCAGGGAAACAAGCCAACTGGATAAATAGAGATTTATTTTAAGGAATTGGCTCACATGATTCTGAGAGCTGGCAAATCCAAGATTTGTAGGGTAGTGTGGTCTCAGGCCTCCATGGTGCAGTTTTGAGGCAAAATTCCTTCTCCAAGAAACGTCACTCTTTGCTCGTAAGGCCTTCAACTGATTGGATGAAGCATGCCAACATTATAGCCAACTGATTGTAAATATTCATCACACCTAAAAAATACCTTTACAGTAACATCTAAGACTAGTGTTTGACCAAACAGTGGGCACCATAGTCTAACCAAGTTGACACATAAAATTAACTATCAGAACCACCTGCTAGCTGTTGGGAGGCAGTTGACCCAACCTCTCTGGACCTCAGTCTTCTCACCTGTTAAACCTGGGGTAAGCTGACTCGGTGGCTCAGCCTGTAATCCCGCGCCTTGGGAGGCTGAGGTGAGTGGATTGCCTGAGCCCGCGGGTTCAAGACCCGCCTGGGCAGGGAGACCTCATCTCTACAATAAATCAAAACATCAGCCGGGCGTGGTAGTGCGTGCCTGTAATTCCAGCTACTTGGAAGGCTGAGGCAGAAGGATCGCCGGAGCCCAGCAGGTCGAGGCTGCAGTGGCCAGGAGTGGCCACTGCACTCCAGTCTGGGCGACAGAGTGAGACTCCAACCCCCCAAAAAAACAAAAACAAAAACCTGGGGTAATTTGCCTTTATAAGGTTCTCATGAAGATTAAGTTACAAGATGCACCTTAAGGCCAGCATTTCCCCAAAAAAGGAGATTATTCTTTTTCTTCAAGCATAAGCTCTACTTTTTGTTAAGATGCACCATCATTTTGTGTCAATGAGAATTTTTTAAAACCTCCCAACTAGGCCGGGCACAGTGGCTCAAGCCTGTAATCCCAGCACTTTGGGAGGCCAAGGTGAGAGGATTACCTGAGTCCAGGGGTTCGAGACCAGCCTGGGCAACTTGGTGAGACCTCATCTCTACAATATATCAAAAAATTAGCCAGATACAGTAGTGCACATCTGTAGTTCCTTCTTGGAAGGCTTCTTGGAAGGCTGAGGCAGAAGGATCACCTGAACTCATCAGGTCAACACTGGGGTGGCTGTGAGCATGCCACTGCAACCCAGCCTGGGCAACAGAGTGAGACTCTGACTAAAAAAAAGAAAAAAGAAACCTCCCAACTAAACCATGAGACAGTGCCTAAGATACTGTTGATTATATCTTGCATTCTTTTTTTTCTTTTTCTTTTTCTTTTTTTGAGTGGGAGTCTCACTCTGTCGCCCAGACTGGAGTGCAGTGGCCGTTCCTGGCCACCGCAGCCTCGATCTGCTGGGCTCTGGCGATCCTTCCGCCTCAGCCTTCCGAGTAGCCAGAATTACAGGCACGTGCTACCACGCCTGGCTGATTTTTTATTTATTGTAGAGATGAGGTCTCACCAAGTTGCCCAGGCGGGTCTCGAACCTGCGGGCTCAGGCAATCCACTCACCTCTGCCTCCCAAAGGTGCGGTATTACAGGCTGAGCTACCGAGCCCAGCTTATCTTGCATTCTTATTTCAGGAATGTTACAATGTCAAAATATAGAATTAATGGAATATAGCATCAGCGATTATGAGAAATGTCAGACTACTACTCCTTTCCTCTGTAGTGGAGGGACTCACCCAGAACCAGAATCCTGCCCTCGGCCCACCCAGGTTCCAGCAGGGGAACCGCCCAGAGAGCTGGTGTCACTGTGGGGCTGAGGTCTTTGCTAAGCACAGGTGCCTTCTGTAAGGGCAGAAAGGAGCAGGGATATGGGCTCAGGGTCTGAGGCTGCAGCCCAGGCCCGGGAGGGTGTTTGGGAGCCATGCCTGTTGGCAGGTGGCATGTGGGATTGGGAGAGTGCTCAGCACCATGCATGAGCCCAGGAGACACAGGAGGCTCAAAGTTTGCAGGTCTAGAGACAAGGCAGGTCTTGGGTTTACCAAGAGAGCCCACATTACTTTGGGCAGATGTCTCCCTCCTTGGACTTCTTGTCCCCATCTATTACCATGGAGATGGTCAAGTTGATACGTGGTTCTGAGCTCTAGGGACAGCCTGGGCCACAGAGGCCCTAGCCCCCTGCCCACGTGTCTCTCTTCCACATGTGGGCGCTCCATAGAAGCTGATATTGGTTTCCCTGCTGGAGGGTGGCCAGGAAAGTTTCAAAAAGCACAGAAATGGTCTTAGAGGACCTCCCACACCTGGCATCTGGTTGAATCTAGAGGTTTTCATTCCTGAGCAAGCTGTGCAGCCACCTGGAGGGGTGGGGCCCGGAATCTGCATTTTTAGCCAGCTTCTCAGTGATTCGAGTGCAGGATTTCTTTGAAGAAACATCAAAGGATTCAATGTGTAGAACCTAATTCCCAAGCTCAGAGAAGAGAGTAAGGAAACAGCATGCCAGTCTGAATATCTGAGCCTCTGAGTCCTAAACCTCGACTTTGTTCTATACTTAGCACAGCCTTGTTCCATGCAGTCTTTCCTTCCTTCCTTCCTTCCTTCCTTCCTTCCTTCCTTCCTTCCTTCTTTCCGAGGTCTTGCCAAGTTGCCCAGGCTGGTCTTGAACCCGTGGGCTCAGGCAATTCTCTCACCTCAGCCTCCCAAAGTGCTGGGATTATAGGCATAAGCCACCACGCCTAACGCCATGCATGCAGTATTTCTTTGACCAAGTTGTGTGAAGGGTTGGGACACGCAGACTCCTTTTCCAAGGAGAACTTGCTTCTTTCCAGACATTGCAAATGCCTGGGTCAGGGTCAGGTTTCCAGGTCCTCCTGCCCTCTGTGTTCGGAGTCTGTCTCTCCAAGGCTACTTCTCCTCTCATCGGAAGTCTCCTCCCATAATCTTTGGGGACTTGGCTCCTTGCCATTTATATCAATGATTCTCTGGCAAGATCCTCTCCCCCGCTTAAGCCCAGGAGATTAAGACCAGCCTACTTAACACAGCCTTGTTCCATGCAGTCTTTCCTTCCTTCCTTCCTTCCTTCCTTCCTTCCTTCCTTCCTTCCTTCCTTCCTTCCTAGCCAGCATAGCAAGACCTAGCCTCTACAAAAAATCAGAAAATCAGTCGGGTGTGGTGGTGTGTACCTGTAGCCCCAGCTACTCGGGAGGTTGAGGCAGAAGGATCCCCTGAACTCAGTAGGTCAAAGCTGCAGTGAGCCATGATCATGCCACTGTACTCCCGCCTGAGCATCAGAATGAGACCTCGACCCCCCCAAAAAGTTGATTCTCAACCAGAGTCATTTCTGCCCCCCAGGAGACATTTGGCAATGTCTGGACACATACCTGGTTGTCGCAACTGAGCGGGGAACTAGTGGCATCTAGAGGGTAGAGGTCAAGGGTGCTGCTAAACATTCGACACGGCACAAGGCACCTCCCCTTCCCCACCATGGCAGAGGATTTCTGGCCTCAAATGACAATAGTCCCAAGGCTGAGAAGCCCCGCTGCAGATCTCAGCTCACAAGCTGCCTCCCAAAGAGGCCTCTGGAATCACCCTGGCTGCTCTCTTATTGCCCTTGTTTTTTTCTTCATGGTATTAAAACCTTCCAAAATGATCTTATTAATTTGTTTACTTGGTTCGATGACTGTGCCCTAAAACTACCTACTCCCCCAATAGAAGTAGTCCCTGGTAATAGTAGTCACAGCAGCTGACCTAGTATTAAACGCTTACTGTGTATCAGACACTTGTTCATGTCTTTTAAGTTTTTTAATTTTTTGAGACAAGGTCTGTTTCTGTCATCCAGGCCAGAGTGCAGTGGCACGATCACGGCTCACAGCAGTCTCAACCTCCTTGGCTCTGGTAATCCTTCCACTTCAGCCACCTGAGTAGCTGCGACTACAGGCACACACCCCCACACCCGGCTAATTTTTGTCTTACTCTGTTGCCCAGGTTGGTCCAGAACTCCTAGGCTCAAGCAGTCCTCCCTCCTCAGCCTCCCAAAGTGCTGGGATTATAGGCGCACCCGGCCTATGTCATGTCTTATTATCATCCTAGTAGCCCTACAAAGGAGGAAATATCATTAGCTGTGTGTCACAGGTCTGAAAATGAGGGCATGAGGTGGTGGTTTGCCTAAGAACAATAGCAGTGAGGGAAGGAGCCACAGTTCGAATCCAAGCTATCAGAATCTGTCATGGCCTGTGCTGCCTGACTCAGGGCTTTGGGATGCTGGAGGGAAAGGCTCACAGCTATCCCAGCTACCCGCTGCTCACCTGGCAGGGAAGAGCCCACCAGGATGGAATAATGGTCGTGGGTTCATAAAAGAGTCGCCCAGTGCTTATAGCCCCGCTGGATCGTGTGGCTGGTGTTCTTGGAGCTGCTCACCAGCAGACACAGGCCACAGCCCCTGCACCTGCTGCCGGCTAACATGATTTGCAGCTCCATCTGTCTGCCCCCAACACGCTCTGCTCTGGGAGCCCCCTACTCCATCTGGGAAGAGAAAGACCTGGGACCAGGCTTGGAGCCTCCCCAGAGCTTCCCCGTGGAGGGAATCCGCCTCTTACTGGCTCTGGCTAACTCCAGGCACCATCCGGCCAGTCACGCAGCCTGGAGAGCTGCCCTCCTCCTTGCCGGGAGCCAGCGTTCTTGTATTTCTGGGCAATCCCTGGCTCCCAATGCCCGGAAGAGATTCTTAGCAACCCTCATTAGCTGGGGCCTGTTCCTTAGGAAAGACTCCTGTGGACTGAAGGAGGTGTCTCAAGTTCAGATGCCCGCCAGGACCAAGGGGGTGCCGTTGGTGCATGAATCCAGCTGGGTGTCTACAACAGAGTGAGGTAGTGGGGACCATGTTGAATTGTAAAGCCAGTGTCCCCCTAAAAGATACAGTGTCAGCCGGGTTCGGTGGCTCAGCCTGTAATCCCACGCCTTTGGGAGGCTGAGGTGAGTGGATTGCCTGAGCCCGCGGGTTCGAGACCCGCCTGGGCAGGCAAGACCTCATCTCTACAATAAATCAAAAAATCAGCCAGGCGTAGTAGTGCACGCCTGTAGTTCCAGCTACTTGGAAGGCTGAGGTGGAAGGATCGCCGGAGCCCAGCATGTCGAGGCTGCGGTGGCCGGGAGCAGCCACTGCACTCCAGTCTGGGCGACAGAGTGAGACTCCAACTCAAAAAAAAAAAAGATACAGTGTCTACCCAGTTCTATTCTATTCTTACCTCTCAGGAATGTAAACTCTGTGTTGCCAGACATTTAGATTTTCAGAGAAACGGGAATAGGTACTTTTTTTTTTTTAAGTTGGGGTATTACCTGTTGCCTAATCTGGAGTGCAGTGGCACACTCAAGGCTCACTATAGCTGCCAACTCCTCGGCTCAAGTGATCCTCCCTACTCAACCTCCCAAGTAGCTAGGACTACAAGCACATGCCACCACACCTGGCTAAGATTTTTATTTTATTTTATTTTATTTTATTGAATCAGAGTCTCACTCTATTGTCCAGGCTGGAGTGCAGTGGCACACTCATGGCCACCGCAGCCTCAATCTACTGGGCTTAGGCGATCCTTCTCTCTCAGCATTCCAAGCAGCTGGAACTACAGGCATGCACTACCAAACCTGGCTTGTTTTTTTATTTGTTGTAGAGACAAGGTCTCACCAAATTGCCCAGGTGGTCTCGAACCCCTGAGCTCAGGCAATTCTCTCACCTTGGGCTACCAAAGTGCTGGGATTACAGGCTTAAGCCACCACACCCGGTCTGTTTTTGATTTTTTATAGAGACGAATTCTTGCTGTGTTGCCTAGGCTGGTCTCAAACTCCTGGCCTTAAGTAATATTCCCACTTCAGACTCCCAGGGTGCTGGGATTACAGGTGTGAGCCACTGCACCCAGCCGGAAAATAAGCATCTTCTAGGAAATCTAATTCTTAGGAATGTTAAACAATAAATTTAAAACATTTTAACACAGGCCGGGCATGGTGGCTCATGCCTGGAATCCCAATGCTTTCAAAGGCTGAGGTAGGAGGATCACTGAGTTCGAGACCAGCCCGGGCAACATAGGGACACTCCATCTCTACAAAATAAATAAATAAATAAATAAATAAATAAATAAATAAAAACACCTCAACTCAATAGAAAGCCGCTAGAGTGTTTCTTGGACTAGGAGCTTGCAACTTCTAGCGACTAGACAAGAACAGTGGGCCTGAGAGATGAAGGGCCTGAGTTTTTCTGCTCTTAGCTGGGTGACCTTGAGGACACCCATCTCCCCACTCTGAACCTCTGTCTCCTCATTTGTGAGGTAGGAAGGCTATCATTCTGGTCTACACTTCAGAATTACGGTAAGAAAGCAAAGAGTATGTGGTATCATCGTTCAGCAGTGAGTGCCACAAGGAATAAGCATCTATAAACAGCCCCTCCTTTCCTTGGGGTTGCGGGGGGCCTCTGAGCTTCTTCATCTTCCCCTGACCTAGTCCTATTTTTTTTTTTTTTTTTTAATTGGAGTCTCATTCTGTCACCCAGGCTGGAGGGCAGTGGCATGCTCCCGGCTACCGTAGCCTCGACCTGCTGGGCTCAGGCAATCCTTCCACCTCAGCCTTCCAAGTAGCTGGAACTACAGGCACGTGCCACCATGCCCGGCTAATTTTTTGATTTATTGTAGAGATGAGGGTTGTTCTCACTAAGTTGCCAGGGCTGGTCTCGAACCCGTACGCTCAGGCAATCTTCTCACCTCAGCCTCCCAAAGTACTGGGATTATAGGTGAGAGCCACCGCGCCCCTCTAGTCCTAGCTTTAAAGGAGGGACTCAAGTGGTCAGGCTTCTGCTGGGCCAGCTCTGTAGGCCCCGCCCTTAGCAGAGACAGGCAGGAAGTCAGGTTTCTGCTGCTTCCTAGCTGAGTGGTCTTGGGCAGACCATCTCCCTTTCCTAGAGCTCAGTTTTGTCATCTCTAAATGGGAAGGCTGGGATTGAAACGGTCTCCAAAGTAGTGCCTCACTGGGAAGCATGTCTCAGTGACAATCCCTGGTCTTCATACCTGAAGAGCTGAGTTCAGGCTGAACACAGTGGCTCACGCCTATAATTCCAGTGCTTTGGGAGGCCAAGACGGGAGAATTGCTTGAGCCCCAGGAGTTCAGGGAGACTAGCCTGGGCAACAGTGTGAGATCTCATCTCTACAAAAAAACAAAAATTTTTTTTTATAATTAGCCAGGCATGGTGTCCGCCTGTAGGCCCAGCAATTGGGGAGGCTGAGATGGGAGGATCGCTTGAGCCCAGGAGTTCCAGGCTGCAATGAGCTACAATCATGTCACTGCACTCCAGCCTGGGCAGCAGAATGAGATCCTGTCTTTAAAAGATAAAATTCTAGGCTGGGTGCAGTGACTCAAACCTGTAATGCCAGCACTTTGAGAGGCTGAGTAAGCGAATTGCATGAGCCCACCGGTTCGAGAACAGCCTGGGCAACTTGGCGAGACCTCATCTCTACAATAAAATGAAATAAGATAAAATAAAATATAGTGTAATATAATGAAATGAAAAACAAACAGGCAGAAACAGAAAACATTAACAAGCAAAAATCAATAAAACTGCAAACTAAAAAAATTGAAAATTAATTTTTCAAAAAAAGATAAAATTTTAAAAAGAAAGAGTTGAGCTGAGCAGGTTTCAGATGGGCATCCCCACCACAAGAGAGGCTCGTGCACAGCCAGGCTTGGATAGCTTTCCCTGCTCTAGAAGCCCTGAGCCTGAGTGTGCCCATTTTCCCCAGGAAAACTGTCAAGAAGAGCCCTCCCTTGCTGTATTGCAGGCCCCGTCTTGGGCACTTTTCTCGTACTCTCTTATCCCCTTTGCTCCTCTTTTGTCCCCACAGTGCCACCATGAGCTAGTGGGATAACCACCATTGTCCAGGTGAGATTCAGAGAGGCTCAGGGTCTCACTGTGGGTGAGTGGTGGGGCTGGGTTTCACACTTAGATGTATCTGACTGAGAAACCCGCGTGGCCTCCCATGTGGTGTCCCCCTGGAGGACACACACCCAGGACAAGGCCCAGTCACTCAGGATATCACGCCCCCACCGCTACCTCCCCCAAAGTATAGTACACAGCCTGGTGCCCACCCGACAGCCCGAGGGTGATGGCACGCCACCTAGTGGTAGTCTTCAATGAGGTTTGAGTGGCTCCCGTTTCACCCAATGAACCTGGCAGGAGGGAAGCAGGTGCCCTGGCAGAGTGAGTGAGCCGACTCCCAAGGGTCACGGTGCAAGTTGTGGAGAGCCTGAGTGACAGGCATCCGCCCTGGGGTCTGTGAGATGGGGAGTCACTACAGCATTTTGAACAGAGCAGCAAAGTGACAAAGTCGATCCGACTTTCTGGAAGCTATCAATGTGGATGTTTACCCCCCAGCCTTTTTTTAGAGATGGGGTCTTGCTCTGTCACACAGGTTGGAGTCCAGGGGCACAATCACAACTTACTGCAGCCTCGACCTCCTGGGCTCAAGCGATCCTCCTGTCTCAGCTTCCACCACATGCAGCTCATTTAAAAAACAGAAAAATAAATTTTTTGTAGAGATGGGGGATCTCGCTGTGTTGCCCAGGCTAGTCTCACACTCTTTGTCTCAATCAATCTTCCCACCGGGCCTCCCATAGTGCTAGGACTGTAGACATGAGCCACCGTACCCAACTGATTTTCATCGTTTATCTTGCAACTCCTCTGTGACTAAGGAGTCTTATTCACCCATTATATATATGGACAAAACGAGACTTGGGTTTAGAAACTGGCCTATGTGACTCACAAGTTAGTGGAAGAGACATGCTTAATCTTTTTTTTTTTGTATGTGTGTGTGTGTGTGTGTGTGTGTGTGTGTGTGTGTGTGTGTGTGTCAGGGTCTCACCCTGTTACCCAGGCTGAGGTGCAGTGGCATGGTCATGGCTCACTGAAGCCTTGACCTCTTGGGCTCAGGTGATTCCACCTCATCCTCCCGAATAGCTGCGACTACAGGTACACACCACCATGCCCAGCTAATTTTTAAATTTTTTTAGAGAGACAAGGTCTCTCTGTGTTGCTTAGGCTGGTCTCAAACTCCTGGGCTCAAGCGATTCTCTCTCCTTGACCTCCCAAAGTGCTGGAATGACAGGCGTGAGCCACCACGTCCAGGTTTGCCTAACCCTTAATCACACTGACTTGAGAATGATGGCTGTGATGATGGAGGGAGTGGTAGTGGGAGCAGTTCATATTGAGTGAGTTTGCAGCAACCCCATTAGATAAGCACAGCCATTATCCCTACTTACAGGTGAGGAAACTGAGGCTCAGAGAAATGGATGAACCTACCCAAGGTGGCACAGCTGCTAGGTGATAGAGGAGGGACTTGACCCCTGGCAATGACTCCAGAATCAAAGCTCTTAGCCACAGTCTCTTCCGGCTGAGGCAGCCTTCCTGCCAAGAAGCCAGTGGGGTGGATGCTTCTTCATTCGAGCTGCCTCCTCCATTTACCCAGACTCAGAAAATGTAGCTTCCATCACGGTGACACCCAGTCCCACTTGGCTCTCAGGGACTTGCTTACTCTCTGCTGTATGACTTTGAATTTAAATTTCTTTCTTTCCCTCTCTGAGTCTCAGTTTCCATATCTGAAGCAGAGTTTAAACTCGCTAACAGGCTCCCCCATAGTCTATGTGTTGGCGAGTCTTAACACAGACTTAAACATTTCTCCCCTGCCAACAATGTGACTTGGTCCTTGAGTCAATGATAGGAGTGAAACCCCTTTCTCTCTCCCTCTCTCTCCCTCCCTTCCTTCCTCTCTCGTTCCCTTTCTCTCTCTCCGCCCCCTTTTTTTTTGAGTTGGAGTCTCACTCTGTCCGGAGTGCAGTGGCCGCTCCCGGCCACCGCAGCCTCGACCTGCTGGGCTCCGGCGATCCTTCCACCTCAGCCTTCCAAGTAGCCAGAATTACAGCCATGCGCTACCACGCCCAGCTGATTTTTTGGTTTATTGTAGAGATGAGGTCTCGCCTGCCCAGGCGGTCTCGAACCCGCGGGCTCCGCCCCCTTTATCTTTCTCCCTCTCTCTCCCTTTCTTTCTCTTTCTCCCCCTCCCTCCTTCTTCTTCCTTCCCTCCCCTCCCTTCCTCTTTCTACCTCCTTCCCTCCTTCTTTCTCCCTCCCTCTCTCCTCTCTCCCTTTCCTTCCTGCCTCTGTCTCTCTCTCTTCAGCCTAATTATGGTAACGCTGTTATTTAGGGAGCCATTATCCAAGCTCGTTATGAGTAATTATCCAGTCTGGAGGGGAAACAGCAATACTGCTAGTTTAATTTAATGCTTACCTAGTTCACTTAATTAGCAATAAGTCTTGGCAAAACGGTGGAGCTCACAGGGTCCTGGCAAGTTGGGTGGGTAGGGAGTGTGCTGCTCTTGGAAAGACACACAGGGCTTCAGAGGGGAACAGGGGAGTAGGCAAGGCCAGAGGCTGCGGGGGAGCTGGCTGGGACATCCATCCCGGTGAGGCTGTCCCAAGCGTGAAAGGCACAGGACTGGAAGGCCCTTAGGTCAGGTAGCACTTATTAAGTGCCTGCTGTGTGCCAGACCCTACACAAGGCACTGGGCAAACCTTTCTTTTTTCTTTTTTTTTTTTTGAGTTGGAGTCTCACTCTGTCGCCCAGACTGGAGTGCAGTGGCCGCTCCCGGCCACCGCAGCCTCGACCTGCTGGGTTCCAGTGATCCTCCCGCCTCAGCCTTCCAAGTAGCTGGAACTACAGGCGCGCGCTACCACGCCCAGCTGATTTTTTGATTTATTGTAGAGATGAGGTTTCGTCAAGTTGCCCAGGTGGGTCTCGAATCCGCAGGCTCAGGCTATCCACTCACCTCAGCCTCCCAAGGCGTGGGATTACAGGCTGAGCCACCGAGCCTGGCTCAGACCTTATTTCTTATGCCTCAGGAACATTCAAGATAATTCAGATACTGCCTGCCTCAGATAATTCCATCCTTGTATGGAGTTCATTCTCTTTTCAGTCATTTTGATTAGTTCAGGTGGAAGCGTTCCACTGGATGTTGCTGCATGGCTTTACCTCTCTTCCTCTTTCACAGAGGGAGGCCTCAGGCTCAGGGCCTTGGGCAAACAGAATCGAGCTAGAAGCCAACATGGTTCAGCTTGACTTTTTAAAATAGTTTTACACTAATTGTGGCTCATTAGAGTGGATGTCCATGAACGGAAATGATGTAAGGTTGCCATCACAGGGCTGGTCTCAGTGACTCAGTGTGTAATCCCAGCACTTTGGGAGGCTGAGGTGAGTGGATTGCTTGAGTCTGCGGGTTCGAGACCAACCCGGGTAACTTGGCAAGCCCTCGTCTCTACAATAATCAAAAATTAACCAGGCATGGCAGCACGTGCTTGTAGTTCCAGCTACTTGGAAGGCTGAGGTGGAAGGATCGCCGAAGCCCAGCAGGTCGATGCTGGGGTGGCTGTGAGCGTGCCACTGCACTCTATCCTGGGCGACAGAATGAGACTCCCACTCAAAAAAAAAGTTGCCATTGCAGTAAAAATAGATGAATTGTTCATACAGAAAAATATTGGGTGAAAAACTCAAGGTGGTACCCAGATTTGGCAACACTCCCACGGAGAGAGGAGGTTTTTAAAAGGTCTGTACAGGCTCAATACCAGGCATGGTAGCTCACACCTGTCATCCCAGCACTTTAGGAGGCCGAGACAGTCAGATTGCCCGAGCCCAGGAGTTCAAGACCAGCCTAGGCAACATGGCAAGACCTCATCTCTACAATTAAAAAAAAGAAAAAGAATTAACCATGCGTAGCGGTGTGGGCACCTGTAGACCCAGCTACTTGGGAGGCTGAGGTGGGAGGATCACTTGAGCCTAGGAGTTCAAGGCTGCAGTGAACTAGGATTGCCCCACTGCACTCCAGCCTGGGTGAAAGAACAAACCCTGTCTCAAATAAATAAATAGATCAATCAGGGCTGTGTGTCAAGGATTGTCCAGCCAAGGATAAGTGGCCACCCTTCTCCACTCCCGGGCCCGGGCAGACCCATTTTCCTATCAGCCGCAGGACAGCTGCCAGTCTGAATGCTGCCTCAGAATGCTCCTCCACCTGGGCTGCAGGCACCTCCCAAGGGGTCAGAGTGGCCCTTTGAATCCCTCTCCCAGCCCACCAGAGACTCTCACACTTCCTCCCAGGCACCCCATGCAAGCAAACTGGGACATCCCAGTCCCTCCCTGTCCCTCCTGTGACCCCCATAGTCCCTTTGCCATCTCATAGACTACCATTTTCCTTTAGTCCCTCATTGGTCCTCCTGGCCCCTCTCTACCAATGGGTAAACTGAGGCCCAAAGGGACAACTCCACAGCAAATAACAGCAGAGACAAGGCGAGGCTAAAATAACTTCCCTGGAGGGCCTTGGTGCATTGGTCCCCGACCTTGGAGCCTGGCAGCTGGGGCCCCTCTTGGAGGCTGGACCCAGCCCCCAGCCCCAAGCCCTTATATGCCTGTCCCATGGCCCATCTGAGAATCAGTGTGTTACCCACTCCCAGGTAACTTTATTTCTTTTTTTTTTTTGAGTTGGAGTCTCACTCTGTCGCCCAGACTGGAGTGCAGTGGCCGCTCCCGGCCACCACAGCCTCGACCTGCTGGGCTCCGGCAATCCTTCCGCCTCAGCCTTCCAAGTAGCTGGAACTACAGGCATGCGCTACCACACACGGCTGATTTTTTATTTATTGTAGAGATGAGGTCTCGCCAAGTTGCCCAGGCAGGTCTCGAACCAGCGGGCTCAGGCAATCCACTCACCTCAGCCTCCCAAAGGCGCGGGATTACAGGCTGAGCCACCGAGCCCGAACTTTGTTTCTTTATTTGTTTGTTTGTTTTTTGAGAGAGGATCTTGCTCTGTCACTGAAACTGGAGTACAGTAGTGTGATCACAGCTCATTGCAGCCTCGACCTCCTGGGCTGAAGCAATCCTCCCACCTCAGCCTCCCAAGTAGGTAGAACTACAGGCGCCCTCCACTGTGCCCAGCTAATTTTTTCTTTTCTTTTTTGTAAAGACAGGGTCTCACTATGTTGCCCAGGCTGGCCTCAAACTCCTAGCTTTGAGTGATCCTCCCACCTTAGCCTCCTAAAGTGCTGGGATTACAGGCGTGAGCCACTGCGTCTAACCATCTTTGTTCTTTTAAAGGAGACTTCAGTGGCTAGGCGGGCAGTGGCTCATGCCTATAATCCCAGCACTCTGAGATGACAAAACAGCAGAAGTGCTTGAACCCGAGAGTTCAAGACTAGCCTGGGCAACATAACAAGACCTTTTCTCTACAAAAAAAAATAAAAAAATTAACCAGGCATGGTGGTGCACACCTGTAGTCCCAGCTTCTTGGGAGGATGAAGTGGAAAGATCACCTGAGCCACTGCACTCCAGCCTGGGCAACAGAGCGAGACCCCAACTCAAAAAAAAAAAAAAAAAAAGGAGCCTTCAAGCAACAAAAGAGTAGTGGGTACAGGGTGGGAACCGGGGCCACAGAAGTATGCCCACTGCACTTCCTCTGCACCACCCTTGGCCTCTCCCAGGGTTCAGGAACACTGCTGCCCACCTTCATTTCTCCCTCTGCAATGATATGACTGCACAGGGATCTCGGGGTCAGTGTTTGGCTTGCATGACAGTCTTTGGGGCTTTCCCACCCCTGCCTAGCCAGAGGCTGCCCCAAGACACCAGAAACAAGACAAAGAGGAGTGAGCAGTGTCTTTCCTTAAATCAGTTTTATTGGCGGGTTTGCAGACCCTTGGGCCCGGCAAGGCTGCTCAAGCCAGTCTCTTGCTCACGCGCTCATAGGTCACGCCTCCTGTGGTAGAGACCTGAAAGAAGCAGTCAGTGAAAGAGGGAGTCAGTGTCCCACCCCAGACCGGGCCCAAGGTGGCCAGGGACACAGTTGAAGGAATGCCAGCCTCCAATTCCAGCCTTGAGTAGATGGGAGTCAGGTGCACCACTTCTCTGGGCCTCAGTTTCCTAGTGTGATCCAGGAGTCAGCATGCAGACTGAATGTGGTAAAGATGCTGACCACTGCACTCCAGCCTGGGCGATTGAGTGAGACCCCAACTCAAAGAAAAAGAAAAAACTCCACCTCACTGGGTTACTGTGAAGACCAAGTGAGGTCACGTGCACCCAGCTCAGCACAGAGCCTGGCACACAGGAAGCTGCCCAGAGGCCCACTTCTGAGGTCTATGGCTGAGGGCAGGAAAATGCTCAGTGACCGTCCCAGGAACCAAAAGGACACTCACCTCCACCAGCTTGTCACCCACGATCTCCGAGGTCTGGCTATAGTTGGGGAAGTTCACCACCATCTTCCCACCCTCCATCTGCACGGTGGCCTGGAAGAGAAGCACAACACTAAGCCTGGGTCACCAGAGGCTCCCAGGCATAGGCCACCCCTCAGGGAGAAAGGGCCTCCCTGCAGCCCGGAAGCCCCCCGTAGGAATTTGCCTGTAGAAATACACAATCATGTATTTCTGGCAGGGCACAGTGGCTCACACCTGTAATCCCAGCACTTTGAGAGGCAGAAGCGGAGAGCTGGAGGCCAGTCGGGGCAACATAGACCCCGTCTCTACAAAACAAAGAATCACCAGTCTGGATTCATCAGTGACCTGGCTGTTCTGTATCCTAGATGGAGGCTGGTATGCTGCTGAGACAGTGTGCTGAGAGTGAGACATTAGAGGCAGGCAGCCATGGTTCAGTCCCTGTCCCCAGCCACATTCTGGCTGCAGGACCTTGGGCATACTATTTGGCCTCCCAATCCTCCGTTTCTTCACCTCTAAAACAAAAGCAAATTATCCTTTTTTTTTTTTTTTACTTCTAGCAGTCACTATGTGGAATGCACTATGCAAGGTACGTCCATGCATAATCTTGTTTAATCTTCAGCACAGCTCTTTGAGTCAGGGACTGTATTTAGTTTCATTTTGTTTTTGTTTTTTTGTAGAGACGAGGTCCTGCTCTGTCTCCTAGGCGGGAGTGCAGTGGTGCAATCATAGCTCACGGTAGCCTTAAGTTCCTGGGCCCAGATGATCCTCCCATTTTAGCCTTCTGAATACTTGGGACTACAGGTGCACATCACTATGCTTGGCAATTTTTTCTCTTTTTTGGGGGGGGGTTGGAGTCTCACTCTGTCGCCCAGACTGGAGTGCAGTGGCTGGGAGCACTCAACCTGCTGGGCTCCGGCGATCCTTCCGCCTCAGCCTTCCAAGTAGCTGGAACTACAGGCACACGCTATCACGCCTGGCTGATTTTGATTTATTGTAGAGATGAGGGCTCGCCAAGTTGCCCAGGCGGGTCTCGAACCCGCGGGCTCAGGCAATCCACTCACCTCAGCCTCCCAAAGGCGCGGGATTACAGGCTGAGCCACTGAGCCCAACTGGCACAAATTTTTCTTTTTATTGTTTGTAGAGACAGGATCTTGCTGTGTTGCTCAGGCTGGTCTTGAACTCCTGGTCTCAAGTGATCCTCCTGCTTCAGCCTCCCAGAGCACTGGGATTACAGGTGTGAGCCACTGCACCCGGCCCCTAGTCCTGTTTTGCATACTAAAGATATGAGGCTCAGGGAAGTGAAATGACTTGCCCAAGGTCCCACAAATTCTAGAGGGAGAGCATGGTTTCCTGTCCAGCTGTGGCTGACTCCAGGGCCCAGGCTCTTTGTCTCTATGCTACTCTGGGAAGTAGCATAAAAACACGGTTATGTTCTCTGGAGCCAGATTGCCTGAGTGTGAAGGCCTGCCCTTGCAGTGTGACAGGGCAAACTTTTTTTTTTGAGGTGGAGTCTCATTCTGTTGCCCAGGCTGGAGTGCAGTGACATGCTCATGGCCACCCCAGCGTTGACCTGCTGGGCTCTGTGATCCTTCTGCCTTAGGCTTCCAAGTAGCTGGAACTACAGGCGTGAGCTACCATGCCCAGCTAATTTTTTATTTCTTGGAGAGACGAGGTCTCGCCAAGTTGCCCGGGTTGGTCTCGAACCTGCGGGCTCAGGCGATCCACTCGCCTCAGCCTCCCAAAGTGCTGGGATTACAGGCTGAGCTACCAAGCCCAGCCAACAGGGCAAACTATTTAATCCCATGGCTCAGTTTCCCTATCTGTAAAATGAAGACAGTAATTGCACCAATTTCATAGGATGAACTGCATTATGATGAATAAACTACTCAGCAGGTGTCTAGGCTATATTAAGCGCTCAGCAAATGTTAGCTATTTCTATTATCTTTATAGTATCCATTATTGACCATTAAAAACCAGGAGCATTGGCCAGGTGTGGTGGCTCACAGCTGTAATCCCACTTTGGGAGGCCAAGGTAAGGGAATTGTTTGAGCCCAGGAGTTCGAGACTAGCCTGGGCAACATAGCAAGACCTTGTCTCTACTAAAAACAAAAAAACTAGCCATCATGGTGGCACACATCTGTAGTCTCAGCTACTCAGGAGGCTGAGGCAGGAGGATCACCTGAACCCAGAAGGTTGAGTGTTCATGCCACTGCCTCCAGCCTCGGTGACAGAGTGAGACCCTAACTAAAACAAAACAAAACAAAACAAGGGACCGGGCACGGTGGCTCAGCATGTAATCCCAGCACTTTGGGAGGTCGAGGCAAGAGGATTACCTGAGCCTGGGGTTTCAAGACCAACCTGGGCAACTTGGTGAGACCTCTTCTCTATAATAAATCACAAAAACTAGCCAGGCATGGTAGTGCACCTGTGGTTTCGGCTACTTGGAAGACCGAGAGAGAAGGATTGCCAGAGTCACACAGGTCAACCCTGGGGTGGCCATGAGCATTCCTCTGCACTCCAGCCTGGGCAACAGAGTGAGACTCTGACTCAAAAAGAAAAAAAAAAATCAAGAGCATTAACTTGCCGAGCAACTCTAGCTCTTTTCTTTTTTTAAGAAAGAAAAGTTAGCCAGGCTTGGTGGCTCAGCCTGTAATCCTACGCCTTTGGGAGGCTGAGGTGAGTGGATTGCCTGAGCCCGCGTGTTTGAGACCCGCCTGGGCAGCGAGACCTCATCTCTACAATAAATCAAAAAATCAGCGGGGCGTGGTAGCGCGTGCCTGTAATTCCAGCTACTCGGAAGGTTGAGGCAGAAGGATCGCCGGAGCCCAGCAGGTCAAGGCTGCGGTGGCGGGGAGCAGCCACTGCACTCCAGTCCGGGCGACAGAGTGAGACTCAAACTCAAAAAAAAAAAAAAAAAGAAAGAAAAGTTTATTTAAAAGTAAATTAGAGAAAGAGAAGGGAGAGAGAAGATTCACCTCCCCAAGGTGGGGGAGGGGGCCAAGCCAGGAAGCATGGCGACAGCCATAGCTCCAAGAGCACATGGCCACACCAGAGTCTAGAAAGGCAATGGCCGCTGGTTGCTTGTGGTTGAGTCCTTTTAACCATTCCCCTTGATGGTGGAAGATCATTAAGGTGATTGGGTGGTGGTCTGCTCCTCGTATTACAAAGGGCAGACAAGTGCAGGTACTGATGTCAGGTGATGGACAGCAAGCCATCAACTCCAACTCTTAGTGCTGGAGGCTAAAAACTAGAGAAAGATGCCTGGGCTGGGGCAGGGAGGCTACGTTAGATGGAGACAGCCCTTGGCCAGCGGTGCGGTGGGGGCAGGGCAAGGGGTATCAGTCTCGGCCTCTCACCTTGAACTTCTTGCCCCCCAAGGTCTGTATGTCACTCTCCTTGCCAATGGTGAACTTGTTGGTCATGGTGTGGCCCCCGGCGTAGTGCTGGGACCAGATGAAGTCCTGCCCATTCTGCTGCACCTCCGTGACGATCTTGAAGTTGCGGGCCTTTTCTATCACGTCGCTGGAGAGCCCTGGGCCAGGGACAAGCAGAACAGATGTATAAGAGGGGCCTTTCACCCTGAGATTTGGGGAAAGTGCTTTCCTCCCCCAGAGCAAGCTGGCCTGCTGGGTAAGAGTCCAGTGCCTGAGACAGATAGTGCATGCATCAAATCCAGTTCTGCCACGAGCCATGCCGCCGGGGCAACTCATTGTCAGTCTGAGCCTCAGCGTTTTCATCTGCAAAGTGGGAATAATAAGGCCCATCTCACAGGGCTGTTGCAAAAATTAAATTCAATGTGATCATGTCTTGTGATGCTCCTGGCACAATAATAGCTAAACTGGCCGGGTGTGGCAGCTCATCCCTGTCATCCCAACACTCTGGGAAGCCCAGACAGGATGGTTTGAGCTCAGAAGTTCGACACCAGCCTGAGCAACTAGTGAGATCTCGTCTCTACACAAAATTTTAAAAATTAGCCAGATGTGGTGAAACATGTCTTTGCTTTGGTTCTAGCTACTCAGGAGGCTGAGGCAGAAGGATGACCTGAGCTCAGGAGATGAAGGGTACAGTAGGCTGTGATGGTGCCACTGCACTCCAGCCTGGGCGACAGAGAGAGACCCTGACTCAAAAAACTATTTTTTTTTTGAGTTGGAGTCTCACTCTTGTCGCCCAGACTGGAGTGCAGTGGTGGCTCACGTCTATAATTCCAGCTACTTGGAAGGCTGAGGCAGAAGGATTACCTGAGTCCAGCAGGTTGAGACTGCAGTGGCCATGAGTGTGCCACTGCACCCCAGCCTAGGCAACAGAGTGAGACTCCAACTCAAAAGAAAAAAAAAAGAAAAGAAAGGTAAGGAAGCAAAGACCAAAGTGCGACAGGGGCTTCCCAGCATCTCCGGGGAGGGCAATGGCAGAATCGCGTCTAGAAGCGAGGTGAGTCACATCCCATTCCACAACAAGAGGCTGTTAGAGGGGAAGTTGAGTCGCTGTTCCTCCAAGGGCACTGTTGGTCTTTGGATAGTTGATTCTCAAGGGCTCTGGCCTCCCCTAGGCTCCAGAGCACCAGGGCTTTGCTCTTAGGGCTGCCGTGGCCCAGCCAGCAGGCAAGATGTAGCCACAAAAGGCAGGGCACAGGTCCCTGGAGCTGTTCTTTGAATCATGATAATGGCACTGTCTTGGTCAGATCCACTATCCCGTTGGTTCCTTACAATAACAGACTGGTGTTCTAAGTCAAGCAGTAAGAAGAATGAAATTGCGCATTCTCTGTCCACAATGTCTAGCACGGTAAGGGGCCTGTGTTTGTTGAATGAATAAGTGAAGGAGTGGCTTATCAAACCTGGTCTCTATCCTAACCCTTTGGTCACCTCTCCTAGCAGGATGTGGTGACACCGCTCATCACAGGGCCAGAGTGCTAATGGCCTCTGCCACTGACTTAGGCAAGTCACCCTGAAGCCCCACTGGCGACACTGCAATAGCCCTTGCATACAGCAGACGTTCAATAAATGTTTGAATGAATAAATATTAAATCTCTACTTTACCAGTCAAGTCTCCACCAATTACTAGCTGTGTGACCCTGGCCTAGTTACTCAGCTCCTCTGGGCCTCAAATGTTCCATCAGTGAAGTGGAGATACTAATATTCTATGTTTTCAAGTCAAAGAGTGTCATATAATTTGTGTTGTCCTTAGATCCTAGGACAGAGTAGTTGCTCCTTGCATGTGTGAATGAATGAATGAGGTCCTATCCCACTCTACCTTAGGGGTTTGGGTTCCTGGCCCAGAGCTGGCTGTGACAGGCCAGCCCCAGAGAAGGCAGACTCAGGGGCTCACTCACCGAGGTGCTTCATGAAGTCATCGTAGTTCTTCTCGCTCTCCATCTCGAACTTGCCGCTGAACGCCATGCCGTGGGGAGGTTGGAGGCCCGAGAGTGGAGGGTGAGGAGGACGGTCAGTGCTGAGGGGTCTGGCATCCCAGCTTTTAAAGGCTCCCAGCTGGAGAGGCTCAACCCCTTAATCTCCCCACTTCTCCTTCCTGCCCTTTGGAGAGGAAGCACGTGCTGTTTTACGACCTGGGCAGGACTCACAACAGCAGCCTCCAGGTTGTTCACCCGCGGGGAGGGGCTGGCTGGGATCCCAGGGTCGTCGCCAGCAAGGCCAGGACGAGGCCGGCTGTGGGCTTGAGGGGTCAGGGTATCTACCTCCAGCCCTCCCCTCCTTCCATCCACCCACACCCTGCCTTCTACACATCTCTCATTCTCTCGTGCACCCCTTACTCTGCAACCAGAGTGCGTTGAACACCTACTGCACGCAGGGCCAGCACCGTGGAGACACAGGCCAACGCAACAGCCCCTTTCTCAGAGAGCCTCCAGTCTGGCCCAGACACAAGCACATGCCTATAGGGAGCTCTCGTGTAAGCAGCAGGCACTGAGGCCCAGAGAAAAGCAGACGGGTGGCCTGGGGCACCGGGCAGGAGTGATGGCGTCTGGCAGGCGCTGGTGTGCCTTTGTGGGAGAAGGTGGTATGGATGCAGGTCTTGGAGGACCAGGAGGCCTAGGGTGTGTAGGGAAGCAGGAAGGTTTGAAGAGGCTGAGAACAAAAGGAGATGATATTCTAGGATGAGGGAATGGTGTGGCGAAAGGGGGAAGAGCCATGATGAAAGGAAACGATGAGTCTGGCTACAGCAAAGAGCACTTGAAGGAGAACAGGCTGAGCGCGGTGGCTCACGCCTGAAATCTCAGCACTTTGGGAGGCAGAGACGAGAGGATTACTTGAGCCCAAGGTTCAAGACCAGCCTGGGCAACTTGGCAAGACCTGGTCTCTACAATAAAAATTTAAAAATTAGCCACACGAGGTGGCACGTGCCCGTAATTCCAGCTACTTGGAAGGCTGAGGCAGAAGGATCACCTGAGCCCAGCAGGCTGAGGCTGTGGTGGCTGTGAGCGTGTCACTGCACTCCAGCCTGGGTGACAGAGTGAGACTCCAACTCAAAAAAAAAAAAAATTTCGGCCGAACTTGCTGGCTCAGCCTGTAATCGCAGCACTTTGAGAGGCCGAGGTGAGTGGATTGCCTGAGTCCATGGGTTTGAGACCAGCCCAGGCAACTTGGCAAGACCTCATCTCTATAATGAAAATAAAAATTAGCCAGGCGTGGTAGTGCTCACCTGTAGTCCCAGCTACTTGGAAGGCTGAGGCAGAAGGATTGCCGAAGCCCAGCAGGTCGAGGCTGTAGTGACCATTAGCATGCCACTGCACTCCAGCTTGGGTAACAGAGTGAGACTCCGACTCAAAACAAACAAACAAACAAACATAGTTTAGTATCCCTCCTCCTATGCTTTTATTTATTTATTTATTTACTCCGTTTGTCATTCATTCATTCATTCAGTCAAGGTCTCATTCTGTCACTCAGTCTGGATTGCAACAGCACAATCATAGTGCAACACAGCCTCGACCTCCTGGGCTCAGGCGACCCTTCTGCTTCAGCCTCCTGAGTAACTGGGACAGGTGTGCACCACCACAGCTGGATAATTTTTTAATTTTTTTGTAGAGATGAGATCTCACTATGTTATCCAGGCTGGTCTTGAGCTCCTGGGCTCAAGCAATCCTCATACCTCAGCCTCCCAAAATGCTGGGATTACAAGCGTGAACCACTGTGTCTGGCCGGGTTTTCAACATCTTTTAAAGAGATTTCAAGAAATTCCTACAATTTCATAAACTTAACACAGTAACGGATTTTATTTTTTCTGCTCACTCCCTCCATGTTTTGCTGTTTCTCTCCTTCTCTCTCATCTTTGCTCTTTCTCTCTCATCAGATCTAACCATAGCCGGATACAGTGGCTCGTACCTATAATCCTAGCACTTGGGGAGGACGAAGTGAGAGGATTGCCTGAGCCCACGGGTTTGAGACCAGTCTGGGCAACTTGGTGAGACCTCATCTCTACAATAAATCAAAAAATTATCCAGGCATGGTGGCGTGTGCCTGTAGTTCCAGCTACTCAGAAGGCTGAGGCGGAAGGATCACCTGAGCCCAGCAGGTTGAGGCTGCAGTGGCCATGAGCGTGCCATTGCACTCCAGCCTGGGCAACAGTGAGACTCCAACTCAAAATAATAATAATAATAATCTAACCATAACAGATATATAAGAGTCATACCCTACGTAAATGCAATATTGCGTTTTAGTTTTATTTTTCTTCACCCACCATTAGTTTGTAAATACAGTCCCACGAGTCTATAAAGCTGTCTTGTTTACTTGTTAGAAATAGCTATAGAGAACTGGGCTAGAATCCCAGCACTTTGGGAGGCCCAGGTGAAAGGACTGCCTGAGTCCGCGGGTTCAAGACCAGCCTGGGCAACATGATGAGACCTATAATAAATCAAAAATTAGCTGGGCGTGGTAGCATGCACCTGTAGTTCTGGCTACTTGGAAGGCTGAGACAAAAGGAGCGCCAGAGCCCAGCAGGTCGAGGCTGCAGTGGCTGCGAGCATGCCACTGCACTCCAGCCTGGGTGACAAAGTGAGACTCTGATTCAAAAATAAAAAATAAAAATAAAAATAAATGAAGTGAGAGATGTGCAATGCTTCCTTTCACTTAAACACTTAGAGGCCATCGTAGGTAGGTTATTAACTGACCTGATTTCAATATTGTGTCTCAGGGAATAGGGAGTCCCAAAGAGGGAAGAAAGACAGGGAACAGCTGGTTGGTGGAACAGTCAGAACACACAGCGTTCATCTATTATGTTCACTGTCTTATGTGGTCATGATTTGGGGGCCTCCAGCACAATTACACTAGTAATGTCAAAGATCACTGATCACATATCACCATGACAGATATAATAATAATGAAAAGGCCGGGCTCAGTGGCTCAGCCTGTAATCCCAGCACTTTGGGAAGCCAGGGAGATTACCTGAGTCCGTGGGTTCGAGACCAGCCCAGGCAACTTGGTGAGACCTCATCTCTACAATAAATAAAAAATTAGCCAGGCATGGTAGTGTGCACCTGTAGTTCCACCTACTTGGAAGGCTGAGGCAGAGGAATTGCTGGGGCCCAGCAGGTGGATGCTAGGGTGTCTGTGAGTGTGCCACTGCACTCTAGCCTGGGCGACGGAGTGAGACTCCAACTCAAAAAAATAAAATAAATAAATAAAAATAAATAATAATAGTAATGAAAAGGTTTGAAATATTGCAAGAATTACTAAAATGTGGCACAGGAGACAGGAAGTGAGCACATACTGTTGGAAAAATGCGGTAGATAGGCTTGTTGAACTCACAGTTGACAGAAACCTTCAATTTGTAAAAAACACAATATTTCAGGTCTCAGGAGGTTGAGGTGGGGAGAATCATTTGAGGTCAGGAGTTTGAGATCTGCCTGGGCCACAGAACAAGACACGTCTCGGGAGAAAAAAAATTGGGGCCGGGAACTCACACCTATAATTCCAACACTTTGGGAGGCCAAGGTGAGAGAATTACTTGAGCCCAGGAGTTCGAGATTAGCCTGGGCAACATAATGAGACCTCTTCTCTACAAAAAAATTGAAAACCTAGCCGGGCATGGTGGCACATGCCTGAGGTTGCAGAGAGCTATGATCATGCCACTGTACCCCAGCCTGGGTAACACAGTGAGACCCTGTCTCCAAAAAAATTAAAGGAAAAAGAAAATTTGGAAAGAAGAAAGCACAAATAAATTTTTTTTTTTTTTGAGTTGGAGTCTCACTCTGTCACCCAGACTGGAGAGTGCAGTGGCCGCAGCCTCGACTTGCTGGGCTCCGGTGATCCTTCCGCCTCAGCCTTCCACGTAGCTGGAACTACAGGCGCGCGCTACCACTCCCGGCTCATTTTTTATTTATTGTAGAGATAAGGTCTCACCAAGTTGCCCAGGCAGGTCTCGAACCCGCGGGCTCAGGCAATCCACTCACCTCAGCCTTCCAAAGGCGCAGGATTACAGGCTGAGCCACCGAGCCCAGCAGCACAAATAAATTAAAAGCTATCTATAACTTTACTGATTGATCTTATTTTTCAATTGTAAAATTAATACATATTCATTGTTTAAAAAAACAAAAGCATAAGACTATGTATAGGTAAAAATCTCACATCCCACTATGCCTCATCTTCCAGAGCTGCTGTGAAATCCAGCATGGAACCTTCCAGATGCACACAAACATATTTGTGCCGTTCTCTCCCCTATGGTTTTTTTTTTGTTTTTTTTTTTTTGAGTTGGAGTCTCACTGTCGCCCAGACTGGAGTGCAGTGGCCGCTCCCGGCCACCACAGCCTCGACCTGCTGGGCTCCGGTGATCCTTCCGCTTCAGCCTTCCAAGTAGCTGGAACTACAGGCGCGCGCTACCATGCCTGGCTAATTTTTTTGATTTATTGTAGAGATGAGGTCTCGTCAAGTTGCCCAGGCGGGTCTCGAACACGCGGGCTCAGGCAATCCACTCACCTCAGCCTCCCAAAGGCGCGGGATTACAGGCTGAGCCACCGAGCCCGGCTCCCCTGTGCTTTTTAACAAAAATGAAATCCAGAGATACTGTTTTGTCTCGTTTTTTTTTTGCTTAGCAACATATCATGAACATAAATGAGTCTTACTTCTTCATGGAAACTGAAAAATAACCCTTCCATTATTAAAAAGGACTTTCCAGATGGACAAACCCACTAATAGAAGTCGTTACGTGGCCCTGTGGTGGGCGTGGGAAAACAATGGGGCATTTGCCATCTTTCCGAAAACCGAGGGGGGATATTATTTTACAGCAGTAATGGAGATGTAATTAGACATAAGTGACAGCCACTGGGTGAGCTAGAAAGGCTTAGGAGTGGGGCACAGTCTCCTGGAGTCTCTGGAAGTCTTTAGTCTTAGGCAAAGTGTATACCTTGTAGGAGCCCCTCTTCACACCTTGGCCTGCCTAGAATAACTGCTCATCTGCCATCTGTCTTTCTGAATTCCAATTGTCCTTCCACCTCTACCTCCTCCTCCAGGGAGGCTTCTCTGATTACACCAACCTATAGAGATTGTTCTTTGCAAACATCTCCATAGCCTGTACCATCTCTTTGTAAGGACTTTGAGGTATGGGGCAATGGGTGGACTGAGGCTTTGGAGTCACTTAGCCCCTTCATGTGTTAACTCTGAGACTTCAGAGGCACAGCATTCATTCATTCAACAAACATTAGCTGAATACTGGAAGTTCACTAGGTTCTGAAAGTACGAAGTATCTGTCCTTAAGTCTTGCAGGAGACCCAGCCAGTAAACAGGCAGTGACAGCATGGTGTTATGAATGAGATGGAGGTGGTAACAAGGATATTCGGGGAACAAAGGTGTTGCCCTGACTACCTCTCCAGGGTCAGGGAAGGCTGATCTGAGAGGAATTGACAAGTAAGCTGAAGACTTGACTCATTATTATATGGGAATAAAAATATCTAACTTCCAGAGTTTTAATGAGATTAAATGAAAGTATATACCTAAAGTGCTTAGTATGATCCGAGAGTCACAGTGTAAAAAAAAATTAAACAAATAAAGTGCTTAGTACAGAATCTTGCATTTTGCAGGTGATCATTAAAAGATATCTACTGGCCAGGCGCAGTGGCTAAAGCCTGTAATCCCAGCACTTTGGGAGGCCGAGGTGAGATGATTGCCTGAGCCCAGGGGTTTGAGACCAGCCTGGGCAACTTGGCGAGCCCTTGTCTCTACAATAAATCAAAAAATCAGCTGGGCATGGTGGCATGCATCTGTACTTCCAGTTACTTGGGAGGCTGAAGCAGAAGGATTGCCTGAACCCAGCAGGTTGAGGCTGTGGTGGCCATGCCACTGCACTCCAGCCTGGGCAACAGAGTGAGACTCAAATTTGGAAAAAAAAAAAAAAAGAAAGAAAGATATCCACTACTACTCTCACTGGCAATTTGTGCAGCCTATCTGCCTATTCTTTTGAATTGCTCTTTATATATTATAGCATTAATTTAACTCCTCACAAAGTATAGTCTTTTATCTCCCAATTAGATTATAATCTTTCCAGGGTCAAGGCTGCATTTCATACTTCCTCATGTACGCATACCTGGTGGACTCTGGGATACTGTCGATTTTATTCTGCTTGTTTTAATTAGTTTGGAATAGGCTGGGGGTGCAGGAGGGGAGGACTCAGAAAAAATGGAAATCTCTGGGCCCTGACCCTTAGAAGTTCTGATCTGGTAGGTTGGAGGGAGGGTCGGAATCTGAATTTTGACCAGCACCCTGGTGACTGTGGTGCTCTGTGACCTTGAGAAGCTCCAGGCCAGGAGATGTGGGCAAGAAGCTGCCAGAATGGACGGGTGGCTTCTAAAGACCCCACTTCACGCCTTCTCTCATTGACCTCCTCCTGCATAACCAGAAAGGGTTTTTACTTTTCTTTTTTTGAGTTAGAGTCTCACTGTCACCCAGGCTGGAGTACAGTGACATACTCATGGCCACCGCAACCTTGACCTGCCGGATTCAGACAATTCTTCCATCTCAGCCTTCCAAGTAGCTGGAACCACAAAAGTGTACAACCACACCCGGCTAATTTTTTGATTTGTTGTAGAGACAAGATCTCAAGTTGCCTGGACTGGTCTGGAACCCCTCGGTTCAGGCAGTGCTCTCCCTTCTGCCTCCCAATGCGCTCACTTCTGCCTCACAAAGTGAGCCACCACACCCAGTTTTTCTTTCTTTCCTTTTTTTTTTTTTTTTGAGTCAGGGTCTCACTCTGTCATCCAGGCTGGAGTACACTGACTTGATTACAATCATGACTCACTGCAGCCTCGACCTCTTGGGCTCAGGCAACCCTCCTGCCTCAGCCTTCCAGGGAGCTGGAACTACAGGCAGGGGCCACCACACCCAGTTAGTTTTTAAATTATTTTTGTAAAGACAAGGTCTCACTATATTGCCCAAGCTGCTCTGGGAGTACAGGTGTGAACCACTGCACCCAGCCAGGTTTCTTTCTTAGTTGCTACTCACCCAAGGTCACTGTCAATGGCAGGATGGGAGTGGCGGGTGTGGAAAGGGGTGACACTGGCACTGGGCCACCTGACTCAGCTGTGCTCCTGCCCTGCACTGGGGTCCATGTGTGCACCTGACCCTCCACCCTCATCCACCCATGCCTGCCTCGTCCCCTGGGGTTCACCTATTCCTTCAGATGCTCGCTGAGACCCTCCCAGGAGGGGTAAATGAACTCAGACTTCCTCAATATCACAGTGAGGTTTTATGGGGCAATTTAACCAGCAGAACAACCTTACCCCAATGGAGATAAAGAAAGGCCCCAAGGCTAATCCCCCCACCCCCCCCACCCCTGGGATACCCCAACCTCCCACCTGGACTCTGGCTCCTGCCTCAAACAGCCCATGGTTCTGAGAATAACACCTAGAGAGTGGTGGGAATGCAGGTACCTTGCATCTATGGGTGGAGGAGGAGGCCCCTGGCATCCTCCCATTCTCCTCATCCCCAGATCTTACAGGCCTTGCACAGGGAAATTGAACTATCAGAGTGATCGATTTCTTGACAAAACCGCCTTCCTCTTTCTCAACCCAGGATCGGAAATGCTCACTGGTGTTAATCCCAGAATGTCAAGGCTAAATGGGACCCTGAGGGCAATTTATTTCATGATAATTCTTTTAGGTCTACTCTCAGAAGTCAAAGGCCAGGAGTTCAAGATCAGCCTGGCCAACATAGAGAGACTT
This sequence comes from Cephalopachus bancanus, assembly GCA_027257055.1. Taxonomy (NCBI): domain Eukaryota; kingdom Metazoa; phylum Chordata; class Mammalia; order Primates; family Tarsiidae; genus Cephalopachus; species Cephalopachus bancanus. Next base: position 4,740,486 of record JAPVLO010000236.1, read on the forward strand.
CCATCTCTAAAAAAAAAAAAAAGTAAAACTTAGCTGGGCATGGTGGCACACACTTGTATTTCCAACTATTCGGTGGGAGGATCGACTGAGCTCAGAATTTTGAGGTTGCAGTGAGCGATGATCACATCACTACTCCCCAGCCTAGGTGACAGAGTGAGACCCTGACTCTAAAAAGACAGAGTCAAAGGCATTCAGCATTCCCTTGGAAAGCCTAGTTGGCACTCTTTTTTGTTTTGTTTTGTTTTTTGTTTTTTGAGTCAGAGTCTCACTCTTTCGCCCAGACTGGAGTGCATGCAGTAGCATGTTCATGGCCAGCACAGCCTCAACCTGCTGGACTCGCTATCCTTCCGCCTCCGCTTTCCAAGTAGCTGGAACCACAGGCACACACCACCATGCCTGGCTAATTTTTCTGATCTATCGTAGAGACAAGGTCTCACCATGATGCCTAGGGTAGCCTCAAACTCAGCTCAGGAAATCCTTTCGCCTTCGCCTCCCAAAGTGCTGGGATTACAGGCATGAGCCACCATGCCCAGCATCACTTTGTTTATTTATTCATGATGAGAAATGAAAGAGGTAGAGACCCTGAGGTCAAACTGCCTGTGTTTGAATCCCAACTGAGCAGTTCCCTGGGTATGTGGCCTTGGGCAAGTTATTTATCCTTCTGTGTCTTCGCTTTTCTCATCTGCAAAATGGAGTCAATTTTAATAGTACCTACATAAAAAGGATGTTGCTTGGCTTAAATGAGTTAAGCCAGACACAGTGGCTCATGCCTATAAACCTAGTGACTAGGGAGGTTGAGGCAGGAGGATCGCTTGATGCCAGGAGTATGAGATAAGCCTGGACAACATAGCCTGACCCCAGCCCTTAAAAAAAAAAAAAAAACCCCGCTGGGCTCGGTGGCTCAGCCTGTAATCCCATGCCTTTGGGAGGCTGAGGTGAGTGGATTGCCTGAGCCCGCGGGTTCGAGACCCGCCTGGGCAGCAAGACCTCATCTCTACAATAAATCAAAAAATCAGCCAGGCATGGCAGCGCATGCCTGTAATTCTGGCTACTTGGAAGGCTGAGGCGGAAGGATCGCCGGAGCCCAGCAGGTCGAGGCTGAGGTGGCCGGGAGCGGCCACTGCACTCCAGTGTGGGCGACAGAGTGAGACTCCAACTCAAAAAACTCAAAAAACAAAAACAAAAAACAAAAAGAAAAACAAACAAACAAAAAAAACCCCCTTAGCTGTGTGTGGTGGCATATACCTGTAGTCCCAGCTCTTTGGGAAGTTGAGGCAGGAGGATCACTTGAGCCCAGGAATTCAAGGCTGTGGTGAGTTATGATCATGCCACTGCACTCCAGCTTGGACAAGAGGGTAAAACCTTGTGTCAAAAAATAATAATAAATAAATAAACGAGCTCATTTTTATAAAGCCCTTTTTGCTGCACCAGCAAAGAGTAGGTAAGAGTGTGTGAAGTAAGTGCTGTCCAAACTGCAGCACCCGACCCCCAGCTTTGCAGTGCTAACCATCTCCCTCATCAGCAGTGTCTGGTGCCCAGCTCTCAGTCTCCCGTCTTGCTTTTGCTCTGAGTACTCATTCCTTGGTGACCTCACCCAGCCCGTGGCTTTTGGTATCACCTCATGTCAATGACTCTCTTTTTTGTTCTCCTTCTCGAAGCTCTCCTCTGGACTGAGCATATCCAACTGTGTGCCTCACAGCTCCCCTCCAGGCCTCATGCCATCTCAAACTCAGCACACCAATGTCCTGTTCTCTACCGTCAGCAAAGCTTGCTCCGCCATGGACTTCTCCATCTCCGTGGATGGGGATGATCGGAGCTGAGACCTTTTGTCCACTTGCAACGTGCCAGGTCCTGTACTAGATGCTTTGCATGAATTCTCATCCTATCTGCCCAGTCTTTTTTTTTTTTTTTCCTGGAGACAGGGTTTCATTTTGTCACCTAGGATGGAGTGCAGTGGCATAGGCATAGCTCACTGCAACCTTGAAATTTTACACTCAGCAGTAGTAGGAATCTGACTGGAGAAGCAGGGGGCACACCTCATCCACAAGGGTACCTGCATAATGCATATTTGTATACCTAACCCTGAATCGTACCCCACATCTTTAAAATAAAAAATTTAAAATTAAAAAAAAAAAAAGAAATTTTACGCTCAAGCAATCCTCCCGTCTCAGCCTCCCAAGTAGATGAGACTACAGGCACATGCCACCATGCCTGGCTCCAACAGTCTTTTATGTAGGTTCTGGTATTATTCCCATTATGTAGATGAGGAAGAAGAAATACCATACCCTAGACTGGGTGTGGTGGCTCATGCCTGCAATCCCAGTACTTTGGGAGGCCAAAACAGGAGGGTTGCTTAAGGCCAGGAGTTTGAGAACAGCGTGGACAACATAGCAAGATACCTTCTCTACAAAAAAATCAAAGAAAAACATAGCCAGGCTCGGTGGCTCAGCCTGTAATCCCGCACCTTTGGGAGGCTGAGGTGAGTGGATTGCCTGAGCCCGCAGGTTCGAGACTCACCTGGGCAACTTGGCGAGACCTCATCTCTACAATAAATCAAAAATGAGCAGGTCGAGGCTGCGGTGGCCAGGAGCGGCCACTGCACTCCAGTCTGGGCGACAGAGTGAGACTCCAACTCAAAAAAAAAAGGAAAACATTAGCTGGGTGTTGTGGCGCACACCCGTAGTCCCAGCTACCCAGGAAGCTGAAGTGAGAGGCTCGCCTGAGCTCAGGAGGTTGAGGCTGCCATAATTGTGCCACTGCACCCCACCCGGGGCAACAGAGTGAAGCCTTGACTGAAAAAAAGAAAAGTAATACCATGCCCAGGTGGCAAGTGGAGAGGGCATTCTGGCTCCTGATCCTGCACTCATGTCCTCTAACTAAATGCACCTATTTGAATTGGATGCCACCTCCAGAACCGATGAGGCTCTTGGAGGCCAGAATTGTTCCTTTGGTACTTAGTGAATGATCCCAAAGCACCAGACACCATGATAGAGGTGCCACTCAGCATGAGACATCTCATTTAATCCATGCAGCAAATTTCTGAGAGAACTATAATTCCTATTTATAGGAAAGAAAGTCTCTCCGGGCAGAACTATGGTCCAGGCTGGTTTCGTTTTTCCAAGGAGTCTTTGGTAAGTTCAATGATCTGGTAAATATCCAGCTCTTCACCTGAAAGACAGTACACATTGATCAAGATGCCTCTTCAAGAATGTAACTAGGCCAGGCGTGGTGGCACAAGTTTGTAATCCCAGCACTTTGGGAAACTGAGGTGAGAGGATAGCCTGAGCCCACAGGTTCGAGACCAACCTTGGCAAATTGGTGAGCCCTCATCTCTACAATAAATCAAAAAAATTAGCTGGGCGTGGTGGCGTGTGCCTGTAGTTCCAGCTACTTGGAAGGCTGAGGCAGAAGGATCACCTGAGCCCAGCAGGTCGAGGCTGCGGTGCCCGTGAGGGTGCCACTGCACTCAGCCTGGGCAACAGAGTGAGACTCCAGCTCAAAAAACCCCAAACTATTTGTATTCCCCAAATGTATTCCTTTTTTTTTTTTTTTTTAAAGAATTTTAACTGAGAGCTCAGAAATGAGAAAAAAAGTTTCTTCATGTTAAGGTCAAAAAAGGAGGGTAAGGCCAGGCTTGGTGGCTCACGCTTGTAATCTCAGAGCTTTGGGAGGCCAAGGCAGGAGGATTTCCTGAACCCACGAGTCCAAGACCAGCCCAGGCAATGTAGTGAGACCTCATCTCTACAAAAAAAATGTTTTTTTAAAAGGGAGGGTGAAAAGATTAAGAATTGGCAGGGATGGTAATGCTACAAGTTAGGAGGGTTCATTTTCTTTTTGTGTAAAATAAGTTTGTCTTAGATTTTATTTTATAATTGAAATAGAAAATGAGCTTAGCCAGGCACAGTGGCTCATGCCTGTAATCCCAGCACTTTGGGAGGCTGAGGCGAGAAGATTGCCTGAGCCCAGCATGTCGAGGCTGCAGTGGCTCTGAGTGTGCCACTGCAGCCCAGCCTGGGCAACAGAGTGAGACTGACTCAAAAGAAAAAAAAAAAAGAAAATGAGCCTCCTGATATACTTATTTGACATTTAAAGCAGTTATTTTTTTCCACCTAAGAATGCACTTTGAGCCGGGCTGGGTGGCTCAGCCTGTAATCCTGCACTTTGGAAGACTGAGGTGAGTGGATGGCCTGAGCCCGTGGGTTCAAGACCCACCTGGGCAACTTGGCGAGACCTCATCTCTACAATAAATCAAAAATTATCCGGGCATGGTAGTGCGCGCCTGTAGTTCCAGCTACTTGGAAGGCTGAGGCAGAAGGATTGCTGGAGCCCAGCAGGTCGAGGCTGCGGTGGCCGGGAGTGGTCACTGCACTCCAGTCTGGGCGACAGAGTGAGATTCCAACTCAAAAAAAAAAAAAAAAAAATTAGCCAAGCATGGTGGTGGTGATTGTCTGTAGTCCCAGCTACTCAGAAGGCTGAGGCGGATGGATCACCTAAGTCCAGGAGGTTGAGACTGCAGTGAACCGTTATTGTGCCTCTGCACTCCAGCCTGGGCAACACAGTGAGCCTTTAACTCAGAAGAAAAAAAAAAAAGCATTTGTCTTTCTACTTCCCAACTCCAGGACTGCTAACGACCGCCAGAAGAGATGGCGTATTGGAGGGTTGATGTTACCTCTTCATGGTCTTCCCTCAGCAGGGCTTTGGAACAACTCAGTGGTCTCTCTTTTCATCATTGGGTGGATCCCGCACTCATGCCCCATAGCAACGGCTTGAAATAAACTTCACTTTCTCCTCAAGTCTCCTATGTCTCCTCCACCACCCCTGTTCTTGGTTTGAGTTCTCACGCCATCACTTTTTTTTTTTTTTGGAGTCTCACTCTGTCACCCAGGCTGGGGTGTAGTGGCACACTCACAGCCACCACAGCCTCAACCTTCTGGGTTTAGGCGACCCTTCCATCTCAGTCTTCCAAATAGCTGGAGCTACGGGTACATGCTACCATGGTCCAGCTTATTTTTTTATTTATTGTAGAGAAAGTTCTCACCAAGTTGCCCAGGCTGGTTTTGAACCCTTGGACTCAGGCAATCCTCTTGCCTTGGCCTCTCAAAGTTCTGAAATTACAGGTTGAGCCACCCCACCCAACCTTGCCATCACTTTTAGTGGTCATATCATAATCTATGGTATAGACATATCACAACTTATTCAACCATTCATTCCCCTATGGTTGGATAGTCAGACTGTAGAAAAGTGCACACATAAATAGAAAACACAACATGGAGAAAACAAAAACATTATTCAAGACCATGACCATGTGAGGTGGGTGGGGTGGAGCTGAAGTTCTGCTGGATGTTCATGGGTCTTTAACAGATAGTGACTTCAGAGATAGGGACCTGAGACAAGATTGGAAGTCCTGGAGCCACTGGTCTAGAAGGCAACCTCTTAGCTGGGCATGGTGCCACATGCCTGTAGTTCCAGCTACTTGGAAGGCTGAGGCAGAAGGATTGCCTGAGCCCAGCAGGTCAACACTGTGGTGGCCGTGAGCATACCACTGCACTCCAGCCTGAGCGATAGAGTGAAACTCCAACTCAAAAAAAAAAAAAAAAAAAAAAAAAAGAAGGCAGCCTCCTCACTGTGAACAGTCTTCCTGACAGGGACAATTTTTATTTTCTGTTTCTGCTCTGTGTCTCTGCTTGTTCCACCCCAAATTTTGAGTTGATGGGATTTCTGACTTGTAGACAAAGTCCCTTGGGTTACAAGTAAAGAAACCCACTTGAGCTAGCTTAAGCCAAAAGAGGGAAATTTACTAGGCTGAACTATATGTAATTGCTGATATTTGACCTTTTTGACTTACAAAAACAATTTCAAGCAGGGCATAGTTCCAGCTACAAGGGAGGCTAAGGCAGGAGGATCACTTGAGCCTAGGAGTTTGAGGCTGCAGTGAGCTATGAGTGTGTCTCTGCACTCTAGCCTGGGCAAAAAAGCCTGTCTAAAAAATGGCAACAATCGCCGGGCTCGGTGGCTCAGCCTGTAATCCCACGCCTTTGGAAGGCTGAGGTGAGTGGATTGCCTGAGCCCGCGGGTTCGAGACCTGCCTGGGCAATTTGGCAAGACCTCATCTCTACAATAAATCAAAAAATGAACCGGGCGTGATAGCGCACACCTGTAGTTCCACCTACTTGGAAGGCTGAGGTGGAAGGATCGCGGGAGCCCAGCAGGCCGAGGCTGTGGTGGCCGGGAGCGGCCACTGCACTCCAGTCTGGGTGACAGAGTGAGACTCCAACTCAAAAAAAAAACCAACCAACCAAACAAACAAACAAACAAAATGGCAACAATCTTGTATGGTTCAACCTAATGGTCCTAAGGTGCAGGGTAGGAAGTGCCGTCTGGGTTCATGAGGAACTAGAACCAGCAACTAGTAAACAGCAGGAACCCTCCCCTCCCTCCCTCCCTCCCTCCCTCCCTCTGCCCAGTCCTTCCCTCCAGTGTTGACTTCATTCCTGGCAGACCTCCTTCCTCTGCTTACCCATGTGCACCAACCATGTCCTCATTTCAGAACCTGTCAGGAGGCAAATAATCTGATTGGTCTACCATGAGTCAAGTGTGTACCTCTGATCCAATCAGGTCCAGGCAGAGAGGCGGAGCTCTTCCACACGGGGCTCTTCATTGCAAGCAATGGAAATTGTTTTGAACAAAAAGGAAATTTATGGAGAGGATATCACCTGGATCATAGAATTTGCAAGCTATACTGAGCTATGTTATTGCCACTGCACTCCAACCTGGGTGACAGAGAGAGACCCTGTCTCTAAAAAACAAGACAAAGTTAATAAATAAAATAAACCCACCTCCTAGGGCAATGGGAGGGTGGGATGTTCAATACATGAAGGCCCTTAGAAAATGAATCGAAGGCTGGGTGCAGTGGCTCACGCCTATAATCCCAGCACTTTGGAAGGCTGAGGTGAGAGGGTTGCCTGAGCCCACAGTTTTGAGACCAGCCTGGGCAACTTGGCGAGACCTCATCTCTACAATAAATCAAAAAATTAGCTAGATGTGGCATGTGGGTGTAGTTCCAGCTACTTGGAAGACTGAGGTGGAAGGATCACCTGAGCTGAGCAAGTCGAGGCTGCGGTGGCTGGGAGCATGCCACTGCCCTCCAACCTAGGTGACAGAGCGAGACTCCAACTCAAAACAAACAAACAAACAAAAACCAGAAGAGAAAGTCCAAGTTTGCTTAGTTAGAGATAGGCATCCACTCCTGGTGGTGGAGGAGGAGGGTGGAGGGTCTTGATTGACAGTCCCATGAACACCCACTCACAGCAGAGTCTTCAGGGGAATACTCTTCAAGGAACACAGAACTCTGACAGAAGAAAAGAAATGGATATTGGACAGGCAGGACATAAGTGCCCACTATGACTTCCCAGCTCCTTGGGACGGAAAACAACTGCCCACTCCGACATCTACGGGTCTCACTGTTCCTCATTACCCCCTCTCCCCGCTGGTTAGCCGTGATTAATTTCTGTGGCAGCCGCAGGAATGGTTCCTAATGAATCTCTAATGAACTCATTTGGTGGTAATGCAGTGTGTAACTCCACAGGACACTCATTGTCATTTAGCCTTATTAAGTCTCTAGTTATAGGGAACTACAATTGCTCTAAGCTCATAAGCAGGAGAAAGGTAATTATTCAGAGCAAGCAGTTGAATTACGAGAAGGATTGGACGTCGGAGGAGGCCATGCAAGGGCTGCTCCTGTTTCTCTCCTTGGGGTGCACTGCTCTGCAGAGGTGAATGGGCTATGCAGGCCTTTGAGCTGGGGCAAGAATGCCTTCCTGACTTCATATCCTATAATGTCAGAGCTGTGTAGGCTACCCCTGCTTGCTGGGATTTTTTAAATTTTTACTTACTAATTTTTTTTGAATCAGGATCTCACTCTGTTGCCCAGGTTGGAATGCAGTGACACGATCATGGCTCACCACAGCCCTGGCCTCCTGGGTTCAGATGATCCTCCCACCTCAGCTTCCCAAGTAGCTGGGACTACGGGCACGCACCACCATGCCCGGCTAATTTTTATTTTATTTTATTTTTTAGAGACGAGGGCTCACTATGTTGCCCAGGCTTGTCTTGAACTCCTGAGTTCAAGCAATCCTCCCACCTTGGCCTCCCAAAGTGCTAGGATTACAGGCATGAGCCACCATGTCCAGATTTGCTGAAGTTCTTAAGAGCCATCCAAAGGTGGCCCTGTCCCCAAATGGCCTACCCTACTTGCCTGCTGCTTGGGTCTGAAGTGCCAGCACAGGGATGGATTATTTTGCCCTTTAGGCGCTGTTCCCGGTTGAAGGGTGACCTGGACCACAGCTCAGCAAGCAGAGATAAGTTATCTCATCTGATCATCATAGCATTCCAATCACTGTCATTAACTCTCCTTGACAGATAAGGAGACTGAGGTTCACAGAAGTGAAGCCACTTGGTTCCCAAGGTCACTGGGTGCCAGAACTGGGCACACACCCCCTATCTCCTGGCATCAGTTACATTCTCTTTCCGGCTCACCTCTCATTTATCACCTGCTGTGCTTTTCACACATGTGTGACTCACATGTTCACCTGGACCAGGTGTTTCTTGAGGTCAGGGCCCCTTCTGTGATCCTCGTTACCTGCTTGACTCTCCATGGTTTGGAAGACGGGGCTGCGAGACTCCCTCGGTAAGATCAGTTCTCCTGAAGACACCCAGAGGATTCTACCACACACGGGTTGATTTTATGTCTCCTTTTCCCGTTTCTCCAGAAATTTTCTTTTTTTTTTTTTCTTTTTTGAGTTGGAGTCTCACTCTTGTTGCCCAGGATGGAGTGCCGTGGCATGCTCAGGGCCACCACAGCCTTGACCTGCTGGGCTTAGGCAATCCTTCTGCCTTAGCCTTCCAAGTCCCTGAAACTACAGACGCATGCCACCACGCCCGGCTAGTTTTTGTGATTTATTGTAGAGATGAGGTTTCACCAAGTTGCCCAGGCTGGTCTCGAACCCCCAGGCTCAGGCAATCTTCTCATCTTGGCCTCCCAAAGTGCTAGGATTACAGGCTGAGCCACCACGCCCCACCCAGAAATTTTCTTATAACATAACCCATTTTACACTTTTTGTTAAAATGTGTGACTTAGTCCATTTTCTGTTGCTATAATTGAATATCTAAAATTGTGTAATTAATTTTTTTATTTTAATTTTATTTTCTTTTTAAGTTGGAGTCTAACTCTGTTGCCCAGGCTGGAGTGCAGTGGCATGCTCATGGCCACCGCAGCCTCATCCTGCTTGGCTTAGGCGATCCTTTCACTTTAGCCTTCCAAGTTGCTGGAACTACAGGCATGCACCACCATGCCCATCTTATTTTTTGATTTTTTTTTTTTTGAGTTGGAGTCTCACTCTGTCGCCCAGACTGGAGTGCAGTGGCCGCTCCTGGCCATTGCAGCCTCGATCTGCTGGGCTCTGGCGATCCTTCCGCCTCACCCCTCCAAGTAGCCAGAATTACAGGCACGCGCAACCATGCCCGGCTGATTTTTTTATTTATTATAGAGATGAGGTCTCGCCAAGTTGCCCAGGCGGGTCTCGAACCCGTGGGCTCAGGCAATCCATTCACCTCAGCCTCCCAAAGCGTGGGATTACAGGCTGAGCCACTGAGCCCAGTTATTTTTTGATTTATTGTAGAGATGAGGTCTCGCTAAGTTGCCCATGCTGGTCTCAAACCCATGGGCTCAGGCAATCCTCTCACCTCGGCCTCCCAAAGTTCTGGGAGTATAGGCGTGAGCCACTGTGCCCAGCCAAATTGTGAAATATATAAAGAAAAAATTATTTCTTCCAGTTCTGGAGGCTCAGAAGTCCAGAATCTAGAGGCTGTATCTGGCGGGGCCTTCTGGTTGGTGGGGACTCTGCAGAGTCCTGTGCTGGTGCACAGCATTGCACGGCCAGGGGAGCTCAGCGCAAACTGGCTTTTACAACAAATCCTCTCTTGTGATAACTAACCCACTCCTATGACAACTCATTACTTCATTCACCCACAACTGTGTTCATTCATTCATGAGGGCAGAGCCCTCACAACTCAATCATTCCTTAAAAGCCTCACCTCTTAATGCTGTTACACTGAGTATTCCTTTCTTTTCCTTCCTTCCTTCCTTCCTTCCTTCCTTCCCTCCTTCCTTCCTTCCTTTCAACCGAAATAAGGTCTCACTAAGCACAGTGGCTCACACCTATAATCCCAGCACTTTGGTAGACCAAGGTGAGAGGACTGTGTGAGCCCACGGGTTCAAGACCAGCCTGGGCAACTTGGCAAGACCTCGTCTCTACAATAAATCAGAAAAATTAGCTGGGCATGGTGGCCCGTGCCTATAGTTCCAGCTACTTGGAAGACTGAAGTAGAAGGATCGCCTGAGTCCAGCAGGTCTAGACTGTGGTAGCTATGAGTTTGCAATTGCACTCCAACCTGGGTGACACAGAGTGAAACTCCATCTCAAAAAAAAAAAAAAAAAAGATGATCTATAATCTCAGCACTCGTATATAACTATTGTTTAACAGTTGGTATGTATCTCCTTCCAGATTTTGTTATATGCACATATAAATATACATGCAAACATTTTATCCAAAATGGGACCAAACCATATGTACTACTTTGGAAATAGCTTTTTATTAAACTTGGAAACATGGCATTTCTAAAAGATGATTTACATTGTCAAATAATAAATAAAAACTAATTTAGCAAGGATACCCGTGGTAAATCCTCTCTGTTTTAAAAAGATACAGAAACCAGGAGCAGTGGTTTAGCCCTTTAATCCAAGCCCTTTGGGAGGCTGAGGTAGGAGAATTGCTTGAGGCCAGGAGTTCAAGACCAGCCTGGACCACAAAGTGAGACCCTGTAGCCACAAAAACATTTTTAAAATTAGTTCAGTATGGTGGCTAATGCCTGTAATCCCTGCACTTTGGGAGGCCAAGGCAAGAGGATTGCCAGAGCCCAGGGGTTTGAGACCAGCCTGGGAAACTTGGTGAGATCTTATCTCTGCAACAAATCAAGAAATTATCTGGGCATGGTGCTATGCACATGTGGTTCCAGCTACTTGGAAGGTTGAGGTGGAAGAATCACCTGAGGATGCGGTGGCCATAAGAATGCCACTGTAAGCTGGGCTCGGTGGCTCAAGCTGTAATCCCGCGCCTTTGGGAGGCTGAGGTGAGTGGTTTGCCTGAGCCCGAGGGTTCGAGACCCGCCTGGGCAACTTGGTGAGACCTCATCTCTACAATAAATAAAAAATTAGCTGGGCGTTGTAGTGCGCGCCTGTAGTTCCGGCTGCTTGGAAGGCTGAGGCGGAAGGATCGCCGGAGCCCAGCAGGTCGAGGCTGCGGTGGCTGGGAGCAGCCACTGCACTCCAGTCTGAGTGACAGAGTGAGACTCCAACTCAAAAAAAAGAAAAGAAAAGAAAAGAATGCCACTGTAAGCCGGGCTCGGTGGCTCAGCCTGTAATCCCGCTCCTTTGGGAGGCTAAGGTGAGTGGATTGCCTGAGCCCGCGGGTTCAAGACCCACCTGGGCAGGTGAGACCTCATCTCTACAATAAATCAAAAAATTAGCCGGGAGTGGTAGCGCATGCCTGTAATTCCGGCTACTCGGAAGGTTGAGGCGGAAGGATTGCCGGAGCCCAGCAGGTCAAGGCTGCAGTGGCCACTGCACTCCAGTCTGGGCGACAGAATGAGACTCCAACTCAAAAAAAAAAAAAAAAAAGAATGCCACTGTAAGCCAGGCTCGGTGGCTCGGCCTGTAATCAATCCCACGACTTTGGGAGGCTGAGGTGAGTGGATTGCCTAAGCCTGTGAGTTCGAGACCCGCCCGGGCAATTTGGCAAGACCTCATCTCTACAATAAATCAAAATGAGAGCTGGGCTCGGTGGCTCTGCCTGTAATCCCGCACCTTTGGGAGGCTGAGGTGAGTGAATTGCCTGAGCCCGCGGGTTCAAGACCCACCCGGGCAACTTGGCGAGACCTCATCTCTACAATAAATCAAAAAATCAGCCGGGCGTGGTAGCGCATGCCTGTAATTCCGGCTACTCGGAAGGCTGAGGAGGAAGGATCGCTGGAGCCCAGCAGGTCGAGGCTGCGGTGGCCGGGAGCGGCCACTGCACTCCAGTCGGAGCGACAGAGTGAGACTCCAACTCAAAAAAATAAAAATGAGCCAGGCGTGGTAGTGCGCGCCTGTAGTTCCAGCTACTTGGAAGGCTGAGGTGAAAGGGTCACCGGAGTCCAGCAGACAGAGGCTGCAGTGGCCGGGAGTGGCCACTGCACTCCAGTCTGGGTGACAGAGTGAGACTCCAACTCAAAAAAAAAAAAAGAATGCCACTGTAGGCTGGGTGCAGTGGTTAATGCCTATAATCTTAGAATTTTGGGAGGCCGAGGTGAGAGGATTGCCTGAGCCCATGGGTTCAAGACCAGCCCAGGCAACTTGATGAGACTTCGTCTCTACAGTAAATCAAAAATTAACTGGGCATGGGGGCGTGTGCTAATAGTTCCAGGTACTGGAGGGCTGAGGTGGAAGGATTGCCTAAGCCCAGCAGGTCGAGACTGCGGTGGTTGTGAACATGCCACTGCACTCCAGCCTGGGTGACAGAGTGAGACTCCAACTCCAACTCAAAAAAGATGTGTGTGGTGTGTGTGTGTGTGTGTGTGTGTGTGTATCACACTCGTGTGTGGCATACATGGGGAAAAAATGAACTTTCATACAATGTCTAATTTAATTATTTGTCTACAAGAGGAAAATACACACAAGGGCAATTTTATTTTTATTTTTTTTAGTTGTAGTCTCACTCTGTCACCCAGGCTGGAGTGCAGTGGCATGCTTACAGCAACTGCAGCCTCAACCTGCTGGGCTCAGGTGATCCATCTGCCTCAGTCTTTCAAGTAGCAGGAACTACAGGTGCACGCTACCATACCCGGTTAATTTTTTGACTTATTATAGAGACAAGATCTCACCGTTACCCACACTGGTCTCGAACCCATGAGCTCAAGTAATACTCTCGCCTCTGCCTCCCAAAGTGCTGGGATAACAGACTTGAGCCACCGCGATCGGCCTTAGAAGGGCAATTTAGAGAATAAAATTCAAATAACCTCACAACACAAGCCAGAAAGAAAATATGACAATTGCCACCTTGTCTCACAAAATATCTTGCTGATTCATTTAATTTGGGAGTTTGGCAAGAGAAATCAACGGATGAAGGATGAAGGCCTGGGTGCAAAGCCACAGGCCATGGGAGTTTGCAGGGAAGCCCAGAGATGTGAGCAGCCCTGCTCATGCCCCACCCCCACCTGTTGTGCCCTCAGTCTCTGCCGCAAGCTCATTTTCACTGGAATTCCCTGACTCTGGTGCCTTTTGTAACTCCCTGTCTTTGCACACACTGTTTCTCCACCTAGAATGCCTGGTGGCTTACGTGGAAAAATTTACTTTCATGCAACATCTAATTCAATTATTTGCCTATGAAGGAAACAATAAAAGCACTTTAAAGGGCAAAGTAGGTGTTTTGTCAGTATGGATGGAGGTTCTCAGGCAGATGGGAGGAGGGTCTTCTTTCTCCTTTGAAGGTGGAAATAAGCTGATCACAGCCTGCCTTGGTGCTGTGTCGAGTTCAGCATCCAGGACCCCAGGACTGCTGTGCACCTCCAAGCCACCTTGGAACTGACCTCCCAACTTCTGGGTTGTCTTCTGTTCTGCCTGAGGTGAGAGGATTGCCTGAGCCCATGGGCTCAAGACCAGCCCGGGTCTTTTTTTTTTTTTTTAAGTCTTACTCTGTTTTCCAGACTGGAGTGCAGTGGCACGCTCATGGCCACCGCAGCTGGGCTCAGGCGATACTCCAGTCTCAGCCTTCCAAGTAGATGGAACTACAGGTGCACACTACCACACCCAGCCAATTTTCTGATTTATTGCAGAGACGAGGTCTTGCCAAGTTGCCCAGACTGGTCTCGAACCCCTGGGCTCAGGCAATCGTCTCGACTTGGCCTTCCAAAGTGCTGTAATTACAGTCTTAAGCCACTGCGCCCAGCCTCTGCAGATCCCTCTTTCCTTTTTTTTTTTTTTTTATTTGGAGTCTCACTGTCGCCCAGACTAGAGTGCAGTGGCCGCTCCTGGCCACCGCAGCCTTGACCTGCTGGGGTCTGGCGATCCTTCCGCCTCAGCCTTCCAAGTAGCTGGAACTACAGGCGCGTGCTACCACGCCTGGCTAATTTTTTTTATTTATTGTAGAGATGAGGTCTCGCCTGCCCAGGTGGGTCTTGAACCCGCAGGCTCAGGCAATCCATTCACCTCAGCCTCCCAAAGGCGTGGGATTACAGGCTGATCCCTCTTTCCTAACAATTTCCTACAGTTTCCTGAGCTTTCTGTCAGTTCACAGTCAAGCAGCCCTCAGAACTGTGGGTGTGTACACTGTGGCTGTTCAGATGTGGGTTGGAATGAGTCCACTCATGCTGCCATGCATGTAACTCGTATGTGTGCCTCTGTGTACAAGTGCACATTGACATGTGCATTTATGCCCGTGGTATTATACATAGGAATTGTGTGCATGTGAGAGAAATGATGTATATGTGTTCTTATACCTGTGTACAAAGGAGGATGTATGCTTTTCTTTGAGTATATTAAATGTGTATCACTGTGTATACATATGGAGTATTATTATTGCTTATTTATGTGTGCAAAGCAGCATGGACATGTGCTCAGTGGTGACTTTCTATGTATGACTCGATCTCTTTGTGCACAGGTGTGTGGGTATGCATATATGGGAGAATTGGTTTATGGAAGGGAAGTATCAGTTGGATACAAGGAAAAAGGGAGAGAGGGAAGAGCTGGGCGCAGTGCCTCACATTTGTAATCCCAGCACCTTGGGAAACTGAGGCAGGAGGATCACTTCAGCCTGGAGTTCAAGACCAGCCTGGGCAACATAGTGAGACCCATCTCTAAAAAATAAAAAAATTCAGCCAGGCTCAGTGGCTCACACCCGTAATCCTAGCACTTTGGGAGGCCGAGGTGAGTGAACTGCCTGAACTCATGAGTTCGAGCCCAGCCTGGGCAACTTGGTGAGATCTCATCTCTATAATAAATAAAAAAAAAAAAAAATTAACCAGGCCTGGTGTCATGTGCATGGAAGGCAGAGGTGGAAGTATCACCTGAGCACAGCAGATTAAGGCTGCAGTGGCTGTGAGCAGCATACCACTGCATTCCAGCCTGCGCTGCAGAGTGAGACTCTGACTCAAAATAATAATAATAATAATAATAATAATAATAAAAGCCCTAAGCCAGGTGTGGTGGCTCACACCTGTAATCCCAGCACTTCAGGAGGCTGAGGTAAGTGAATTGCCTGAGCTCGGGGGTTCAATACCAGCCTGAGCAACATGGTGAGACCTGGTCTCTACAATAAATCATAAAATTAGCCAGGCATGGTGGCACACACCTGTAGCTCCAGTTACTTGGAAAGCTAAGGCAGAAGGATCGTCTGAGCCCAGCAGGTCAAGTCAGTGGTGGCTGTGAGCATGCCACTGCACTCCAGCCTGGGTGACAGAGTAAGACTCTGACTCAAAAAAATAAAGAAAGAAAAACAAAGAAATCCCGCAAACAATAAATAAAGTTATTATTTCATATGACTAAAATTCTAGAGATGGAATTCTAGAGAGAGAGAGGCTCTCTTGTTGACCGATTGTACAGCTCAATATTGTTATTAACAGCTCCAGGTTCTTTCCACCTCTTCACTCTGTACCCTCATGGTCTCAACATATCTGCAGCCTTTCCACACTTCACATACACTACAGGACCCAATGATACATCAGTGAGTCTTCACTGTTTCAAGAGAAAAATTTCACACAAACCCCAAGCTAATTTACCCCCAAGTCTCAATGGTTAAAACTTTGGCACATAGACAAAGATAGCCCAATCTCTGCCAGGGGGGCCAAGGCCACCAAGACTAACTTAGACTGATCAATATCCCCCTCTCAGAGTTGGAGATGGAATCAGTCTTTTCTTTTCTTTTTTTTTTTTTTTGAGTTGGAGTCTCACTCTCACCCAGGCTGGAGTGCAGTAGCATGCTCACTGCCACAGCAGCCTCGACCTACTGAGCTCAGGCTATCCTTCCAAATAGCTGGAACTACAGGCATGAGCCACCACGCCCGGCTAATTTTTTTTTTAATTGTACAGATGCCATCTCGCCAAGTTGCCCAAACTGGTCTCTAACCCGTGGACTCAGGCAATCCTCTCAGCTCGACCTTCCAAAGTGCTGGGATTATAAGCATGAGCCACCTCACCCAGCCAGAATCAGCCTTTCAAAGCACGAGGCTACTTGGAGACATGGTTCTTCAATAGAATTTTGTCAGAAAGGGAGACAGATGGGAATGAATGTTGGGTAGACAGTCAACAGCATCTACAAGGAATGTCCAAGCATCAGGCCGTCTACTTGTCAATGCACATACATTTACATATATACAAACACAAGTGAGTATATCATATATGTGGGTGTTTCAATTACCTATTGTTGCATAACAAATCACTCCAAAACATAGTGGCTTAAAACAACAAAGTTTTCTCATAGCCCATGAATCTGTGAGTCAGGAACCTGGGCAGGGTGCCACTGGATGGCCAACTGCTCCATGTGGCATTGTCGGGGTCACTCACTAGTCTACATCCCACCAGTAGTGGAGGGTCTTGGGCCTGAGCTGGGCTTGTGTCCTGGGGAAATGAAGCCATGTGCTTGCATAGGAGGGAATGTTGGGGAAGCTGCCCTGCCCTGGCCACTGCCTTCCTGGCAGCTGAGACAGAAATCCTGGCCTAGGTAACAATCTAATCACTCCTGGGATCTTGTCCTTGGGTCCCAAGCCAGGCAGAAGATCCAGTCCTTATCATAACCCTGCCAAACCCACATTGCCAACAACGGGGAAGGAGACTGCCACCGTTTTTCTGCACTCTCTGAGAGACTTCCGGGTCTGGGGTTTTCTACCTGAGGCACCACTGGCCCCCGAGCAGCCCATGGGAAATCTTAGCTGTTATACTCCCTTGCTCACTGACCCCAGCCCATTCCCACCCACAGAGCTGCAAACCTCAGACAGGATTCCTCAGAAAGCAGGAAGCCTACATTCAAGTCTGCAATAAGTTTTTTCCTTTCTTTCTTTCTATTTTTTTTTTTTTGAAGTAGGAGTCTCTTGCTCCTTTTTTGTTTTGGAGTTGGACTTAGTCTCACTCTGTCCCCCAGCTGAAGTGCAGTGGCACACTCACAGCCACCATAGACTCCACCTGCTAGGCTCAGGTGATCCTTCCACCTCAGTCTTCCAAGTAGCTGGAACTACACATGCATGCCAGGGGACCTAGCTAATTTTTTTTTTTTTTTTAGTTGGAGTCTCACTCTGTCGCTCAGGCTGAGCCTGCACACTCATGGCCACCCCAGCATCGATCTGCTGGGCTCCAGCAATCCTTCTGTCTCAGCCTTCCAAGTAGCTGGAACTACAGGCGCATGCTACCACGCCTGGCAAATTTTTTTATTGTAGAGATGAGGTCTGGCCAAGTTGCCCAGGTTGATCTCCAACCCGTGGGTTCAGGCAATCCACTTGCCTCGGCTTCCCAAAGTGCTGGGATTACAGGCTGTGCCACCGAGCCCGGCCTAATTTTTTAATTCACTCTAGAGCCGGGCACAGTGGTTTACGCTTATAATCCTAGCAATTTAGGAGGCCGAGGTGAGAGGATTGCTTGAGCCCACGGGTTCGAGCCCAGCCCAGGCAACTTGGTGAGACCTCATGTCTACAATACATCAAAAAATTAGCCAGGCACGGTGGCAAGTGCCTGTAGTTACAGTTACTTGGAAAGTTGAGGCGAAAGGATCACCTGAGCCCAGCAGGTTGAAGTTGCGGTGGCCATGAGCAGTACGCCACTGCACTCCAGCCTGGGCAACAGCGTGAGACTCCGACTCAAAAATAAATAAATAAAGGACCCTACAGGTCATTTTACAGAAAAGGAAAGGAATGCTCAGAGAGGAAAAGTAACTTCCCCACAGTCACATGACTTGTAAGTAGCAGGGACGGGATTAGAACTCCAGTCTGTCTGATTTCAGAGACCACAGCATGTCCCGGCTACCACACAGGACAGGAACACAGGATATTGGGCACTTGGAAGAGATAAATAACTGCTCAACTTGTAATACATGACTGTCCCAAAAAAAGAGCACAGCTCGGGATCCAGTGGAGGCCTGGGTGTTAAGGTAGAATTGCTTTTTTACAGCTGGTCATGTCATCTCTCAACAGTAGGTGGAGCCGGGCTCAG
Source organism: Cephalopachus bancanus (assembly GCA_027257055.1). Taxonomy (NCBI): domain Eukaryota; kingdom Metazoa; phylum Chordata; class Mammalia; order Primates; family Tarsiidae; genus Cephalopachus; species Cephalopachus bancanus. Next base: position 4,758,772 of record JAPVLO010000236.1, read on the forward strand.
TGACTCGGCCTGCGCCTCTGGGAGGCTGAGGTGAATGGATTGCCTGAGCCCGTGGGTTCGAGACCCGCCTGGGCAACTTGGTGAGACCTCATCTCTACAATAAATCAAAAAAAAAAAAAAATTAGCCGGGTGTGGTAGCGTGCGCCTGTAGTTCTAGCTACTTGGAAGGCTGAGGCGAAAGGATCACCGGAGCCCAGCAGGTCGAGGCTGCAGTGGCCGGGAGCAGCTACTGCATTCCAGTCTGGGTAACAGAGTGAGACTCCAACTCAAAAACAAAAAAAAAAAAAAAAAAAAAGGTGGAGACTGCTAATTGCTATAAGGGTAAATTTCAAAGCCAAATTCTTTTTTTCTTTTTTTTTTTTAATATTTTTGAGTGTTATTGAAATCTTACATGAACAAGAAATTGGAAATATAATCACATCAAAGAACAAATGGTCCTGGCTTTGACATTTAAGCCAAACAAATTTCGTAAGGCAAATTTCACAAAGATGTGAAGTTATAAAAATTTAAAAACACAAGCTGGACATGATGGCTCACACCTGTAATCCCAGCAGTTTGGAGGCCAAGGCAGGAGGATTGCCTGAGCCCAAGTATTCAAACCAGCCTGGACAACATGGTAGGACCTCGTCTCTACATTAAAAAAAAAATTAGCTGGGCTCGGTGGCTCAGTCTGTAGTCCCAGCACTTTGGGAGGCCGAGGTGAGCGGATTGCCTGAGCCCGCGGGTTCGAGACCCGCCTGGGCAACTTGGTGAGACCTCATCTCTACAGTAAAATCAAAAAATTAGCCGGGTGTGGTAGCACGCGCCTGTAGTTCCAGCTACTTGTAAGGCTGAGGTGGAAGGATCACCGGAGCCCAGCAGGTCGAGGCTGTGGTGGCCGGGAGCGGCCACTGCACTCCAGTCTGAGTGACAGAGTGAGACTCTAACTCCAAAAAAAAAAAAAAAAATTAGCCTGGTGTGATGGTGCACATCTGTAAGTCCAGCTACTTGGAGGGCTGAGGCAGGAGGATAGTCTGAGCCCAGGAGGCTGAGGCCACAAATGGCTGTGAGTGTGCCACTGCACTCCAGCCTGGGCAACAGAGTCAGACTCCGATTATAAAAACAAAAACACAGTTAACCTACTTCTAGGAATGCAAAACATACAATCATAGGTTATTTTCTTTCTCTTTTTTTTTCACTCCGTCGCCCAGGCTGGAGTGCAGTGGGATGCTCACGGTCACCCCACCCTCCACCTGCTGGACTCAGGCGATCCCTCCACCTCAGCCTTCCAAGTAGCTGGAACTACAGGCGTGTGCCACCATGCCCGGCTAATTTTTTCTTTAATTTCTTGTAAAGACGAGCTCTCACCAAGTTGCCCGGGCTGGTCTCGAACCCCTGGGCTCAGGCAATCCTCTCGCCTCGGCCTCCCGGAGTGCTGGGATCACAGGTGTGAGCCACTACGCCCAGCTGGATGTTTTTAATTTAACATGGCTTGGAGAATATTTCCTGATGGTCTTAAAGAGAACTTCATTTTTTTCAGCAACTGCCTAGTATTCCATTCCCTTACTCTGCCATAATGTAGTATCTAACCAGTCATCAACTGAAGGAACTTCTAGGTTATTTCCAACCTTGTTATACCAAGCAAAGCTATAGTGAAAAAAGCCGCCCATTATTTTATTTCACAGTTGTAAGATTATAGCTGTAGGGTTAACAGTAGAAGTGTTAACTGTAGCTGAAATAGAACAGCTGGGTCCAAGAGTATTGCTGGACACTGGTAGAGGGCCCTGCCTGAGGGTCTTGCCAGTTCATACCTCTCCAGCAAGGTGTGAGACTGCCTCCCCACCCCAGGGCTGGGTATGAAGGGAGATCAGTTGTGGACAGGCTAGGAGGAAGGGTGGAGCCCTCCCCAAAGAAGCCCATGGCAGGAAGACACAGATGAGGCAGCTGAGGACAGTCCTTTGATATGTTCTCCCCAAAATAAGGACCCAACCAGAGGTGGCATCTGCTGTACTTCCCTATGGCCTTGAGCAGGTGCTTGCAAGTTCAGAGATGAGAATTCTGGGCCCAGGTCTGTCCCCTCCACCCACAAGTGGCCTAGGGCAGGCTGCTTTCATAGGATAACAGCTGACTCCAGGCATGCTCAGCACGTTGCATGCATGGTCTCCAATAACCCTAAGGGGTTGGTACTTCTGTAGCCTGAGCTCAGAGAGGTTAGGGAACCTGCCCAAGGTGGTCCAGCTATTAAGCAACAGAGTCAGGATTTGAATCCAGGCTTAACCCTATGTTTTATCAACTTTGAGCTGGAGCCTCAGTTTACTCCTCAGCGAGCTAAGGCAGCCAGACTCTGCCTAAGCCTTTTCCATCTCAGGAAGTCACATGTGGTATGATTGCACACCACATGTGTCAGAGTGCCACTGGCTGGGGCAGATGGGAGGCTGTGGGGCCTCCTCCATAGGGAAGACCATGTCCTGCTCTACTTCTTGTAGAAAGGCCTGTCTATCCTTGCAGTCCTCCCGGGTGGCCTCTCGTTCCTGGGCCGGTTTGGGGGTTCCGGTTAGGCTGTGAGCTCCCTGGTGGGCAGAGACCCCAATGGGACATGCCTGTGTCCCTTACCTGCGCCTGACACTGGGGCTTATTATAGGCCCAACGCGGGTTTGCCGCTGGAAATGAAGGAGAAGGACTGCGGGAGAAGGCAGGAGAAGGAGAAGCCAGGTGGGGAGAGATGGAGGCTGAGGAACAGCAAGAGGGAGAAGTGGGAGAGGAAAAGAGGCCTCAGGAGGAAACAGCCAAGCCCTGCCCAGCCTGGCTCCGGCAGCCACGAAGCTGGAATGCCGTGACCTGGAGCGCCCCCTGGTGGCCATATTGGCAGGGCCGGGACTGGCGAGGGGAGCGCGGAGGGGCTGAACCCAGGGGACAAGGCTGCCTCCTCCCCACCATCATCATCTCTAGGGCCGGGCGGACGGCGTCTTTCCTCTGAGGGAAGCCAGCTCAGCAACAGTAACAAGAGACTCTCACAAAGAGAGCCGCAGAGACATATGAAAGTGGGAAAGGGCTTTGAAGCCATGACAAGTCTGTTAGCAGCACAGGAAAAAGTGAACAAGCTCCCCTGCCACGTGTCCTTCGCACTGTGACCTGGGACATCATTTCTTTCTTTCTTTTTTTTTTTTTTGAGTTGGAGTCTCACTCTGTCGCCCAGACTGGAGTGCAGTGGCCGCTCCCGGCCACCGCAGCCTCGCCTGCTGGGCTCCGGCGATCCTTCCGCCTCAGCCTTCCGAGTAGCCGGAATTACAGGCGCGCGCTACCCCGCCCGGCTGATTTTTGACTTATTGTAGAGATGAGGTCTCGCCAAGTTGCCCAGGCGGGTCTCGAACCCGGGGGCTCAGGCAATCCACTCACCTCAGCCTCCCAAGGCGTGGGATTACAGGCTGAGCCACCGAGCTCAGCTTTTTTTTTGAGGCGGAGTCCCGCTCCGCTGTCCAGGCTGGAGTGCAGTGACATACTCACAGCCACTGCAGCATCGACCTGCTGGTCTCAGGCGATCCTTCTGCCTCAGCCTTCCAAGTAGCTGGAACTACAGGTGCGAGCCACCACACTTGGCTAATTATTTATTTATTTATTGTAGAGACAGAGTCTTGCCAAGTTGTCCAGGCTGGTCTTGCACCCCTTGGCTCATGCAGTCCTCTTACCTCCACCTCCCAAAGTGCTGGGATTGCAGGTGAGTCACCGCATCCAAAAATGAGTGAGGTGTCATTGTGTGCACCTGTAGGCTGAGGTGGAAGGATCGCTTGAGCCCAGGAAGTAAAGGCTGCCGTGAGCTATGATGAAGCCACTGTACTCCAGTCCGGGCAATAGAGCAAGAAAGACTCTGTCTATTAAACATATATAAACAGGGTAGGGCACAGTGGCTCACGCCTGTAATCCCAGCACTTTGAGAGGTGGAGGTGAGAGTATTGGCTGAGCCCACGGGTTTGAGACCAACCCAGGCAACCTGGCAAGACCTCATCTCTACAATAAATCAAAAAATTAGCTGGGCGTGGTGACACACGCAGGTAGTCCCAGCCACTTGGAAGGCTGAGGCAAAAGGATCGCCTGAGCCTAGCAGGTAGAGGCTGCGGTGGCCATGATCAAGCCACTGCTCTCCAGTCTGAGTGACAGAATGAGATTCCAACTTTAAAAAAAAAATATATATATATATATATATATAGAGAGAGAGAGAGAGAGAGAGAGAGAGACCTAGACGCCTCACTATGCTCCAAGCATGTGGGCCCTGGGGATGCAGAAAAGGCCCCCGTCTTCCAGAAATTTCTCTCCAGGCCAGGAGAAGCACACAATAAACAAGCTAATGCATTAGGGACAACAGTGCTATGAAGAACATCCAGAGGGCACCTGAGGATGTCACTCTCAGGTGTGGGCAGGGGCCTGGCTTCTGAGGGAATCTGTGCAGATGCCCTCTTGCTGAGGACACAGGCATGAAATGAATGGGTACAGGAGATTCAGGCCAAGACTCAGCTTGTATAAAAGCTGGGGGTAGGGGGCAGGGTCAGCATATTGAAGGACTACAATGAGGGACAGTGTGGTTGGAGCTTGGTGATGAAAAGTGTTCTCACACTGGGTGCGGTGGCTCAAGTCTGTTATCCCAGCACTTTGAGAGGCAGAGACAAGAGGATTGCCTAAGCCCACGAGTTCAAGACCAGGCTGGGCAACATGCTGAGGCCTCATCTCTACAATAAATCAAAAAATTAACCAGGCGTGGTGGCGCATGCTTGTAGTTCCAGCTACTTGGAAGGTTGAAGTGGAGGGATCGCCTGAACCCAGCAGGTCAAGACTGGTCATGACAGTCTGGTGACAAAGTGAGACCCCCAACTCAAAAAAAAGTGCTCGCTCTCTCTCTCTCTCTCTCCTCTCTCCTTCTCTCTCTCTCTCTGTTTCTTTCTCCCTCTCACCACTGTGGAAACATGAACACTTTGTGGCCCAGTTTGGCTTTGGTTCCAAGGTGGAGGGAGCCATCCATCTCAGGGTTCTGGGCATGGGGACAACATGACCTGATGTGCATGTTCCATGTGTCATTCCACCTGCTCTGTGGGAACACCTGATGGGAAGGGGGCACGTGGGGCAGGGAGACAGTCTCCACAGACGAAGAGGTAGAGGCCAACGGCGTGGGCACGGGTCAGGTCCTGAGAACTATAGTGGCCTGTTGGGCGGGGGACCTCCTGATGGATTGTCTAGGGGAGGGTGTGGGAAAGCAAGCTCCAGGGTGCCTTCCCATCCCCCTCCACACCCCTTCCAGCCTGGACAGGGGGCCTGCAGGGTCATCTCCCTCAGGTCACTAAGGGAAAGGGACAAAGGACTCCAGAGGTCCCCAGGTTCCAGAGGTCTGTGCGGGAACTAAGGACCTGGGGCCAAAGGTGTTTTTAGCTTCATAGCGCTCCCTGCTCCCTCAGTCCATCTCAGTCACTCTCCTCTTCCCCTCCCCCACACTCCTTCCCCTCCTTTTTCCCTTTCCCTTCCCCCTGCAGCTCCTTCTACCACCGCCTCCTCCTCTCCTCCCTCTCTCCCTCCCTCCTCTCTCTCTCTCTCTCTCTCTCTCTCTCTCTCACACACACACACACAAAACACACAGGCTGTTCACCACAGCCTTATCAGGAGGATGCCTCTAGCAGAGACAGGCAGTCTCCAGGGACAGAGCAGGAGGTGCTGACAGTGCAGTTTAAGGAGGGGAGCCGCCTCCCCACCCTCCTCGTCCCTTCCCTCCCGCCTCCACACCACTCTCTTGGTTTCCTGACTGTCTCTCTCGAGACACTCCCCCCCGCAGGTTCTTCTCAACTGTAGGCAACCCTGTTTCCCTGGACCCTGCGGCTACATCTAGAAACAAGTTCTGTCGTCCCAACCAGGGAGGAGGCCAGACCAGCACTGAGTGGGTGGAGGCCAGGGATGCACAGGACAGCCCCTCCCAACAAAGGACCATCCCTCAGGGCCAAAGGCCATCAGTGCAGAGGCTGAGCCCGCCCTAGGCTCTGCCATCGGAGCTGGAAGAGAGGTTCTCTTGCTCGCGGTCTCGCTATCTCCACACAGGCCACACTGTCCCCACATTATCTCCATCTTCTAGCCACACTGTGAGGTAGGTAGTGTCATTCACCCAAGGTCACATGGGCCTGTCATTGTTAGCAATGAAGCCAGACGTCTGTAATCCCAGCATTTTGGGAATCCGAAGCTGGAGGATTGCTTGAGCCCAGGAATTCAAGACCAGTCTGGACAGCAAAGTAAGATCTGGTCCTATAAAAAAAAAAAAAATCAAAAAATTAGCTGGGTGTGGTGGCACACACCTGTAGCCCCAGTTACTGGCAGGGCAAGGAGAATTGCCTGAACTCAGGAGATCAAGGCTTCAGTGAGCTGTGATGGCACCAATGCACTCCAGCCTGGGTGACAGAGTGAGGTCCTGTCTCAAAAATAAATGAATAAAATAATAGCAGGCCAGGCACGGTGGTTCACGCCTATAATCACAGCATTTTGGGAGGCCAAGGTGAGAGGATTGCCGGGTCCACGGGTTCAAGACCAGCCTGGGCAACATGGTGAGACCTTATCTCTACAATAAATCAAGAAAAATTAGCTGGGCATGGTGACACATGCCTGTGGTTCCAGCTACTTAGAAGGCTTGAGGCAGAAAGATCACCTGAACCCAGCATGTGGAGGCTACAGTGGCCGTGAGCGTGCCACTGCACTCCAGCCTGGTCAACAAAGTGAGATTCTGACTCAAAACAATAACAATAATAATAATAAAGCAATGAGACACATCATCTCAAGTCAAGTCTCACTCAGAAGTCCAATATGTAAAAGAACTAAGTAGAAGCAGTGTGGGAGGGCTAGGGTATCAAATCCCCCAGCCCTATCCCCTTCCTCATCCTTCCTGTGGAGCCTCTAAGCCCAACTGTCCACCCTGGCAGGGCCACCGTGGAAGGCTACACAGGTTGTGCACTGCACAATTCTAGAGGCCATCGTTCCCATGACTTCCTAATGGGGCCAGTAGGGGTAAAGCAGAGCTGCCTTTAGAGCAGGAGTGGCCAAGGGTTTTGCCTCACTGGGAATTGGGAGGAACAGGACATACATGTGTTGCTAGACAGACAACGCGCCGTGGTCCCCAATAAGGTCTGGAGCAGGAGGGGGTGTGGGAGCTATGAGTGCCCATATCTGCCTTTCCAGTCCTAAGATACAGGACACAGGAAATGCCCCTCCCCACTCCTTGCAACTTAGTGACTCCAAAATGAGGCTGTCAACGCTCATTGGAACCTTGCAAGATTTGAGGCTCCTGGAACACTAGTCCCCAGAAAAGCCTCCACCAAGCCGGCATCTCTCTCCTCAGAGCCTGTCAGGTTTCCCTTTGGTCCTCCCGTGGAGGACCCTAATGTCTTACCCTAATGTCAGCTGGATTCATGTCTGGGCAGTGAGCTGGGCTGTGGCTGAGGTTTTTACAGCCTTCTCAACTCTCTCAGGGAAGGCTTGGGCCAGAAATGGAGAGGGGGCCAGCCTGGGGTGTCCCTTCTCCAGGTCCCAGCTGGAGTGAGACCTTTCCCTGAGTGCCTGGGCCACTCTGCTCTCTTCCAGTGCCTGGCACCTCGAGTACCTTGACCAGGAGGACAGTGGAGATCCTGTGACAGGGACAGTAGACACTGTATGCTTTCCTGCATAGGGCTTTCCAGCTGCCCTGGAACTGGGCATCCTCCAGCCTGGAGTGGCCCCTTCTGCCCATGTCTCTGCTGCCTCCACCTCGCCATTGCCTCTGCCTGGACCCAGCCACAGAGCAAAGCCGCTGATGCCACAGCTGGCTCCGCCCTTCCAGCAGGGATGGACCCCGTGGCTTCCCAGAGGCCCGGACATGGGTGCAATCCTCCTTGGAATGAATGCACCCCAGAGTAGAGGATAGCACAGGGAAGTTGCAAGCAGCTGCCTCTGGGGAGAAGGAGGGAGACCCACCTGCGTATATTCTTGTGTAATTCTTGACATGTGAGCCTATTTAAGAAAAAAAGTGACTGGAATTTTTTTTTTTTAGCCAGAGTCTCATTCTGTCACCCACGCTAGAGTGCAGTGGCACGCTCAAGGCTACCACAGCCTCGACCTGCTGGACTCAGGCGATCCTTCCACCTCAGCCTTCCAAGCAGCTGGAACTACAGGCGTGCACCACCATACCTGGCTAATTTTTTGATTTATTGTAGAGATGAGGTCTTGCCAAGTTGCCCGAACTGGTCTTGAACCTGTGGGTTCAGGCAATCTTTTCACCTCGGCCTCTCAAAGTGCTGGGATTATAGCTGTGAGCCACCATGCCCGGCCGGCTCACACCTATAATCCCAGCACTTTGGGAGGTTGAATTAGGATCGTTAAAAAACAAATTTTTTTTTTTTAAAAAATTGTTTGAGAGCTGGGCTTGGTGGCTCAGCCTGTAATCCCGCGCCTTTGGGAGGCTGAGGTGAGTGGATCGCCTGAGCCCGCGGGTTCGAGACCCGCCTGGGCAGCGAGACCTCATCTCTACAATATATCAGAAAATCAGCCGGGTGTGGTAGTGCATGCCTGTAATTCTGGCTACTCGGAAGGCTGAGGTGGAAGGATCGCCGGAGCCCAGCAGGTCGAGGCTGCGGTGGCCGGGAGCGTCCACTGCACTCGAGTCTTGGCGTCAGAGTGAGACTCCAACTCAAAAAATAAAAAAATAAAAAATAAATTAAAAAAAAAGAATTGTTTGAGGCCAGGAGCTGGAAACCAGCCAGGGCAACATAGTGACACCTTGTCTCTACAAAATAAAAATTAAAGAATTAGTCAGATACGGTGACATGTGCCTGTAGTCCTAAACTACTCTGGAGGCTAAAGTGGAAGGATTGTCTGGGCCCAGAAGGTTGAGGCTATGGTGAACCGTGATCATGCCTCTCTACTCTAGCGTGGGCGACAAAGTGAGACCCCGATTCAAAAAAAGAAAAAAGAAAAGAAAATTTAAAAATATACTGGGTTTGAGCCCGGCTCGGTGGCTCAGCCTGTAATCCCGCGCCTTTGGGAGGCTGAGGTGAGTGGATTGCCTGAGCCCGCGGGTTCGAGACCCGCCTGGGCAGCCAGCGAGACCTCATCTCTCCAATAAGTAAAAAAAAAAAAAATCAGCCGGGTGTGGTAGCGCATGCCTATAATTTCAGCTACTCAGAAGGCTGAGGCGGAAGGATCGCCAGAGCCCAGCAGGTGAGGCTGCGGTGGCCGGGAGCGGCCACTGCACTCCAGTATGGGTGACTGAGTGAAGACTCCAACTCAAAAAAAAAAATACTGGGTTTGATGGCTCACACCTGTAATTCAAGCACTTTGGGAGGCCAAAGTGGAGGAATTACTTGAGGCCAAGAGTTCAAGACCAGCTTGGCCAATATAGCAAGATCCCATTTCTACAAAAGAAAAAATAATTTTAAAAATAATAATAATAATAAAAGAGAAAGAATCAGTTCGGAGCTTGGAGTTAGAATTCCTGAATGAAGAGGTGGTCAGGTCAGTCTCAAACACACACGGAAAACAGGCTGTGACCATGCAGAGGGGTTCTTGTCCTCATCTCCTTGTTCTAGCCTCGGAAGGGAGGTTAAATTCTGCTTTTCCAGGAACCACAGATATTTCTTTTCTTTTCTTTTCTTTTCTTTTGAATAGGGGTCTCACTCTGTCACCCAGGCTGGAGTGCAGTGGCACACTCGCGGCCACTGCAGCTGCGACCTGTTGGGCTCAGGTGTTCCTTCCCCCTCAGCCTTCCAAGTAGCTAGAACTACAAGCAAGCTCTGCCACACCCAGCTCATTTGTTGTTTATTGTAGAGAACTGTGCTCAGGCAATCCTCTCACCTCGGCCTCCCAAAGTGCTGGGATTATAGGCATGGACCACCACATCCAGCCAGATATTTCTTGCACTGGGTGCTGGTCAAGGTTCCTGCTTTCCTGGAACACTTAGACGTGGGAGTGAGCAGGGAGGGAGAGATGTGGAGGTGCCGGCCGGGAAACAGGCTAGCAGAGTATGTCAACAGTAGGGTTGGGGTCCACAGGGACTGCCATCGAGGTAGGGCAAGAGGGGTCAGGGAAGGCCTCCTGGAGGAAGTGATGTGAAGACTGGGGTCAGAAGAATGAACGAAAGCCTGGGAGCAATGGGGGTGCAGCGGAGGAGGGTGTTCCAGGCAGAGGGAGGCCCGGGTAGGAGGCCCAACTCTGTAACAGAGAAGGCATAAGGATTTCTCTCTCTCTCTCTTTTTCCACAGTCTCAAACTCCTGGGCTCAAAGGATCTTTCTGCCTCAGCCTCCTGAGTAACTAGGATTATAGACATGAGCCACCATGCCTGGCTAATTTTTTTATCTTTTGTAGAAGCAAGGTCTCACTATATTGCCCTGGCTGATCTCAAACTCCTAGGCTCAAGCCATCCTCCCAGCTCAGTCTCCCAAAGTACAGGGATTGCAGAGGTGTGAGTCACTGTGCCTGGATGATTCATACTTTTAAAAGACCATGGTAGCCCAGAGTGGTGGCTCACACCTATAATCCCAGAACTTTGGAAGGCCGAGGCGAGAGGATTGCCTCAGCCCATGGGTTCGAGACCAGCCTGGACAACATGGTGAGACCTCATCTCTACAATAAATAAAAAACTACCCGGTGTGGCATGCCTGTAGTTCCAGCTACTTGGAAGGCTGAGGCAAAAGCCTCACCTGAGCCCAGCAGGTTGAAGCTGTGATGGCCATGAGTGTGCCACTACATTCCAGCCTGGGTGACAGAGTAAGACTCTGACTCAAAAAAAAAAAAAAGGACCATGGTAGCTCCCAAAAAATGCTGTGGTTCCCCTCTTCCCCCAGGATGGACAGATTCAGGATATATTTTCGAGGATGAATCAAAACAACTTGCCAGTATATTGGACATGGGCTAAGGGAAGAGTGGCACCCCAGAGCTCTCAGGCCTTGCAACTGGGCACTGGGAAGCGATTCTCAGTAGAAAAAGTTCAGTTTTGGGATCAGATTTCAATCCTTAATCTCTTCAAGCCTCAGTTTTCTCTTCTGTGAAATAGGGACAAAATGATAGTGGCACATAGGTATTCATTCTTATCCCTTGACTTAAGAGATTACAGATGTCCAGAAAAATAGCATTCTGTTTAAGGTCACATAACTAAACAACTCCAAGTCTGTTCAGAGTAAAAGGAGGAAGATGAGTAAGGGTCTCTGGATGCAGATCTGATACACCCCATTCAAATCTTGACTCTCAAGTTTTCTTACCTGCAAAGAGGGAAGATGTCACTTTTTTTTTTTTTTTTTTGAGTTGGAGTCTCACTTTGTCACCCAGACTGGAGTGCAGTGCAGCCTCAACCTGTTGGGCTCCGGTGATCCTTCCACCTCAGCCTTCCAAGTAGCTGGAACTACAGGCGTGCGCTACCACGCCCGGTTGATTTTTGATTTATTGTAGAGATGAGGTCTCACCAAGTTGCCCAGGCAGGGCTCGAACCCGCGAGCTCAGGCAATCCACTCACCTCAGGCTCCCAAAGCGCGGGATTACAGGCTGAGCCATCGAGCCCGGCTGAAGATGTCACTTTTATCTGCTAGGCCTAAAATGATTAAATGAGAGATTGCATGGTGGGCACCTAGCACCGTGCCTGTGCTCAGGAAATTGAGAAAGTACAGGACACAGCAAGTCACCGTCCTAACCTCCACGTTCCCATCTTCTGCTGGGGACACATACCAGTCACGACAAGAAGAATAAGATCACTTATGCTGTAGCTTCATCTGTGGTGTCACCTTGTCCTCTCAACTATGCTCTGAGGTATGTCAGTACTGATGAGGAAATACTTCCAGAAAGGAGGAAGAATCAGCCCTCAAGTCCACATCACAAAGCCTGGGCTCTCAACCAGGGGTGGGGAAGCGCCCCCTGTGGGCAAGTCCTTGTTTTAGGACAGCACTCTGACAGGTTGTTTAAGTTTTTAAATGGCTGGGAAAGAATAAAACAGGTCAGGTGTGGTGACTTACATCTGTAATCCCACCACTTTAGGAGGCTGAGGCAGGAGGATCGCTTGAGTCCAGGAGACTAGCCTGGGCAACATAGTGGAATTCCTGTCTCTATAAAAAAAATTTTTTTTGAATTAAAAAAAATTGTTTTTAGCCGCACTCGGTGGCTCAGCCTGTAATCCTGTGCCTTGGGAAGCTGAGGTGAATGAATTGCCTGAGCCCGCGGGTTCGAGATCTGCCTGGGCAACTTGGTGAGACCTCATCTCTACAATAAATAAATTTTTAAAAAAATTAGCTGGGTGTGGTAGCGTGCGCCTATAATTCCAGCTACTTGGAAGGCTGAGGAGAAAGGATTGCCGGAGCCCAGCAGGTCGAGGCTGGGGTGGTCGGGAGAGGCCACTGCACTCCAGTCTGGGCGACAGAGTGAGACTCCGACTCAAAAAAAAAATTTTTTTTTGTATTTTAAAGATATGGGATACAATTCAGGATTAGGTATACAAGTGGTCATACAGTTAAAGTTTGGGCCTCCCTTTGGTTCCCACTTCGCCTGGCTTGAGATCAGGTACTTTTATTGATGTTCTGCCCCTCCCTCCCCTGAAAATTTTTGTTTTTAAATAAGCCATGCATAGTGGCATATCCCAGTAGTCCCAGCTACTGGTGAGGCTGAGGCAGGAGGATCCCTTGAGCCCAAGAGGTCAGGCTACAGTGAGCTATGATCGCACACTACACTCCAGCCTGGGCAACAGAGCGAGATCCGGACTCAGAGTGTCATGGGAACACATTCCAGGCTGCTTTTGCTACAATGGCAGAGCTGAATAGCTGTGGCAGAGGGCCTGTGACCCGTAAAGCCCCAAATGCCTACTCTCTTTCCCTTTCTAGGGAAAGGGTGTCGCCAGTGTGTATTCTGGAAGTAAAAAGAAGGGTAGAAGGGAGGAAGTGGGGGAGGGAGGGAGGAAGACAGGAAAGGAGACAGACAGGGTGGGAGGGAGAAAGGAAGAAAAGGAGGACGGGCCAGGCATGGTGGCTCAGGCCTATAATCCCAGTTTTTTGGGGGGCAGAGGCAAGAGGATTGCCTGAGTCCAGGGGTTCGAGACCAGCCTGGGTAACTTGGAAAGACCTTGTCTCTACAATAAATAAAAAAATTAGCCAGGCGTGTAGGCATGCACCTGTAGCTCCAGCTACTTGGAAAGCTGAGGCAGAAAGATCACCTGAACCCAGTAGACAGAGGCTGTGGTGGCCGTGAGCATGCCCCTGCCTCCAGTCTGGGTGACAGAGTGAGACACCAGCTCAAAAAAAAAGAAAAAGAAAAGGAGGAAGGAAGGGAGGGGGGAGGGAGGAGAGGAAGAAGAGAGGGAAGGAAGGAGGGAGGCAGGAAGGAAAGAGGAAAGAAAGAATAAGGGTGTGATCCCTGCTGTAAACCACAGCTGTCCTGCCAACACTTCTCTCCAAGGAGGCTAGCTGGAGAATGCCATCAAGATAACACAGTGTCCACCCTAAAGCTTCAAGAGGGGATGGGGGAGGAGAGAGTTTTAAATCCGGAGAAGGGCATTTCGGGGACTACTCGAACTGGGAAGTACTTTGGAGAAATCAAATCCAGCCCACTCTATTCATTTTTCACTTTATTTTGAGACAGGGTCTCGCTCTGTTGCCCAGGCTGGAGTGCAGTAGCGTGATCAAATCTCATTGCAGCCTTGTTACACTCGTACCTTGTAACACTCGGCTGCCCCCTTTGATACCAATAAATCAAAGGGGCAGAGAACTGGTGGAAAGAAGTTTATTTCTGAGTTCAAATCCAGGGAGCAGAGCTGAACTGGACGTCTTTCCATAATGGTTCTGCCCTCCCTTCAGTTCACTTTTATAGTCCAGAGTTGTAGGTACCTCCATTAGCCACGTGACCAGCAGAGCATTTTATAGAACTGAAGTTACAGCTGCATTTTACATTTAGTGACACTTAGAGTAAAGGAAGTTTGCAAGGCCTATGACATCATGCATTGCAAAAGTTATGCAAATCACAAGACTTACAATTACATTGATACTATATTGTTCAACCCTACGATAGCCGGTTGCGATGGCTCACACCTATAATCCCAACACTTTGGGAGGCTGAGAGGATTGCCTGAGTCCACGGGTTTGAGACCAGCCTGGACAACTTGGTGAGACCTCATCTCTACAATAAATCAAAAAACCAGCCGGGCATGGTGGCGTGTGTCTGTAGTTCCAGCGACTTGGAAGGCTGAGGCAGAAGGATTACCAGAGCCCAGCAGGTCGAGGCTGCAGTGGCTGGGGAGAGTGCCACTGCCCTCCAGTTTGGGCAAGAGAGTGAGACTCCAACTCAAAAAAAAAAAAAAAATAGGAAAGAGAGTAAATAGAGACTTACATCCTTGGGCATAGTCTGCAGGGAAGTTAAGGATTCCCAGAAGCTGCTTACTGGGAATGCACAGAAGACAAGGGGACTCTCAGTAATGTGCTTAGGAATGTGTAGGAGTGCTTGAACCCTTGCCATGCCCTTCTCTGATGTCTGTGTCAATATGGACAGATATTAGCTGGTCTCTGTATCAGCCTAAACCTCCTGGGCTCAAGCAATCCTCCTGCCTCAGCCTCCTATGCTCAGCTAATTTAAAAAAAAATATTTGATGTGCCGGTCACGGTGGCTCAAACCTGCAATCCCAGCACCTAGGGAGGCCAAGGTAAGAGGATTGCCTAGGACCAGAGGTTCGAGACCAACCTGGGCAACATGGTGAAACAGTGTCTCTACAATAAATCAAAAAATTAGCCGGGTGTGGTGGCATATGTCTGTGGTTCCAGCTACTTAGAAGGCTGAGGCAGAAGGATGACCTGAGCCCAGCAGGTAGAGGCTACAGTGACCGTGAGCATGCCACTGCACTGCGCCCAGCCTGGGAGACAGAGTGAGACCCCAACTCAAAAAAATTTTTTTTTGTAGAGATAAGGGGTCTCAGGCTGGGCGCAGTGGCTCACACCTATAATCCCAGCACTTTGGGAGGCTGAGGTGAGAGCACTGCCTGAGCCCACGGGTTTGAGACCAGCCTGGGCAACCTGGTGAGACCCCCCATCTCTACAATAAATAAATTTTTAAAAATTAGCCGGGCATGGTGGTGTGTGCCTGTAGTTCCAGCTACTTGGAAGGCTGAGGCAGAAGGATCGTCCGAGCCCAGCAGGTCGAGGCTGTGGTGGCGGGGGGGTGAGCGACTGCCCTCCAGCCTGGGTGACAGAGTGAGACTCCTACTAAAACAAAAAGGAACAGAGGTCTCACTATGTTGGATAGTCCTGAACTCTTGGCCTCCAGCGATCCTCCGGCCTCGGCCTCCCAAAGTATGAGCCACGGGGCAGTGCCAGCTGGCTCTCTCTTTTTAGAGGACAAAATCTGACGCCCAGAGACAGGAGGCAACCTGCCCAAGGACACCCAGTCAGGTGCGGGCGGGGAGACACTGGCCAAAGCAAGAGTCGAAGGTAGCGCGGCGCCGAGGGCCCCGGGACCTCCAGGGTCGAGCGGGGTTGGGGGGGTTCGGATAAGAGAGAGGTGCGCGCGTAGGCGAGACAGACCCAGCCTCTCCCGCTCCCCGCTAGGCGCTGCGCCCAGCAAAGCCCTCTACTCCCCCGCCTCGCTCCTGGGCGGGTCTGGCGCTCAGCCAGCTACCTGGGCCTGGGGATTTGCTAAGCCTATTTTTTTTTTTCTTTTTCTTCTGTTTTGCAAAGCACTGAGACACACCCAGCCTCCCCGGGCTCTGTTGCAGCTTTGGGTCGCGGGGCCACTGGAGCTCCCGGCCGATCAGGAATCGGGAGGAGTGGCTGGGAGGGCAGCCCCGGGGCGCAGGGCTCCAGCCTCCCACTCCGCCGGTCCCCGCCCCGCTGGGATCCTCGCCCACCCTGGAGAATCACAAAAATAGCAAACGTGAGTGTGGGTGCGGCTCCGGCCGCGCTGGAGGAAACTGCTGGTGGACCCGTCAGACCCTTCACCGCCGCCAGTTCGAGCCTCCCACCGCCAGCCTCCTCCGCCACCTGGAGCCTGGGTCCCCCAAGCCTGGGCACACTCCCAATCAGACCCAAGTTTCCCTCTCCCCTTCCCCCCGCATGGGGCCCTCAGGAGTCCCCCCCCACCCCACCCCTTAACAGAAAACTGCTGGATCTCAGCCTCTTCCCCGGATGTTTCCGTCACTCTGAAACTTGCCCCAACTGCCTCCAGGACCCTTGTCCTCCTTCAGGCCCCCACAAGGGAAGCCGGGTTTTGGTCTTTTTTTTTTTTTAAACAGTATCTCTGTGGCATAGGCTGTAATGCATGGCATGATCACAGCTCTCTGCAGGCTCTAGCTCCTGGACTTAAGCAATCCTCCCACCTCAACCTCCCAAGCACCTAGGACCACAGGCATGTCACCACACCTAACATCGTTTTAATTTTTATTTATTTTTCGAGTCGAAATCTCATTCTGTTGCCCACGCTGGAGTGCAATGGCTCCCTCGTGGCCACTGCAGCCTCGACCTGCTGGGCTCAGGCGATCCTTCCACCTCAGCTTTCCAAGTAGCTGGAACTACAGGTACGCACCACCACACCCAGTTTATTTTTTGGATTTATTGTAGAGATGGGGTCTTGCTATGTTGCCCAGGCTGGTCTCGAACTCCTGGGCTCAGGCAGTTCTCTCACTTCTGCCTCCCAAAGTGCTGGGTTTACAGGCATGAGCCACCACACCCGGCCCTAAAATATTTTTTTTTAATTTTTTTTGTAGAGACAGGGTCTTGCTATGTTTCCCAGCTGGTCTCGGACCCATGGCCTCAAGTGATCCTCCCACCTCAACCTCCCTCAGCTGGACAGTTTTCTCACACACCCTATAGATAAGGTCTGGGAGGCCAGGTCACAGTCTTGTACCATTTCTCCTTTCAAACACACGACTTCCAGTGGATTTATGACATCAGTCCTTCCTGCCCACACCTCCTGGTGTTCCTCTCCTACCAGCTTCTGGGAGATTCGCCTTACTGTCTCCTCTTTCCTCCTGTCACTACTGCTTGAACTCCCCTGGACGACCCACTGACCTGTGACCCCTCTGCTTACACCCTGTGATCATGCCTTCCATCACCTCAGCCACTTCCTCCCGTGATGCTGTCCCCGCCCCCTATCTCGGCATCACACCCCGGAAATCCCACTGTCAGAGGTTCACTCTCTCTCTGACTGGCAATTCCTCCCCCTCCCACGCAGTCCTCTTCCCCCCAGCATATCTGCAACTTCCTCTGGACCCCCCCATCCACTATCCCTTTCAACATACCTTCCAGCCCTGTCTGTCCCCAGACACGTTCCCCTTCTCAGTCACACCTGCTAGTCATCGTTTTTGTGTGTGTTACTTCCTCTTGGTTGGAAGGTTTTTGTTCTTCCACAAAAAATGTCCTGATCTTCCTCCCACCTCAGTGGCTGCTGCCTCTCAGTCTTCTCCACAGGTTCCTGCTCTACTTGACATCAAAAGTCCCCCAGGTGCGGTCCTTGGACCTGCTCCTCTTTCACTTCAGTGTGCTTCTCCTAGGCAGCCTCTTCCCATGTGGAGACATTTAATAGACCATATGAAAAGGAAAAAAAAAAAAAAAGGCCAAGAGCAGTGGCTCAAGCCTATAATCCCAGCACTTTGGGAGGCCGAGACAAGAGGACTGCCTGAGCCCAGGGGTTCATGACTAGCCTGAGCAACTTGGCGAGACCTCGTCTCTACAATAAATCAAATAATTAGAGCCGAGCTCAGTGGCTCAGCCTGTAATCCCGCGCTTTGGGAGGCTGAGGTGAGTGGATTGCCTGAGCCCGTGGGTTCGAGATCCACCTGGGCAACTTGGTGAGACCTCATCTCTACAATAAATAAAAAAATTAGCCGGGCAAGTTGGGGTACATCTGTAGTTCCAGCTACTTGGAAGGCTGAGGCAGAAGGATTGCTAGAGTCCAGCAGGTTGAGGCTGCGGTGGCCGGAAGCGGCCACTGCACTCCAGTCTGGCGACAGAGTGAGACTCCAACTCAAAAAAAAAAAAAAATTTAAAGCCAGGTGTGGTAGCGCACGCCTGTAGTTCCAGCAACTTTGGAAAGCTGAAGGTGGAAGGATCGTCTGAGCCCAGCAGGTAGAGGCTGCGGTGCCCGTGATCATGCCACTGCACTCCAGTCTGGGTGAGTGAGTGAGACTGATTTTTTTTTTTTTTTGAGTGGGAGTCTCACTCCGTCGCCCAGACTGGAGTGCAGTAGCCGCTCCCGGCCACCACAGCCTCGACCTGCTGGACTCCGGCTATCCTTCCACTCAGCCTTCCAAGTAGCTGGAACTACAGGCGTGCGCTACCACGTCCGGCTATTTTTTGATTTATTGTAGAGATGAGGTCTCGCCAAGTTGCCCAGGCAGGTCTCGAACCCGCAGGCTCAGTCAATCCACTCACCTCAGCCTCCCTAAGCGCGGGATTACAGGCTGAGCCACCGAGTCTGGCTATTTCTTTTTTTAAAAAAGTCCAGGTGCAGTGGCTCATGCCTATAATCCCAGCACTTTGGGAGCCCAAGGTGAGAGCATTGCCTGAGCCTACAGGTTTGAGACTAGCCTGGGCAACTTGGTGAGACCTCATCTCTACAATAAATCAAAAAATTAGCCAGACGTGGTGGCGCATGCCTATAGTTCCAGCCACTTGGAAAGCTAAGGTGGAAGGATCACCTGAGCCCAGCAGGTCAAGGCTGCGGTGGCCATGAGCGTGCCACTGCACTCCTGCCTGGGCGACAGAATGAGCCTCCAACTAAAAAAAAAAAATTAGTGAAAAATTGAGATGGGGTTGTGCTATGATGCCCAGGCTGGATTCAAACTCCTGGCCTCAAGCTATCCTCCTACCTGGGCCTCCCAAAGTGCTGGGACCACAGGCATGAACCACTGTGCTAGACCATATTTCTTCAGTTCTGACTTCTTGGAACCCCAGATTCCTGTGTCCAACCACTACGTAGACTCTCCACATGAGTGTCTGTGAGTCATCACAAGGCTAGCACGCATTTTTCATAGCAATCATCTGCTTTTTTCTTCATGTAGGTGGGATTTGCTCCCCATCTTCCCAGCCCAGCTCCCACCAGTCTTCCCACTGCTGTAACTGCATTCCAGACACAGGGACTCAAACCCAAACAGAGCGTCATCCTTGATTTCTCTGCCCAAAACCGACCTCTTAGGATTTTTTATTTTTGAGTCAGAGTTTCACTATCACCCAGGCTGGAGTGCAGCGGCATGCTGACAGCCACCGCAACCTCAACCTGCTGGGTTCAGGCGATCCTTTCACTTCAGACTTCCAAGTAGTGAAAGCACAGATGTGCGCCAGTCACCATGCCTGGCTAATTTTTTGATTTATTATAGAGACATGGCCTCTCAAGTTGCCCTGGCTGGTCTCAAGTCTGGGTTCAGGCAATCCTCTGACCTCTGCCTCCCAAAGTGCCTGGATTACAGGCGTGAACCCCCACGCCCAGTGGCTGTTTTTTTGTTTTTTTTTAATTGGAGTCTCACTTTGTCACCCAGGCTGGAGTGCAGTGTCACAATCATGGCTCACCACAGTCTAAACTCCCAGGCTCAGGTGATCCTTTCACCTCTGCCTCTCAAGTAGCTAGAACTACAGGAGAACACCATCCTGCCTGGCTAATTTTTTCATTTTTTTGCAGAGACGAGATCTCACTATGTTGCCCAAGCTGGTCTTGAACTTCTAGACTCAAGCAATCCTCTTGCTCAGCTCCCCAAAGTGCTGGGATTATAGGTGTAAACCACCATGCATTGCTCTCTTAGGAATTTTTGTCAACTCCAAAATACGTCTGTAAAGCACCTGTTTTTGTGGATTTTTCATATAGAAGTCTGAGCCCCAAACACTTGACCCCCAGATTATCACAACGTCCTCTTCACTGGTATCTCTGCTTTTTCTTCGACCTCCCATACACAGATGCCAGAATGACCCTGTCATATCCAGTTATTCCTCTGCTCAAAATCCTGCCATGACTCCCACCTCCCTCTCAGTGAATGTCTCTATCATGGCCTGCAAGGTCTAGTGATCCAGGTCCCATGACCTCTCCCACCTCATTTCCTGTTAGTCCTCTCAGCCGCCCTGGCTTCCCTGTCCCTCCTGCACGCTTATTGTCACCATAGGGCCCCTGTGGCCCCATCTACCTGGAAAGTTCACTCCCTCCCCTCCCAATTGGTTCAATGTCACTTTCCCAATGTCTAGAGGAAGAACTTTCCTAATACCTCCCGAAGGGCGAGGCAGCCCTGTCCTTGAGGGTGGGAGTTTATGTCCATGGTGTTCTCCCCCGCAACCCCCCTCATGTATATTCAGAACCTAGAACAGTGCCTGACACAGATATATTTTCAGAACAAATGATACCAAATTCTTCTGAGTACAGGGGCTCACGCCTATAATCCCAGCACTTTGGGAGGCAGAGGCAAGAGAATTGCCTGAGCCCAGGGATTCCAGACCAGCCTGGGCAACTCGGTGAGACCTCATCTCTACAGTAAATTAAAAAATTAGTCGGGCGTGGTGGTGTGCACCTGTAGTTCCAGCTATTTGGAAGGTTGAGGCAGAAGGATCCCCTGAGCCCAACAGATGGAGTCTGCCATGGCCGTGAGTGTGCCACTGCACTCCAGCTTGGGTGATAAGAGCGAGACTCCTACACACACACACACACACACACACACACACACACACACACACACACACACAAAGAATTAGCCAGGTATGGTGGCTGTTGTCCCAGCTACTCCAGAGGCTGAGCCAGAAGGATCGTCTGAGCCCAGGAGGTTGAGGCTGTACTAAGCTGGTATCATGCCACTGCATTCCAGCTTTGGTGACAGAGTGAGACCCCAACTCAAAAAAAAAAAAATACTCTACCTCTCTGTCCCCTAGTGTTATAGTTCAAGTAATATTTGGCTGCTCCTCTTGATACCAATAAATCAAAGGGGTGGGAAACTGGTAGAAATAAGTTTATTTCTGAGTTCAAATCCAGGGAGCAAAGCTGGACTCAGGGTCTTTTTTTTTTTTTTTTTTAGTCACAGTCTCACTCTGTCACCTTGGCTGGAGTGCAATGGCACACTCAAGGCCACCACAGCTTCCACTTGCTGGGCTCACACGAGCCTTCTAAGTAGCAGGAACTGCAGGCATGTACTACCATGCCCAGCTAATTTTTAAAAATTTTTTTTTAAATTTATTTTTGAGTTGGAGTCTCACTCTGTCACCCAGGCTGGAGGGCAATGGTATGCTCTCAGCCACCCAGCCTCGGCCTGCTGGGCTCAGGTAATCCTTCCACTTCAGTCTTCCAAGTAGCTGGGACTTCAGGCACACGCCACCATGCCTGGCTAATTTTTTGATTTATTGTAGAGATCGGGTTCCCAAGTTGCCCAGGCTGGTCTTGATCCCACACACTTAGGCAATCCTCTTACCTTGGCCTCCCAAAGTGCTGGGATTACAGGCATAAGCTATTACATTTATGTAGGAGTTTCTGGCATTATCTGTGTGTGTAACATGTGTTGCTTGGCCTCACTGTGCCTTGAGTTTTCCACGTGGAAACAGGATAATAATATCATCTTGAAGTGGTTGCCATAAAAAGGATGCTTATGCGGAGGGCTCGGCAGACAGTATCAAGTGGTGACTCTACTTTTGCTTCTCAGTAGGATGATAGTTTTGCCCTGTAAATTGGGGTGGCAGTGCCTATCTCTCAGGGTTGCTATGAGAATAAAATAAAATCATGTATGTCAAGTAGTGTGCACAGTAGTTGTGACTTTGACTATTAATTCCTACTGCACGTTTGAGTCCCATAATGTAGTGTGATGGACTGGGTTCTTCTCTCTCTCTCTCTCTTTTTTTTTTTTTTTGAGCCAGAGTGTCACTCCGTCACCCAGGCTGGAGTGCTGTGGCATGATCACAGCCACTGCTGGGCTTAGACCTTGCTAGAGCTGTCTGATCCTTCCACCTCAGCCTTCCAAGTAGCTGGGACTATAGGTGTGCACCACTATGCCCAGTTAATTTTTTATT